>JAPQWV010000062.1:3807500-4430000 GCA_027422505.1 Craterostigma plantagineum | reverse complement strand
AGTTCTTGGTGATGCCATTCAGACTGACTAATGCGCCGACGGCTTTTATGGATTTAATGAACCGGGTGTTCAAGCCGTATCTAGATAGGTTTGTCATCGTCTTTATCGATGACATCCTAATCTATTCGAAGACAAAGGAAGAACACGAAGAACACCTAACACCAAGTTCAAGAAGTGCGAATTCTGGCTTGACCAAGTCGCCTTCTTGGGGCATATAGTCTCTGGAGCAGGGATTTCCGTAGACCCGAACAAAATATAAGCCATTAGTAATTGGTCCCGACCGACAAACGTGACGGAAGTACGAAGCTTCCACGGTCTGGCAGGATATTATAGAAAATTCATCAAGGATTTCTCAAAAATAGCGCGACACTGACAAGGCTGACCAGGAAAGATACGTCGTTCCAATGGACCGCAGAATGCGAACAGAGCTTCCAAGAACTGAAGGAGCGGCTTACGACAGCCCCAGTTCTCACAATACCTTCAGGAACTGGAGGGTTTACCGTTTATAGTGATGCGTCGAAGAACGGGTGAGGGTGTGTACTAATGTAGAACGGGAATGTAATAGCACACGCCTCTCGCCAACTAAAAGAGTACGAGAATAATTACCCGACCCACGACCTAGAGCTCGCGGCAGTGGTCTTTGCACTCAAAATTTGGAGGCATTACCTGTAGAATACCATTTCTAATTGTGCTTGATTTTATTAGTCGTTCTTGTAATTTGGGGCGTTTTGTATAGTAGTCCTTAGATTAGGACTAGTTAGATATTTATACCAATTGAGATGAATAGGTTTGAAAATTGATCCGAAAGGTTTGCAATTCAATTTCTAGAGAGAGAAACAACAATAACTTTCTCACTCTACTCGAACTCTCTCTCGTTCTTCAATAGAGTTTATCGATCGAATCTTATTGATTATCATTATCGTCGAATTACTTTGAATTCTTGCCTAGGATCTCAGAGTTGGTAATCGTAGGACCTAACAATTGGTATCAGAGCAGATTCGTTCTGTTTTGAATCAAAAATTGTTAGAATTGGATCGAGAACAGCTTGGCGCGAATCTTATTTTCGATCCAATAGCATAATTCTGTGCTTAATTGACTTGAATTTGATGTTTCTGTGCTCGGTTAAGTGCTAAACGTTGATTTCGATCAAATTCGTAACTGTTTGAACTTCGGATTTAGGATTAAATCTAATATGTGAGTTACTGTTTGTGAAGAACACGTTCTGATTTTGCTCAAATTCGACATATTTTGCTTCATAACGTGTTTAATTGCTTGTCCGTTCGTAGTTAGCAATTGATTGCGAGCAATTACCTGAAATTTCACTGTCTAATTCTTTGTTTCTGCTCGAATCTGTGTTAATCGTATTCTGTGAATTTTTCTCGATCGTTCTAATTTTTCTCGCTAGGTTTACGATCGGATTAGTTTCTCGATCGAAAAACTTGGCGCGCGAATTGTTCTCGGTCAGAATACGAAGTCAGCGCTAGAATCGTCATCACCAGAAACGATTTTAGTTAGAAATATTTCTCAAGCATTATTCAGCGAAAAACTTTTTCGAGAAAGACCAATTTTGACTTTGCATGCGTAAAAACTTTCTCTCGAACTAATTTTCCGAATCAAACGCTACAAACGAATTTTGTCACTTGTGAAGCACATTACATCATCTTCAAACTTTCAAAACAATTAACGAAGATCCTTCAACAACTCGACTACAATACAAATGGATGCTTACTCGCTCGGAAATGACAACCGTCCGCCGATTTTGCAACGAGGCGAATATACCGTGTGGAGAAGGCGCTTCCTAAATTTCATCGCTCTGTAAGATCAAGCTGAAAATCTACTGCAGTCTCTTGAAGAGGGACCGGCACAATTCTGGGTCCATGTACCCGGTGACGAAATAGCTACTCCTCCAATTCCACCTTCTAGGCGACTAAAGGAGCCTAGGGAATACTCTCTAGAGGAAAGAGCTCGGGCTAAGGCTGATCTAGTAGCCATGAATACCCTCATGCAGGGCATCCCCAACGACATATACAGACAAATTGATAGCCTTTCATCGGCTAAAGGAATGTGAGATGAACTGCATAAGATGATGCAGAGGACGGAAGTTGGCATAAATGCCAAAAAGGCGAACATTCTCACTGCTTACGACTCCTTCAAAGCAAAGCCGGAGGAGAGTCTATACGAGATCTACCAAAGGTACCTCACTCTTCTCAATGAGATGAGGAAGATAGAAATAACGAAGACAAATATGGAGACGAACATCATATTTCTATCTTCACTGCCCGCGGAATGGAAGAAAATATCCACTCAGATTCGACAAAATAAATATCTAGAGGAGTTGGATGTCCATGCCGTGTTTGACAATCTCGCACAGCATGAGGATGATATCAGCGAGATTCTCACAGAGCAGAAAGGTAAACAGACCGAGTACACTGTTGCCTTAGTCTCGGAGAAGAGGAGCTCAAGATCAAGAAAGGAAAAGATCGTTAGGCCCACTTCACCTTCAGAGTCGGAAGAAGAGTCAGACTCGAGACGTTGAGCCAAATTTGAAAGCTCTAGGAAAGCAGTTAGCTCTCATAGGACAAATGATGAGCAAAAAGTACTTCAAGAAGAAGTCTTCAACCTCAGCCAACAGACTTCGGACTACAAGCTCTAAAAACAAAGAACGTGCACCAGAGAGCTCCGAAGTCAAGAATCCTAAGGAGGCTAACAAACGCTTCAATTGTGGCAAGCCAGGTCACTTCGCCAGAGAGTGCACTCTTCCGAAGAAAAGAGATGCCAACTACTACTCCAGGAAGCTCCAATTGACGAAACAGAAGGAAGCTGGAGTAGCTCTCATGGCTGAACAGGACCAATGGCTCAAGGACACGTCGAGTTCTGAAGACGAGAATCTAGCTCTCATGGCCCGTCTCGACAATGAATCGGATGCCGAAACATCCAATCGTACGACAATGCATCCACTTCGTCAGAAGAGGTAGTCTCTTCTTCCACATTATTGACCATGTTAGAATCATATCAAACACAATATGCTAACAGAAACGTGAGCAGAAAAGTATAAAGGAAGTAGAGAATAAACTTGAGAGATCTCAGGTGAAGATAGATAGTCTCGAATCAGAACTTAGGAACTCTAGTGCGAAAATAGAAGAACTTACTAAGAGTCTATATTCTAGAGAGACTAGTCAACCTCAATTAGGACAGCATAATGAAAAGATTAAGGAGTTAGATAATAGGCTAGCAAATAACTACAATTGTTTGGTTATGAATCTCAACGAGAAAGCCACCTTAAATTGTAGGATAACCGAAGCTACCTCTACGATCACTAACTTAGAAGCTCAATTAGAAATTTCAAATGCTAATGTTAGTGAGCTTAGTAAGGAACTAGATGCCTATCAAGCCGCTAAACTAACGGTAGAATATAATTATGCTCTCCTAACTGTGAACGCAAGAAGTTATATGCAAATAAAAAATTAGATGATCTCCTAACGCGTAGGGGACATTCAGAACAGACGATATTCTTAAACAAGCCCAAGGATATAGAGTTCTATAATCCAATAGAAGGCATAGGTAACACTAACCCACAAGTTTTACGGAAGAAAGAAATACATGATATTAAGCACATGGGTTTAGCTGCAACCTCACTTAGAAACATTACGGAATCAACATATGAAAATTCTTTCGATTCATCTATTAAACAAGCCTCACATGGGCCTGAGATCCCCTTTTACTACAATGAACTAAATGTAAAAGACAAAAATAGAAAACCATCCTTAAGACCTGTTAGTGATTTAGTTCAAGTTCTACCTTCTGACTCTGAAACACACTACGAGGAAGTCAAAAAGGTTAATTATCAAAATTCTCTCTACAAACCCCCTATCATCAAACAGATAGACGAGTCACAGGCAAAATTAGATGAAAAATGATAGAATTTAGAAGCTGAAAAGAAAAAATTCTTTAAGGAGATGGAAAATCTCAAGGCTTCCTCATCCTCCCAAACTACCTCTCACGCTATTATAAAAAGCGTGAAAATCGAAAAATCTCATTCGAAAGATCACAAGAGCATTAATACTTCTATTAAAAGTGCTAAGACTAATTCTATTTCACCTACGTCCACAGGAAGCATAGGGCCAGCACTGAAAACGAAGGCGAGAGTGTCTAGTTCTAAGATAAAGGAGCCAGTAGATTTGAATGTTTCTAAAAATGTTACTCCTTCTGTTACAATAAAAGACACTCGTAGTAATAAAAGAGCCATTTCTACATTCAAAATAATTGCTTCTACTTGTTCACTTCCGCCTATCACCTTTAGAAGCGACAATTTCGAAAGAGGCTCTACCTAAAAAATTACCAATCATCATTCTGAAACAAATGCTACAAGGAAGACCTGTAGGAAACAAGATCCAGCCATAAAGAAAGCCTATGGCGCTGTACATGCCTGTACTCACCTAAGGTATCCCGTAAAGATTGAGTCCCCCAATCACCTTAGGAGATTATCGAAAGAAAAGATCTATTCAGCGGTCAAACCTTCCAAAGCATTTGTACGTGCTGAAATTAACCTTCCCGGCAAGGTTCAACCAAAATGGGTTCCTAAATCTCCGCCTAGTACGACAAAAGCCAAAAAGGTCAAGTCTCCTATAGAGGCAAAACCCAAACCCACTTCTCCAAAAGTGGAATGGGTTATTAAAACTCCTCCGAATAAAAATTTAGGAATCATATTTGAACCCAACAGTAAATCTGCTAATCTGAGAGGACCCATGCTTAAGTGGGTACCTAAAGCTCTCTAATTTGTTTTTGCAGATCCATCATGTGTGGTACATCGACTCTGGTTGCTCCACACACATGACTGGTAAACAAGAGCTGCTGAGCAACTACAAAGACCGACCAAACGGCAAAGTCAGATTCGGAAACAATGACTCAGCTCCAATTCTTGGATTTGGAGATATCATTCTGGAGAATCTAACAATAAAAGATGTCTCGTATGTCGAAGGCCTCCGCCATAACTTGTTCAGCATAGGCCAGTTCTGTGACAAAGGGTTCCAGGTGGTCTTTCATGCTGACCGGTGCAGAATTTTGGTAGTCAGGACACATAACTCCTTCAAGGACTTCGGAAATCCAATATTTACACGATCAACCTGACATCCGTGCGGCCCTCGAAAGCTGTATGCCTCATCTCTCAGATTGACTTACAGAGGAACAGCCTATGGCATCAACGACTGTCTTATCTGCATATGAAAGCTCTCCAACGTCTTTCTACGAAAAAGCTGGTTCACGGTCTTCCAATTATACTACTACAAAGAGAGCATCAGTGTTCAGCATGTCAATTAGGAAAAAATGAAGCGAGCATCTCATCACGTCAAGCAAATTGCATCTACACGTGAACCAAAGTTCCTACACGTGAACTCAAAATCTGCTGCAACAGACTATTCAAGTTATTCGAACAGACAACGGCACTGAGTTCAAGAACAATCACCTCAGTGAGTTTTATCAGAAACTTGGAATAAGTCAACAATTTTCAGCCGCCAAAACACCTCAACAAAATGGGGTTGTTGAAAGGAAAAACCGAACACTAGTGGAAGCAGTTCGTACAATGCTGATCCATTCAGGACATCCAAATTTTCTATGGGCTGAAGCAGTCAATACCGCTTGTTTTACCCAAAACAGGATGGTGGTTCACGAATGGTTCAACAAGACTCCATACGAGTTTGTGAATAATAGAGTGCCCAACATTTCATTCCTTAAAGTCTTCGGGTGCAAGTGCTTTGGGGCGCACGACAGAGGGCATCGTGCTAAGTTCGACCCTAAAGCATTCGAAGCAATTTTCGTCGGGTATTCTTCAACATCAAAAGCGTACCAAGTATACATCAAGTCCAACCGAACAATTAAGGAAAGCTATAATGTCACTTTTCACGAAGTGGCAGAAATGGCTCCCGGTCACTTCAGTCCAGGACCCGTGCCTCACCAGATGGCTTCTGATCACTTCAGTCCAGGACCCGTGCCTAATCAGGTAGCTCCTGCACAACTCAGTTTAGGACCCGTACTTAACCCATTGGTTTCTGAAGACAACATCTCAGAACCAGTAATCACTGGTGTGTTGGAACAAAACCAACAGAAGATGGCAACAACTTCGAAGTCAACGTCAGAATAAGCAACGAGACTTGTATTAGATGATTTGGATTCTCTCTTTGAACCAGTATATCGGTCATGCACTGCTACACCTACAGTGGATTCTCCACCCGACGAGACCGACGTACCAAGTTCTTCTCATATCTCTACCCCACCCGATTAAGAATTGCCACAGAATGACGAAGAGCCTACAGCGGTCATCGAGGAAGTATCATCAGAGACCATTGATCCAAGTGCAGTATTGGAACTTCCTCAAACAAATAATCAATTGGAGACTATAGGAAATCTAGACCAACAGATGGCTGACGCGTCGTCTTCAGCCTTGCCTCATTAGCGCAAGTGGACTAGAGGTCACCCGGTTGATCAGATAATTGGCGATCCTTCGGATGGAGTGAGGACACGTCGTCAACATAGTCTTTTCAGCTGCTTCCTCAGCCAAAACGAGCCCACTAAGGTAGCAGACGCACTACAAGACCCGGATTGGACAATTGCGATGCAAGAGGAAATCAACCAATTCGAACGTCTTCAAGTGTGGAGCTTGGTACCCCGTCCACATGGGAAAACAATAGTCGGAACTAAATGGGTATTCAAAAATAAGAAAAATAAAGATGGTGAAGTGATCCGCAACAAAGCAAGGCTAGTTGCGAAGGGATACAATCAACAGGAAGGCATCGACTACGACGAGACATATACTCCTCTTGCCCGAATCGAAGCTATCCGTCTTCTCCTGGCTTATGCGGCTCACAAAGACTTCAAAGTCTATCAGTGGATGTTAAGACCGCATTTCTCAATGGCGTGTTAAAATAAAAAGTCTACGTCGCTCAGCCAGAAGGCTTCGTTGATCAAGAACATCCTGATCACGTCTATCGCCTGGATGAAGCTCTATGGACTAAAACAAGCCCCACGTGCTTGGTACGATGTCTTGAGTGAATTCCTCGTGAAGTCTGGATTCATACGAGGAACGATAGACACAACCCTCTTCATCAAATGGCAAGACAAAGATCTGATGGTCGTTCAAGTATACGTCGACGACATCATCTTCGGATCAACTAATCCACGGCTTTGCACGAAGTTCGGAGATCTAATGAAAACGAGTCACATGGGAGAGATGCAGTTCTTTTTGGGACTACATATCAGGCAACTCGAAGATGAGATTTTGATCAGTCAGACAAAATACATCAAGGATATTCTGAAGAAATTCCATCAAGACTAGAGCAAGCCTCTCAGCACTCCTATGTCACCAAGTTGCAAGTTGGATGCCGATCCCATCAAGGATATTCTGAAGAAATTCCATCAAGACTAGAGCAAGCCTCTCAGCACTCCTATGTCACCAAGTTGCAAGTTGGATGCCATCACACTGTATCGCAGCATCATTGGATCTCTTCTCTACCTTACTTCGAGCCGGTCGGATATCATGTTTTCCACCTGCTTATGTGCCCGTTATCAAGCCGATCCCAAAGAATCCCATATGCTCGCGGTCAAAAGATCCTGCGTTACCTTAAGGCCACTTCTACCCTTGGACTATGGTATCCAAAGGGTACGAACTTCAAACTTATTGGCTACACTGACACTGATTATGCAGGTTGCTGAATGGACAGGAAAAGCACGTCCGGTGGCGCTCAATTTCCAGGGGAAACGCTGGTCAGCTGGTCATCCAAAAAGCATAATTGTGTGTCAGCTTCGACGGCCGAAGCGGAATACGTGGCTGCCGCTAGTTGTTGCTCCCAGATGTTGTGGATGCGGACACAGCTTCGCGACTATGGGTACAATTTAAATAATATACCCATATATAGTGATAGTCAAAGTGCCATCGTATTACTTGCAATCCTGTTCATCACTCACGCACAAAACACATAGATATAAGATATCACTTTATCAAAGATCACGTAAAAAAAGGCACCATAGATATGTATTTTGTGAACACAAAATTCCAACTAGCCGCCATTTTCACCAAGGCTTTGGATGAGAAATGATTCCAATTCCTTGGCGGAAAATTAGGCATGTTGAATCTCCCGTAATATGTGCATTACCTGATCTTCTTTGCTATCACATGCTCTATCCTGTGTGTTTTCCATGCTTATTTGTCTTTATCTTGCATAATATCAAAAAATAATAATATATATAATAAAAAAATATAAATAATATAACGGGTATGACGAAATCCTTTAGGATGCTTTGATGTAAATTCACTTAGAATTTTACCTGACATGCGATCAATTTAATTGCTTAATTTTGTCAGTCTAAGTCGCATTCTTTTGTCTAAAAGGTCATTAGGTTGCTCCACTAGACACAGTCACTTTACATATGTGAGGATTCAAGCCTTGTTCCTTTTTCTTTCTTTGGATCTATTTCTCGAGTGAGTCACACATCAATTACTTGTCTTACTTAGTGATATATGGTTAGAACTTGAATTCTATTTATAAACTCACTGGCAAAACTTCATACTCACCTTGCTTTAGATCGTTAGGAAAATGATTAGGGCGCTTAGGATATTCCTCACTCGGCCTTATATAATTTTTCCCTCACATTGACCCTTAGTCATCAACTTTGAGCCTTCTCCGATGTCCTTTTCTTCATTTGAAACCCATTCCCAGCCTTTAACCGTTTTCTATACTCATCGGATGGTTGTTCAAACGAGAAAAGGAGGGGGAGAAAACAAAATAAAATGGGGGATGATGACAAAAGAAGGCATTGCTCAACGCGCAAAAATCAGACCAAATGAACCTACCTTCCGACTATCTTGCAGAAAGTGGCACGGTTCTTGCTGTGAACTTCTCCAACGATAATCTCGTACGCTCGTCAGAACGGCTGGAAGAGGAGCACCACGAAGTGAACTTCTCCAACGATAATCCGGTCTTATAACGATAAACGAGAAGAGGAGCGCAGCCTCAGGTACGAATTCCGTAACCGTGAACTTTTCCAAAAAGATAATCTCTGAAACCTCTCTAGGGATTAAGAGAAGAGGAGCACGGTATCGGCCTGAGAAGCAGCAAGAAGAACTTCGCCTACGATAATCTCCTATAGCCTCCTGGAGAAGCGGAGCCTCAGCTTGAGCATAACATAAAAAGGGATAGTTCTTAAAAGAAAAAGAGGGAGAAAAGTTTGAAAAGAAGAAAGACGCCGAAAAGAAAGGCGACTGACGTAGAAATGGAAGATGACGAAGAGATAAGCTCACCTTCCTCTAAATTCCTTCCCTTCTAAGTCCTAGCCAAAGTAAAACCCTTACACCCCTTTGATTCCAATCGACGGTCTCTTGCTTAGGTGAAATGATTAAAAATGCCTCGATCACAGGTAAATTGACTTAAAAGTGCTTGTGTTGACTTGAGTGATATAAATATGAAAATCCCAAGTTAGAAATTATCGAGTGCAAGAGCGAACCTAGTGAGAGTTGTCGAAATGGACCAGTGTATGAACTTAGGACTTTAGTTTGATGACATGACTTGACGGCATTTTCTTCTTTCAAATGTCTCGTAAAATTTTAGGTGACGATTGATCTAAGCAAAATAATCTAACTTCATACTATAATAATAGTAAAATATAATAAATAAACTTAAAAAATATATATATATACTTCGCACATTCTGACATGAAATATTATATTTCATATGCGTTGAATCGAATAAATGCGAATTTGTTCTAATTTCGAACATTTTGACATGAAATGTTATGTTTCATATGAGTTGAATTGAATAAATGCGAATTTGTTTTAGTATCGTATATTATAAATGTAATTTTAAAATTGCATTGGTACTGAATTGTTTAAATGCGATAAATTTTTCATTGCTCTTATGCTCACACAATATTATAAGTACATGTTTTCGGGGACCATATATATGTGCATAATGAGTAAATTTGTTTGTTATATGCTCGCGACATGAATTGATTTCATATGCTGGCATACTTAGTCAATTCTTGTGCATTATTTGAGGAGGAGCAAATATAAAAATCGTGCATTAGCTCCAAATATTCTTGACGTTTTTTCTCTAAGCGTTTCAGATTCCTTCAAACAAAATTACGGAGCAAGACGTCGACACTACAAGGAAATGAGCTAGTCACAGACCAAATATTTCATCCCTAAAAATATTGCTGATTAACTCCATTATTTCTAACGTCTTCTTTCTAAGTGGTACAGATTTTTATTTCTGTTAGGGAATCAAGATGTTACTAACGGAAAATACAGGGTGTTAATTGCATTTATTTAATTCTAAGGGGGAGCCTTACAATGTGATTTTACTCAAAATAGGGGTCAATCTGAAAATTTTAGAAGTACTTACTATCGAGAAACTAGATAAAAGACATAATTTACGATAATAAGTTTCTCGATCGTAAACAGTGTTGGAAACGATTTTGATTGGCCGCGATAATTTGCGATCGAAAAATTTGAATTGAGAAGCAATTTTCGAATCAAAAATTTCTCGAACGCAAATAATAATGGGCCTGATCCATTTAATCGAAAACGTCCAATCGCAAACCCAACATTGATTTACGGCGAGTTATTAAAAGTTCACTTTTTGTCAGTCGAAAAACTTTTTCTCACGCAACCCTAATCGCAAAAAATCTCTCTCGTGAAAAACTTTCACAGACAGCTTAAATTTCTCAAATATCTTTCGATTTTCAACATCAAACTGTCTGTTTATGGTAAAAATGATATTCTTTTAACATTTGCGTGTGATTTACATTCGTTAGCATCTGCATTTTGAAGTTTTTCGCATGTTTAGGCTTAGATTTTCGACTGTTCTTCAAAAGAGAGAAAAAACGTAACTATTTTGTAGTGATTTAGGCTTGATTTTGAGTTCTATCTGAGTTTAATGCCTGCACTTAAGATAGTTTCGATATTCTCTATGAATCTAGTAGAATGAATCATCGGAGAATCTGAATCTTCGACTAAAATTTAAGTCTGGATGAAACTGGGCTTTTGAATGTTTGAAGCCATCGAAGAACTTTGTCGATCGCAAATAGTCTTAATTGAATTCCGATTTAACTGAGATACTGTTTGTATTGAATTAGTTTTTCGATCGATAAATTCTGATTTAGTCGCTAAGATAGAAGATCTTGACCGAAAAATTATTTACCATCGAGAAATCTAATTAGGATTTTTGTGAGCGAAAAACTTAAGCACTGAATAGATAATTTAGATGCAAATTTTGTCGAGCGAAAAACTTACTATCTCAAAACAGAATTTTCGATTTAATTTCAATTTGGTCGCAAAAATTTAGCAGCGAAAAATTAATTTTTCAACGCTTAATTTTTCGATCGTAAAATTCGGCGCTTAGGACTTAATTGATCGAAAAATTTCTCGATGATTGACTTATCTTTCGTTGACCAATTTCTCGATAGAAATATATCGCAGCGAAAAAAAAAACTTTACTTACAATCGAAAATCACATACCGCTCGACGAATTCAGATCGAAAATTTTATTCAATCGAAGAAAATTTCCCGACAGTAAATTTACCTGAGAAATAATTTCTCGATCGTAAATTTACACGGAATTTTTCTCGATCGTAAAATTGATCGACTACAGTCTCGATTTCAACTTCAACACTTAGAAAATTTTTCTCCAAGTCTTTTACACTGTAGCGAACATTAGCGAATAAAATTTTCTCGATCCAAAAATTACACGGAGACATTACAGTTGAAATCAATGCATAGGTAATCAATTTGAAAACCAATTTTATCGAGCGAAAAATTTCTCTGCATGAACAGTGACCTTACCCGCGATTAAACACTTAGAAAATTTTCGAACTTTTTTTCACGCGTTAAGTGTTTAATTCAAAATTACGATCATGCCATTACATTTTTTTCAAAAACGAGTATCCTATATGCATATCATATGATTTCAATTCAAAATTCATCAAACATGTCATTACTTGATACAATATTATAGTTTGATGAAATTAAATGCATTTTCGACTAAAATAAAAAATTATGAACTAATGACCTTTTATATCTCTTTATTTCTTTTCAGATGGATCGCTATCCTCGAAACAATCACATATACGATCACAATCTATATTTGAAGGTTCAGGATACGAACTTCCAGCTCGATCTGAGCACCTTCCGATGCCAGGACGAGATTATTGTATCTATCCTGCGAGGCCACCCCATCTGGCACGCATTGATGGTCACCGCCATAGTGCCGATGGTCTATCTCCAGCAATTTTGGGGATATATACAAGGAGCTGTAGCGAATGTGGCATTTTCCTTCACAATAAGAATTGGGACGCGGCATATTCATATGAGCAATAGCCAGTTCAGGATGATTTTGGACTTGCCACACAGTGACAACTACGACCCACTCCTGTCGGATGCAGAAATGGTCCACGACTTCATACAAATGGGATATCAACCGCAACTCACCAAGTTAGGTCAGGTCTAGAGCAGCGGTATCCCTCACCCCTGGAAGACATTGTTCGGGATAGTGAACAAGTGTCTATCACCCAAGCATGCCGGCTTCGACAAGGGCAACGACAATATACTGCGGATCTTTCACGATCTCGCTTTCTCCAGAAACTATGATTTCGCGCAGCTAATCTGGAATGATCTGGCTGAACAGATTCGGCTGAAGGAGAATCGAAGATCAAAGAACGTGTCGTGCCCTATGCTCGATGGTTCAACATGATCATCAGGGAGTTCATGGAGTTACATGTGGAGAACATCCTCAGCTGCCTCCTGGAGGAAACTATCAGCCGCCAAGGCTAAAGTTCTTCCATAACCCATGGCTCACGGACTTGGACCAACCGTCGATGCCGATTCCACTCAACCTACTCAGGCTCGCCGACCGCGGGAGCCGAGTATCAGATATTCTGCTGGGAACACAATCTCACCGAGCAAATGATCAGAGGGCCCCGGGCAGATAACCATGCGAGCCCTCCCCAACCGGAACACCAACCAAGCCCTGACGACACGATGATTGATGTTGTCGCTCAGGAGCCAACAGGAGTCTCCATTAGTCGAAGAGCCAATGGCCGACGTAGATGATATCTTGATAGACGTCGTGGCTACTGAGATGGCACTCGAGGCTCCTGCACATCAATACCAAGTGGAAGTGCCTATACATGTAGGCGTGCTCGAAGAAACCACTGAAGAGGTTCTTCAACCAGTAGCACAGCCCGAGGTCGAAATGGGGCAAAGATCTTGCTGGTCCCGAATGCACCAAACAAGGAATCAAAGAGGCCTAGATGGAATGAAAATGGAGATTTCTCACCTTGTAGTGTGTGTAGTGTGTGAAAACAAGGGTTAGCCTTTTGATCTTTGATTCGCTTTCAAATGATGTTGGTAACACCTTATATACCACATTAACCCTAGGTATATTAAGGCCCAAACACCAAAAATTAATTAATTACATTCTAGTCCAAAGCCCAAGTTAAGTGATTAATTACAATATTAGTTCCCAAGACTTAAACTATTGACACAATCACTAAATATCCTAACAATCTCCCCCTTTGTGTCATTTGTTGGGAGTCTTGGATCTTGGGCGTTGGGATGGTGGATTAGCGTGTGAGTGTATCGCGAAGCCCTAGCTTGAACTCGAAGGCGCGGAGATTCCTTCGAAGTACTATTCGATCGGCTATAGCATCAATGAGCTTCGTGAACTTGGATCGGCAGAGAGGATCTTCTTCCGAAAGGATGCGGCATATATTCATTAGTTTGTCTTGGATGATGGTGAGTGTCCCATCTGAGAACTTTGCCACTTCGGAGCAGCGCAGCAGCCTCATCTTTCCCTTGTAGTTCGAGTAGGCGACCGCCGGATCATCTCCGTCGATCACATCGCCTTCTCGGTAGTCGTCCGCCTTCTTGAAAGATGGGCGAGTCAGATTCACCTTCTTCAAGTTGTGTTCCACCGCCATCTCTAGATCGTGGGTGGCGAGGAATCTGACCTGTCGGAGCATGTGGCGCTTGAGAGCCACATATCCCATGGTGACCGGTTCAGCACGTACGAGATGTCCAGAGCTTCTGAGGACGAGTCTGAACTGTTTTATGGATTCCAGCATGCTGTATAGGTCACCCAGACGTAGAAACTTGAAGTCCGCCTCACTGACTTCACTGTAGCTCTCATCTTGCCTCATTACTGTGAAGACTGGGTAGTGGACAGGTCCTTTAGACTCTTGGCGGAGGTCAGTGACTTTGCAGATGGGGGCCCGACTCATTTCTTGAGCGATGTTTTCCTCATCGGATAGCGTCCTCTTTGTGCACTTGTTGCAAAGAAGGCTCCATCGATAGAGCTTCTTCTTTTGCTCGCTCCAATTTTGGATGTTCATCAGCTCATACTCGTCGAAGGTTGTGATGATCTGCTTCTTACGCCGCCAGATCCTCTTCCTGATCTCTTCTTGAAACGGCGCGGTTATCTTTTTGTTTTCCCACGGTGCTTCCGGTATATCCACCGTGGGTACATCCGTCTGAGCAGCAGGGGCCTCAGTTTGCTGTGCTTGGAATTGCAGGATGTTCTCGAGCTCGGCCGGTTCAGCGTCGTATTCCTCTCCGTTCTCGTTGTCTGCGGTGTTGATCAGCGTAAGCGAGGCCTCCATGAGCAGCCGTCGAGCATTTTCCACCAACTTCCTAGCTGCTACTGCATCGGCGGGCGTGTATAGCCATTCATCGTTGAAGATGTAGGCTTCGATCTCGTTCTGAGCACAGTAGACATCCTCGGAAGCCAGGTTGGGATCGATGTTGAGAGGGGTATGGCTGTGTGGTGGCGAGGGTGTAGCGTCGGAGGAGTTAGTGGATTGTGGGGATGGAATTGGTGGAGATTCTGGTGGTTCGGTTGAGGTGATGGTTTTGGCAAGGATGATTTGGGTGACGGGTGGTGTAGATGTGGTGGTGGCCTCTAACGTCGATGTGACAGCTAGAGGTTCTGAGGTGGTGGGTGGAGACGATGCTGAGGTGGTCTCTAACGTCGATGTGACGATTAGAGTTTCGGAGACGGTAGTGGGTGGTGGTGAGGGTGATTTGGCTAGTGACTCAGGGTGAACAGGGTGGGATTTTTGGCTAGTGGGTAGTGAGATTTCTGGTGCGGGCGTCGTTTCAGGTCCAGAGGAGGAGGGCGGCGTCGATTGCATCAATCCTTGTGAGCTCAGCTGCCTATTCTCCCCCTCGCGGCGATCTTGATCATCATCTTGATCGTCGTGCCTGGTCCTGCTAGATTCGCCTTGAGCACGACAGGACATCGATTGAGTCAAGATGCGCTTCATCTCCTGTTCTTCCTCGTCGAGGTCCGTCATCGATTCGAATCGGGCTCGGAGGATGTAGAAGAGCTCCTTGGCAGAGATGGAGGAGAGAAGAGCATCTGCGTCCGTGTGTTGCATGGGTGGTGGCGTCTCCGGGGCCACACCTTTGCCTTTGTCGACGGTGGACGCATCGAGACGCGCGTAGACTTGATCGAGAATCGACGCCTCAAGAGTCTTTGCAAACTCTTGAAGGCGTGTCTCTAGCGCGGTCTCGGTGACAAAATGGGGTAATTCTAACAAGTTGGAATCACGAAGAAATCCAACTGACACCGAATCGGTGAATAAAGCCGATTGGCCGCCCGTTTGCACAGGTCTGGAAAAGACGGGGTCACTCAGACTTCCCGTTGGCATCATCGATGAGACAGACTCACTCGAATGATGGCCTAGGCTCACGGTTGTTGTGATGTTGGCCGCGCTAGGTCTTCCGCTCTCAGTCACAGAGACATCACCGAGCGTTCTGACAGAGTCACGAAGACTCTGTGGTGCGGTAGAAGGTGTATGTGTCCTAGAAACGTGTGAAAGTTTGGGGAGTGAGGGCACTAGACTCGATGTGCATGAAGAGGATGCAGTCTGAGGCGAGGGACTGCTTGTTTCAACATCGATCATCTCCAAGTGGGATGTCGATGGTATACGTGGCTCCTCGTGGAATGAAATACCTTCCTGTAGAGAGGAAGATAAGTGGGTTGGTGGGGTTGTTTGCGTGGTTGAGCCAGATGCCACGTCTTCTACTCGGGAGGTGAACACATCACCTCCTGTACCTATTGGTTCGGCTCGGCTTATTTGTGGCGGAGGAGGTCGATCGTGTTTTTGTTTCGATCGACGCTCCGTGGGGCGGCTTACGTCATCCTCACGCGACCGTTTTTTCGGAACGCGGGTGGAGGAGGATGCGGCGCGACCTGAAGACTTTTTGGAGGTGGTGGGGGGTGTGGCTAATCCCGGGGATAGGAGCAGTGGGGTTGATCTGTGCCGTAGGGACAGTGGAGAAAGGTCGGGGGCTCTCGCGGAACGCAGCGGTTGTGGCTCGATATTCGCGGACGTACGGATTTGTCTGATCTGCGTAGGCGAGCACTTCGTTCGGAATGATCATGGCGTGTCGATCCTTCGCCGGAGTGTTTTTCTTGGCGAACTTTTCGACAGTTGGGATGATGAAGTGTTCCGCTGTTGGCCGGATGCGAATAGTGGTTGAGTTCAGGCGGAAATGCTTGATGAGAGCAGGGAGCCACCGCATGTAGGGTACGAATCGGTTTGTGACTCCCTTGGCGACTTCTCGGTCGCGACGTTGGATCATGGAGACGAGATCCAGCCAGATTACATTGGCGTAGTTGTACTTGCGGTTGTGGGCGATGCCGGTCAGGATGGTGAGAATTTGGAAATTGCCGCGGTCTTGACCAGCATGCTTCCCTGACATGCACTTGTTTACTAGCAGGTACAGCGTTCGCCATGGTTGAGGTAGATAGCGGGTGGTGACTTCACTGAGGACAAGTGGGCCCTTCTTTTTCTTATTATCTGATTGGTAGCCCAGTCTGTCAATGTCGTCAACTAGTTGGTCGTGTGTCGGTAGTGGGTCGTAGGGTGAGTAGACGGGGAGTTGAAGTACTTCTTGTAGTATCTTGCGGGTGAGAACTACCGTGTCTTGATCAATTTTGGCTGATAGGGTTTTGGCGAGATGGAGTGGGCCAGCTATCTGCAGCGTATGCCAGAATTGTTGAAGATATACTTGTGCTTCTGGCTCGCCATGTGTGAGGGCGTGGCGAAGTGAGTGCCCTTTGAGGATTTCTACGATGACGGGGGCATCGCACCGAAAGCTCTCCAAATCCACCATGTAGTTGTTGGGAACCAGAGCCGCCCATTGACTTAGGGGGAATATCTGGTCAGGTGGCGGTACATAGGTGCGCGTGTGGAGTTCGATGCGAGCGACGTCCCGTTGGATTGCAGCCGCCTCAAGTGCTTCAAGCGTGGCTTGATCTTTGTTAGTCATATCTGTACTCGACAGTAATTGTTATATGATTAGAGCGGACTAAGTATCGAATTCACGAAATATTAAACGTAGATATGTCAAGAGGACTTTCGCATTTTGTGTAAAATTTCGCATGTAATGAGAGATTTTCGCAAGTAGTGTTACTTTTCGCATATGGGGTAAGTTTCGCATGCATTAGAGAAATTTCGCAAGTGATTGCACATGGACATGTCATGAGAAATTTTTGCACAGTGAGTAAAATTTTGCAAGTTAAGAAATCGTGCAAGTTGTCCAAAATTTTGCATGTAATGAGAAAATTCGCATATATCAAGGAAATTTCGCACTTGGTCTATTCACGAATTTTCGCATATAAAGAAAAGAGTAAATTTCGCATGTATGGAAGACATTTCGCGATCAGAGTAAGTTTTCGCATATAATGAAAATTTTCGCAAGTTGAAGTGTTTTCGCATTCAGAGTGAATTTTCGCAAATAAGGTAAGTTTTCGCGAGTTATACGAAAGTTTCGCAAGTAAGGAAAAGGCTTTATGCATTGAGAAAATTTTCGTGTTTCACTGTGATTGCGAAAGAGTGAAGGTGCGAAAGTGTGTTGATGAAGTGATGTTATGAGATTTTCGCGGGGTGACACTCACTGTAGCAGAGAAAGTTTTAACGTGAATGAATAAAACAAATTTCTCAGATAAACTTTCCCGGGACTTCACATACTGTTGCAGCGAAAAAGCATTTTAACTTATGGAAATTCTTGAATGAAAGTTTCGCATTTCCTTAGTCACTGTAGCAGCGAAAAAGCATTTTAACTTATGGAGATTCTCGAATGAATATTTCGCGGAACATCACTCGCTGTAGTAGCGAAACTTTCAATTTTAAGAAATTTCTCGGAAAAGTTTTCGCGGATCTGTCCACACTGTAGCAGCGAAAATTATCGTTTTAAAGCAATTTTTCTTGAGAATTTTCGCGGACAAGAACACAGTGCGAAAGCATGCGAAACGACTTAATAAGTTTTAGCCTTAGACCTACTCAAATCTCAACCAAAAAGCTATAATCTGGGCTTAATCGACTCGTAATTGAATGGGTAATGCATATTTGGGGATATTAAACATAAAGAACCTAGCATACATTCGATTCAGAGCCGAGAAAATTTAGGCGTAACCTAACAGATTCAATCTATACGGGGCAAAAACTGGATAAAATGAGCAAAAATTGATTAGTTTGAGGCGTATTCATACCGAACAGCTGATTTGCGACAATGAAGTTAGCAGGAAACAGATTTTTGAGAGCAGATTTGACGACGACGACGATGCGAGGGTTGCGAAAATTTTGAAATAGGGTTTGCGAAAGTTTTGAATTTTTTTCGGGAATTTTAGAATAATGAATAACGTTAAGGGTTTTGGGGTTTTAGTGGTTATAGTCACTGTTCATGCGAAATTTCTGTAAATGGGCCGAAATTCATGGGCTTGGTCAAAGCTGGGTCCAGATATGACTTTCGCGGGCTTGGTCAAAATTGGGTCCAATTGAAGCTCAATTGGTCCAATTTTGACTCTATTTGACCAGAAATTTTAAAATTCAACCCAAAACATTTTAATCAGTCCAATTTTGACTCATTTTGACCAAACTTTAAAATTTCAACCCCCAAAAAAAAATTTATTATTTTTAAAAAGGCATAATCAGAAACTCCCCCTTAATCTAAAGCTCTCCTTTTTAAGTAATGGAAAAATCAAAAGCTCCCCCTTAATCGAAAACTTTCCTTTAGAAAAATCAGACGCTCCCCCTTAATCGAAAACTCTCCTTTAGAAAAATCAGACGCTCCCCCTTAATCGAAAACTCCGCCTCAAAGGACATAATTCAGAGTACACATAAAAATTCAGAAGACACATAGATAATGGAGTGAAGTGGAAAGGAAATATGTACACTTAATCAAAGTTCATGTTGAGACGATTGATCACAACTGAATATTCAACATGCCCAACATAGTCACTAGGTGTTGGAATCGTTTGACATCCAACGGTTTTGTGAAAATGTCGGCCAGTTGATCTTCGGTTGTGACGTAGTGCAATTCAATTGTCCCTTGTTCTACATGTTCTTTGATGAAGTGGTGACGAATATCTATGTGTTTTGTTCTAGAGTGATGTACCGGATTACTCATCGCAATAGCACTTTTGAGTCACAATAAATGGGAATTTTATCAACATGAATATTAAAATCTCGTAGTTGGGTTCTCATCCACAAAAGCTGTGAACAGCAACTAGCGGCGGCGACATATTCTGCCTCCGTCGACGAAGTTGAGACACAGTTTTGTTTTCGAGACGACCAACTTACGAGTTTACCGCCCAAGAAGTGTGCAGCTCCAGAGGTGCTTTTTCGGTCCATTTTGCATCCTGCATAATCCGAGTCAGAGAATCCAACCAGTTTGAAGTCCGATCGAGTGGGGTACCACAAACCCAGATTGGGTGTTCCTTTGAGATAGCGGAGAATCCTTTTGACAGCAGTGAGATGGGATTCCTTCGGTGTTGCCTGAAAGCGAGCACAGATTCCTGTCGAGAGAACGATATCTGGACGACTAGCAGTGAGGTACAGGAGAGAGCCTATTATTCCTCGATAGATGGTTTGGTCAACGGGAGCACCAGATGGGTCCGCGTCGGGTCGGCCAGAGGGTGACATAGGTATAGCAGCAGTCTTAGCATCCTTCATTCCATATTTCTCGAGGATGTCATGGATGTATTTTGACTGATTGATGAAGATTCCGTCGGGGAGTTGTTTTACTTGAAGACCAAGAAAGAAATTCAGCTCGCCCATCATACTCATTTCAAATTTTTCCTTCATCGATTCTGCGAACTCTTCACATAGTTGTGGTTCAGTCGATCCAAATATGATATCATCGACATAAATCTGTACAATCATGATGTCTGGGCCACTTCGCTTTGTGAAGAGAGTTGTATCCAACGATCCTTTCTTGAAACCAAACTGTACAAGGAAGTCTGAAAGGACATCATACCAAGCTCGGGGAGCCTGTTTTAGTCCGTAGAGGGCCTTGTAGAGTCGATATACGTGATGAGGAAACTCTTCGCTCAAGAACCCTTCGGGTTGATCAACATACACTTCTTCCTTGAGAAACCCATTCAGAAATGCAGTCTTCACGTCCATTTGGTAGACTTTAAAGTTCTTGTGAGCAGCAAAGGCAAGAAAAATTCGTATGGCTTCGATCCTGGCAACTGGGGCAAAAGTTTCATCGTAGTCAATTCCTTCCTGTTGGTTGTACCCTTTAGCCATAAGTCTTGCTTTATTGCGGATGACAACACCGTCTTCATCCTTTTTGTTCTTGAAGATCCACTTTGTTCCGATAATGGATCTATTGTGAGGTCATGGTACGAGTTCCCAAACTTGTAGACGTTCAAACTGATTTATTTCCACCTGCATTGCAATTAGCCAATCAGGATCGGTGAGAGCTTCAGCTACTCGTGATGGTTCAACTTGACTGAGATAGCAGGCAAACAGACTTTCATTCATCGTAGCCGACCGTGTTGAAACACCAGATGTGGGATCCCTAATAATCTGATCTGTAGGATGTGAGCGAGCCCAAAGAGGTACATTGGTCTGAGAGGAGCTGGCCACATTTGTATCGGTTGGAGGTTCATTGGATTGGGGTCCGGTGTCCGAAGAAGAGATCTCGATTGTAGTAGACTGAGAAGGTTCAGTATCAGGAGAAGTAATGTTCCCAGGGTTGGGTAAAATGTCGTCTTCGTTGGGATTGAGCGCATCCAAGTTTGGAGGGACGAGATCATCGCCAATAGCTGGTGGTGGAGGTGGAGTGTGTGCAGCAGTAGTTTGAGTGGTGGCGACGGGAGACTTGGGGACTGGATAGAAGTATTCGAAGAGCAGGTCGAGATCCAGTTCACCAGAGTTGCCCTCAGATGAGGAAGTTCCCGCCGATGAAGGTTGACCTTTTGTCAACGACTGTAGAAGACCTGGTTCTGGTCTGATATGAGCAGAAGCCATGAGGTCGCCTTCACTTTCGTCAAAGGTGACATTTGTGCTTTCTATTACTGATCGTTTCTCTCTAAGATAGACTCTGTATGCCTTTGAGTTCAGCGAGTATCCAACAAAGATGCCTTCAATTGCTTTTGGGTCAAGCTTCCCAAGATGTTGGCGATCATTGGCCACAAAACATCGGCAACCGAAGACCCTCAGATAAGATATATCGGGGATACGTCGGTTATTCAGCATCTCGTATGGGGTGCGGTTGAATCTCTTGTGGATTGAAGCCCGGTTTTGTGTGTAACAAGCTGTTTGAATAGCTTCGCCCCAAAGGGAATGAGGAAGTCCGGATTGAATGAGGAGAGTCCTAGCTGCTTCAACTAGTGTTCTATTCTTATGCTCAACGACACCATTCTGTTCCGGTGTCTTCACGGCTGAGAGCTGTTGGGTGATGCCCTGTGTGGCGTAGAAATCACTGAGCTTCTTGTTCTTAAACTCAGTTCCATTGTCTGTTCTGATAATCCGAACCTTTTGTTGATGAAGAGTTTGGGACGCAACAACAAACTCGAGGATTATATCAGGAACTTCATCCTTTGTACGTATGAGTTTCGTCCACGTGTAGCGTGAAAAATCGTCGACAATTACAAGAATATACCGTCTTCCTCCGAGTGTGGCCGTAGGCATTGGGCCACATAGATCCATGTGTAAGAGCTCGAGGATGAGCTTAGAGGACGGTGTTTCCTTGGAAGTGTGAGACGATCGCTTCATCTTCCCCAATTCACAGGCAGAGCAGATGTGTTCCTTATGATATGTCAGTTGGGGTAGACCGTTGACGAGTTTATTCTGACGTAGTTTGTTGATGGTCTTGAAATTGAGATGAGAAAGACGTCGATGCCATAGATCATTCAACTTGGGAGCGGCTCGAGAGAGAAGGCATATTGGTCGAGAGGTCGTAAGATTGAGTACGTAGAGGTGAGACGTGCGTGTTCCAGAAAGTAGAGGCTGTCCCGAGGCATCTATAATGCTGCAGATGTCAGATTCGAAGAGAACCTTATATCCTTTGTCGCAGAAACGACCAATGCTGAAGAGATTGTAGCTCAAACCCTCGACGTAAGAGATGCCCTTGATCGTCAGTTTCTCATGTACGAGATTACCAGTTCCAAGAATTGGCGCCATTTGACTGTTTCCGAAGGAGACCCTTCCGAGTAGCGCTCGGAGAAGTTGCTCAACAGCTCCTTGTTCCCCGTCATGTGTGTGGAGCAACCCGAGTCTAGATACCACACATGACAGACCTGCAATTATCAGCAAACGTTGGGTCCCCGTATACGGACGGGGCATTCTTGTGATACAAGTATAGTTTTCATGCGCTTAAAGGGAAATGTGGTTTCTAAATCAGATTGTGTCGATTCTAATTTAGCTTTCCCTTTGTTAGTTGTTTGATGATTTGGGGTTACAGTCTTTCTAACCCATATTTTCCTAACTTGTGCTTGCATGTATGGTGTCTTATACATGAATTGGCGAGGGGGATGTGGTTGTTGTTTTCGTGCTTCGGTTTTGATTGCCTTTGGTCTGCGAGTAGTCGGTGAGTTTGCGTTTGACGACGAGAGACGTTTGCGCTTAACCCTAGGCTTAGGCGAGATGGGGGATTTCATGAACGTCGTAGAGGAGGTTCGCTTGCGTGGTCGAAGTGTTGCATGTTCAT
Source organism: Craterostigma plantagineum (assembly GCA_027422505.1). Classification (NCBI taxonomy): domain Eukaryota; kingdom Viridiplantae; phylum Streptophyta; class Magnoliopsida; order Lamiales; family Linderniaceae; genus Craterostigma; species Craterostigma plantagineum. The sequence goes on along the minus strand of JAPQWV010000062.1, from coordinate 4,407,013 downwards.
GTGTGGCATATTCATGAAAGCGTGGAAGAATAAAATCATCGCAGCAGCACATAGACATAAGCTTGGTAAAAGACAAATAAGTTTTGGCAGCATAATTGTCTACGACCTTAGGACATTGGGATTCAGTACATATGGAGGAAAGACGAATATAGGATGGTCTTTTCTTCTCGTCATCGAAGAGTGGATTCTCTTTTATTTGATACGAACTCCCATCCAGAGATGTCGAACTCACATTCCCTGTATCCATAAGAATACGCGAGTTAGTGTTAGAATATGTGTCAGCTTCAGGAGTCATCTTCGCCGTCCTCTTACATTTACATGTTTGAGAAGCGGGTATTTGACTCGACGTAGAAGGTTTGTTCGTATTGAGAGATTGTTCTAGGGTAAAGATTTTGTAAAGTAGATCTTCTCGCTCTTTTGCAAAGGCTTCTAGTTCTGCTATGATCAGAAGTTTCTCTGGGACATAGATGCTAGAGAGAGCTTCTCGGAAAGCGATTTCCTGTTCTTCGGTTGGGAACTGAGACTTGATGTCTTCAGAGAGTGAGGGCCTTTTAGTCTTATTACTAGCATTCAACTCTGTGTAGTCGTACGCGATTTCTGCCCAGAGAATGTTCTGTTCCCTCTTTTCTTCCGAAAGAACACCGGAGGAGGATCTTTCAAACGGCATGAGCTATGAGGGAGTGCCCTTCCTCGTTTTCAGGAACGATGTACTGTACATGTTATACCTTTTGACAATTAGCGGCGTTGGATCGCAGTTGCTGGCCAGGCCGATTCCCATCCGAGCGTCGTAGAATTCTGTTTCAACTGGTTGGTTCAATAGGCATAAGATGTTTGCGGCCTTTTTCCTAAGGTGCAGTTGCTCTTCAAGTTCTTTTACCTTGCGGTATAGCCTAACTCTTTCCTTCGTAAGAAGTTCATATTGGGAGGCCGTTAGGAGGCGAGAAGTTTCACATGAACTGATGGCTAGTGTAGTTTCCTTAACCTTAGTCTCACTTTGTTCGTTCTTGTTTTGCAGACGTTTGACTACGCTTCAGAGGCCATTAGACGTTCGTTTGCACAGGCAAGCTCTTCTACTTTTAGACTAAGTAAGGCATAGTTGTTTTCAAATTTTAGCTTAAGTTCATTATAATCCTGAGCATCTACGGTGGGTTTGTTGATGGTGTGTCGGTGAGTAAACACATTATCGAGTTGTGAGATTCGTACCTCAGACTCAGTGTTGGTAGGAGTCTCGGCTGTGTTCTTCTCAGCGTTACCCATCTCCTCGTCCTCGTCCTGTTCGACCAGCCTTGCCATGCAGCAATCTTCATCCTTAGGCTCCTCGTCTTCTGAAGTGTCGTTCACCCATTCAGCTTCTTCAGTGAGTAGAGCTTTCCCACTTTCCATTTTGCGGGTCATTCTGGCCTTCCGGTCATAGTAGCCAGAGTCCTTTATGCGTGGGGCATGGCATTCTTTGGCAAAGTGGTCTGACTTCCCACATCGAAAGCACTTTACAGACTTTTGAGGTGCTGATTCTTCTTCTTTCTTTGTTGGCTTAGCTTCCTCCGAGGGAGTGGTCTTTTTGGTGCCGCTAAAGGTTCTTTGGCGATTGGAGGAGGATGAGGATTTCTTCCCGAGCTTATTTGAGACCATCTTAGTGAGCATTGCCAGTTGTTTGCGTAGATCACGAACATCTTCATCAGATTCTGTGTCAGCTTCGGATCCTGAAGGAGTCCCCGATACAGTAGCTGGTAGCTTCCCTTTGTTCTGTTTGGTCTTAGTGGTGGAAGATCGTTCATTGGTTTTGTTCGAGAGGAGGGCCAGTGGGTCGATTCGAGTGTTGGCGGAATTTTGCACGTACGGAGCATAGGCAGACAGACTGTCATAAAGAGCATGGATGGAAGTGTTAGAGAGGTCCTTACTCTGAATCATCATTACGATTGCATTGCCCCAATGTGGTTTGAGGCTACCAAGAAAGCGGTTGTTGATATCGAATTTGTCCCTCGAGATCCTGGCTTTCTTGAGTTCATTGATGACCTTCAAGTATCGGAGGTATGTGTCACGCAGTTCCTCTCCTTCATAGGCCTGGAAGTGTTCATACTGCGAGAGATATGCTGATTTCCTTCCTTGAGCACTCTCAATTGTGCCTGCCCTGATTGCCACGAGCTCATCCCATATTTCCTTAGCAGTTGTGCAGCACTCTATGTGAGCATAGACCTCATTTCCCATAGCCAGGAAGAGATATCCTTTGGCAGTCTCATCAGTCTGTACGCGAGCCTCTTCATCCTCATTGATGGGACCTCTAGGAGTGCGGCGTTCATCCATGGGAGGGTTTGCATTTGGCTGTGCAGGGACTATTGTCTAGAACTGTGCTGGGCCGTTGAAGATGGAGTCCAGAAGGTATTGAGAGAGTGGTGCGCCTTTGTTTCTGATGAACGTGAGGAATCGGTTTGTCCGTATGCTGTAGTCGCCTTGGCGCAGCATCGGAGGCCTGGTGTCGGAGCCCACTGTTGAGATGTCATTCGTGGTAGACATGATTGGTGCAGTCGAATCGTCCGTGGTTTTGATCTTGTAGTGATAAGAAAGTTAGTAACGAACGAGATTATAAATACGAGTTTAATGTGTAGAGTTTTGAGAAGAAAATTGTTTAAAGAATTTCTTAGAACTAAGTGATCGTGTGTGACGGTCGATAATGTATGAATGAAAATGTATCTAGAAATTAGGAGAAGTTCTAGAAATTTAAGACCGAGATTTGAGACGGAAAAAAAATTTCTGTCAAAAGTGGTCTAGGGAGATAGGACTAACGTGTACGGATCAAATCTTAAATCAGTTTTGAAAGATTTTAACCCGAGAAACTTTTAACACTAGAAAGATTTGACATTTTAGAAAAACTTCACAAGTTGGAGAATTTCGTAAGTTGTAAAATTTTACGTAAGTTGAGAGTATTTTAAGCTTCGTAAGAAAATTTCGCACGTTATAAAACTTTTCGCATGTTGAAGCTTTGTTTGAGAATTTCGCACGTTAAAGCTTTGTAAGAAACTTTCGCAAGCTGTAAAGAATTTCGCTAGTTGAGAATTTTAAAGTTTCGCAAAAGTATTTTCCCAAGTGATAAATCTTTCGCAAGTTGAGACATTTTAGATCTTCGCAATAAAATTTCGCAAGAAAAAAAATTTTGCATGTAGAGAATTTTAAAGCTTTGCAAGAAAATTTCGCAAGTAAAAAAAATTTCGCACGTTATGAAAATTTTCGCGGCCAAGAGAAATTTTTGAAGTAAGCTTTCTTGGATATGGAATTTCTCGGATTATGAAGTGTAAGCCAATTTCGCAGGTGAAAATTTTCTCGGATTTTGAAGGTGAACAGTTGCGAAAAAGAATGCTGTTTAAGTGAAAGTTTCGCGGCTTAAAATTCTCGGATCTTGAAAGTAGGCAGTTGCGAAAAATGTAGTATAAATCAAGGTTTCGTGGTTTGAAATTTCTTGGATTTGAATGTGGGCAGTTGCGAAAAAATGCAGTATAAGGGAAAGTTTCGCGGATTGTAAATTCTCGGATTTTGAGAGTAGATAGTTGCGAAGAATGTAGTAGAAGTAAAAGTTTCGCGGATTGTAAATTCTCGGATTTTGAAAGTAGATAGTTGCGAAAAATGTAGTAGAAGTAAAAGTTTCGCGGATTGTAAGTTCTCGGGATCGACTTTCGCGGACGTGGAGAATTCGCGGACTTGAACGATCAAGCTCAAAGTTTCGCGGTCAAGAACATGTAGTACTGTTCCATTGCTTTTCACGCGATTTCCCAGAAAAACGTCCCGTTCTTGCTCAAATCTCAACCAAAATTGCTCAAACTTGATCCTAAACTTCAGAAATTCTTTCCTAAACACATAATCGACCGATTTGTGAGCTAAAAACAACAAGAAATGGGTCAAATCGACCGAAAACAGAGAATGGTCGAGATGTCCTTTTCTGAAAAGTTTTTCCTTCAATCTTGCTCAAAACTCGTTAAAACTGATCCAAAAGTGTTTTAAAAACATCTTAGGCATAGAATCGATCTGGGGGAAGGTTTTAAACACAAAAACAAAACATAAACACCCCAAAACGAGCTCAAAATGCCCGAAAGTGACTTTATCCAAAAACACCTTTGGTCTTTCTTGGAATCGAATGAAACTGGATTCAAATCAATGCAGATCGATCCACGTTTGCTCTGATACCACTTGTTGGTCCCGAATGCACCAAACAAGGAATCAAAGAGGCCTAGATGGAATGAAAATGGAGATTTCTCACCTTGTAGTGTGTGTAGTGTGTGAAAACAAGGGTTAGCCTTTTGATCTTTGATTCGCTTTCAAATGATGTTGGTAACACCTTATATACCACATTAACCCTAGGTATATTAAGGCCCAAACACCAAAAATTAATTAATTACATTCTAGTCCAAAGCCCAAGTTAAGAGATTAATTACAATATTAGTTCCCAAGACTTAAACTATTGACACAATCACTAAATATCCTAACAGATCTCTTCCACTGGTGACGGATCAAGCATTGGAGAACGTCGATCGAGACCTTACCCTCACACTGCCACCCCCGCTTGATCGGTCTTTCCATTCGATCGCCACAAGAAGAATCCCTTTATCGGCGATTGGTGGATCACCCTGAGCCACCGACGAACACTTGCCGAGGCCAAAGCTCCCACTCACGACGCAGACATGACGATCCTGACGATCAGGACCATCATGAGGGGAGAAGAGGCCGAGGATATCCACAAGTGGCCAAGGACAAGGCTCGGGCGCTACGCAGACAAGCGCTGGAGCTGGTGAAAGCCAAACCCAAAACCAAACACAAACCACCCACACCACGCACCGCACAACCACTCTACCTTATATCGACCCACCAACCTTTACCCTTCGGACGCCTCCGCCTACATCGCCGATCTACTCAAGCCCCTTGCTTCTGGAAGAATGCTATGACATTTCCATTCTGCATTAGGACACATCCTAGGCCATTCTTAGATGCATCACTGTAAACAGAAAATCCTCCAGTTCCTGTGGGAATAGTTAACATAGGAGCCGTAGTGAGTCGTCGTTTAAGTTCTTGAAAGCTTTGCTCGCAAGCATCGTCCCACTTGAATAGTATTCTTTCTTGTTAGCTTCGTCAGGGTTGATGCGATTTTGGAGAAATCTTTGATGAACTTCCGATAATACCCAGCTAGTCCCAGAAAACTTCGTATTTCTGTGACATTCGTCGGTTGAGGCCAGTTATTAATAGCCTTGATCTTGCTGGGGTCGACATAAATTTCAGCTCCTGAAATAACGTGTCCAAGAAATGCGACTTGATTGAGCCAGAACTCGCATTTCTTGAATTTCGCATACAACTGCTTTTCTCGTAGTATTCCCAGTACGATCTTCAAGTGTTGTTCATGCTCCCCTTTGGTTTTCGAATATATGAGAATGTCATTGATGAATACGATAAAACACTTATATAGGAATGGCTTGAATACCCACAGGTCCATGAATGCTGCCGGAGCATTAGTCAGCCCGAAAGGCATGGCTAAGAACTCGTGTGCCCGTAGCGGGTACTAAAAGCTGTCTTCGGGACATCCTCTTCTCTAATCTTCAACTGGTGATATCCTGACCTTAAGTCTATCTTCGAAAAGAAATTTGCGCCTTGCAGTTGATCAAATAAGTCGTCAATTCAAGGGAGGGGTATTTGTTCTTGATCGTAATCTTGTTCAGCTCCTTATAATCGATGCAAAGCCGCATCGATCCATCTTTCTTTTTGACAAACAAAACTGGTGCTCCCCATGGTGAGAAGCCCTGCTGAATGAACCATTTTTGCAACAGTTCATCCAGTTGCTCCCTCAATTCCTTCAGCTCAGCTGGAGCGAGTCAGTACGGTGCCAATCGGTGCAGCTCCTGGCACTAGGTCAATCGTGAATTGAATTTCACGATCCGGCGGAAGTCCAGGTAAGTCTTCAGGGAAACACATCGGGAAACTCTCGTACTACTGGAACTTCCTCTAACTTCGGGGATGAACGTTCTTCGGATGAAAAATATATTGCGAATATCAGGTAAGCTTCACACCCTATCTTCATCAAACGATGTGCCTTCATTGCTGAAATCTTGGGAATCTAATTACTCTTTCTAGTTCCCGTGAAAGTCAATGGTTCGGTGTCTCCTAGGTTAAAGGTCACTTGCTTACGATTACAGTCACTAACTGCTCCGTACTTTGACACCCAGTCCTTTCGTAGGATTACTTCATAAAATGTTCATTGGAATGACTATCAGGTCAACGGGTAAGGTCCTATCGTTCACTATTATTGGGCTATCTCTTAAGATTTGGTTGATTCTCGTAGAGGTTCCATGTGGGATGGTAACATTGTATTCGTAGCTAACTAGGTTAGGCATAACCCCGAGTCTCGACACGTAGTTAGTAGATGCAAATGAATGCGTGGCTACTGAATCAACTAATATGCATGTCGGGGTTGAATGGATAAGGAGAGTACTTGCCACCACGGACGGGTTGTTCTCCGCCTCCTCAGACGTCAATATGTAAACTCTAGCAGGTACCGTAGGTGACCTAGTTTGAACAGGTGCTTGACTTCCAGACGCAGTCTCCGTGCATGCCTTGGAAAAGTGGCCTGTCTTGCCACACTTATAGCAGAATGCATTCTGAGAATTGCACACGCCCAGATTTCGTCGTGTGCACCTGGGACATGGGGGTATAGTCATTGGAGGTCTTCCCTGATTAGGACTAAATTACTGTGGAGGTCCAGGTCGGTTCTGGAAATTAGGACGGGCATTCTTGGGGTTAAAGGGCTTCTTCGGGTTACCTCCACTCCATTTCGGCCCTTGAACAAACTTTCTCTTTGCTTCATGGGCTCGCATAATTCGAAGTTCGGCTTGCTCTGCCACTAACGTGCGTTCAGCCACTTGAGCATAGGTGGCTACTCGACATCCGGCCATGTTCACATCTATATATAATTTGGGCCTTAAGCCCTCCAGGAAACGCTCCACTTTCAATGCATCTGTGCTACCATGTGATCTGTGAATCGGGACAATTGCTCGAACTTCCTGATATACTCTACTACGGTCATCGGGCCCTGACGTAAATTGATGAATTCATTCATCCTTTGGACTCGTACCGGGACGGTGAAGTATTTGCCCCTAAAAAGCTCCTTGAATCACTCCCATGCCATTGTAATTGGGTCTTTGAAGGCGAGAATTGTATCCCACCAATGACCTGCACTTCCTCTCAGCAGGAAGGCAGCACATAAAACCTTCTCATCCTCTGGAATTGACTATACTGGAACATGCTTTCCAGAGTTCGAGGCCAATCTTCAGCCGCTGTAGGGTCAACGGCATCTTCAAACGTTGGGGGATTAAGCTTGCGAAATCATTCCCCTACTATCTCGACCCTCTCTACTTGAGAGAGTCCGCTGCTAGACTGTCCTCCCGTATTTCGCTGTTGCATCATTTCTCGAATTTGAGTGGATTGCTGGCGAATGAGCTCAGTGAGTTGGAGAATCGTCGTATCACGATTATCAACAGGAGTTGCGGGTTGCTTGCCTTTGTCCGCACTCCCACTACCTTCTCCTCTTGTTCTACCCATTCTATTATACCCTAATAGTCCCTAAGGCCAATAAATCATGCACATACAACATTCATAGAAATATAAAACTTACTAGCAAGGCCGCTTCCGTGCTTTGGAGTGTGTGTACATGGACAGTCTACAGAACTTGTAACCGAAAGCTCTGATACCACCTGTGGCACCCCTGACTTCCACCACCCATTCTATTACTAATCTGTGTGACTGCATGTGATGTAAATGAAATCTATATACGAAAATACGTACAAAATTTTTCCTTTTATGTAACGGAAACTCTTCTGTACAATACAAAATATTCCTAGGACATAAATACATAGGTGAGTGCGCATGCGTGTTCAAAAATAGTCTAATAGCCCGCCAATCAGGTCGCATCCATGTACACACTGCCACCTCAAAAGTCCTCCAGAAGCTTCAAAAATTGGCCTCGCATCCGTAACGATCACGTACCGTGATCCCGTGAACCTACAAAACATAAATTCGTGGAATGAGCTTATAAAGCTCAGTAAGTGAAAGCCATGCATGCCATGCACGTGTCCTAAATTCGCAAAGGCATCCGCGTCAATGCTCTTTAGACGTCATATTTTCCTTGTCTTGTCTTGTCAGGTAGGGCCCTCGGCTATCTTGCTATGCAACATCATGGAGCTCGAATGCACAATGGATAAATAATCATAGAAGTGGCAATACCCACTCAAGGGAGGCTAACCCTAGGGCGCCTTTTTTGCCCAAGGTGGTTTCATACGCCATGCGGACGCTTCACACTGGTAGCCTAATCTGAGGTAGTCAACACCAGAGATACCCTCGGTGTCGCTTACTCCCTCAGCTCGCACCCTCCAGGTTTCACGATCCGTCATGAGGGCATTAACCCTAAAATCATGTCTTGCCTTGAACATGTCATGTCTTGACGGTAGCGCCATACGACTTCATCATGGTAGCATAGAAGAGCCGTGACTCAACTGTGAGTCGACATCCGACGCCCATATCGGCAAATCTTTATCGCTCTCAGGCGATCTTATATTGTGCACGCTCTCATATCATGCCATTCGTTCTAAACGTGCGTGTATATGCTCATGTCATGAATGCGCGTGTCATGCCATCATATCATGTAATTAAATCATGCGTGTCATATAACGCAAATAATTCACGTAGGAAGTCAGACAATATCATAGGAACACATAACACATCATTTCATGCACATACAATTATGTGTTGTAGTTGGGACTTCCACTTACCTGGTATCCTTAGCTATTTAGTTTATCGTGCTGTAATTCGCTAACCTTCGAACCCTAAATATAGAAACATATAGAATTAGGGTTTGTTAGTCCAATTATAGTTTCACAAAGTGGCTTAGTTTGAAAACCCTAATTTCGATTTTATAAATTTCGAAACTCTGAAGTTTCGAACTTTGTCTTAACTTGAAGAATATCATTTCGAGATTCATAAGGATCTTGACATGTTCCTAAAATAGATCTCGACATGTATATATAACAGTTCAATAATACACATAGACGTCAAAGATTTCGATATCAACCTAGATCTCGAAATGGATCTCGACCTAATTTCGAAGTTACATCAAGCGTGGGTTTCGGGCTTTATTAGGAAATTTCAATATGTGATCTCGAGATCTTATAAGAATATCGATACTAATACTAATATGAATTGCGAGATAGATCTCGAAGTGTATGTCTCGACATTTTAACAAAATTTCGACATAGTATATGCAAAGATTCGATATGTATTTGTCGATATTGTATATAAAGATTCCGATACCCACATTGAAGATGGATCTCAACATTACTTCTACAACACTAACATGAAATTCGACATAAATCTCGATGTGGATTTTAAGATGAATATCGAGCTTCATCTCGAGATTTCATCTTGAGTTTGGTCCCGATATTTTCTTATCTTCATTTTCAAATTCGAAATTATTCCTGCAAAATTAATACAGTTTCGAGATTCCTAATCTAGAGAAATTATATCAGTTGAAAACACCATTTTTGTTATGGAATTCATCTAAGCATTAGATTCAAAACCCTACTCTTCAAGAACAATAATTGTCACATATACTTAAAAACCCTAAGATTAGTAGTTAGACCCTAATTCCTTCCAACTCTAGTACTCAATAAATTTTCCAGAACATGTTAAAATACGAGACAAGCATATAAATCCATCGAAATAATCTATACCTTTCCAGCTTAGTGACGAGTTCTGCTAGAGTTCCTATTCGGTTTCTTCCTTTCTTCTATTTGGATTTTCGTTAGTTCTTTTCTATTGATCTGTAATTCTCTCCTTATATACTTGTTGGTTACGTGTTGTAAAATACAAATGACTTCCATACTATATTAATCCTTATCTTGATCGAACTAATGTATATTATTTTATTAATTTACCTTCTGGCCAAGTAATCGAAACTTATCTTAATTGTTATCTTCTTTATCGAGTTTTTTAAAGGTCTCGACATCTATTAATCTCGAGCCTGACAATTTTGGCTTCAAGGTTTCGAGATTTTAAGGATTTGGGTATTGAAGGATCTCGAGCTTTAAAGATGTCGAGTTTCCAAGATTTCGATTTCATTAATTGGTATATAATATTATCTCGAGAAGCATAGCTTTGAGATTCAAATATCTCGAGGTCTCAAGGTTTCGTGATATACAATTTCGAGATCCTTTCATTCGACATTGTAGTTTCAAAAAATCCTTAACTTGACATTCTTATTCGTTCGGCCAACATCTTCCTCTCGAGATCTAAAGATCTCGAAGCTTAAGGATTTGGAGATCAAAGATCTCGAGTTTTTCTTATTCCACAAATGGTTTCTTTCGACATCTTCTATTGCGTTCCTTCGACTCTGTAACATACCGAAATATCTCCTACTATTTCTTCCATTCTATACTTGTCAGTTCTAGGCCAAAATCGTTACATATTATAATCATAATTTTCCGAACATACTAGGTCATTCAAAGCATGTCTTAGTCGAACCAAATATGTTCGTATGAACCCTTACCCAAACCTAGGGTTTTCAATCTATTCTTGTAGGACCCCGGTCCCCGGAAATTAGGTCGGCCAATAAACTACGTGCATGCCTTACGCGACTTTATGCTTATTGTGTATATGTGAATGTTTATGTGAATTCGTAAAGTCCATGTTCGTGATCTTGTAAGTATTACGTGCAATTACGTACTAAGGATTTCGTGTTTAATATGGTCCTAATTTATGAAAGATGATTTCCGAAAATGATAAGAGAAATGGCTAATGATAGATGGGCTTGGAATCAAATTTATTGTGGGCTAGGATATTACTTGGACCATGAACCTATTATGATAGGAATTACCAAGTGGGCTAGAAGTGGAAATAGGCTCAAATTTGCAAGAAGCCCAATTAGGAAACAAAGCCCCCATTTCAAGGAAAACCCATACCTTATCTAATAGAAATAATACTCAGTCAAAAAAACTCAAAAAATTCGACAACACCCCCAAAAGAAAACCCACGAAGTGAAAACGAAAGGAAAGAAAGGAGAAGGAGAAGAAGTCGAGCCAAGCTTGGACCAAGAAGCTCGAGAATTCGAAGCTAGTAAGCTAAAACCCCTCCCTAAGCTCTTAATTCTTTATCTTAGAAGTAGTTGAGGATATTAAATGGCGTTAAATGCTAGCAATTGGAGAAAAGCCACAAGAAACCCTAAATAACGAATGTAGGCTCGAACTAGGGTTTAGGTAGGTGCAAAGATGGGTTAAGTAGCTTAGCATATGATTTAGAACTTATAACCCTAGGAAAAAACGAGCTATGAAGCGAGTTAGGAGATGATGAACGACGGAAAATCGAAGGAGATGATGAAATGTCGATATGTTAGTAAATGTCGAAACATATGATAAATGTCGAATGCACAAAGTGTCGATAGCTAATGGAAATGTCAAGGTTCATGACTTAGGTACATGTCGACATTTTCAACATAAAATGTCGAGAGGATAAGATAAATGTCGAATGAGATTGAACACCAAAAATGTCGGGTCCTGTTAACCGAATAAAATGTCGAGGTTTCTAAAATGTCGAAACCTTTTAGCCAAATGTCGAAAGCTTGCATAGCGACCATTAGGAAATGTCGAGACCTAACTTCCAATACAACCCGAGATTTATCAAATGTCAAAAGGTGATAACGAAACCCCCATGCACCTCGACATTTAGTTTCTTCATATCGACATCTTATAAATGTCGAGATATCCCAAGATAAAAGGTCGACATCTCATATTCCAAAATAGCGAACAAAGATGTCGAGGCTAATACCGAGCTAAGATGTCGAAACCCTAATAAGAATCAAAATGTCGAAACAAATGATAAATATCGAGATACCATGTAAATAACATGACGACATTTCCAAATGAAAAATATCGAAACCATGCCAAGGAAATGTCGAAATGTTGGATAGATGTCGAATACTAGATAGAAATGTCGACCTCTCATATCCCAAAATAACAAGGTAAAATGTCGAGTGAAACCGAACCCGAAATGTCGAGAACCAAAGAGAAATGTCGAAATGTTAGGTTAGATGTCGACGTGAGATGTATCGACATTTTATAAATGGCGAGACCCATGTAAGTTTCATGCCGACATTTCCTAATAAAAATATCGAAATCATACTAATGAAAGATGTCGAAGCAAATGGTAAATGTCGAGTTCATATACAATAATGTCGAGATGTTAAGGAAGGATGTCGAGTTCATGTCGACGTTTCTAACCATAAACGTCGAGACCCTAATTTAATTAAATGTCGAGTTCATACACACAAAAATATCGGAACCTCCTAACTAGATAAATGTCGAATGAAAGGTATAAATGCCGAGTTGAATACCGAGAGGAAAAGAGATGAAAATGTCGAGTCAAATGTCGACAAAATCGAGATCGATGTCGAGTAGAATTAAGTAGAAAATGTCGAGGTCTCAAATCATGTAAATGTCGAGACCTTATAACCGAATAAAATGTCGAGAACTAGCAAAATGTCCAAATCTTAAGCATGATGTCGAAGTATATCTCGACATTGGTATATCATAAGTAATCTCGGAAACACCTAGCGAGATCTTTACGAACAATATTAAGGAAAATATTTCAACACTTTTCAAAAACATAACTAACCAATATTTAGATAATGTACTGATATAATAATTTTATGATAAAGGTCGTACGTTAGGAGCAAACGGGGAAAATACTAACTTCGCCCGGACGACAGGTAAGTAGAAATTCAACTATGACACGTAACTTGCCTGCGTCCAAGTATGTGAATTACATGCTCGTGTATTTTCTATGAAATGCGTACGTATGATATGAATTAATTCTATGCATGATAGTATGAATTGCATATGTATATGAGCATAACATGAGCATTTGCACGCATGAGTAGAACGTAAGGAGTGAGGCATGAGCGTGCATAAGATAGCCTGCGTGCGATGTGTATTCGCCGATATTGGCGTTTGAGTCGACTCAAATGAAGAGTCACGGCTTCCCATTGCAGCCTTTAAGGCCTGAATAAGAGGCTGGGTACATACCCCGTACGATAAGGCCTGAATAAGAGGCTGGGTACATATCCCGTACGATAAGGCCTGAATAAGAGGCTGGGTAAATACCCCGTACGATAAGGCTGAATAAGAGGCTGGGTAAATACCCCGTACGATAAGGCGGAATAAGAGGCTGGGGAAATGAAAGCCGAGGGCCCGTATGAAATAAGAGTGTAAGAAAAAGAGTAAGAGTGTAAGAAAAGAGTACGAATATGAGGAAAGAATATGAGCGTTAGTAAACGACGGCGTGGATTGTCGATCGTTAGGACACGTGCATTCATGCATAATTTCTGCTTACTGAGCCTCGGTGGCTCATTATTTATGTTACGTGTTGTAGGTACTGACGATCACGGTACGTGATCTGACTTTTATGCAAGGCCGATCTTTTGACGCAGTCCGACCGCTTTTGAGGTGGGAGTGTGTGTATGGATGACGACCTGTGAAGGCCGGGCGCATAGGGAGCTTTTGGCTGCACACACACACGTACACTTGTATTTTGTAGACAAGGGCATGATGATGTCGAATGATGTATAACATTCTTTTGGCATGTATATAAAATTTCCGCATGCATTTTTAAAATGAAAAATTTTATTCGCATTTTTACGTATTCGCACGATCACCAAAACATTTACACTTAGAATTAGAACGGAATACGAGGGCGGGATGACGGGTCCTGACAGAGTGGTATCAGAGCTTCGGTCACAGGTCCTGCAGACTGTCCATACACACACACTCAAAAGCGCGGAAGCGGCCTTGCTTGTAAGTACGATGTTATGTGAATTTATTGTATGGTTTGATTTATTGGCCTTAGGAATTATCAGGATAGGTTGAGAAAATGGTAAGACTTAGAGGAGAAGGAAGCAGGGAATCTGATCAGGGTAGGGACACTAATAACCCCCCTGACAGTCGGGATGCTACCATCCTGCAGCTGACTGAACTGGTCCGGCAACAATCGGCCCAGATTCAGCAGCTGATCCAGCAAAATGCTGGTGGGCAACCAGCCAACTTACCTCCCCCACCGGAACGAATCGAGATGATCGGGGAGAGGTTCAGAAAGCTCAATCCTCCACTGTTCGAGGATGCTGCAGACCCTACCTCCGCTGAAGACTGGCTAAGGACGCTGGAGAACATGTTCCAGCATAGCCGCACACCCGAAGCGGAAAAGGTCATGTGCGCTGCCTACCTGCTAAGGGGGAGCGCCGGACACTGGTGGGACACCGTCTTAGCCATCGAAAATCCACTAACGATGAGTTGGGATCGGTTTAAGGAGATTTTCCGAGGAAAGTACTACACCGCCCCGGTCAGAGCCCAAAGGATGAATGAATTCATCAACCTCCGCCAAGGATCCATGACAGTGGCGGAGTACATCAGGAAGTTCGAGCAGCTTTCAAGGTTCGCTGCTCATATGGTCAGCACAGACGCGCTCAAGGTCGAGCGGTTCATAGAAGGACTGAAACCCGAGTTATATCGGGATGTAAGTATGGCGGGTGTGCAAGGGGCCACGTATGCACAAGTGGCTGAGAGAGCGCTCGTGGCGGAGCAGGCCGAGTCTAGAATAGCTCGCGCCCAAGAAGCTAAGCGTAAATTCGCACAAGGGCCGCAGGGGAGCGGAAGTAATCCAAAACGGCAATTCGTGGCCCAGGAAGGGAAACAGGGGCCTCAATATCGACCTGGACCACCCCCACAGTTCAAGCCCAACCAGGGTAGGCCCCAGCTGGATCTACCCGTATGCCCGAAATGCGCACGGAGACACCCGGGAGTCTGCAACTCCCAGAACGCCGTTTGCTACAAGTGTGGCAAGACGGGCCATTATTCGAGGGCATGTCCGGAAGATGGATCCGGAAGCCAAGCTAGGAACCCGATAGAACCTCCAAGGGTACCGGCCAGGGTCTATACCATAACCTCCGAAGAAGCAGAAAATAACCCGGCCGTGGTGACAGGTACCCTCCTCGTTTATCAGACCCCCACATGCATACTAGTCGACTCAGGAGCGACCCATTCATTCGCGTCTACCAAGTATGTCGCGAGGGTAGGAGTCACGCCTCACCGAGCTGAGTGCGAATTTAGGGTAACAGTTCCGAACGGGAATTCCACCCAAACCAATCAGGTTTTTCGGGATTGTCCAATAGTAATCGGGGACAAGGAACTGCCCACAGACCTCATAATAATTCCCATGAATGATTATGAGGTAATCCTTGGAATGGATTGGCTATCAAAGTACGGAGCTGTCATAGACTGCCACCGCAAGATAGTCACACTCAACATAGACGGAGATGAACCCCTTAAGTTCGTAGGAACTAGTAAAGGGACCATGATCTCTAGAATATCAGCGTTGAAAGCTCATCGACTGATCAAATCGGGATGCGAAGCCTATCTGGTATTCGCTATCAAGTCGGAAGAGAACGCCTCCCCGAAACTCGAGGAAGTACCAATAGTTAAGGACTTCCCCGACGTATTCCCCGAGGAATTACCGGGACTACCGCCCGAACGGGAAATAGAGTTCGTTATAGATCTGGTACCAGGAGCGGCACCAGTATCTAAGACGCCCTATCGGCTAGCACCGACGGAGATGAAGGAATTGAAGGATCAACTCGACGAACTCATGCAGAAGGAGTTCATACAGCCGAGTTTCTCTCCTTGGGGAGCGCCGGTGCTATTCGTGAAAAAGAAAGACGGATCCATGAGATTATGCATTGATTACAGGGAGTTGAACAAGTTAACGATCAAGAACAAGTACCCACTCCCTAGGATAGACGATCTGTTCGATCAACTGCAAGGTGCAACGGTCTTCTCTAAGATCGACTTAAGATCGGGCTATCATCAATTAAGAATCCGAAAGGAAGATGTACCGAAGACGGCCTTTAGTACCCGTTATGGCCACTATGAATTTTTGGTGATGCCATTCGGGCTAACTAATGCGCCCGCAGCTTTCATGGATTTAATGAACCGGGTGTTCAAGCCATACTTAGATAGGTCTGTCATCGTCTTCATAGATGACATCCTAGTCTACTCGAAAACGAAGGAGGAGCACGAAGAACACCTGAGAGAAGTTCTAGGAATACTACGGGAGAAGCAACTATACGCCAAGTTCAAGAAGTGCGAATTTTGGCTCGACCAAGTCGCCTTCTTAGGGCACATAGTATCAGGAGAGGGAATCTCAGTGGACCCGAAGAAGATAGAAGCTATTAGCAATTGGCCCAGGCCGACGAACGTGACGGAAATACGAAGCTTCCTCGGTCTGGCAGGATACTATAGGAAGTTCATAAAGGACTTCTCGAAGATAGCATCGACACTGACGAGGCTGACCAAGAAGAATACGCCTTTTCAGTGGACCGTAGAATGTGAACGGAGCTTCCAAGAGCTGAAGGAAAGGCTTACGACGGCCCCAGTTCTCACAATCCCATCGGGAGCAGGAGGGTTTACCGTTTATAGCGATGCGTCGAAGAACGGGTTGGGGTGTGTGCTAATGCAGAACGGGAATGTAGTAGCATACGCCTCTCGTCAACTAAAGGAGTACGAGAAGAATTACCCGACGCACGACCTAGAACTGGCGGCAGTGGTCTTTGCTCTCAAGATCTGGAGGCATTACCTCTATGGAGAACGGTGTGAGATATACACCGACCACAAGAGCCTCAAATACTTCTTTACACAAAAGGAGTTAAATATGAGGCAGAGGAGGTGGTTAGAGTTAGTTAAGGATTACGACTGTGTAATCAACTACCACCCAGGCAAGGCGAACATAGTAGCCGATGCCTTAAGCCGAAAAGCAGTTAGTGCAGAACTGCAACTGCTAGAGGTAGAAATTTTAAGGTTAGGCGAAGTCGAGGCGCAGCTAGCGGCCTTAACGTTGCAACCGACACTGCTGGAGCAGATCAAGACAGCGCAAGGAGCAGACGAGTTGTATGTGAAGACCAAGGAGGCACTACCGGGACAACCGACTGGAGACCTTATGATACGGGGAGACGAACGATTATACTTCAAGAACCGGTTGTACGTGCCAGACGACGCCGAACTACGACGGCTAATAATGACGGAAGCACATACTACGGCGTACTCGGTACATCCTGGAGCAACGAAGATGTACCGAGATCTCAAGGAAAACTACTGGTGGCCAGGCATGAAAAAGGACATCGCGACCTTCGTGAGTCAATGCCTGACGTGCCAGCAGATTAAAGCCGAGCATCAACGGCCGGCAGGAACCCTGCAACCGTTACCCATTCCGGAATGGAAATGGGATAACATTACCATGGACTTCGTAGTAGGACTGCCTAGAAATGCGAAAGGGCACGACGCAATTTGGGTAATCGTCGACCGACTAACCAAGTCTGCCCATTTCCTACCAATAAGTACGACGTACTCCATGGAACGATACGCGGAGCTCTATATCCAAGAAATAGTGCGACTGCACGGCGTTCCATCGTCGATAGTCTCGGATCGCGACTCCAGATTCCTATCGAAACTCTGGACTAGCTTACAAAAGGCAATGGGAACCAGGCTATCTTTTAGTACCGCCTACCATCCACAGACGGATGGTCAATCCGAGCGAACCATTCAGACGCTGGAGGATATGCTCCGAGCGTGCGTACTCGATTTCAAAGGAAATTGGAGTAAGTACCTCCCACTGATCGAGTTCTCCTATAATAATAGCTACCACGTCACCATCGGGATGGCACCGTACGAGGCGTTATACGGGCGTAGGTGCAGATCCCCAGTACATTGGGACGAGGTTGGCGAACGGGCACTGCTAGGCCCCGATATCGTACGAGAAATGACGGAAGCTATTACCGCCATACGAGAAAGAATGCGGACGGCGCAGAGCCGACAGAAGAGCTACGCGGATCGAAGACGTCGACCATTAGAGTTTGACGAAGGCGATAGGGTGTTCGTGAAAGTATCGCCGATGAAGGGTGTAAAGAGATTCGGGAAGAAAGGGAAGTTAAGTCCTAGGTACATAGGACCCTTTAGGATACTGAAAAGAGTAGGCGAGGTAGCATACCAATTGGAGCTGCCTGCGTCATTAGAGCAAGTGCATGACGTGTTCCATGTCTCGACGCTACGGAAATACCTAGCGGACCCGAACCACGTGTTAGGAAGCGAGTCCCTACATCAGCAATTGAAGCCGGATCTGAGTTACGAGGAGATTCCGGTGGAGATATTGATGTACGAGACTAAGAAGCTTAGGAGTAAGGATATTCCTTTAGTGAAAGTACTGTGGCGAAATCAGTCCACGGAAGAAGCCACTTGGGAACGGGAGGACGAAATGAGAATTCGTTATCCCGAGTTGTTTCACACGGGCTGATTTCGGGGGCGAAATCCTCCTTAAGGGGGGGAGGATGTAGGACCCCGGTCCCCGGAAATTAGGTCGGCCAATAAACTACGTGCATGCCTTACGCGACTTTATGCTTATTGTGTATATGTGAATGTTTATGTGAATTCGTAAAGTCCATGTTCGTGATCTTGTAAGTATTACGTGCAATTACGTACTAAGGATTTCGTGTTTAATATGGTCCTAATTTATGAAAGATGATTTCCGAAAATGATAAGAGAAATGGCTAATGATAGATGGGCTTGGAATCAAATTTATTGTGGGCTAGGATATTACTTGGACCATGAACCTATTATGATAGGAATTACCAAGTGGACTAGAAGTGGAAATAGGCTCAAATTTGCAAGAAGCCCAATTAGGAAACAAAGCCCCCATTTCAAGGAAAACCCATACCTTATCTAATAGAAATAATACTCAGTCAAACAAACTTAAAAAATTCGACAACACCCCCAAAAGAAAACCCACGAAGTGAAAACGAAAGGAAAGAAAGGAGAAGGAGAAGAAGTCGAGCCAAGCTTGGACCAAGAAGCTCGAGAATTCGAAGCTAGTAAGCTAAAACCCCTCCCTAAGCTCTTAATTCTTTATCTTAGAAGTAGTTGAGGATATTAAATGGCGTTAAATGCTAGCAATTGGAGAAAAGCCACAAGAAACCCTAAATAACGAATGTAGGCTCGAACTAGGGTTTAGGTAGGTGCAAAGATGGGTTAAGTAGCTTAGCATATGATTTAGAACTTATAACCCTAGGAAAAAACGAGCTATGAAGCGAGTTAGGAGATGATGAACGACGGAAAATCGAAGGAGATGATGAAATGTCGATATGTTAGTAAATGTCGAAACATATGATAAATGTCGAATGCACAAAGTGTCGATAGCTAATGGAAATGTCGAGGTTCATGACTTAGGTACATGTCGACATTTTCAACATAAAATGTCGAGAGGATAAGATAAATGTCGAATGAGATTGAACACCAAAAATGTCGGGTCCTGTTAACCGAATAAAATGTCGAGGTTTCTAAAATGTCGAAACCTTTTAGCCAAATGTCGAAAGCTTGCATAGCGACCATTAGGAAATGTCGAGACCTAACTTCCAATACAACCCGAGATTTATCAAATGTCAAAAGGTGATAACGAAACCCCCATGCACCTCGACATTTAGTTTCTTCATATCGACATCTTATAAATGTCGAGATATCCCAAGATAAAAGGTCGACATCTCATATTCCAAAATAGCGAACAAAGATGTCGAGGCTAATACCGAGCTAAGATGTCGAAACCCTAATAAGAATCAAAATGTCGAAACAAATGATAAATATCGAGATACCATGTAAATAACATGACGACATTTCCAAATGAAAAATATCGAAACCATGCCAAGGAAATGTCGAAATGTTGGATAGATGTCGAATACTAGATAGAAATGTCGACCTCTCATATCCCAAAATAACAAGGTAAAATGTCGAGTGAAACCGAACCCGAAATGTCGAGAACCAAAGAGAAATGTCGAAATGTTAGGTTAGATGTCGACGTGAGATGTATCGACATTTTATAAATGGCGAGACCCATGTAAGTTTCATGCCGACATTTCCTAATAAAAATATCGAAATCATACTAATGAAAGATGTCGAAGCAAATGGTAAATGTCGAGTTCATATACAATAATGTCGAGATGTTAAGGAAGGATGTCGAGTTCATGTCGACGTTTCTAACCATAAACGTCGAGACCCTAATTTAATTAAATGTCGAGTTCATACACACAAAAATATCGGAACCTCCTAACTAGATAAATGTCGAATGAAAGGTATAAATGCCGAGTTGAATACCGAGAGGAAAAGAGATGAAAATGTCGAGTCAAATGTCGACAAAATCGAGATCGATGTCGAGTAGAATTAAGTAGAAAATGTCGAGGTCTCAAATCATGTAAATGTCGAGACCTTATAACCGAATAAAATGTCGAGAACTAGCAAAATGTCCAAATCTTAAGCATGATGTCGAAGTATATCTCGACATTGGTATATCATAAGTAATCTCGGAAACACCTAGCGAGATCTTTACGAACAATATTAAGGAAAATATTTCAACACTTTTCAAAAACATAACTAACCAATATTTAGATAATGTACTGATATAATAATTTTATGATAAAGGTCGTACGTTAGGAGCAAACGGGGAAAATACTAACTTCGCCCGGACGACAGGTAAGTAGAAATTCAACTATGACACGTAACTTGCCTGCGTCCAAGTATGTGAATTACATGCTCGTGTATTTTCTATGAAATGCGTACGTATGATATGAATTAATTCTATGCATGATAGTATGAATTGCATATGTATATGAGCATAACATGAGCATTTGCACGCATGAGTAGAACGTAAGGAGTGAGGCATGAGCGTGCATAAGATAGCCTGCGTGCGATGTGTATTCGCCGATATTGGCGTTTGAGTCGACTCAAATGAAGAGTCACGGCTTCCCTTATGCAGCCTTTAAGGCCTGAATAAGAGGCTGGGTACATACCCCGTACGATAAGGCCTGAATAAGAGGCTGGGTACATATCCCGTACGATAAGGCCTGAATAAGAGGCTGGGTAAATACCCCGTACGATAAGGCTGAATAAGAGGCTGGGTAAATACCCCGTACGATAAGGCGGAATAAGAGGCTGGGGAAATGAAAGCCGAGGGCCCGTATGAAATAAGAGTGTAAGAAAAAGAGTAAGAGTGTAAGAAAAGAGTACGAATATGAGGAAAGAATATGAGCGTTAGTAAACGACGGCGTGGATTGTCGATCGTTAGGACACGTGCATTCATGCATAATTTCTGCTTACTGAGCCTCGGTGGCTCATTATTTATGTTACGTGTTGTAGGTACTGACGATCACGGTACGTGATCTGACTTTTATGCAAGGCCGATCTTTTGACGCAGTCCGACCGCTTTTGAGGTGGGAGTGTGTGTATGGATGACGACCTGTGAAGGCCGGGCGCATAGGGAGCTTTTGGCTGCACACACACACGTACACTTGTATTTTGTAGACAAGGGCATGATGATGTCGAATGATGTATAACATTCTTTTGGCATGTATATAAAATTTCCGCATGCATTTTTAAAATGAAAAATTTTATTCGCATTTTTACGTATTCGCACGATCACCAAAACATTTACACTTAGAATTAGAACGGAATACGAGGGCGGGATGACGGGTCCTGACAATTCTTACATTTAATTTCCTATCCAGTCCATCATCTTAGTTCCATATATAACATATATCATAAGCCTATAATAACAGAATTCATGTAATATGCAGTCATAAAGTCACATAATATGTATGCAAGTTTATTGGCTGGCTTACTTACGGGACTCGGGTATTACAGTCGATGACCCATCGTCTGCCGATATCTCGCTTGAAAGCGGAGGTCATGACTTGTGATACGAATCGAATCAAGGGACTGACTCGTTTCATGGACACTGACTCATGTGTCGTACGGTCGAACATGGCTTATTACTCAAGGAGTGTCAATGATCGACGACAACACTATAGTAGTCCACGTGAACCTTAGACTGAAAGGGGCTTTGATGGAGTTGACTTTGAAGTCTCGACTGTCACTGGTTCCCCTCGACCCGATTTGCTGTTGCATGGGTCAGCAGGACAGATGCGGTCTTGATGACGATTTGTGATTGCCGGGCCTAGCGGAGTATGGATTCACAGTCTCACGAGTAATTGAGATAAGTGTCCTATGAGGACGGCGACGGAAAATTACGAAATCCTTGGCCAAGGTATTGAACTAACTCATGTGAGACATGGAGGGTAGTTTGGTATTTTGCCTCGTCTCCATTTTATCATAGAATCGAGTTTAGTGAGTTTGACATAGACCATGGCTCTCACTTGATTGGGACACAGCTGAATGGTTATACATAGCACTGTTATCTATAGTGAGGTTCTGGGATAAAGACTAGGTCGATATTCGCACTCGAATCGGGTTACAGTCCGGTACTGCGAGATTGGCTAGTTAACTACCGAACTCTTGGATTCCTCCCTTGCCGATTGATTTGAACCTAGAGACTCGGGCTTAAAAAGGATCATCAACATGTTTTGATAAGGAGAGAAAGTGTTTTTGGCCTTAACGGGCCTTGGGCCGTTGGGCCACGCCTTAATAGGCCTCGGGCCATTTATTGGATCGAAGTTGGACTTCTTATGAAACTAACTTTAAGACTTGGGCTTGGCCAAGTGCTTAATGGGCTTGAGGATAAAATTGGATTTCACCTTAAGCTAATTTCGAAATATGCCTTTGAGGGTATTTTTGGAATTTGCATATTTGATATAAATAAATATGGAATAAAATATTTGGAATATTATTTATTTAAATTTCAAAATTAAATTAGGATTAAATTTCGAATTCCATACCATATTTAAATATACTTAGTTTGACTTGGTATTTAATTAGTTTTCTAATAACAATAAGTTTCCTTAAGTTTGGATTTGGAATTCAAAAGAGAGTAAGATTTGGCAAAAATCTCTCACACTTTAAGGACTAAGATATCGAAATCCAAGCCTTTAAATAGGCTAAGAATTTTGTGCTTCAAAGGTAGAGAAACAAGAGGTGATTTTTGAAGTCAACCAAAGGCACAAAACACACACCGAACGCACACACGTTTCTCTCACGCGACGGCTCAGTTCTCTCTAGCCATTTCCAGAGAACTGATTTCTTGGTACACTGCGAGGTCGGCGTGACGATCTATTGCCATCCACCACCATCGACGAAGTCTTGAAGAAAAGGACGAGGAGCTGCCACTCGCGTCAACTGGTAATTCACTACGGGTTTGACCTGTCCTATTGCATGTCTATGTGTTACTATTCTGATCCGAGCTACGAGGACAATGGGGGAACTCGGAAAAATCAGAGCGGGAGCTCGTGATCAGAATCATAATGTGTTTAAATTGAAACGAGACGTGTGGGAGACGATCGAAACGCCAACGCGGTTCGACCATTGTTGGGCTGCCCGATGCATCATTTGCCAACACACGGCCATCAACTCGTGCGGTACGGATCGACGACAAACCCGCGCGGCGGTGGGATTCGGGTAGCCTCGTGTTGTGCGCTGGCTGCGAGCGGTGCAGTGACGCTGCAGCCGCGGGATCGGGCTGCTTCAAGCAGGCCCGATCTGCCTCGTACTCCGGAACCGGGCCAGCCATGGTGGCTTAGGCACCGGCCCCGGGCAGCACCGCCGCAAGGGGTGGCGGCACCGCAGTGATCGTCCGCGACTTTGGCCGCGGACTCCGACGGCGCGTGCAAGACAGCCGCAGCGACTCCGGCTCGGCCGGAATACTGCGGCGGTGATCTCTCCAAGCGAGGCTCATGCATGGAGGGGCTGAGGCGACGAAGAAGCCGCGGCAATTTTCTGCCGCGAGATGAACACGCGTGCGTTGCGCGCGGCATGTCGTCACCGGCGACGCGGCTGTTCCGGCTCAGCCGCGGACACCTGGCCGTCGGCCTTCTCCGTCATGGTTCTGCGGCATGTTTTGACGGCTGAGCAATTTGAGTCGCGGCAGTTGCGTTAGGGCTTCACGCTCAAAGCCTTAACGGGCCTTTTGATGGGATTTGCCCGTTTGAGGCCCAATTTTCGTTTCTTTTTAAAATCAAGTAATTGTCAACTAATTACAAGATTGATGTTCCTGTGCAAATTGAAATGGTTCCATGAATGGTAATGAAGAGCTTTCAATAGGATGAATCAAGCTTAAATCTGATCTACCATCTTCATATATCTGGCCAACCAAAATAAAAATCAAGCTGTGAACTACCAGTTTGCTCGGATGGAAAAACATATAACTAAAGCTGAGTATGGAATAAAAGATATGTGTAATTCCATTGGGAAACAAACCTGAATTTTCTTGCCATGCGTTGCAACATCACCTCATACGTTTCATTATTTTGTGATGGTTTCTTTCTTGCGTGCTAATCTCCAATCCACTTATAGGTCTTTTTCCCGAGCGCAAAGGTCTCATCTCTTTAACTTTGATTCCTTTTATCATTATCTCTTGATGTATTCTCATTCTCGTCCAGCGTAATAAATTGGTTTTTGGACACTTCGGATGTAGAAATATGTTGTTCTACTAGTCTTGATAGAAGATTTTTTCGTGCGCCAGACTTATGTAGAGGAGTCTGTATAGAAAATTTTCCAAGCTTGCAACAATCTCTTCAATTAGCTTAAGAATACCAACTTTTGCAATTCTGTATGTACCTTGGGTGAAAGCAGACCTCGTGGCTAAATGATTATTTAAGCTGCACAACTCTTTGTATTGAACTCCAGTCAGCTTTATTTCTTCCATTTCATCCATAGATTCAGCAATTCCACAACACCTATATGAAATTGTCCTTCAATGGGAACTTTTCTTCCATTTGACAATATTTTGATCGAAAATACTTTCAGAGCATGTGAACAAATAATGCCAGCAAACTCAAACTTTTTTGCAGCTACAGGTAACTTCGCCCTTAGACGAGTCATACATCACCTTGTGCTGAGAATGCTTTCTAAAAGGCATAACTTCATACTCGAAATTCCTTCACGTTCACCACGGAGTTCCGCTGTTGAGTCATAAGCCTTGCTCAATTCATTCTGAAATAACTCAAACACTTCATGCGTGTATATGCTCGCCGCGTGCTTCAGAGTTTCAACTTGAAAAGAAATCACGTCTATTATGGCATGACTGTTAATCTACTTTGAACTCCTTACAGCGACGGTCTTCAACCAATCGTTCAAAGTGTTGGAAAAATTATAACAAACTATGCTTGTAGCTCACATATCTTTTAAGCGCACTATTCATACTTTCACTACACCGGGTAGTTGTCAAATCCGCACAAAAGGACTGCTGACCATATACTAGTACCCACTTCTCTTTGATCTTGAACATTCTCTCAAGCCACTGATCAGTGTGAAATTCATATGTTTCCAACAATTCCCGCCACGCATTTAAAAACTCTCCCTCATCCTTGTATTCATATACACAATAGCTAAGGTCTTTCTAGAGTATTCATCATTGTATTCATCCTTTTATTGTAGAGATAAAACGCTTCTTCTAGAGTATCAAACCCCATACCAATTCTTAGAATTATTTTTCCTAATTGGTACATTGATTACCAATTATGAGTTTGTCTGAAACAGCCTTTCTATGTAAAGCAAACTTCCTCTTGATTTTGTTGATAAAAATAGTAGATTGATCTCCTTCCATCCCCTGCATACGATTCAATTGCATTAAGCAAAATTATTAGTCCCACCAGGTGATGCTAATCAATGAGGCTAGTCCCTCTCACGAAACAATAATCCTCAGCAATTAAATAAACAACATTCTTACTCCCTACTGTGCTCAAGTTTGAATATGTAGCAACCTTGGAAAAATACTACAATATTAGCTACACACATTGAACCATCCTTCTTAATTGTGATTGTCTTACACGGGAAATCTGTGAAGTATGAAGGTTGTTTACACATAACTCACCCGAGACGATTCGATCGATAAAAATATGAATATGATCTTTGGATATTTCGACGTTGATGTGTTTACGAAACTCGGAGTGCCAAAACTGGGAAATATCGAAAGCCAGTCTATAAGAACTTGATTTTGAACGACGATGAATGATGGTGTAATATTTTTTTTGGATTTTAGAGGATTGGAATCGATTTCCATTTCTCGACCCATGATCTTCGTTAGGCGTGGCTTGGTATATTTGGTCAAGGGTTTCCCTTCATAATTTCTTATTATGACAGGAATTTAACTCCGTTTGTATCATCAATAAAAGCGCTGGATTGTAGTACTACATAATAAATACGTAAAATACTGCAACATAACGATAATAAGTACTACAATTTCATTAAAGTGGTGCTACAAATGGAGTAACAATTGTACTATAAACACAACAAAAAGGGAGCAAATTAGAAGTCGTGGAAATATAAAATTATTTGTGACATGCCTCAAAAGAGTGGCACATATCAGAGAATTCAGGCGTGTCGGAGTCCGATGTGTCAGAGGTTGCTTGATGTCTCAGATTTGTCTGTTAATTTATGATTGTGAAGATTGAATAATTTTGGGACGACATCATAATTATATTTGGTACTATATACAAACTTAATAAGGTAGTGTAACATGGTCAAATAAGGTACAATATCATTCACAAATATGTACTCCCTATTTGAGTAATAGTTTTTGCATCTCAATTTGAACTATTTACGATGAGAAACTATTTTATCATACACATAGCTGACATATGTTTTTCACTTCGAAGTAAGTGTGGATTCTTGGATGAACGTTTCACTATTTTATAATTTGAAATCCAATCTCCAAAGTAAGTGTGGTTCCTTGGATGAACGTTTCACTTTATTGTTTGGAATTCTACACCTTCAACTCATAATTTTCGAATACGATGCTTGGTTATACATTTTTTATGGTTTAACCCCAGACACATGGTTTTGTATTCTAACATAAGATACTAAATGCTTACAACAACATAAAAGGAAGTGGTACCTCGATACGCCTTGATGTGGTGCCATGAAAAAGTAGTACCTTAACGTGACGAGATATGGTATCAAGATAACAAAGGATGTGGTACCGTATAATGACGGCCCGTTTATGATCTACAAACATTCACTTAGTACCTTAAACCAATATATTTAGACTAAACATATATAAATAAATTATATTTTACGATATAGACATCATATTCGAAAACATAATTTGAAGGTTTCAAATATTCAAAATACTTAGCAAAAGGTTCTTACCATATACCACTCTCTTATAACGAAGTTTGGGTTAAACTATAAACACATGAGTTCGAGGATTCTTTTAAATATGATACGAAATAAAACGTACAAAAGATATACACTAAATTGGTTTTGCTTTCAAACTAATTTGGAATTGCGACAAAAAACACTTATCCTAATATAGTATCAAATTTGTGATTGGTATGTGATATGGACTAAAACTAGATGGGCCTGAAGAAAATAAGAAAAGGCCCGTTAGGCCCATTGGAAAATATTTATACTTAGTAAATAATGATAAATGATAGAGATAGGGACCTCCGATAGGTAGGTGACGACTCCCAAGAAGAAGAAGGCTTCTTCAATACGCTACAAGGGAACTTTATGAAGCTACAGAACGCTACTGATGGCTATGACTGCTGCAAAAGGAACCTCTGTCAGGACTGCAAAAGCTACACGATGTCCCAGAAGGTCATATCACCAGGGAGCTCGGGTTAAACCTTCAGGCAACATCAAAGAGCTAGGGACGTACCTTCAGGCAATATCCAAGAGCCTCCTATATAAAGGGGACTCATCATTTTTGCACCAAATTCTCATCCTAACACCTCTCCATACACGAAGAACACCTAGAAATCTCTCTTTCTCACTGTAATAATTTTTTTCCACTAGATATTTTAATATACATGAGCGAAAGTGAGTCATGAGTGTGTAAATTCTAGAAGTGATAAAGAAAACGTTGAATGCGCCCCGTGGACGTAGGACTCTAAAGGATCCGAACCACGTAATCTCTTGTCTCTCTTTTTTACATCTTTATCATGCCCCGTTTATGTCATATCACGTGCACAACTAGGTCTGCACCGCCCGCGGACCTACACGGACCTCAAATATTCATGCCTACTACTTTCCGTTACGTCCCCAACATGTCCCTTTCAGTTCCCTTATAAATAAGCACCTTACGCACGTCCCTAAACTTTGAGACATCAATTCTCCGGCTATATAAATTTACACACGCATATAAATTTCATTGATTGGGAGAGCCCATATCAAATGGAGCCGTCTGTGAGAAATTTCGAGTTGAAGGCGTGAGTAATTTTTACTGCTACCGTGCGAAGTTGTGCTGAGAATTTACTGTTTTTTTCCTTCTTCTGTTCTGTTGGGTCAAAACAAAATGTGCGAGATGTCAATGGAGGAGGATTTGTCCATATCGAAGAACCTAGACCCGCAATTCGCGGAGGAGGACCTCTAGAAACTGCCAAACGTGTTGAGGAATGACCAGGACATGAAACACAGGCCTGAGATGATGAAAACAAGCAAACGGTACATATAATTCATGAAGGGATCTCAGAACACCCAGGTGGACCTCCACGAGTGCCACTAGTGAGCCACCCGAAAAAGCAAAGGGAGCTAGGAGCTCCAGAAGAAGGAGAAGAGAACCACGCTCGGGAAAAAGGAAATACACTAGAAGGAGAGGGAACTTCGAGACCTACTCACGGACCTCAAACAGAGGAAAAATGAGTTGTCACGCAAAGAATAAGGAAGCCTTGGGGATCTCTTTTGAGGGCTCCGTAAAGGTTCACGCCACTACGTAACAATCCAGAAGAGATCCTGACCTTAGCATGGAGGCATCCGGCGATGAGAAGGCCTGCGACCTGAACTTCAGGGCCTTCTAAACCACATTCTAATTTATATTGTCGTTATCATAATCGATATGGGCACGATACTAACAATCACTGGCATTTGAAGGACAAACTAAAGAGGCTCATCCAGGCAGTTGCCTTAAAGGAATTTGTCCGAGGTCCCATTCTAGATCCTAGAGCAAAATTCGTAGCTCCCCCGAATGAGGGAAGACCATCTCCACCACCTCCAGACAAAAGCGCTCCACCAGTTAAGGGCCCTATACTCATTATAGTGGGAGGTCATAGTGGAGAAGATTCCAAGCGAGCATGGAAGACCCGAAGCTCCCCCTTCGGGACCTAAAAGCCCAGTTCCCCTCTGGCAAGAAGACCCGAAGCTCCGCACTCGGGACCTCCCAGCTCGACGCTGGCAAGAAGACACAGAGCTCCGTCTTTGGCACCTTCTAGCTCCGCGCTGGCAAGAAGACCTGAAGCTCCGCCTTCGGAACCTCCCAGCTCCGCGCTGGCACGAAGTCCCGAAGCTCCACATCGGGACCTATAAACTCCAGCTCCGCCTAAAAGACCTAAAAGCCCAGCTCCCCACTGGCAGAAGGCTTAAAAAGCCCAACTTCATGAAAATCGAGCTCCTATATTAGAGATCTAAGAGCCAAGTGCCAAGTTGATCAGAAAACCTCCATTCCTTTATGGAGAGCCACTGGAGATTTATGAAGCCAAATCTGATCTGTGTTCGAGATCCCCATGTCGAGCTCCTCGCTAGCATGCGAAGTCCGTTATAGGGGACCTCCAAATCGGCTGAAACCCAGCTCCGTGCTGGAATAAATGCAAAGAAACCAAGCTCCGCACTGACATGCGAAGGTCCGTGGGACCTAGAAGGCAAGCCCACTCTGATGTCTGAAGATTCGCGGGAGCTACAAGCCAAGGTCCGTGCTGGCACGTGAAGGTCTGCTCGACCTAGAAGCCTGCTCCGTGCCAACGCCTGAAGATTCGTAAGAGATAAAAGCCCCGTGCCACGCGGCCACATGAGGACCAATGGGAGACACCCGATTGATAAGGCTATTACCCGGGACCTCAAGGCCCTCTAGATCTCATTCTCTATTATATATTATGTTATCGTGATAAATATATGCACCACACTAACAATTGCTATTATTTGAAGGATATAATCGACATGTTTATCCTGGGATACCTGAAAAAGGTGTTAGCCGCATCAGCAAACATGATTTGAAGGAGACTGATAAGGAGTCTTAGGGGTCTAACCGAAGGACTTAAAGGCCAGCTCCGTGCTGACGTATGAAGATCTGCGGGACCTCAGAGCCCAGCTCCATGCTGGTATACGAAGTTGCTCAGGAGATCCAGCCCAACCCCTCGTTATCATGCGAAGGTCCCCAGAACCAAAATTCCAGCTCCGCGCTGGTACGAAGACCCAAAGCTCCACCTTCGGGGACCTAAAAGACCAGCTCTGCACTGGCAAAACCCAAAGCACCCCATTCGGGACCCCCAGTTCCGCGCTGGCATGAAGACCCGAAACTCCGCGTTTGGGACATCCCAGTTCCGCACCAAAGTCCGCAGGAAATATAAGCCTAGCTCCTCGCTGACACATAAAGATCCCGGGGACCCTGAGGCCAGATCCGTGCTGGCGTATGAAGATCCGCAGAGGTCAAAGTTAGCTTCGTACTGATGTACGAAGGCTGGATCTCTCCGTTGGAAGTCTATAAGCCCAGCTCCTCGCTGGCATGAGAAGACTCAATCATCCAATGGGGATCCTCAAAGACAAGCTCCACACCAGAAACGAAGGAAGTGCGAGATGAACAACTTTACTCCATGATGAAGTATGAAAGGTCCACCTGTTAGATAGGGACATATGACCCTAGCTCTCCACTGGGATAAGAAAACCACCAAGGGGGATCTGCAAAGACCAGCTCCAAATAGAGACACAAGCCATGAGTCCGGGATTTCCAAGTCCCACACCCCGTTTGCATGCAAAGGGATCTACTATATCAGCTCCATGACGAATCCGAGATGCCCCTATGTGAAGATCCTTTTGCATCCACAGGTCAAGATCGTTCAACAGTCGTTGCAGCTGGTTCCCAATTCCATTTGGTCATTCGAGGGTACTCCATATCATGCTCGTTATACAAACTCACCGGCTCAAAGATGTAACCAAACATAATATGACGAAGTAAAAGGAGAACGGGGACCTCTGCGTATATCAGCAGAAGGACAGCTACCTTAGCACAAGTGAAGAAGCCCATAAAGAGAAGCAGGCCACCGCAGTCGAAATGAAAGGAACGAGCAAGAAACACGATCAATGCAAACCGCCTCAACTTCATAATAGAGAGCTGTTGAGATCTTTCCATAGGGTCCTGCGAAACTCCCGTCGTTACGCAAACAAGATGGAGGAAGTCCTAACTACCAAGGAAACATTCCATGACAAAAAGGCTCTTAGATGAAATCGAAGAGCCCATCCTGGCAGAACATCTGAGGAAGTTCGTTGACCATGGCCCCAACCAAGGTCTTAAGGCAGTCGAGAAGGAATGAAGGGGATATGTGCGGACCAAAGACAGACAACCCTCACTTCCTCTATATGAAGAATCAGCTCCACTTAAAGCTCACATCACTGCCATTGTAGGAGCTCCAGGTACGCGGAGAAAAGAAGTAGGGGGATCTGTGCCATGTACACGAAGGCGACCCCCACTTCCTCCAGAAAATGAGATTGAAGTACCGAGCGAACATCGGATGTACAGAATCCGCTGACTAAAGTTCAACTGAATTTTCGTTGATGGAGGGAGCTCCACAGATATAATATGCTTAAAGTGTTTCTAGAGGACGGATATGGAGGCCAAGCTCCGCCTGGTCTCTACGGTCTTATATGGTGCCCGTCGAGCGGGGGAAGAGTCGGCTTGTATAGTCAAAATTTTGAAGGTCGACATCATCTTCTCCTACAATGTTTGGGACGATCCGCCATCAACAAATTTAGAGCTGATCCATCTACTTATCACTGAAGATCAAGTTCCCCATGGGAAAGCAAGTGGCGGGGGATCTCGGGAGACCAACAGAGTGGCCGATGATGATATGCCAACAAAGTAAAAACGGTGTCAAAAGAACTGTAGGCCATTAGGCGAGGAGTCGGACGTGACAAGAGAACTGAAAAGGAGGACCACCGAGACAGGGACATACTCAGGAGTCGAGGCCATGAAGGAGCTTATGAGATCTCCAGAGAAATGCGGACCTATTCGCATTTTCTCCGAAAGATATGATTGGAATTCGCCCGGATATCGCCACACAATACCCTACCAGGAAATCGACCCGTCAAACAGAAGCTCCGACCATGCGAAATTGAAAGAGCTCAGATCCTATAGGAGGAAGTGGACAAGCTCTTCCAAGGGAGATGGAAAGAGAGGATATGCGCTGACTGCAGGGACCTGAGCAAGGCATGTCCCAGGTTCAATATTCACTACCCCGAATGGATCAGCTGGTAAACTCCACCTCTGGATGTGAGGTCCCCAGCGCGACGGATGCCTACCAGGGGATTAAGGAGGTCCGGAGGCTAGAAGGGAGTTTAGTGATTCTCAGCCGATTTATCCCTGACCCAGCAAAGAAGAGTCTCCCACTCTTCAATGTGCTATGAAAGAGCAAAGAGCGTGAATGGACTGAAGGATACAAACAGACCTTTGAAGAATTGAAGGAATACCTCCACAATACACCTTTCCCAGAGAAACCTCTGATAGGGGACGAGTTGGCGCTGTATTTCACCATGAATGTGTTAGCTCCGCCTAGCTAAAGAAAGAAGGGACCTCCTAAAAACCGACCTACTTGGTGAAGCAAGGTATTGTTGGAAGATGAAACTAGACGATAAATCGTTCAGATCTCCTCGAGATGGTGAAATGCACCATCAAGCTAGGGGACTGTGACATGGAGTTCAGACAACGAACGGCCGTCAAAAAGCTCAGACCCTCTTCGACGTTGTGCTTGAAACCAGCAAAGGACCACAGAAGCAGTGATGGGAGGTGCACACATACGGATCTACGACTTCCCATAGATCTGGAGCAGAGGTCCTTATCATTAGCCCGATAGGAGAGGAGCTCCGTTTCCTCATTACCTTCACCGGCCTCCAAGAATGATTCTAAATACGAGTCTTTCTGAAGGATTGCGAAGGAAACGGGAGTATGGGACGTCGTTTGGTGCCTAGATTCACAACCGGTAGTACAAGTGTAGCACTCGGGTCCTCGAAAGCAAATAGGGCCAATAAATTAGAATAAAGGTTGGATGCAATTATGTGCTTCTCGTGCAAATATTCTGTGCTCGTGTGAATTAGGTGAATTTTACGTGTTGAAATGCGCTCTCAATTTATTTGATGAAAATGGTGCATTTCATTTGGGCCATGTGACTTCCAATTTAAGTTAGAATTTTCGAAAATAGGCCAAAAAGTGATTGGACTATAATAGGGCCATGATTCGTAGTGGGCTATAAGTTAGGATTTAAGCCTAAGTATTAATGGGCTAGAACTATAAGTAATTGGGCCCAAAACCTTAGAGGTGATTTTAGAGACCACTTCCCTTAAATTGAGGGATATTTTCGTCACTTAAGCTTCAAGAACCTAAACCCCACCTAAAAAAACTCTTTCAAGTCCACGAACTCCATAGCAAAGCCACTGACGAAAAATCCAAGCAACAGAGGGAAGAGAAGTCGAGTTGAAAACCACACAAGCTCGAACTAGGTATCGCTCTTTAACTGTGATGATTATATTTTATCCAAGAACTTCGTATAGTTTAGGGATTAGATGTATGGGAATAGCAGATAAGAGGGCTCGAGCGATTTTAATCCTTAAACGTACACTGTTTGCCTCGACTTGGTGTTTTAAGCCTAGATTAACATGATTTGGGAATTTTAGGCACTAGAATAAGTCTAGGTTGGCATTTTATTAAGCCCAAATTTTAGGCTTTAAGATATTCGAATCGGCCTTCAACGAATTCCGGAAACATAACCTTTTTGATCTTTAAAGTTAACACAAGATGCGGACCGAGTTTGGCGAATGCGCACACACTTTGCGAAACCTTAGTTGGCGAACTCAAATGAGTTTTGCGAATCGAGCAAGGTTCGCGAACTCTGCTAAGTCGCGAACTCCAACTTCGCAGGCCGAGCTAGTTGGCGAATCCATGCAACAATTCGTGAAACCCACGAAGCCTCGAAACCCTATTTGGCGAACTAGGAGCCGAGATGCATTTTGCGGATTGAGAGAGAGATGAAATAGAGTTCGCGAAGTGGCAGTTTCGCGGGTTGAGCAATTCGCGAACCCCATACAGACCGCGAACCAACTTGGAGGTCTTAAAGGATTCACAAACGAGTTCGCCAAATACGAACTTGGCAAATTCCATGTTAGGTCAGGGTAAGTTCGCGAAGTAGTAATGTAGTCCGCGAACTTAAAATTAGAACACGAATTAGGTAACTTCGCGAATTGGACCCCTTAGATAAAAACGTTTTAAGTTATAAAAAACGTATTCTGATTCCAATGAGCATAGGCTATTTCAACGCCCGATCATAATTTGCCTATCGGTGTCTTCAGGGTCAAATTTCGGTATAGGCCGACGTAGTTTTGACAGAAACTTTCCAACGAAAATTTACGCAGTCAACTAATATAATTTAGACACTAACTTTATGCCCTTTTTAGGTTTGAAGGACAAAGTATTAGGAAATTCACCAGATCGGTTAGCGGTTAATCTACGGACGACAGGTAAGTGGAAATCCAACTACAACACATAACATGTGTGTATGTGCCTAAATTATGTGATTACATGATGAGGTGCTCACGTGCTTATGTGTATTTGTATGATATGATTCATGGTATTTGTAAGCATTATGGCGTTAACGCATCATGCATATGCACGAGCATGCACGAAACACTTGGGGGTAACAAGATGATGAGCGTGCATGATTATGTCGCAACTAGCAAAAAATAATTGTCGAGGTGAGCAATCAAGTTATAAGTTAAGTAAGGGGCGGTTTTGGGGCACCGGGACGACGTTGATGCGCCATCGGCGACGTTGATGCGTCGCCAGTGTACGAACGACGTTGATGCATCGGGGGATTACCATGGTTGGGTTGATGCCCTTATATCCCTGATTAGCGTGGTTGGGTTGATGCCCTCATGCTTTAGTATGACTGGGTTGATGACCTCATACTTCGGGCCTGATGCTCGTGGTTGGATAGAGCTCTTTAAGGTGTACGCCTGGGTAAAAGTCTGCCAAGGGCCCTAAGATAAAAGATACAAGATTGAGTCTGATCTATAAGACGTAAGATGCACTGGCTGTGGTTGCCTTTGCAGGGTTTTATCACGTGCATGTCATGCATGATTTCTACTTACTGAGCACATCGCTCATCCCTTACGTTATGTGTTGTAGGTACAGGCGACCACGGTACGTCATCCCTTAGGTGGCAAGGCAGATCTTTTGAAGCTTCCAGCAGCTTTTGGGGTGGAAGTGTGTGCATGGATGGCGACCTATGAGGCCGGACGCATAGGAATTCTTTTGCTGCACATGTAGACACTACCCGTGTAATTAAGTTTTCATGTAACTAGGAATTGGAAGCATTCTTTTGACGTGTAAAGAAAGATGTTCCATTATATAATTGGAAAAGAAAAAATTTCGTACGCATTTCCGCATGTCTTTCAAACAAATCATCGTTAGGCACCTAGGATAACGTTAGAATAGGTAGCTAGGACATCAGGTCCTGACAACAAGCGAAGTGGAACCATGAAAGGAAGGGCGAGAAGATGATGGAATATGCAAAAAGCACGATAAAGGAACTAACAACCAAGTTTGATTGTTGTGAAATCATGCAAGTCCCGAGAAAGGAAAGCCACAAAGTTTATTACTTGGCCAAACTGCCGAGCTTGGGCTCGACCATCAGAGAGGATGGCATCACCAATTTCGCAGTAGAAAAGCAAGAGGCAGGGAAATATGTGGGAAGCATGGAAGGAGAGGACAATGGAAGGACCTCTGTCCCGGAGGTCCTGAAAGGCACGAGATTGAAAGGCAATAAGGGATACGCAGGTGATCGTGCGGGATGTATGTCCCTGACGATCACCTTGATAAGGGCGGGCTATTGTTGGCCTACCGTAGTCGCGGATCTCGAATTCAGGTCCCAAGGGAGGTTCTAAGAGAAAAATCAATAGGGAACCACAGAGAAAATCAAAGAGGTCACAGCTCCACCCGGCGTCAGGAGCTCCGCCAACATCCGGGACATGATCCCCTATAAAGGTCCTAATATTAGATAAGTATAAATTGGTTGACGACTCTAATTTTACAGGACATGTAAGGCAGTTTCACACAAACACATTAGGATTCTGCCTCGTGGGATCTCTGTGCAATTCTGCACGAACACACGAACAATGGATTCATCTGTTCAGAATCTATAAGCTCAGCTCCGTGCTGGCATTCAAAAGACCGATCCACTTGTTTGGGACCTCTAGGACCAACCCATGCTGATATTCAAACGTTCCCTTCCCTTAGGATCTTCAGGCCTTGCTTCGTGCTGGCATGAATGACCCTTGACATCAACGACCTTCGGGTCCACGACGCGTAATGATGCCAAAGGCCGACGGGCCCGAGGTGTACCCGATATCAAAGACTGATAGTCTGCAACGTGTGATGATACCAAAGGCCGACGGGCCAACGGCGTACCCGACATCAAAGATAATAAATCTGCGACGTGATGATGCCCATAAGGGTTTACAAGATGCCGCTGCTGACGGGCTGCGGTGTACAGGACATCAAAGACTCTCAGTAAGCATGCGACGTGAATGATACCTAAAGCGAAGCTGGCGCTATAACTAGGGTAAATCGATGAGGCGATCCCCGGGGTTATAATTTTGTAGACTTAAGTGTCTACCCATGTACTGAACTCGCTAAGGACAAAGAGAGCCTAGCACAAAGGACACCTGAGGACAATGACGATGGTCATCGCAACCGAGGGCATGAATTCGTACTTGGCTTACGAATTGATAAGCAAGTTGGCGCTATGACCATGCATTTGAGCGAGCTGGCGCTATAACCATGCCACAATAAAGATGTTTCTAGAAACATCCATCATGTCCCGCGATGTCGAAAGAAAATGTAATACAGGAGAAAGGGAACTTCGATAGAACATGTGAACATGGGGAATTAAGCACCCCCCACCATTAGGTCTCGAAATGAATGGCAAAGTATTTTTTACAGGTTATCAATGTAGCACCCGGGTCCTCGTGAATAGTAGGGCCAATAAATTTGCGTGAATGTTAACTAAAATTATGTGCCTCTCGTGCGTTAATTCCGTGCTTATGTGACTTACGTGAGATTTCGCGTGATAAATTATGTGCGTAATTTCATGCATAGGCGACTTAGCGAATTTAGTGCAACTAATTTGCACCAAGTGACCCCAATATATTCAGAGATTTTCGAAAATCAAGCAAAGCAGGAATTGGACCATGATTTTAGGAAAATGGGCTAAGAAATAGATTAGGCTCAAAGTTGGTTAGGAACACTAATGGGCCAAGTTAAGGGTTGAGGCCCAAAACGTTAAAATGGCTTATGGACAAATTCCCTTAAAATAAGGGATATTTTCGTCAATTGAGTCCCATCACCATCCCTTAAAAGAATTAAATGTAGTCTAAAACCCATTTCAAGTCCACAAAAGCTTCGAGAAACTAAACTGAGTTCGAGCAAGAGAAGGAGACACCGAATTGATAAACCCGCAAAGTGGAAAAGGTAACGAATCTTCATCCTAATTTTATACCCCATTTCATTAGTAGCCTGTTGTGGAAAGTTATAAACGTGCTTAACACTTGATAATAAGGGGTCGCGCGACTAATGCTCGATAGAACGTTCTGACCTTAGCTTAGGAACTTTAGGACACTGTATTAGCGTGTTTTATGGGGTTAGTCACGAAAGTGCAGAAATTAAAGTGTACATTTCCTAATTAGCCCTGAGGCCGAAGATTTCGAGAGTTCGAGTCGACCTTTTAAGAATTTTCTGTGAAAAGGACCCGTTTTATTCTTCCTAACTGGTGTTTTGCGAACCTGAGAGTGTTTTGAAGGGGGACTGAGTTCGTGAAAGTCGAACTCGCGAAATTGGAGTCGCAAAACACACGCGGCACGAAGTTTGCGAATTGAGCGGAACGGGTTGCAGGTGTTCGCGAAAAATTGGGGTCACGGGTCTGGTAAATTGCGATCTCTAAACCATGGGATGGGTATTACGGGGTGAAGAGAATCGCGAACTAGGGCAAAGGAATTTTGCGAACCCAAACCAATTCGCGGGCCGTGCTCATTGTGCAAAATCGTCAGAATTTGGCGAACCCATGACTTTTTGAATCAAAGGTCGTAATACTACTTTGCGAATTGGATCTTTGCGAACCCAACGTTAATTTGCGAACCCACAAGATGACGAACTGAAGTTTGCAAATTGGAGCCATCACGCCTACTTCGCGAACTCGGCAAGGAAGGGAATCGCGAAGTCAAGTGCGCGAAATGACTTCGACGAAGCTTCACGATCCGCGAATCGAGCAGTTTGTGGGCCCAACTTTGCGAACCCTGTCAAGCTCGCGGCTTCATTTCGCGAATTGGTCAGGAAAAAGCATTTTGCGAGCTCGACAGTTCACGGAACGAACCAATTTGGCGAATCAGAGTAACTTTGGTGAAATAAGACTCGCGAAACACACTTAATAAATGTTAA
Organism: Craterostigma plantagineum; assembly: GCA_027422505.1. Taxonomy (NCBI): domain Eukaryota; kingdom Viridiplantae; phylum Streptophyta; class Magnoliopsida; order Lamiales; family Linderniaceae; genus Craterostigma; species Craterostigma plantagineum. Next base: position 4,368,505 of record JAPQWV010000062.1, on the reverse strand, counting down.
GCTTTCGCGAGTTAATACTTCACAAATTCCCTAAACCTCACGGGTCATGTGAGATTTGCGGATCCAACTAGGGCTCTCAAGACGTTTTAACTTAAGAATAATACTCCATGAACCATTTCTACGTAATTACCCTTTTAAGGGCAATAATAAATATAATGTATAGACATTTAAAAGGTTTTGAGTACTTAGCCAAATTAATTAATTAAGATAGTGCACTGACGCTAATATTTTATGCCTAAGGTCGGGCCTTAGCAAATTCACCAGTTCAGTAGCACTAGTCGACGGACGCCAGGTAAGTAGAAATTCAACTACAACACATAACTTGTCTATACGTGCTTAAATTGTATGACTAGGTGCTTCGATGCCTACCTGAATTGTGTATGCTTGATATTACGTGACTATGTGCCTCGATGATTACATGATTTACGTGGACTAATTGATATGCTGTCTCTTGGTAAGTGCGTATGGCATTTGTTGTATTTTCATACTCACGTGCATACACGATCATATGTGGGAGGGTTGTATGAGTCGAGTATGTGTATATAAGGTATCGCTTGAAAGCGACTGATACATTGCCGATATGGGCATGTGTTGTCGACTCGCAGTTGAGTCAAGGGCTGTCCACTATGCTACCAGGGCGGCGTTTAGCGTCGTCGTAATATTATGTAAATATGTATATGTATATGAAGTATATTAGGGCGGAGACCCATTGGCGAAAGGGCCGTATACATATATTACTAGTATTGTATATGCAATGAAATATAGTAGGGCGGAGACCCGTTGGCGAAAGGGCCGTATACATATATTACTAATATTGTATATGCAATGAAATATAGTAGGGCGAAGACCTGTTGGCGAAAGGGCCGTATACATATATCATTATTATGAAGGTAAAGAACTATAGTAGGCCGATGCCCGTTGGCGAAAGGGCCGTATACATATATTATTATCATATATATAATGAAATATATTAGGGCGATGCCCGTTGGCGAAAGGGCCGTATACATATATTATTATCATATATATAATGAAATATATTAGGGCGATGCCCGTTGGCGAAAGGGCCGTATACATATATTATTATTATGTATATAATGAAATATATTAGGCAATGCCCGTTGGCAAATGGGCCGTGTATATGTGTGTTTATGATATGATTGGGCAATGCCCGTGGCGGTAGGGAGCGACCTGGAGGGTGGGAGGGTATAAGCCACACAGGGTGGAACCCTGGTGTAGGCAACCTCAGCGTGGGCTACCAGCGTGAGCGACCGCCGACAGTCGGGGACGACCGGGTACATATGGCAACTTAGGGGAACGGTGTACATCCTAGGTATGGCCATCCGGCGTGGACCGCTGTCATATTTGTCCCTAGTGGACGTGAGCTCATTTGTGGTGCATAGTGAGATTAGCCGAGGGCCCTGAATGAGGTTTACGAGTATGATGAGCATCGGCGCAGATGGCCTTTGCGTAGTAGTTTATGCATTGGCGTGGATTGCCTTTGCAGGGATGGGACACCTGCATACATGCATAGTTTCTACTTACTGAGCCCCGGTGGCTCATTTCTTTATGATATGTGTTGTAGGTGCATACGACCACTGTACGTGATCGCCTAGCTGGCAAGGCCGATCTTTTGAAGCTTCCGAGTGCTTTTGGGGGTGGCCGTGTGTGTATGGATGACGACTTGTGAGGCCGGGCGCATAGAAGCTTTTGCTGTGCCATCGCAACCGCCCCGAGTAAATACAAATTAGCATTAGTGTGTAATTAGAACTTTTAGAATTTCTTTTGACGCGGAAGCATTCTTTTGGCATGTATTGGACAGAGTTCCGTCATGTAAATGAAAAATGAAAAATTTCATACGCATTTCCGCAGTTCCTTCATTTAAATACGCCGTTCGACACTTAGGATGACGTTAGAAATGATGGCGATGGCTAGGGTCGCTACAATCAACATGATAAAAAAAGGAGAAGTCTATACAAATAAAACGTCCCAAAACATGCCGCAGGACCTGGGGATCTCCGAAGCGCAAGGCTCGTAGAGGAGCTTCGCCATCAGGTCCCTGCCAGGGGAGTTAAGCTCACCGAAACATTGCAGAAAGCAGAGTTTCCTAAGGATCTGGGGATGACGAGATAGCATTGTGGACCAGGACCTCTACGTGCTTCTCGACAACAGGAATCCAGAAGTGAGTTCTCGGGTAACTAGGGATCTCTTTGGAAGCACGAAGTCCCTCAAGGAAAGAGGATCTTTCGAGTACGCCGGCGCCAATCTTCGGTCAGGTCCCTCGAGAACTTCCTCCAGACAGCTGTGGACAGAAGGCTCTATTGGCAAAGGCACGAAGTTTCAGCCTTCACGACCTCCAAGTGGGAAGCTACGTGTCCGCCTTCACCATGCCGTCAAGAACGGCGTTCCATTCCTCCATTTCCTTGGCAAAGGAGCTCTGTAGCTCCTTTTCACAATGCTCCATGAGTGTGGCCCTCTCCTACTTTTCTTTCTCAAGGGAGCTCTACAACCCGTTTCCATAATACTCCAGGACCCCTACCTGCTCCCTGACAACGTCAACCCAGAAACGAGAATCCTCGAGAACTTGATGATCTCATTCAAAACAATCGAAGGTGATAGCTCTTGAAGATAAGCACGGCATCAGCGCCCACTAGGACCGAGTCGGTATCCGCCCTAGTAGTAGAATTACATCAGAAATGCGAAGTCCTTCAATGAGAGAATACCCCTCGAAAAGACCTTGCACCAAGCTGCGAAGGAACTCCACTCTCCAAGCAGAAGAGCTATCTCAGTCCAGTTTCACCTCTTCCACTGAGCTCGTCAGCTCTCGCGCTTGCTGAATACTGTGTTTTGCTGCTCCAACCTCTTTTATTCAACCTCCATCTCCGCTCTTAAGTCTCTTCACCATCTCCCATTCTCTGCTATCAAACGTGCCTTAACAAGCTCTTCAAGAATGATGATCCGGAAGATAGGGAACTCGGTGGTCTAAAAAGGACACCTGGTGGAAGTTCTACCAAATGATCCATGATGGAAGGGAGGTCCCCCACCAAAGCTCTCTTGATGATCAAAACCAGTGATCGCGTCCTCTATTTTTCATTCCACGAATAAAGAGACAAGTTTTTCTTTCTCAGATCCTTTGGAGGGAGCAAACTCCCTTATGATTGCCGAAAAAATATTTGCCTTGGGATCTTCAAAAACCTAAATAGCATACGCTTTCTCCGCTCCATAAACAGCAGAAAAACAGAGCAAATGACGAACCAGCCCTACGATAGAATGAAAGGTCGAGCTGACATGATCCATGCCACGTGCATCCTATGTCTCGTGCCAACTTCGTGCCTCGTGTTGAGCACCTACATTAGGTCCCCTCCAGGTCCTTATCGCGCCATACAAATTCCATTTCTGGTCCGTGTTAGGTCCCTTCTAGGTCCTCGTCATCCTTCATGTTCAAACTTCGGGGCAAATCATATTGTGGCCCATGTCCAAATGTGTCAAACAGCCTCGACGCAGTCAGTCCACATGTCTGACCTCTGAAGGAGTCATATCATGTCGAACGACCTAAGTAGCTTCGGTCTCGCCTTTTCCATCCAGTCAAGCTCTTTTGGCCACCGTGGATCACATGCCGACGAACAACTTTGACCCACGTTGCGACAACGACCCACCACATCGCCATACCTACGGAACTCCACAAGCTATTTGACAGGCTCACGAAGAAGGCCCTGGAAGAGAAAATCGTGAATAGGGATGGAGGAAGCAAATCGCGAAGGGCCATCTCTAACGAAATGGGAACAACTTCCTGATCCGCTGAGATCCCGTCATCCTTGGGAGAGGATGAGATATCTCTTTCTGAATGTATCTGGCTGCAGGAATCTCCGGAAGCATGGGAGTTGTGATAGGAGATCCGACCTGGGAAACCAACGAAGTGGATCCTTCCTCCACATCAGCCAACAGAACGTGTCCCTTCAAGAGGTAATTGCGGTAGGGAAAGTAAGGCCCATCTTACTATTTTTCTCTAATTTACTTTTTGTCCCGAAAAACAAATTAGAGTAGGGGAGTGGTTGATATGGACTAAAACTAGATGGGCCTGAAAAATAAAAAAAGGGCCCGTTAGGCCCATTGGAAAATATTTATTCTTAGTAAATGATGATAAATGATAGAGATAGGGACCTCCGGGGACCTCCGATAGGTAGGTGACACTCCCAATAAGAAGAAGGCTTCTTCAATACGCTACAAGGAAACTTTATGAAGCTACATAACACGACTGATGGCTATGACTGCTGCAAAAGGAACCTCTGACAGGACTGCAACAGCTACACGACGTCCCAGAAGGTCATATCACCAGGGAGCTCGGGTTAAACCTTCAGGCAATATCCAAGATAGGGACGTACCTTCAGGCAATATCCAAGAGCCTCCTATGTAAAGGGTTCATCACTTTTTGCACCCAATTCTCATCCTAACACCTCTCCATACACGAAGAACACCTAGAAATCTCTCTTTCTCACTGTAATAATTCTTTTCCACTAGATCTATTAACATATATGAGCGGAAGTGAGTCGTGAGTGTGTAAATTCTAGAAGTGATAAAGAAAACGTTGAATGCGCCCCGTGCACGTAGGATTCTAAAGGATCCGAACCACATAATCTCTTGTCTCTCTTTTTTACATCTTTATCATGCCTCGTTTATGTCATATCACGTGCACAACTAGGTTCGCACCGCCCGTGGACCTACACGGACCTCAAATATCCATGCCTACTACTTTCCGTTACGTCCCCAACACGTCCCCTTCAGTTCCCTTATAAATAAGCACCTTACGCACGTCCCTAAATTTTGCGATAATCAATTCTCCGGCTATATAAATTTACCCACACATAAGAATTTCGTTGATTGGGAGAGCCCCATATCAGTATGGTACCTATATAATCTCATTTTGTGACTATGATACCACTCATAAGCGTGTTGCAGTAGAGATATTCTAATAGATAACACCGGGCACATCTAGCATTATCTAGCATAAAGATTAGCTGACACGTTGGTGTTTTTTTGGAGATATGTTTCGAAGTGTCATTTATCTTACACGGTTTCTAATATGTGGTACCAAATTTGATGTATTTGTAGTATCATTGTCACTATGATTATAGTACAATTTTAATGTGGTTGTAATACCTTTTATAAACATGTGGTATTTACGCAAAATAACATCCATATCAATAAAAGGATTCCATAAATATTCAAAAAATCTTATAAAAATAGAAAATACAACTAAAATATTATGTGCTCGTGTGAATTAGGTGAGTTTTACGTGTTGAAATGCGCTCTCAATTTATATGATGAAAATGGTGCATTTCATTTGGGCCATCTGACTTCCAATTTAAGTTAGAATTTTTGAAAAATAGGCCAAAAAGGGATTGGACTATAATAGGGCCATGATTCGTAGTGGGCTATAAGTTAGGATTTAAGCCTAAGTATTAATGGGCTAGAACTATAAGTAATTGGGCCCAAAACCTTAGAGGTGATTTTAGAGACCAGTTCCCTTAAATTAAGGGATACTTTCATCACTTAAGATTCAAGAACCTAAACCCCACCTAAAAAAACTCTTTCACGTCCACGAACTCCATAGCAAGGCCACTGACGAAAAATCCAAGCAACAGAGGGAGGAGAAGTCGAGTTGAAAACCACACAAGCTCGAACTAGGTATCGCTCTTTAACTGTGATGATTATATTTTATCCAAGAACTTCGTATACTTTAGGGATTAGATGTATTTGAAAAGCAGATAAGAGGGCTCGGGCGATTTTAATCCTTAAACAAACACTGTTTGCCTCGACTTGGTGTTTTAAGCCTAGATTAACATGATTTGGGAATTTTAGGCACTAGAATAAGTCTAGGTTGGCATTTTATTAAGCCCAAATTTTAGGCTTTAAGATATTCGAATCGGCCTTCAACAAATTCCGGAAACATAACCTTTTTGATCTTTAAAGTTAACACAAGATGCGGACCGAGTTTGGCGAATGCACACAAACTTTGCGAAACCTTAGTTGGCGAACTCAAATGAGTTTTGCGAATCGAGCAAGGTTCGCGAACTCTGCGAAGTCGCGAACTCCAACTTCGCAGGCCGAGCTAGTTGGCGAATCCATGCAACAATTCGTGAAACCCACGAAGCCTCGAAACCCTATTTGGCGAACTAGGAGCCGAGATGCATTTTGCGGATTGAGAGAGAGATGAAATAGAGTTCGCGAAGTGGCAGTTTCGCGGGTTGAGCAATTCGCGAATCCCATACAGACCGCGAACCAACTGTGGTTGCCTTTGCAGGGTTTTATCACGTGCATGTCATGCATGATTTCTACTTACGGAGCACATCGCTCACCCCTTACGTTATGTGTTGTAGGTACATGCGACCACGGTACGTCATCCCTTAGGTGGCAAGGCAGATCTTTTGAAGCTTCCAGCAGCTTTTGGGGTGGAAGTGTGTGCATGGATGACGACCTATGAGGCCGGACGCATAGGAATTCTTTTGCTGCACATGTAGACACTACCCGTGTAATTAAGTTTTCATGTAACTAGGAATTGGAAGCATTCTTTTGACGTGTAAAGAAAGATGTTCCATTATATAATTGGAAAAGAAAAAATTTCGTACGCATTTCCGCATGTCTTTCAAACAAATCATCGTTAGGCACCTAGGATAACGTTAGAATAGGTAGCTAGGACATCGGGTCCTGACAACAAGCGAAGTGGAACCATGAAAGGAAGGGCGAGAAGATGATGGAATATGCAAAAAGCACGATAAAGGAACTAACAACCAAGTTTGATTGTTGTGAAATCATGCAAGTCCCGAGAAAGGAAAGCCACAAAGTTTATTACTTGGCCAAACTGCCGAGCTTGGGCTCGACCATCAGAGAGGATGGCATCACCAATTTCGCAGTAGAAAAGCAAGAGGCAGGGAAACATGTGGGAAGCATGGAAGGAGAGGACAATGGAAGGACCTCTGTCCCGGAGGTCCTGAAAGGCACGGGATTGAAAGGCAATAAGGGATACGCAGGTGATCGTGCGGGATGTATGTCCCTGACGATCACCTTGATAAGGGCGGGCTATTGTTGGCCTACCATAGTCGCGGATCTCGAATTCAGGTCTTGCTTCGTGCTGGCATGAATGACCCTTGACATCAACGACCTTCGGGTCCACGACGCATAATGATGCCAAAGGCCGACGGGCCCGAGGTGTACCTAATATCAAAGACTGATAGTCTGCAACGTGTGATGATACCAAAGGCCGACGGGCCAACGACGTACCCGACATCAAAGATAATAAATTTGCGACGTGATGATGCCCATAAGGGTGTACAACATGCCGCTACTGACGGGCTGCGGTGTACAGGACATCAAAGACTCTCAGTAAGCCTGCGACGTGAATGATACCTAAAGTGAAGCTGCGCTATAACTAGGGTAAATCGACGAGGCAATCCCCGGGGTTATAATTTTGTAGACCTAAGTGTCTACCCAGGTACTGAACTCGCTAAGGACAAAGAGAGCCTAGCGCAAAGAGACACCTGAGGACAATGACGACGGTCATAGCAACCGAGGGCGTGAATTCGTACTTGGCTTACGAATTGATAAGCAAGCTGGCGCTATGACCATGCATTTGAGCGAGCTGGCGCTATAACCATGCCACAATAAAGATGTTTCTGGAAACATCCATCATGTCCCGCGATGTCGTAAGAAAATGTAATACAGGAGAAAGGGAACTTCGATAGAACATGTGAACATGGGGAATTAAGCTCCCCCCACCATTATGTCTCGAAAAGAATGGCAAAGTATTTTTTACAGGTTATCAACATGATAAAAAAGGATAAGTCTATACAAATAAAACTTCCCAAAACATGCCACAGGACCTGGGAATCTCCGAAGCGCAAGGCTCGTAGAGGACCTTCGCCATCAGGTCCCTGCCAGGGGAGTTAAGCTCCCCCGAAACATTGCAGAAAGCAGAGTCTCCTAAGGATCTGGGGATGACGAGATAGCATTGTGGACAAGGATCTCTACGTGCTTCTCGACAACAGGAATCCAGAAGTAAGAATTCTCGGGTAACTAGGGATCTATTTGGAAGCACGAAGTCCCTCAAGGAAAGAGGATCTTTCGAGTACGCTGGCGCCAATCTTCGGTCAGGTCCCTCGAGAACTTCCTCCAGACAGCTGTGGACAGAAGGCTCTATTGGCGAAGGCACGAAGTTTCAGCCTTCACGACCTCCAAGTGGGAAGCTACGTGTCCGCCTTCACCATGCCGTCAAGAACGGCGTTCCATTCCTCCATTTCCTTGGCAAAGGAGCTCTGTAGCTCCTTTTCACAATGCTCCATGAGTGTGGCGCTCTCCTACTTTTCTTTCTCAAGGGAGCTCTACAACCCGTTTCCGTAATACTCCAGGACCTCTACCTGCTCCCTGACGAGGTCAACCCAGAAACGAGAATCCTCGAGAACTTGATGATCTCATTCAAAAAAAATCGAAGGTGATAGCTCTTGAAGATAAGCACGGCATCAGCGCCCACTAGGACCGAGTCTGTATCCGCCCTAGTAGTAGAATTACATCAGAAACGCGAAGTCCTTCAAAGTGAGAAGACCCCTCGAAAAGACCTTGCACCAAGCTGCGAAGGAACTCCACTCTCCAGGCAGAAGAGCTATCTCAGTCCAGTTTCACCTCTTCCACTGAGGTCGTCAGCTCTCGCGCTTGCTGAATACTGTGTTTTGCTGCTCCAACCTCTTTTATTCAACCTCCATCTCCGCTCTTAAGTATCTTCACCATCTCCCACTCTCGGCTATCAAACGTGCCTTAACAGGCTCTTCAAGAATGATGATTCGGATGATAGGGAACTCGATGGTCTAAAAAAGGACACCTGGAGGAAGTTCTACCAAATGATCCATGATGGAAGGGAGGTCCCCCACCAAAGCTCTTTTGACGATCAAAACCCGTGATCGCGTCCTCTATTTTTCATTCCACGAATAAAGAGACAACTTCTTCTTTCTCAGATCCTTTGGAGGGATCAAACTCCCTCATGATTGCCGAAAAAAGAGTTGCCTTGGGATCTTCAAAAAACCTCAATAGCATACGCTTTCTCTGCTCCATAAACAGCAGAAAAACAGAGCAAATGACAAACCAGCCCTACGATAGAATGAAAGGTCGAGCTGACATGATACATGCCACGTGCATCCTATGTCTCGTGCCAACTTCGTGCCTCGTGTTGAGCACCTACATCAGGTCCCCTCCAGGTCCTTATCGCGCCATACAAGTTCCATTTCTGGTCCGTGTTAGGTCCCTTCTAGGTCCTCGTCAACCTTCATGTTCAAACTTCGGGGCAAATCATATTGTGGCCCATGTCCCAATGTGTCAAACAGCCTCGATGCAGTCACTCCACATGTCCGACCTCTGAAGGAGTCATATCATGTCGAACAACCTCAGTAGCTTCGGTCTCGCCTTTTCCATCCAGTCAAGCTTTTTTGGCCACCGTGGATCACATGCCGACGAACAACTTTGACCCACGTTGCGACAACGACCCACCACATCGCCATACCTACGGAACTCCACAAGCTATTTGACAGGCTCACGAAGAAGGCCCTGGAAGAGAAAATCGTGAATAAGGATGGAGGAAGCAAATCGCGAAGGGCCATCTCTAACGAAATGGGAACAACTTCTTGATCCGCTGATATCCCTCATCCTTGGGGGAGGATGAGATAACTCTTTCTGAATATATCTGGCTGCAGGAATCTCCGGAAGCATGGGAGTTGAGATAGGAGATCCGACCTGGGAAACCAAAGAAGTGGATCCTTCCTCCACATCAGCCAGCAGAACGTGTCCCTTCAAGAGGTAATAGCGGTAGGAAAAGTAAGGCCCATCTTACTGTTTTACTCTAATTTACTTTTTATCCCGAAAAACAAATTAGAGTAGGGGAGTGGTTGATATGGACTAAAACTAGATGGGCCTGAAAAAATAAGAAAAAGCCCGTTAGGCCCATTGGAAAATATTTATACTTAGTAATAATGATAAATGATAGAGATAGGGACCTTCGGGAACCTCCGATAGGTAGGTGACGACTCCCAATAACAAGAAGGCTTCTTCAATACATCTACACGTTGGTGTTTTTTTGGAGATATGTTTGGAAGTGTCATTTATCTTACACGGTTTCTAATATGTGGTACCAAATTTGATGTATTTGTACTACCATTGTCACTATGATTATAGTACAATTTTAATGTGGTTGTAATATCTTTTATAAACATGTGGTATTTACCCAAAATAACATCCATATCAATAAAAGGATTCCATAAATATTCAAAAAATCTTACAAAAATAGAAAATACAACTAAAACATGGAACACTTGTTATAAAAAGACTAAAAAGCACCAGTATCGTATGTTTTTATTGAAATATAGCTGAGCTCTCTCCACAAAACATAATGTTTTCCTTTGGCAATCAGTCAATTTGTTATACCATTGAGCGTGTAGCGTTTATTTAATCATTCCTGTGTTTTGATGCTAAACTGCAAGAAACAAGATTTAACAGGGATTTTAAAGAAAATGGCCGCTAACTGCGGCCTTTTACATGGTTAACGTTAAAAAGTAGCCTTCAATTTAAGGTTATTTTCGTCTTTCTACAGGGTGTCTTTTTTAAAAAAATGCGGGGTCCCTTGCTACATAGCACGGATCCCCTAAGCAGTGGACCCGCGCATGCTAGCAGGAGACCCGCCCATGATGTGCAGCAAAATCCCGTGCTAGGGGAATGGTTGATACGGACTAAAACGAGATGGGCCTGAAAAAAATAAGAGAAGGCCCGTTAGGCCCATTGGAAAATATTTATACTTAGTAAATAATGATAAATGATAGAGATAGGGACCTCCGGGGACCTCCGATAGGTAGGTGACGACTCCCAATAAGAAGAAGGCTTCTTCAATACGCTACAAGGGAACTTTATGAAGCTACAGAACGCGACTGATGGCTATGACTGCTGCAAAAGGAACCTCTGACAGGACTGCAAAAGCTACACGATGTCCCAGAAGGTCATATCACCGGGGAGCTCGGGTTAAACCTTCAGGCAATATCCTAGAGCTAGGGACGTACCTTCAGGCAATATCCAATAGCCTCCTATATAAAGGGACTTCATCATTTTTGCACCCAATTCTTATCCTAACACCTCTCCATACAAGAAGAACACCTAGAAATCTCTCTTTCTCACTGTAATAATTCTTTTCCACTAGATCTATTAACATATATGAGCGGAAGTGAGTCGTGAGTGTATAAATTCTAGAAGTGATAAAGAAAACGTTGAATGCGCCCCGTGCACGTAGGATTCTAAAGGATCCGAACCACGTAATCTTTTGTCTCTCTTTTTTACATCTTTATCATGCCTCGTTTATGTCATAGCACGTGCACAACTAGGTTCGCACCGCCCGTGGACCTACACGGACCTCAAATATCCGTGCCTACTACTTTCCGTTATGTCCCCAACACGTCCCTTTTCCCTTATAAACAAGCACCTTATGCACGTCCCTAAATTTTGAGATAATCAATTCTCCGGCTATATAAATGTACCCACACATAAAAATTTCGTTGATTGTGAGAGCCCCATATCAGTATGGTACCTATATAATCTCATTTTGTGACTATGATACCACACATAAGCGTGTTACAGTATTAACAATGTTTAGTCTCCACAGAGATATTCTAATAGATAACAACGGGCACATCTCGCATTATCTAGCATAAAGATTAGCTGACACGTTGGTGGTTTTTTGGAGATATGTTTGGAAGTGTCGTTTATCTTACACGGTTTTCCTTTTATTGTCTACCAAATTTGATGTATTTGCAGTATCATTGTCACTATGATTATAGTACAATTTTAATGTGGTTGTAATACCTTTTATAAACATGTGGTATTTACCCAAAATAACATCCATATCAATAAAGGATTCCATAAATATTCAAAAAATCTTACAAAAATAGAAAATACAACTATAATATGGAACACTTGGATCAATAAAAAGACTAAAAAGCACCAGTATCGTATGTTTTTTATTGTAATATAGCTGAGCTCTCTCCACATAACATAATGTTTTCCTTTGACAATCAGTCAATTAGTTATACCATTTCGAGTGTAGCGTTTATTTAATCATTCCTGTGTTTTGATGCTAAATTGCAAGAAACAAGATTTAACAGGGATTTTAAAGAAAATGGCCGTTGACTGCGGCCTTTTACATGGTTAACGTTAAAAAGTAGCCTTCAATTTAAGGTTATTTTCGTCTTTCTACGGGGTGTCTTTTTTAAAAAAATGCTGGGTCCCTTGCTACATAGCACGGATCCCCTAAGCAGTGGACCCGCGCATGCTAGTAGGAGACCCGCCCATGTTGTGCAGCAAAATCCCGTGCTATGTAGGGGAGTGGTTGATATGGACTAAAACTAGATGGGCCTGAAAAAAATAAGAAAACGCCCGTTAGACCCATTGGAAAATATTTATACTTAGTAAATAATGATAAATGATAGAGATAGGGACGTCCGGGGACCTCTGATAGGTAGGTGACGACTCCCAATAAGAAGAAGGCTTCTTCAATACGCTACAAGGGAACTTTATGAAGCTACAGAACGCTACTGATGGCTATGACTGCTGCAAAAGGAACCTCTGACAGGACTGCAAAAGCTACACGATGTCCCAGAAGGTCATATCACCAGGGAGCTCGGGTTAAACCTTCAGGCAATATCCAAGAGCTAGGGACGTACCTTCAGGCAATATCCAAGAGCCTCCTATATAAAGGGACTTCATCATTTTTGCACCCAATTCTCATCCTAACACCTCTCCATACACGAAGAACACCTAGAAATCTCTCTTTCTCACTGTAATAATTCTTTTCCACCAGATCTATTAACATATATGAGTGAAAGTGAGTCGTGAGTGAGTAAATTCTAGAAGTGATAAAGAAAACGTTGAATGCGCCCCGTGCACGTAGGATTCTAGAGGATCCGAACCACGTAATCTTTTTGTCTCTCTTTTTACGTCTTTATCATGCCTCGTTTATGTCATATCACGTGCACAACTAGGTCCGCACCGCCCGTGGACCTACACGGACCTCAAATATCCATGCCTACTACTTTCCGTTACGTCCCCAACACGTCCCTTTCAGTTCCCTTATAAATAAGCACCTTACGCGCGTCCTAAACTTTGAGATAATCAGTTCTCCGGCTATATAAATTTACCCACACATAAAATTTCGTTGATTGGGAGAGCCCCATATCAGTATTGTACCTATATAATCTCATTTTGCGACTATGATACCAGAACATAAGCGTGTTGCAGTATTAACAATGTTTAGTCTCCACAGAGATATTCTAATAGATAACACGGGGCACATCTAGTATTATCTGGCATAAAGATTAGCTGAAACGTTGGTGTTTTTTTGGAGATATGTTTGTAGGTGTCGTTTATCTTACACGGTTTGTAATATGTGGTACCAAATTTGATGTATTTGCAGTATCATTGTCACTATGATTATAGTACAATTTTAATGTGGTTGTAATACCTTTTATAACATGTGGTATTTACCCAAAATAACATCCACATCAATAAAAGGATTCCATAAATATTCAAAAAATCTTATAAAAATAGAAATACAACTAAAATATGGAACACTTGGATCAATAAAAAGACTAAAAAGCACCAGTATCGTATGTTTTTTATTGTAATATAGATGAGCTCTCTCCACAAAACATAATGTTTTCCTTTGACAATCAGTCAATTTGTTATACCATCGAGCATGTAGCGTTTATTTAATTATTCCTGTGTTTTGATGCTAAACTGCAAGAAACAAGATTTAACAGGGATTTTAAAGAAAATGGCCGTTGACTGCGGCCTTTTACATGGTTAAAGTTAAAAAGTAGCTTTCAATCTATGGTTATTTTCGTCATTCTACAGGGTGTCTTTTTTAAAAAAAATGCGGGGTCCCTTGCTACATAGCACGGATCCCCTAAGCAGTGGACCCGCGCATGATAGCAGGAGACCCGCCCATGCTTTGCACCAAATGGGCCGGTCCCTTCCCATGCACGAGCAGGTCTCCTGCTGCAGTAGGCACAGGAGAACCGCCGATGCTGCAGGAGACCCCGTGCATGTTAGCATGAGACCCGCCCATGCTGCAGGGGACCTATGCTATATAGTAGGGGACCCGCGCATGCTAGCAGTGGACCCGCCCATTTGCTGCACAGTATGGGCGGGTCTCATGCTAGCATGTGCGGGGTCCCCTGCTATATAGCACGGGTCCCCTGCCGAGGTCTCATGCGTCTGGGCAGCCTTATATATAAAAAATATATGTTGGGAATTTGAACCCACGATCTACTACTTGAACGTCTGACTACATAACGACTGGAATACACCCCACCCACCCACCTTAACGCGGTCCCGATATTGGTTTTTACTGTGGGATCCGATTAGTAAGGGCAAAGTCATTTTACATCTGGATGCTATTTTCTTAACATTGACCATGTCAAAGGACATTTTTTAAAAAGACTCGATTTCACATTGCATTGGAATCGAACTACATCACGGATCGATCAACATAGATAAAAAACAATGAGAAAAATTTTGCATTATTTACTACAGAAAAAAGTATTCACAAGTCTTGCACGTACATTTTTTACAGGCTTGAAATACCATTAAATAAACTTGCCGTACCTTTTATACATATATTATGGTACCATTTTGTTGTGATTCTAGTACTTACTATAGATATATTGTGGTACTATTTTGCTGTCGTTGCAGCATTCCATTAGATTAGATGTAGTCATTTTAAAATTAAAAAAAGAGAACCATTCATATCATAAACAAGTAATGTGGTCGCACTAGGATCTTTGTACAAAAAGATAATAAAACAAATGATTGATATATGATATGAACAACCTATCAAACCATGATAATGATACAAGGCTTTGTTTAACCAGTTTAGTCCAATCGGACCTGAGGTAGTCAAGCCAAATACCAAAATCAGACTTTCGTTAGAAAGTTTTGTTCAAGGGCAGTTCAACCAAAATACCAAACATCAAAAGAAAAATGGTACGTGGCGTTGTTAAACCTATTAGTCCAGTTATCAAACTGTAAACAGTCTGATCCCGTTCGGACCCAAGGTATTCCAGCCTATATACCATTAATCCGAAATTAAAAATTATTTTTGTGATTTTTAGAATTAAATCATCGAATACAAGGAATTTTACATAATAAAATTTTTATTCAATTAATTCAATCGGTAACAGCCATATGCCCTCAAACGCTAATCTTTGGCAACACGGGCTTTGCCAAGAGCCGACACAGAATTAATTAAAATCAAATTTTATTATAACCTTTATCCAAAAATTTAATTCTTTCAATCGTTTTTCTAAAAGATTTTTTCTATATCATATTAATATATATAATATATGATATAAAACCATGATTTAAGGTATTAAGGCATCTTGGTGTAGTCTAACGAATAATTTAGCCTTCCATTGAAGCTAAATGATACAAAAGATAAATATTTAAAAACAAAATTAAAAACTTACTTGAAGAGAGGAGAGTCGTACAGCAAATTTCCAAATTTTATTTCTTATAATATTTTACAGTAGAGAAGATTACAAGAGAGAGGAAGGAGAGAAAACAAGAGAGCGTAAAGAAAAGCACACCCCGAAGCATATGAGTTTCAGTACATTAAATAGAAAGAAAAAGTGAAGTACAATAATTAAAGTAAAGAAATTTTTCTTCATTGCAATCCACTTGTCGAGGAATCTTGCCAGCTATTTGGCCAAGAAAGTCTTTGTTCTTATCCTTAGCTTTATAAAAGCTTAGGATAACTAATTTTTCATCGTGGACGTCACGATCAACTTTGTTTAAAAGAAGCTTTGATTTTGAGTGCTTCTTTAGCTTTATTTTCCTTGATTTCTTCACGGGTTTTGACGATTTCTGCCACCTTTTCTTTAATAATGGCAATTTCCTGTCCCATGAGGTCGACAACATTATCTCCAATTTCTTCGATAATAATATTATCCGGATCTTCCGGATCTTGTCCTTCACCAGCAAGGCGAAAGTCCTCATCATCTTCATTTTTCGATGATGTTCCCATAGAGATATCTTCAATGTCCATTCCAAAATTTTTTGCAATATCTTTCTTCATTTCTTCGAAGTAGACATCGATGATTTCATTAGGTTTCATCTTCCCCTTTTGTAAATTAATCCTTTGAGAAATCATCTCAAAAGGACTAGGAAATTCTCTTTGTTCACGATTATTAATTGCATTTTTATAAAGAGAAATTTTCTCTTCTATTTTGTCAATCGTCTGCTGGCTTTCATATTCACCAGTGGCTGTTTTTCTTATCATTTTTTTCCAAAACTTTATATAAAAGTTTCTTTTTAAACATGGAATTTTTTGTTGGGTATAACCCACTTCTGGAGTCCATCTCCAAATCCAGGGAATACTAAATTCGATATAAAAATGTAAAGAAGCCATTCCTTCAATACATTCTTTTTTATGTTCCGTTTCTATAAGAATCGGAGAAACTTTAACCCATTCTTGATATAATCCAAAAAAGGGTTCTTTAAGGATTTCAATTGTAGCTCCATAAGAAAGCCACCATTGATAAAACCAATTTGGAATTTCGGACTTATATACATCCGCACAAATTTTTATCCACCAAGAATGTTTTTTGCTTTCGTTCTGGTATAAAAGTACTTTATAAAAAGCATCGATATAATCGTAATAATTAAATTTAATAAGAGTTTTTAACTCTGGATAGAAATATTCTCTATCTTTTAATGGGTGAATAGCCCATTTTTCGGGTGAAATA
Source organism: Craterostigma plantagineum (assembly GCA_027422505.1). Lineage (NCBI taxonomy): Eukaryota > Viridiplantae > Streptophyta > Magnoliopsida > Lamiales > Linderniaceae > Craterostigma > Craterostigma plantagineum. Next base: position 4,351,688 of record JAPQWV010000062.1, on the reverse strand, counting down.
ATTTGCTTAAAAATAATTTTACTAAAGGTATAACCTTTTTTTCAAAGCAATTGGAGAATTTCCCGCATTGAAATGTTCAATGTCACATGTTCCCGTAGACTTAAGAATATTTTCATAAGTATCACGGTTTTTATAAAAAGTAGCAGCATATGATGCTCTGTCTAAATACCTTGACATTAGAGTCCAAGGTTCATCAGACCATTTTAAATCTTTAAATTCGAGTAATATAATTACCTCGGTATGAGAAATTTTCTCATAAGCAACCTCATCTTCTGCTTCCGCAATTATTTTTGCGTAAGATGTTCCTTCAGCAGATTTTGCTTTCTGCTTCTTATATTCAAGAAATTCTCTGAATTCGTTACTGCTCAAGGTATTACTTGAAGATGCTGATAGATTTTCTTTTACCAGCTTTTTATTGCCCATTTGAGCAATAACATTCTTACCACCTCTTCCTCCTCTATTAGAGGAGAAATTTCTCCCATATTGGGACATATCTGCAAAATTCATGAAAGATATTCACGAGTAAGATAATCAGGAAGACTATTATCACTTCCTTTTCTATAAATAATTTCAAAATCAAATGGGGCTAAATGAGCCTGCCATCTCGCAAACATTTGTTTGGAGACATCATGTTTGAAATCTTTCTGGAACATGAATTTAGCAGCTTGACAATCAGTTTTTATTAAAAACTTTTGATTATATAAATCATCCTGAAATTTAAGAACACACTTAACTATAGCAAGTACTTCTCTAGCTATAGTAGCATAATTTTTCTGAGCAGTATTCCATTTTCCCGAATGGAATCTAACTAAATATTCTTTCTTATCTTCTGGAGAAACTTGTTTTAAGATTCCTCCGAAGCCTAAGTCAGAAGCATCAGTTTCAATAATTTTTTGCCAATTAGAATTAGCAAGCATTAAACATGGTAAATGCGTAACTTTATTTTTAATTTTTTTAACTGCTTCAGTGTGACTATTTGTCCATTGACAATGAATCTTTTTTAATCTATCATATAAGATAGATGTATCAATAGCAAGATTTTTGTAATAAGGAGAAATATAATTTAAACTTCCTAAAAATCTTTGAAGCTGAGTTTTATCTAAAATTTGATCTGGAAATTTTGATGCAAACTCAACACTTCTATTAATTGGATTAATATTTCCTTTTTCAATATTATGACCCAAAAATCTAATTTTAGTTTGAAATAAAACCATTTTTGGACTTGATATAACTAATCCATTTTGAATAACAATTTTCTTAAATATATCAAGATGTTTAAAATGTGCTTCGATATCTTTCGAAAATATCAAAATATCATCAATGTAAACGATAATAAAATTACTATAAAGAATAAAAATATCGTTCATAATATTTTGAAATTCAGAAGGAGCGTTTTTCAAACCAAAAGGCATAACGTTCCATTCAAATTGACCAATTGGGACTGTAAAAGCAGTTTTATATCTATCTTTTTCAGCCACTTGTATTTGCCAAAATCCTGATTTTAAATCAAATTTTGAAAAGATTATTGCATCGAATAATCGATCTAAAAGATCCTTTTTATTAGGGATAGGATACCTAATCCATTTTAAAACTTTATTCAGGGGTTTATAATTAATAACTAACCTAGGTGCTCCCCTTTCCTTTTCTGCCGCATTATTGACATAAAAGGCTGTACATGACCAAGGTGATTTTGAAGGTTTTATTAAACCTTTCTGTAAAAGAGAAGTTATTTCTTTTTTACATAATTCTAATAATTCAGAATTCATCTGACAAGGACGAGCTTTAGTGGGAATATTTTTCTCACTAAAATCATCTTCATAAGGTAAAGAGACTATATGCTTTTTTCTATTCCAAAAAGCATTAGGAAGATCGTTACATATTTGTAACGTAAATTCATTATGTAATAATTTAATTTTTTCTTGTAACTTAGGATTTTGAAGTTTATCTTCAATCGTAAGTATATTAATTTCTTTCTTAAGGTAATTTACCTGTTTTTCTTTTGCTTTAATAAGAATAGAATCCTTAATTTCACTAAGAATTCTAGTAAAAGGTTCAGTTATGAATTCAAAATAAACTTCTTTGTTATTGAAGTTTCCTTTAAACCCATATTCATTTATATTTTGAATAGGAAATATTTTCCTAAGGAATGGAGTACCAAGAATTACTTGGTTTGTAATATTCTTGACCAACAAGAATGAAGTAGGAATACAGACTTTATTTTTACAAATAAAAGCCTTAGGAATTTTATAATTAATTTGGAGTTTTTCTCCGCTTGCAGAGCTAAGAGAATGAGCTGTTTTATGAAAATATTGAGTAGGAATTATTCCTTCCTGAATACAATTCAAATCTGCTCCACTATCAATTAGTGCAATTAGATTCTTTTGGAAATTTCCGTCTATAAGTAAAGATATTTTTACAAGCCATTTTTGAGAAGTAATAACTTCTAATGTGGAAAGAAAATTATCTTCTTGAATATTTTCAGAAATACTAGCAAAATCTTTATTAACTTCAAATTCGTTAACAATTTCTTTCCCTTTTTCTAATTTAGAAAATCTTCTTTCTAAATCTATATGACTCAATTTTAAATTTTTAATTTCATCTTTTAAATTTGAAATTTCAATTGTTAAATCTTTAATATTAACATTTGATTCTTTTTTGTTTAATTGATTTTTATTACGAAGTAATCTCATTACTTCGGCCATACTATAGGGTTCAGATTTAGTTGTAGGAATAACTTCTTTTGAAGTTTCTTCCTCTTTTCGAATCAATCTTTTGATTATATGATTTTTTAAATCTGGATCGTCTGTTTCTTTTAACATTTCAAGAAGATTATTATCAAGAACATTTAATTCTAATTCTTGAAATTGAGATATAATTTGATATAAATTATCTTCTAGTTCAGATTCTGAATTTTTTACATTTTTAGAACAAGATTGTCCTATTTGACAGTTTTGACATTCTTCAGATTCTTCTGAAGAAACTTCTTCAATGAAATTATTTTCATTTCCTGAAGAAGATTCTGATTCACTTTCAGATTTATCAGATTCTAATAAAATTTTTGATAATGATTCTTTTAATTCGTTATCAATTTCTAAATTATTAATTTTCCTTTTGGTCCAGCAAGTTTTTGCTTTATGACCAATTTTTCCGCATTTTCTGCAGATAATTGGAGGAACATTTTTTCTATAATGATAGTCTTTTTTGTCTTTTGAGAGGTTTTGTTCTCTCCTTTTTGATTTTCGATATTTTCTTCTTTCATATTGTTTAGGGGAATATTTTTTAGGTTTATATTCTTTACGAGATTTACTCGTAGAAGGATTTTCTAAACGAAATTGACTACAGAATTCTCCTAATTGTTTTTTCTCATCAAGAGAATGTCTCTTAAGTTGTTTATTTAGCTTTATTTCATTGCATAAAGCTAAACCTTCCTGTATACAGGTTCCTATTAATCTACCGTAAGTATATGAATTATAATCAATACTGGATTCTCCATTTCTAAGAGTTTTCTTAACTCTTTCAGCAAATAAGAAAGGAAGACCATCAATAAATTTGGATTTCCAATGAGTGCTATTTGACTCAGGAAGTTCCATGACTCTGCTAAGGAAAGTATCCTTATACCATCTAAATGATGTGAGGGTTTTACACCTAAGATTTTGGAGCAAAGTCCTAACATTTTCAGAATTATCAGACCATCGGCCTGTAAAATGTTCTACAATGTTTATACATAAAGTATAAACAGCATTTTCAATAATTGTATTGTTTTCCTCTTTTACAGTAAGGAAAATACTTTCACGATCTGGCTGAGATAAATAATTATCCCACCAACCTTTCAACTGACCAGTAAAGCCAGCGACAAGCATTTGAGCTATAGTTTTGTCTGTATTACCTTGAGTTTTACAGACTGTACTATACATCATCATTCTATGGACCATACCGAAAGTTTGTCTTTCCGTATAGCCATCTAAATTCCATTCATAAATACAATGACCATTATATGAATTGTTAATAGTAAGATCATGTTCTTCAATTAGAACATCTTGAGGAGTTGGTCTTGGGTAATAATATTTAGTTTGAATTGGTTTACTAGCAAATTTTGAAGAATTTCTTATTTTATTTATCTCTTCATTAAAAGTATTATGAAAATTATCAGAGTTTTCAAGCTGATTCTCAAAGTCTTCACTTAAAGTATTAAGCTTTAGATTTTTAAGCTTATTTTCAATCAAATCTTCAATTTGAGTAATTGATTTTAATTTAAAATCAACAATCTCAGGAGGAGGTTGAATACTGGTAGAAGCTATATTAGCATTAGCTATTTTAATTTCACTTATATTTTTATCTTTATTCATTAAAAGATAATTTTTTATGTCTTTAATAGAAAAAGATATTTCTTCTATATTTTTTTTTTAATAAAGAAATTTGTTCTCCTAAAACAATAACATACATATTTGTATAGTTTTGTTGTTTTAAAAGACCATTAATGTGATTTACAGTAACTGTAAGGGTTTCGTTTTCAAATAATTTTTGAAAAGCATTATAATAGCGAATTTCATTATCCTTTTCAATTTGAAAATTGCTTTGAGGAGGATATATTGACTTCATATTTTTCCCTGTTGAAAGTTTATAATTTCTTTCAAGAACTGAAATCATATTTTTAAAATAATTTGTCAAAAACCAAGGAATAAAAGGTAATTTTTCATTTCTTTTTGACAAATCATTATAAAATTTGTTTTGAATAATAATGTTATCCTCGTTATTAAAGCTTTCAAAAAACCACTTTCGAAAGAGTTCCCATTTGGGTAAATTAAATTCTTTTTGAATTTCTTTTCTTGCCGGAGAACCCGGACTAAAATCAATTTTGGGTTTTAAATCCATCAAACACAAAATTCCATTTCTGACTCAGTTATTTCCTCGTTTTTATTTTTAGAAATTCCATGAACTATATTATCAGAATTAATTCTTAATTCTTCTACCCTATTTTGTAGATAATCGTTAGAGATTGATTCTCTAACCTGAGAAGTCGAAGCTCTAGAAGGAGATCTTATCATATAGTCACATGGAGATATATGATAATGAGAAGAGGCTGATCTAGTCATTCTAGATCTAGGAGTTCTAAAATCAATAGATTTACGACTTTGATCAAACTGTATTTGAACAGTTCCATCAGTAGATTGTATTATTTGAGTGGGATTATGTTGTATTTTAGGCTGAAGAGGCATGGCTCTTTCAACTGTCCAGTTTTCTGGAAATTGTATTTCTTCCCATTTTATAGATCTACGAGTTGTAATATTAGATCTACTAAAATTGGTTTCTATTAGAATAGTTTCGTTGATTGGTTTATCAATGATTTTACATTGTGGATTAAGCGTATATAAAGGCTTATAATAAATTCTATAACAGATACATATTACTTCCGAACCCGGAGCGTAATTATATCCGTGGGTTTTGACATTTAATGTCAAAGCATCCAAACTATTAACATCAGTCAAAGATAGTTGGAGATTTGGATAAACATTAAAATAAACTGGACCATGTGCCAGACTTGATTGGATTATTCCCATAAGGGATTGTTTCCAATCGAGATTTCTACCGTCTCTAAGAGCTGCTATAAAGCTCTCTGGTAAACCTTCTAAGGTTAATGGCTTAAAAGCTACCTGAACTAATCCAATATGGCTTCTAAATAGAACAGTACAGAACACATCAGTCTAGGACCCGTGCCTAACCAGATGGCTTCTAAATAGAACAGTACAGAACCCGTTCTCACTAGTGTGTCGCATAAAACCAACAGAAGATGGCAACTACTCAGGATTCAACGTCAGAAGAAGCTATGAGACTTGCATTTAGATGATTTGGACTCTTTCTTTGAGCCTTTATATCGGTCAGACACCATCACTGCTACACCTTTAGTGGATCCCCCACTCGATGAGCCCAATGTACCAAGCTCTTCAAGTGTCCCCACCTCACCCGATTTAGAATTATCATAGAATACTGAAGAACCTATCATGGTTGTTGAGGAAGTATCATCAGAATCGATAAATTCAAGTGCAAAAATAGAACTACCTCAATCTACTGAACAACCTGGTATTTTGGTAATCTCGGTCCACAAATGGCTAATGCATCTACCTCAGCCTTGCCTCATGAGTGAAACTGGAGTCGAGCACATCCGTTTGATCAACTAACTGGTGATCCTTTGAGTGTAGTACGGACAAGACATTAACACAGTCTATTCAGCTGCTTCTTAAGCCAAAATGAGCCAACCAAGGTAGCAGACCCAGTTAAAGACTTCCTTTCTCACTGGCGTGTTAAAGGAGGAAGTCTTTATCGCTCAACCAGAAGGCTTTGTTGATCAAGAACATCCTGATCACGTCTATCGATTGGAAATCTCTCTACGGACTGAAACAAGCTCCACGAGCTTGGTATGATGTCTTGAGCGATTTCCTCCTGAAGTCTGATTCATCCGATGAACGATCGATATGACCCTCATCAAATGATGACATCATATTCGGATCAACAAATCCACGGCTCAAGGTTCGGTGAATTAATGAAGAGCAAGTGTGAAATGACTCACATGTGAGAGATGCAATTTTACCTAGGATTACAAGTCAGGCAGCTCGAAGATGGCATCTTCATAAGTCAGATGAAACATATCAAGGACATTCTGAAGAAGTTCCGAATCAGAGCAAGCCTCTCAGCACTCCCATGTCATCGGCTCTCTTCTCTATCTCACCTCAAGCCGGCCGGATATTATGTTTGCCAGCTGCCTCTGTGCCCGCTTCCAAGCCGATCCCAAAGAATCTCACATGCTCGCGGTCAAACGAATTTTTGCTACCTCAAGGGCACCTCAACCCTAGGTTTATGGCATCCTAAGGGCACAAATTTCTAATTAATCGGCTATACTGACGCTGATTTTGCAGGTTTCCATATCGACAGGAAAAGCACATTCGGTGGTGCTCAATTTCTAGGTGAAAAACTGGTTTGCTGGTCATCAAAGAAGCAGAATTGCGTCTCGACATCGACGGCGAGGCAGAATACGTCGCGGCCGTCAGCTGTTGCTCGCAAATGCTGTGGATGCGGACTCACCTTCGCGATTATGGGTACAATTTACATAATATACCCATTTACAATGATAGCCAAAGTGCCATTGCGATTACGTGTAATCCTGTTCACCAGTCACGCACAAAACGCATAGATATTAGATATCTTTTATAAAGATCACGTAGAAAAAGGCACGATTGACATGTATTTCGTGAACACGGAGTTTCAACTAGCTGACATTTTCACCAAGGCATTGGATGAAAAACGATTCCAAATTCTTGTCGGAAAATTAGGTATGTTGAATCTTCCGTAGTATGTGCTTTAGGTGCTCCTATGTGCTTTCATATGTCCTCTTCTATGTGTTTTCACTATTAAATACTATATCTTGCGTGAATAAAATAAAAAATAAATAAAAAAATTCTAAAATAGAATTATCCTAATAAAATAAAATCCAAAAATATTATATATCTACTTACATTATTAGGGAATGACGATATCTTTAGGATGCTCGATCTCATCATGCACAGATTTCCCTGACATGCGACTGATTAGCTGCTTAATTTTGTCAGTCTGAGTCGCACTCTTATGTCTAAAGTTCTTTAGTTGTTTCCACTAGATACAAAGCCACTTTATATTAGTGATGTTTCTAGCCTTTTATTTCTTTTGACGGATCTATTCTTGAGCAAGTCACACAGTAATTGAATGTCTTAACTAGTAATTCTTGGCCTCATCCTCGCCTTGCGTTAGATCGTTAGGAAAATGATCAGGGCAATTAGGAAATTCCTCACTCGGCCAAATATATAATTTTCAATCCTTTAACATAGCCTGTAGTCATCCATTTTGAGCCTTCTCCGAATTCTGTTTCTTCATTTGAAAACCCTTAAGCCTTCAACCGACTATATAAGCTTTCGGCTGGATGTTCAACAGAGAAAATGAGGGGGAGAAAAATGAGACGACAAAGAAAAAGATGACAAAAGAAGGTGGAAAATGCACACGAGGAATGCTCATCGCACAAAAAATAGACCAAAAAGAACCTGCCTCTCGACTGTCACACTCTCAGATTATTAGAAGGAGGCATGGATCTTGCTGTGAACTTCTCCATCGATAATCTCGTGTTTAAGGGTTTTCGATCGTTCTAGGAGTATACTGCTTCGATTATCTGCGTTTGTAGAGCTCGATTGAAAGAATGACTGAAACTGGGCTTTAATAATGTTTAAAGGCGTTGGAGAACTTACTCGATCGCAAACAACTTCAATCGAATTTCAATTTGATTAAGTTACTGTTTGCATTGTAAAAGATATTCGATCACCAACTTTTGACTCAGTCAATAAGATAAATAACGTAGATCGCAAATACTTATAATCGAGCAATCTAATTTTGAGTTTATGCGAGCGAAATATTACTGATTGGAATAGATAAAAATAGATGTAATTAAGTTTCGAAAGCAAAACTTACCATCGAAAACAGTACTCTCGATTTCAATTTTCTTTCGGTCGTAAATTTCACCGGCTATAAAATTAAATTTTCAATGATAAAATTTCATGATCGTAAAAGTACGCAGCGATGATTTTGATTGATCGAAAATCTTCTCGACGAGTAACATAGTTTCTCGCTGTCAATTTTATCGATCGTAAAATTTGCAGCGGAAATCTATTATAAAATCGAAATACTTTCTCGCTCGATAACTTTCACGACGAAAAATCCAAATATTTCTCGATTGTAGATTTACATGGAAATCAAGTTTCTCGAGTGTAAATTTACACGAAAATTTTTCTCGATCGTAAAATTTCTCAGCTACAGTACCATGTTTTAAGTTCAAACACTTGAAAATTTCTCTAAGTCTTTTCACTGTAGCAGACCTTAGCGAATAAAATTTTTGATCGCAAAATTGAAAGGAGATTTGAATAAAAAATTAGCACTTACGAAATCAGAATTGCAATTCAATTTTACGTGGAAAAATTGCACAGAGTGAATAGTAATGACCAAACACTTAGAAAACTTTGAATCGACATTACATTTATCTACATACATATGTCGAAATGTTCGTTTCTTCTAAACATTCACTTTGTATGACCTATTTGCATATTTCTCATCTTAATTACGATTTTTATCAAACTTACTATGACATGATAGATTATTTTGGTTTGATAATATCTTGTTCGGCTCAATTTAAATTTTTGAACTAATGAGCTTTCTTACTTCTTATCATTTCAGATGGATCACTACCCTACTTACAATCATATATATGACAAGAACCTGTACCTCAAGGTTCAGGACACCTGACTACCTTTAGGTGTCCGTACGAGATAATTGTGTTCATACTACAAGGCCATCCCCTCTGGCACGCGCTCATGGTGACGGCATCTGTGCCGATGGTCTATCTCCAGCAAGTTTGGGGAAGAATAAAGAGTCTCGTAGTTGATGGCACCTACCGATTCACCACGATACTCTGGACGAGGCACATCAGCTTCAGCAAGGATAATTTTGGGCTCGCCCTCGACCTCCCTATCAGCCACAACTACGATCCTTTACCAACAGATGCTGAGTTGGTACAGGATTTCCTCCAAATGGGAAGCATGCGGGCTTCGACAAAGGCAACATCAATATTCTACGATTGTGCGGAATTACGATTTCGCTCAATTGATCTGGAATGATCTAGCAAAACAGATCAAAGAAAAATAGAACAAACGCTCCAAGAATGTGCCGCATGCGAGGTGGTTCTCTGTCTTCATCAGACAACTCATGAATATACACGAGAATATTCCTCGCTTGCCTCCTGGAGGAAACTACCAGCCACCAAACTCAAATTCTTTCACCACCCAAAGCTCATGAAATTAGATCAGCCATTGATGGCAATTCCGTTTGAGCTGCTTCGTCTTGCCGATCCCTCAGGAGACGTTTATAAGCTATACTGCCGGGAGAATCATCTCACAGAGCAGATGATTCAAGGACCCCGACAGACTTCAATGTGAGCCCTCAACAACAAACATCTCAGTTCTGAGGCCGAGCTAATTGATGAAGTGGCTCAGGAACTGGAGCAAGAGCCTCCAACTGAAGATGATCCAATGCCCGAAATAGATGCCATGTTGATCGAAGAAGTGGCATATGATTTGGATCTCCAAGCTCCAAATCAAGCATTAGGAGCTGAACTGCCTATCATTGTTGGTGTGTTTCAAGGGTCCATTGAGGAGATCCTTCAACAAGAAGCACAACCCGAAGCAGAAATAGGGCACAACCCATTTCACACTGTGACCACGCCAGAAACCACGATCATACCCGAAGTGCCTCAGCTGACAGCACAAGCCCGTGAGGAGGCAAAACGTGACCCTACCCCTCATACGGCTACTTCGTCAGACATAGTCAGATGAGGAGATTCAACTTATAAGACGGCCTCCCACACGTCAAATTGCATCAGACGAGCCCTTCTAAGAAGCTGTTAGGCAACCATCAGACACGACGCAGGTTACCTCTCCAAGGGCTGAGGATCCATCATCGCTCAATCTTGAGCCGCAGCCCAATCCCTCCACATCATTCGTGGCCGAGATTCAGACTCCTACTAGTACCAGCCTTGACATTGAAATGTCTGATGCACAGGTTCAATATGAGCCTGTCACAACATCCATAGATGCGAATCTTATGGATTCAAATCAAGGATTGGATGGAAGTCTCGGACAGTCACAACCTCAAGTGATTACGAGCCAGCCCGATGAGATGGTGCTCACTCAAGGGTTGTCAACAGGCGACATCAGTCGTCCTGGTCCATCTACGACGGAGGCGCAGAACCCCTTGTGTCGGAAGCACGTTTCCCAGCCACTCTCTCCAAAGCCGTTCTATCCCTCGAAGAGAAGATAATGAAGAGAGTACTCACCGCCATTGAGACGTCATGCTGCGACATCGGGAAAGCGCCCGTCTCTGAGGCTACTTCGTCACAAGCCAACCTCACACCCTCACAACCCACACCCACCGACCCTGTCATCAACTCATCCATCCTAATGAACCCATACACAATGCCAATCACCGAGCTCCACGACATACTTCTCGCCCACCTCATAGGCCTTACCATCAAGTCGCCTCAAGAAGAATCACTCGATAGGCGACTGGTGGGCCATGCTGATCCAACTACTCAAACTTGCCGAGACCAAAGCTCCCACTCCAGACGACGACATGACGACCCTGACAATCAGGATCATCATGAGGGGGAGAAGAGGACAAGGACTTCTGCGAGTGGTCAAGAACAAGGTCAAGGCTCGGCGTAGACAAGGACTGGACCCGTTGAAACCTCACAACCTGCTACCCAAATAACCACCACCACGGACTGCACCACCCATGCTCTAACCCAAATCGACCCAGCAACCTTTCACCTAAGGACGCCTCCGCTCACACCACCACAGACCTTCACAAGCCCCTTGCTTTCGGAAGAAGAAGCAAGTGCTGCCATGCTCGTAGCTCTGGCACTGACTCAAGCAACTCCCTCAATCGCTCCAAACCAATCGGGACCATCAAGAAGTGGAGTCAACCCCCATGAGTTCTCGACAAGTACATCTTCGAAGGATAGTGGATGACCCACACCATGCCCAATGAGATACAAAGACAGAGACTCAAGGACGTTTGACACTTCCTACAGCGAGCTTCGATAGACCTAGTTTTGATTGAAGACGAAGAACTTCAGGAAGGTGAAGACCATGAACAAATTTCCTCAAGGCTTCCAGAATTGATTGCTCAACGGGCGGACTCCCCTACAAGACAAATGCCAGAGACCGTTTGAATCGACACGCCATGGGAAAACATCAGGATTGAGACCCATTCCTTGAAAAAGTTCGTGAACACATATGGAGGTCACCGAACAAAGTCAAGAAGGTGAACGAGTTCGAGCTCAGAGGCATCTCTCATTGGGATCAGTAGAAAAGGATCACATATCTTTGGATGCTAAACCATCTAGGACCAGATGTGAGGTTGGGGATTCCAAAAGGACAACTGAAGAGTCATTTCAAGGAATTATCCCCAATCTGGTAGCTGCTAATCTACTGCACGAAAGGTGGTCTTCCAACTCCGTTCTATGTCATACAGCAGATAGACAGAACTCGAGAATAGCTAAGCGAGAGCGACCTACCTTACCTCCATGCCGAAGAGTACCGTCTCTACCAGCTATACTTAGAAAGTGCAAGGGTCCTCAAAGCTTCATAAAGAAGGAAGCACTCAAGGGACTCTACCGGTGGAAGATGCGCCAGGTCAAGTACCATGCCGCACACAACCTTCAGGTGGCTCTGGAGAGCAATATGAAGAAGGTCAACATGACTGCTCTGATCAACAAAGGACCTGAGTTTGAAGGGCTTCCCACCATCAGCTCAGACTTAGGAATCACCTACCACAATCCGATTGCCAAAAAGACTAGGTTGATGCTGGAAACTGATATTCATAAGTTCTGTGATGGGATGCTTAAGGTCATCAGGAATAACGTAGAAAAGAGATTGGAAGAAATCAACAGAGAGACCATGCTGAAGCCTCACAAGTTCGTGAGAGAACAACCCTTCTGATTGAACTACTTGAGGACATCGAGGAGCGACTGGAGCTGAGGAATACTCTAAGGAACTTTGAGTATGTGCTGGGCTTGCGCAGGTCATACTATGCACGACAAGGACAGATAGCGGAAGGGCAATCAAGCACAAAGGGGGAATGTAGAATATCAGTTTTAATTGTGCTATGATTTCATTAGCTGTCCTTATAATTAGGGGCTTTATTTGTAGTGGTCCTTAGATTAGGACTTAAATTGTATTTATACCAAGTATATTTGGTATAATACTTGTACACACATTGCGCTTAATAGAGAACTTTAGTCAATTGATTCGAAAGGCTTCACAATCCAATTCTAGAGAGAGAAACTCATAAAACATTCTCTCACTACTCGAATTCTCTCTCAAAGTTCTTCAACGAAGGTTTTCTATCGAAATTCTATTTTCTATAATTCTAATCGATTCCTTAGAATTAAAGTCTAGCGTCATAGTGTTGACAATCTAGGGACCTAACACTATTTTTAAACTTATGCTTGAATCTTCTCCAACATTTTTTGCATTTTCTAATTACAAAAGTTCCAATGTTTGGAACATTTCCACACTAATTCCTTCTCCTGCAACGTCACTCTCCCGCCCAAAATTTTTGTAATTGCTATTACAAAAACTACATACATGCACGATAATTACAAAAGTAAACCATCGTATCTAACCTTACATTAGACTTTGCACTTACAGGCCAATAACCACAACCATAGACCGTTCTCCAGATCACGATCCTGTTATCGCTATCTGCAGTTTTGCCACAACATCATGGTTTCATTAATAACTTTTTTGAAAATTGAATCCCTTGCCCTTGAAGAAGAACAATGATTTGTGGAGCTAGACTTTACTTGCCTCTAGATTTGACTCTAAAAAAGAATAATGTGTTGTTGTTTGTTTGTTAACACATGCGTGATATAAAGATCCCTACATATGCTCACGGTCCCTTGCATATGTGCTTGGGTCCCCTGCATGTGCGCTTGGATCCCATGCATTATACACGCAAGGGACCCTTGTGCATATTCAGGGGACCTTGCACACGTGCGGGTCCCATGCGCATATTCTCCAGTTTTAATATGTGATACTCGAAAATGCATCGATTCAGCTCGAATTTCGCTGGAATCACTATCACACGGCATATTCATTGAACCCACTCAATTTTGCAGCTAATTGACTGAAAAATAACGACTTTCAAGTGTGAAATCATAAAACCAAAAAAATGACTTACTGTGTTAAATGAGCTTTGCATAAGTCCTTGTTTGTTTCAAGAGATCTCATATGAGAAATGGTCAACTAGTTTTATAACGTGAATATAGGTGCTTTCGTATTAAATTTCTTTTTCCAGATTTGAATAAGACGTACGTTTGGGTAGATGTGGGTGATTGTTCCGGCGTTAATGCAGTTCCTAGGCTTTTTCCTTTTCTTTTCTTATATTTTACTTTCGTTTTCTTTTATATTAAAGAAATTATGAAGGATGATGTTTAGTAGTTAATCAAAGTGGAGGCCCATTGACAAAAACAAAAGTCAAGAAAGTCACTTTTTATAAGTTTTTGGGTTGGAATGTCATTTTTAAGGACCCCTCTGTTTTAGTAATTTACAAAAATAGGCACTGTCTTTTAATTGTTACAAAGTGGACAGAAAGTTTTTTATAATTGATTCATATTTATTTTATTGGTAATATATTTCTTATTTATCTTAAATTAACTTTTTATTAATGGATTCGACCCAAAATTGAAATCGTGCATTCCGATTATATAATTGAATTTTTAAATTCGTTATTACAGAATTTCTTTGGTTCGACGAAAAACTAAACTTTTTTTTTATTTTACATAAATATACTATATTTTGTAGCTATATAAATAAATTTAATACTGTTCAATTGTTTTTTTATTAACAAGCAACAATTTGAAAACACACCGATGTACAATTTTTTTGATTGGCCGATTTATTTCTCTTTATTTTTTATTCTTTTGTCTTGTATTGGTTATAATTGTTCATGACAAATGATTAGATTTTGCCGGAAACCTCTATCGGGTTATCGAGTCCATACCGATTCTTATATTTGAATACGAAACTAATGTCTTGATTCCATCAAGACAGCCATGTCGACGTAAAACACCGTAATTTTCAACACGGATGAAAATTTTACTAGTGATTACTATAGTTGCATTTTTAAGAATTGTGCAATATCTTTCTTTTATTTGTGTGAATTGTATGTTGTCTTCCTTTTCAATTTTATATATCATATATTTAATTGCCATTGTATTTTTCTGTTAAATTTATAAATATTATAAAATTAACTCGGACAAAATATATTAAAAGGATGCCTATTTATGCAGGAATAATTGGGTTAATGGACTCCTGAATTATAAGTTTTAAGCGGCCTCATCTCTGGAAAAGACATATATACCCTTACTAAGTTAGCTTAAAAGGACAATACTATCCGTATTTAAAGACCCCAACACTCAATTAACACGACTAATAAAAATTACGGTTCATTTATGTTAGGAATATGCCCTCGAATGCTATACAAGGATTAGATTGTATAGGACATTAAATTATTTATCATTCAACCTTTTGTGTAATAATATTTCGTGTGTTTAATGAAAGGCATTGTTCGTTTATTGGATATAAGATTTCTTTACTTAGCATCCGGTAAAGCAATAAATGAACAAATCCAAATGTGTCGAGTTGAGTCAATGTTCTCGATGGGTACGAGAGAGGAACGCACCAGTGGACTCTTAACCTCGAACATTAAAAGTCCGTAAGCCTGAGGCCCAGTTGGGTGCTGGAAAACCGATCACGGCTTATTTGTCGATGACCTATCGTGTGCCGATATCTCGCTTGGAAGTGGATGTCATGACTTGTGATACGAATCGAATCAGGGGATGGACTCGTTTCATGGACACTGACTCACGGGTGTACGGTCGAACATGGCTTATTACTCAAGGAGTGTCAATGACCGACGACAACACTATAGTAGTCTACGTACCATAGATTGAAAGGGGCCTCGACGGAGTTGACTTCCATGTCACGACTGTCACTGGGTTCCCCTCGACCCGATTTGCTGTTGCATGGGTCAGCAGGCCAGATGCGGTTTTGATGACGATCTGTGATTGCCGAGCTTAGACCGTCGAGTACGGATTCACAGTCTCGCAAGTAATCGAGAGTGTCCTATAAGGACGACGATGGGAAATTACGATATCCTTGACCAAGGTATTGAACTAACTCATGTGAGACATGTAGGGTAGTTGGTAATTTGCCTCGTCTCCGTTTTGTCATAGAATCGAGTTTAGTGAGTTTGACACAGACCATGGCTCTTACTTGATTGGGACACAACTGAAGGGTTTATATGTAGCACTGTTACCTTTAGTGAGGTTCTGGAATAAAGACTGGGTCGAAATACGCACTCGAATCCGGTTACGGTCCGGTACTACGGGATTGGCTAAATAACTACCGGACTCTTGGATACCTCCCTTGCCGATTGAGTCGAACTTAGAGAGTCGGGCTTAAAAAGGATCATGAATGTGTACTGATAAGGAGATAAAGTGTTTTGGGCCTTAACGGGCCTTGGGCCGTTGGGCCATGCCTTAATGGGCCTCAGGCCATTTATTGGATCGAAATTGGACTTCTTATAAAACTAATTTTAAGACTTGGACTTGGCCAAGTGCTTAATGGGCTTGAGGATAAAATTGAATTTCACCTTAAGCTAATTTCGAAATATGCCTTCGAGGGTATTTTCGGAATTTACATATTTGATATAAATAAATGTTGACTAAAATATTTGGAATACTATTTACTTAAATTTCGAAAATAATTTAGGATTAAATTTTGAATTGCATACCATATTTAAATATACTTAGTTTGACTTGGTAATTAAGTTAGTTTTCTAATAGTAGTAAGTTTCCTTAAGTTTGGATTTGGAATTCAAAAGAGAGTAGGATTTGGTAAAAATCTCTCACACTTTAATAACAAAGATATCGAAATCCAAGCCTTTAAATAGGCTAAGAAGTTCGTGCTCCAAAGGTAGAGAAAAGAGGTGATTTTTGAAATCAAACAAAGGCTCAAAACACACACCGAACGCACACGTCTCTCCCACGCGACGGCTCAGTCCTCTCTAGCCATCTTCAGAGAACTGATTATGTGGTACACTGCGAGGTTGGCGTGATGATCTAGTGCCATCCACCACCATCGATGAAGTCTTGAAGAAAAGGACGAGGAGCTGCCACGTCAACTGGTAATTCTCTACGGGCTTGAGCCGCCCTATTGCATGTCTATGTGTAACTATTCTGATCCGAGCTACGAAGGCAATGGGGGAACCCGAAATATTTTTGTTCCACACCGTTCACGGGGATGTGGCGTCTCCGGTGACACCGGGTAACCCAATAGTGGTATCAGAGCGGGCGCTCGTGATCGGAATCATAACGTGTTTAAATTGAAACAAGGCGTGTGGGAGACGATTGAAACGCCGAAGCATTTTTACCGTTGTTGGGCTTCTCGATGCGTCGTTTGCCAACCCATGGCCATCAACTCATGCTGTACGGGCCGACGAGAAACCACGGATCGGACTGGGACCCGCACGACGACGGGATCCGAGCAGCTGCGCTTTGCCCTCGGGGTGCGAGCGGTGCAGTGATGCTGCAGCCACGGGATCGGGCTGCTTCGAGTAGCACCGATCCGCCTCGTACTCCGAAACCGCGCCAGCCATGGTGGCTTAGGCATGGCATCGGGCAGCGCCGCCGCAAGGGGCGGCGGCATCGCAGAGATCGTCCGCGACTTTGGTCGCGTACTGGCGACGGCGTGCACGGTGCGCGCCATGCAAGACAGCCGCAGCCACTTTGGCTCGGCTGGAACGCTGCGGCGGTGATCTCTTCCAGCGAGGCTCCGGCATGGAGGTGCTGAGGCAACGAAAGAAGTCGCGGCAGTTTCCTGCCGCGAGATGAAACGCGCGCGTTGTGCGCGGCCTGTCGTCGCCGGCGGCGTGGCTGTTCCGGCTCTGTCCGGGACTCCCCGCCAGCGGCCTTCTCCATCGTGGCTCTCCAGTGTGTTTTGACGGCTGAGAAATTTGAGTCATGGCAGCTGCGTTAGGGCTTCACGCTGAAAGCTTTAACGGGCCTTTTGATGGGCTTGGCCCGTTTGAGGCCAAATTTTCGTTTCTTTTTAAAATCACGTAATTGCAACGTGCTCGTTATCAATGTGATTTAAGGCGCACTTGTGGGTTTAGCAATTTGGTTTTTGGGTCGTTTGTTAAGGGTCACATCCCCCCGTGTTGTATTTGTTTTATACCGGTTGTTCGGGACTTATGATCCCCTCGTGTTGTAATTTACCATTTTATTAGATTAGCTTAAATACGAACACGAGGGCAAATTTGATTGTAGACAACCCGTAGGCGGTGACAAGATGGTGGATGTTCGGTGACTTTGAGACCGAGTGACGAAGGACGTTTGAAGACATCAAGACCCGTGCGACAATCCGAGTTTCTTTTCAATACGCATGTAATAGGGATAGACTAGAAATAACCCACTTGTATTGTCTTGTAGTTTATTTTCCTATGGTAAATTTACTACCTACTTGCGTGTTGGTTTTTGAAGTGATATGCATGTTCAATGTGCTCTTATGGGAGATGGTTTATTCTCCCGTTTGAAAAATACTAAGTGGGTAAAGGAGTTGGACTCCTGTCTTCTATCGTGCTCGAGATATCAAGCATTGGGGAGTTTTGCGATTTGTTTCGAGTAAGTTGGCGTCGTATATCCCGCCCCAATGTTAGCGTCTCGGGTGCGTCTTGGACGCTCGTCATACCAGTCCCCCCCCCCCCAAGAAGCGTATGGCAGCAAGGGGCGGTACAGTCTGTGCAATTTGAGCATAAGCTGATAGGTCACACTTAGGCAGTTATACCAATAAGCAGGGTTAGCCGTGAGGGTCAAGGACTGAGACAAAGATAGTTGAAATTCTTATTGGATAAGTTCATATTTGACGTGACTTCGATAAGAATAGATGGCCAAATATTGCTTTAAAGGTTGAGGCTAATCTAGTTGAGGCGGGGACATCAACTCCACTGAAACTTTCAACGAGGTTTCCGAAACTCTTCACGGGAGGATAGTGTATTCGAGAAAATAGTAGGAGTCAAGCGAAACGAAAAGTCCTTGTTTGCGCTTGATGAATGATAAGATAAACCTAATTAGATCTTTATTTTCTGCAGCTTTACCTTTCTTTCTACTTACTGCGATGACGAATATTAATAGTATGCTGCTTGAGAGAAATTGTTTGGTTGGACCAAACTACGTGGACTGGCTCCGTAACCTGAGGATAGTCCTAGATATGAAGTCGTTAACTTATGTCCTCGATTCCCCCGTACCCCAAGTCCCAGGGGCTGATGCGAGTGACGAAGACCGGGCTGCGTATGCCAAGTGCCAGATTGGCGAGCCAAAGATCAAGGGCTATATACTTCTTTCCATGAGCAATGAGTTGCAGCGCATTCACTCGGAAATGGAAGTGGACGCCATTTTGCTTCATTTGAAGGAGCTTTTTGGCTAACATTCCAGGAGTGCACGCTATTCCCTTGCAGAGCAACTATTTCATTACAAAATGGCGGAGGGTAGTGACGTAGGAGAGCATGTGTTCAGGATGATCGATTGGATCGAAAGACTCGAGGCAGTGGACTTTATCATGGATAATGAGCTCCAGAATGATCTGATACTTTAGTTGCTTCCACTTTTCTTCAATTCATTCATTGTGAACTTTAATCTGAACAAGGCCGAGATTACGTTGACTGGGTTAATGAACCAGTTGTCGGCTGCGCAAACTCAGGTGAAGGAGGTGAAAGGAAAGGAAGTTGTTTGTCGCAAATGCTAAGACTCGAGGGTCGAGTAGAAAGAAAACGTCGAACAAGCCCACTAAGCCCAAAGGACGAATTTCGAAAATCAACGCCAAGAAGAACGTGTACGACGGCGCCAAGCCGACGGACAAATGCCTTCACTGCAATGAGCTTGGCCATTGGAAGCGCGATTGCCCAAAGCTAGTCCTCAGGTAAAGAACCTTATGTTTTTTAAACTAATTGTTCTATGATAGTATATTCCGTTCGTAGATCTTAGACTCGGGAGCTAGTGCTCATATCTGTGTTTCGAACTAGGGTCTGGAACGAAGTAGGAAGCTAGCGGACCGAGAGATCATGATTAACGTAGGAAGCGGACATAGTATACCGGCGACCCACATTGGATCAAGAACTCTCGTGTTATCTACTAGACATAGTTTACTGCTTTCCGATTGTTTAGTTTGCCCTAAGGGGCATAAGAATATTCTTTCTATTCCCGTTTTGAGCGGAAAAGGTTACGAGTTCCATTTTAGTAATAATATATGCAATATTTAGTTTGGAAGTAATTGCGTCGGAAGTGCAAGTTTACTGAATGGATTATATTATCTAAATGTCGAAGATAAAACAAAAACTATGAATACAATCACCAACAAACGAAAATTAGAGTCGAACTCGAGACTGCTGTGGCATCTTCGACTCTCGTTCTTGAACATTGGACAGCGGTCAAGACTATCCTCAAGTACCTCAGGCGGATTAAGGATATGATGCTGGTCTATGGTAATGGAGAATTGGAAGTGGAAGGGTATACGATTCGGATTTCCAGTCTGACGTGGATGACCAAAAATCCACTTCAGGATTCGTCTTTACGCTCAACGGTGGAGCAGTGTCTTGGAAAAGTTCCAAACAGAGCAGTACTGCAGATTCCACCTACGAAGCAGAGTATATAGTGGCCTCAGAGGCAGCTAAGGAAGGTGTTTGGATAAGAAAGATCTTGGAAGAACTTGGTGTCGTTTCTGTAGCAGATTGGGCATTGCCATTGTCGTCTGACAATAATGGTGTTGCTTGGCGAAATAACCAAGATCTCACAGCATGTCCAAACATATAGAAAGAAAGTACCATGTGTTATGTGGATACGTTGAGAATGGCTACATAGCCGTGCAGAAGATTGCAACTGCGGATAACGTGGCTGACCTGTTCACCAAACCTCTATCACAGGCAGTGCTGGCTAGACATCTAGGAAAGATGGGTAGTTGCGGGTCAGATGCGGTCAGCGGGCCAGATGCGGTCTTGATAACGATTTGTGATTGCCGGGCTTAGACCGCCGAGTACGGATTCACAGTCTCGTAAGTGTTAGGATATTTAATTTGTTGTGTCAATAGTTTAAGTCTTGAGACTTATTATGTAATTATCTTTAGCTTGGGCTTTGGACTAGATTGTAATTATTTTATTATTAGTGATTGGGCCTTAATATACCTAGGGTTAATGTGGTATATTAGGTTTTACCAACTCACTTTGAAAGGTAATCAAAGATCAAAAAGCTAAAATTCATTTTCACACACTACACACACTACAAGGTGAGAAATTCTCCCTTTTCATTCCATCTAGCCTCTTTGATTCCTTGTTTGGTGCATTTCGGGACCAACAAGTGGTAGTTGTGTCAATAGTTTAAGTCTTGAGACTTATTATGTAATTATCTTTAGCTTGGGCTTTGGACTAGATTGTAATTATTTTATTATTAGTGATTGGGCCTTAATATACCTAGGGTTAATGTGGTATATAAGGTTTTACCAACTCACTTTGAAAGGTAATCAAAGATCAAAAAGCTAAAATTCGTTTTCACACACTACACACACTACAAGGTGAGAAATTCTCCCTTTTCATTCCATCTAGCTTCTTTGATTCCTTGTTTGGTGCATTTCGGGACCAACAAGTGGTATCAGAGCCCAACGCGACCGGATTTGCGTGTTTTGAGCAAGATTTGAGTGAAAAATTGCTTGAAAAATTATTTTCGGCCATTCTCTGTTTTTTGGGGATTTCGACCTCGTTTTGTTGTTTTTAGACATCCCAAAGGTAGATTATGTGTTTAGGAATGTTTTTCTGAAGTTTTGGAACAAGTTTCGTCGAATTTGAGTGAGATTTGAGCGAAAACGAGCCATTTTTTTGGTAAAAAGTCGCGCAGCCATTGGAACAGTAAATTGTTCTTGGCCGAGAAATTTTCTTACCCGAGAAAATTCTTAGCCGAGAAAATTTCGCTGGCCGAGAAAATTTCGCTGCCCGAGAAATTTTCGCATCTACAGGCCGAGAAATTTCGCAGGTCGAG
The DNA here is from genome assembly GCA_027422505.1 of Craterostigma plantagineum. Lineage (NCBI taxonomy): Eukaryota > Viridiplantae > Streptophyta > Magnoliopsida > Lamiales > Linderniaceae > Craterostigma > Craterostigma plantagineum. Next base: position 4,329,976 of record JAPQWV010000062.1, on the reverse strand, counting down.
AAATTTTTCCGAGAAATTTCGCTGCTACAGCATGTGAAGGCCCGCGAAATTTTAACCTGAGAAACTTTCACTGCCCGCGAAATTTTAACCTGAGAAACTTTCGCTGCCCGAGAAATTTTACTAAAACTGAGAAATTCTTTCAAATCCGAGAAATTTCAAATCCGAGAAATTTCTAAAACTGAGAAAATTTTCAAACCTGAGAAACTTTCAAAGGCTGAGAAATTTCGAAACCGAGAAATTTTTCACTGCTCTTGGCCGAGAAATTTCATAGCCGAGAAATTTCTTCTTTCTCAGGCTGAGAAATTTCGAAACCGAGAACTTTCTTTCTCAGGCTGAGAAATTTCTATCCGAGAAACTTTTCAGCTGCGAAATTTTCTCAGTTCACACTTCACGATTTTTTCGCGGTCTCTCTATCACAGCTGCCTTTTCTCAAACCGCGAATTTTTCAACCTGAGAATTTTTTTTAAAAAAACTGAGAAATTATCCGGAACTTCAAAATTTTCGCACGACTCACTCTCTCATCGAAATTTCTCGAGACAACAATTTTCGCACTTTTCACACCATTTTTCGCACCCCCCGAGAAATTTGCACCCAACCTTTAAACTTGATCCAAACACACCTGTTAGCTTCAAATCTTGCAAAAATCACTCTTTAAAATTACACTTTAACGTTTTTGACCACCAAAATTTCTGGCCCCCCCTCGGATTAAATAAGGTTTTAAGGAGCCTACGGAAAATTTATATCATTGGATAGAGAAAAATTTTCTAAGCCCTTTGGACTTTGTCTATTTTTACACTCTTAAAAATTTCCGAAATAAATTTTTCGGGGCCAAAATTTTCGGTATAGACGACGTTTTTGTGAAATTTTTGAAGGCAAATCCAAAACGCGGCAACGATCACCGTACCCAACGATCGACCTAGGACGGTATTTGGCATATTATAGAAAAAGTTTTGGTAATACTCACGAAGTTTTCGAAATCATTTTATAAAATTTTTCGGTATCCACCAAAATTTTCGACTCTCACGTTATTCGAAACTTCATGATATTTCTCGACGAACCAAACTTTTTGGAGTAAAAATTTTCCAAAGCCATTTTTTTTTCTTCTTTATTTAAAATATTTTTGAAAACAAAAATGGATGCTCAAGCTAGGACAATCGCGAAATTAGAAGCACAATATGCTAATAATTACGCATTGTTAGAGACAAAATTGACGGAGCTAGCTGTAGCTAATGACGCTTTGGCTTCCGCTAAAGGAACATTAGTATCCTTCAAGTCAATTTTGACTAGCTTGGAATCTAAGGTAGCAATTAGTGAAAAGAGAGTCTGCGATCTAACTAAAAGCTCAGATATTTGCAAAGGTGAGCGAGATTGCCTCTCTTTGCAATATCAAATGCTCTTAGAAGAACGCAATACATCTTCAAACTTAGATTCGAACGGGGAAAACATTTTACATTCTGAAAAACCTATTCCATGTCATATCCCGGAGACTCTTCGTAAATTGAAAGATTTGCAAGAAACTCTGGAATTCGAGAGAATAAGTTTTGGCGCGGAAAAGAAAAAGCTTTTAGAGAAGATTTCTAATCTCGAAAATTCGTTTGAGTCTGAAAAGGAAATATTTTTAAATGAGATTTCAAATCTTAAAAATTCCCCGTCTTTACCTGTCTCCAATGACCTTTTAAAAGATACATCTTCCTCGAAACAGGTAAAGAAAAGAAAGTCAAGCATCTTTGTTCCAAAAATTAAAACTGCTTTTTCTACAAATTCTGAGTCACCTTTGACTGATACTGAAATGTTTACTAAAAGCAAAGCGCTTAAATTTTCAAAGGAACAATTAAAAGAAAAAATAAAGAGAGGAAAATCGACATTCTTTTTGAAAAACTTGAACAAAAATTTTAATGATTTCCCCTCTTCGACTCCTATTAAAAGGAGAGCATGCGAAGAAGTTCAAAGCTCAAGCAAGCGAACTTCTCAAACCACACCCCTCCATCATTATAGAGTGAATGATGTGAACTCTCGTAGGAAATACGGCTCATCAGCCGATGACGCATACAATGCCATAAGCTCATATTCCTACTTGAAATACCCAGTCCAGATTTATTCTAGAAAGCATCTTATGCGACTGGCTAGGGAGAAAATCTTTAGGTCTTCTACACCTAGGCACACATTCACCTGCGCTGAATTGTCATTTCTCTCTAAGGTTCACCAAACTTGGATTCCTAAATCACAAATCAAATTGGATAGGACTTTAAAGGATGATTTAGGATCAATATCTGAACCAAATGTGCTTAACTTGTTTTCTGCTAACAAGGGAGGACCCATCCAAAAATGGGTACCAAAGTCTCGATAAAGTTTTTGCAGATCCCCCAGCATGGGTAGGTACTAAGAGAGCTGCTCAACACTCATGACTGGTATGCGACGAGGGCAGCCAAATCCCCCGGCATGAATGGTACATGGGTTGCTCCACATTCATGACCGGTATGCACTGCGAGCAACCAACCCCATCATGCATGTTACACAGGTTGCTCCACGTGCATGAAGGGATGTCAGAGAAGCGAGCAACCATCATGACTTCTGTACAAATCCGTGCAGAACCTAGACCTACAAAGAAGGGTTGACAAGAGATCAACCAACCATCAGTGGGCGCGTCATCCAATCTCGATGCTTAGACGATGTGGATTTCAGGTTCCAGACTCCACCGTCCACCCACTGCCATCCATTCCATCATGGTGTGCTACATGGAGACGTCCTCTGCCACCATGCTCTTCACTACGCCCCCACCTTCCACCAGACGAGTCCCTGAAGTGTCTGATCAACAGTTTTGGGTCACCCTCGTCGACATCGCTCGTGGTCACCATTCAACGCGATCACGCCACGCCACCATAGTTCCCATGGATCAGTGAAACCCCCCTGATCCTAACCCAGGAACGAGCCTACCCTAGCCTCTCTAGTCTAGGTCTAGGTCGCGCGACATCCTTCTCCACGCAAAGATCCAATCAACGATCTCGGGAGGATGACGTAAGTCGCTTACAGGAGTTGCGAACCAACGACGACATGATTGCACTCCTCTCTCATATCTCACCATAACCCGGACCTCGCCCATAGGTACAGGAGACGACTCGTTCGTTTCCCGAGTAGAAGTCGCGGCATCTGGTCCAACCGCGCAACTAACCCCTCCCAACCACTCAGCTATCCTTTCGCAGATAGCTGTTTCATTCGCACAAGAGGAACCACGTTATCCATCACTGCCCCACTTGGAGACGGTTGATGTTGAACATGCAGTGCCCCGCCTCTCACTGCACCTCTTCCACCCACGTCGAGTCTAGTGTCCTCACCCACCAAAATTTTCCAATTTCTATGACACAAACACTCTTTACGCACCGCAGGTTCTTCGTGAACTTGCCCGAACGCTTGATGACGTCCTTGTGACCGAGAGCGGAAGGCCCACGACAGCCACCCTCACCACAACTGTCGAAGGGCCACGGATACGAGCTTGTCTCATCGTCCGTGCAAACGGGAAGTCTTTGTGGCTCTCCGGTTCTTTTTGTCCTGTGCAAACAGGCGGCACATTGGACACATGTTTCGATGTTGTGACGACGGAGCGTCTTTGTGACCACCCGTCTGGTTAGTTACCCCTTTGTGATGGAGCCCCGACTCATAGCAATCAGCGAGGAACTTACACATTCCATGCCGTGCTCAACGAGGATCTATGAAGGAAAAGGTCCCATCACTGACACCACTCCACCACACCTATGCCTACACCACCACATGCTGCTCCGTCTCTCCAGTGTTCAAAACTGAACCCGGAGGAACACCAATTGCTGCTACTCCTGAGAATCCCACTCGATTGCCTCACTCAACACCACACCACACCATCATCACCACCATCAACACCAGAGGCAGACTCGTCCCACGGACGACGTGACGATCCCAAAGATGGAGATCATCTCAAGGGGGAGTAAAGGAGAAGAAATGAGTTGAAGATCGTACAGCAGCATCAGCAGCAACCATCATCCACGCCACCTCCACCAACTACGCACCGCCGGAGGCTTCCACTACCTCCGCGCACACTCGTATGTGTCAGGCTATTATGTTCATAATGGAACACTCGAAGGTGCCATGGCACATCTCACCCACCACATTCCGCCACTACTGCGCTGACCACTCTGAAGATCGGGCTCCCTGCTCTTGAAAGTCACATTTCAATGGAGCCTTGGCACATTTTTTACGCCCCACGCCTACCTTCTTCTGGAGCCAGATGAGTCATCTTCGAGGCTGAACCAGACAACTTCCATTCGAAGACGGCAAATCCGGCGCCAAGAAGAAGAAGATTGGAGAATCTTAACAAGTGAGTCCTAGCCGAGTCATCAATGCCTCCGCAAGAAGAGGAGATATCCCTTGTAGGGGGAGTTTGCTAGGAATCGAGATCTCCAATATGCCCAACAAAGATATCCCGCGCTGAACTGAAGATTGAACACTAAGGGGGAGATTGTTAGGAAATATTTTGTAGTGTTCAATTTCATAATATTATCTTTGTTGGTTAGCTTTATTAAACTTTGGGCGAGCTCTTAGTTGGGTTAGTTCTTAGTTAATCATGTAATGGGCCTTCACAAGAGGCCCACCTATTATATACCAACTTGTGGTATAAATAGGAAAACCCTAACACATAGTTAGGGGTGCTAGTGTGTGTTTTTATACTAGAGAGAAAATTTTATTGAGCCTCCATCTTATCTCCTCAAGAACACCACCAAGCCCCCACGCCCCATTCTCAAATCTAGATCATTTGGCGTGTTTAATCCGTCCGAAGTCGCATTGTTGGTGAAATCTCGGACCAAGCAATCGAGATAAGTGCCCTATGAGGACAGCGAAGAGAAATTACGAAATCCTAGGCCAAGGTATTGAACTAACTCATGTTAGACATGGAGGGTAGTTTGGTAATTAGCCTCGTCTTCACTTTATCATAGAATCGTGTTTAGTGAGTTTGACACAGACCATGGCTCTCACTTGATTGGGACACAGCTAAAGGGTTTATACGTAGCACAATCATCGATAGTGAGGTTCTGGGATAAAGACTGGGTCGAAATTCGCACTCGGATCGGGTTACGATCTGGTACTACGGGATTGGCTAGGTAACTATCGGACTCTTGGATTCCTCTCTTGCCGATTGAGTCGAACCTAGAGAGTCAGGCTTAAAACGGATAATCAATGTGTACTGATAAGGAGAGAAAGTGTTTTGGGCCTTAACGGGCCTTGGGCCGTTGGGCCACGCCTTAATGAGCCTCATGCCATTTATTGGATCGAAGTTGGACTTTTTATAAAACTAACTTCAAGACTTGGACTTGGCCAAGTGCTTAATGAGCTTGAGGATAAAATTGGATTTTACCTTAAGCTAATTTCGAAATATTCCTTTGAGGGTATTTTCGGATTTGCATATTTGATAGAAATAAATATGGAATAAAATATTGGAATATTATTTGTTTAAATTTCAAAAATAATTTAGGATTAAATTTCGAATTCCATAACATATTTAAATATACTTAATTTGACTTGGTATTTAAGTTAGTTTTCTAATAATAGTATGTTTCCTTAAGTTTGGATTTGGAATTCAAAAGAGAGTAAGATTTGGCAAAAATCTCTCACATTTTAAGGATTAAGATATCGAAATTCAAGTCTTTAAATAGGCTAAGAATTTCGTGCTCCAAAGGTATAGAAAAAAGAGGTGATTTTCGAAATCAACCAAAGGCACAAAACACACACCGAACGAACGCACACACGTTTCTCCCACGCGATGGCTCAGTTCTCTCTAGCCGTCTTCAGAGAACTGATTCCGTGGTACACTGCGGTGTCGGCGTGATGATCTAGTGCCATCCACCACCATCGGCGAAGTCTTGAAGAAAAGGACGAGGAGCTGCCACTCGCGTCAACTGGTAATTCTCTACGAGTTTGATCCGTCCTATTGCATGTCTATGTGTTACTATTCTGATCCGAGCTACGAGGGCAATGGGGAAACACGAAAAACTTTTTTCCGTACCGTTCTCGGGGACGTGGCATCTCCGTGAGACACCGGGTAACCTAACTATTTACGCAATGTCTTGTCGTTTTCTTTTTTTTTTTTCACTTTTAATAGCTCTTTTACTTTGTCTTCTTCACAAATCAAAACATCGAATAATTTCACTTTCACTTTCTCTTTTTATAGTTCGACTTCGTTTTTAGGTAGAATGATTGCATTTATTTACCACAAGCGCAACGAAAATTGTACAATATCCACAACCAATGAGCAAATCAACTGACAAGCCAAGAAGATGTGCTCGATCGTTTCATCAACTTCTCCACAAAGCCGACAAGTTTTATTGACAATTTCCACCCCCAGTTAGCTAATCTGTCAAGTGTAAGCAATCGTTTTGCAGTAATAACCAAAGCAGAAACGAATGCTTAGGTACATCAAGTCTGTTCCAAATAGCCTTGCTTAGGTGAAAGGTTGGCAGGTCCCCTTTATGGTAATTATACCCAGAACCAACCGAGTACTTGCCATCCCCAGCTGGTGTCCAAATTCTCCCCACATAGCCCTCACGGAATCTCTCCTTAAGCCTATGCAACTTCTTCCATGCCAACTAGAGTCTGCCCTGGTTTGAAGTCCCAGCAGCAAACACCTTTCAAGTATAACCCATATTTGTTTACCAGCTAGAGCTTGATTCCAAGTCACACAATCTCTAAGATTTATCCCCTTCACTTTTAGGACGGCAAACATGTTCCTGGTTAACAAGAGGAGTACATTTGCCACTACTTTTCTGCCCCGACAAATACTCCTTACAGAATCTGTCAACCTCTTTACAAGCTGCGTTGGGGAGAATAAAGATAGAGGCCCAAAGACAGTTCGACTTCTTTGCTCCTCCTCAAATAGCGCCCTTTTAAGCAAACTTAGATTTCGCCCCACTTCAACTTTTTAAAGACATGAAAAATTCATAAAGTTTGGTCGATGAAAAACAAAACAATGACCAACAAGATTCATTTTCATTCGGCTTTCACGAGCAGTATTACAATTTTACTTCATTTTCCACTTGCATAATGTGGAGATGATGACAGAATCTGCACAATTTACACCTCTGCGATTTTGCACTTTATATTCGTGTTTTCAAGTCGATTAGTTATGAAATTGAGTGGGTACAGATCCATAAGTTTTATACAATGATTTCGGACAAATTTGAGTTCAATTTGATACGTTTTCGAATATGCAATTAATAAATATGATTTACCTGCGCAGGGGATATGCACATGCGCAAGTCCCCTGAATATGCACAGGACCCTTGCGCGGGTCCCTTGCTTATATCCGCGATCTTCTGATTATATACACGGGGCCCCTAGTTCAAGGGACCACTCATGTATGCAAGGGACCCACGCATATATTCAGGGACCCGCGAATATATACAGGGGACCCATGCATATATTGATGGGACCCGCGTATATATTCACTGAACCCGCACATATATTCAAGGAACCCATAGACATATGCAAGGGACTCACACTCATATGCAAAGGACATACACATATATCAGTTATACACCATTTCAAAAGAGAATATTACAACATTCATCAAAAGTTATCTCCTACTGAATCTGCGAACAGACAATACCAGAGCTGTGTGTGGGACCCGATCGCATGGGACTCCAACGTATATGTGCGGGACCCCTACCCATCTCTATGAGAACCATGCGCATGATGTATGTGGTTCTCTGCACATTCGGATGATATTTTATTATTTGTAAGTTTTATGGGCGAATCCCTTGCATGTGCACAGGTCCCCTAGGTATACACACAAGGGTCCCTTGGATACAATGGCCGGTCCCGTACTGGTCTGATCGTATTTAAATAGGGGATTCGTGCAAATAAGCTGGGGACCTGTGCACATAAGTAGAGAACTCTCATGTATATTCAAGGGACACACACATATATGCGTTTAGAACTTGTACAACATTTGAAGAGAGAATATTACAGCATTCATAGAATGTTATCTCCTACTTCATTTGCGAACAGGTAGTACCCGAGCTTTATGTGGGGGACCCAAGCACACGCTTATGCTACTCGGACGGGAGTCCCGTAAATGTGTGGGACTCTTGCCCATCACTATGAGAACCATGTGCAAGATGTATGTGGTTCTATCATTTGAGGGGTATTTTTCCTGTTTTTATGTTTTATGTGTGGGTTCCTTGCATTTATGCACGGGTCCCTCGCATGTATGTAAGGGTCCCTTGGATTTGCATGGGTCCCTTGCATGTATGGCCGGGGCCCCTGCTCATTTCACGGGTTCCCATGCATACATGAATTCCTAACTAAATCCCTAAACATGAAGCTCTAAATATGTTTTATGCACACCACAAAGAACCATATTAGTGAAATCAATTATTAAGATAATTATTTACCAGAATAGGTTTGTTGATGGAAGAAATTGATTGAGTTCCATATTTCAGAATGAAGCTTATTCTAGCGTACAAAACATATGTCTATTGATCATCATTGGAATACGATGCTCTTATGTATAATATTCCTCATTTGTCCAATATATAATAAATCTAAATGCCTATGCGGGGGTTGGGGGTGGGGGTGAATTAGGCTTATAAAATTTTGCTTCTTCCTTTTCAAAATCCTAGGATGTAATGACTTAGATATGCCTACCGATGCTTGTGACGAGTTTGCCTGATATATCCTAGTAACGACGGATATATGTCGGGTGTGTCTCACAGCAAAAAGGAAATAACTGTAAAGTAAATGCGAGACAGGATTTTATAGAGGTTATATCCCCAACTGGGGTTTACTCCTCTCCATGGGGTTTGCTCCCCAAGAGTTTAACCAATCACTATAATGCACCGTAGCTGGATACAAAACTGATTGATTAGCCCAATACACAACCGAAACAAGTCAAACACTATACACAATAGGTTACCACACGCCGAGTTTCGTTCCTCGGAATCTCCTAATCTCGACAGACACAGCTGGCTACCGAAGGGCCCCCGGAACTCGTCCTGCCTTTCACGTGTGCGTAAACGTCGACCTTGCCTCCTTGGTATTGCTCACGTCCGAAGATAGAATATATGGTGGAGCTTTGGAATAACAGGACTAATCACTCGTGTAGTGGTTGAATCGCAAGTTAAAGCTCAGAGTGGGAGAAAGCTATCGCAAATGAAGGCTCAGGAATCTCTCAATAATGTTTTCTGCTCAAGACGCTAATAATCGTATATTTGCAAGTTCTCAGTTTTCCGAAATTATGAAGTGTAGCTTATATTTGAACCAACCTTGACCTTTCGAGTGGTGAATCCCCATGCGTTTCAGAGTTACCAGATCCACGATATGGACATTCTTCCCATGCGGGCGCCATCAGTATGTTTTCGTACTCCAGGAAGTGCGTGAGAAGCATCCCATAGGGAAGGCTCTGTCTCGGCTTTCAAATGCTTGGATCATACGCTTTAGGATGATATAACCGAGGTTGAACTTCCTGTTGGCCCTTTTATTACCAAACAAGGATCAAAAGAAAGGTTTGAATGTTGAAAACGTGATGAACACCTTGAGTGCGTGTTAGTGTGTGTTTTTATAAAGTAAAGTACAAGGTGGCATACATTTTTAATTCTTTTGAGAAAACTCTAATTAGGGTAAGTGGAGCTTTATATACCACAAGTATTTAGCATATTAAAGCCCAATACAAAACTCCTACATAATATCAAATGTCTCCCCAAACTACTACAACCCACTAAATAAGCATATATTAACCCAAGATTACATAAATTAAAGGATGCTACAACTTCCCAAAAATCTCCCCCTTAGCATCCTTTTCACTTTGGCGTCCCTTGAGTTCTCTTCTTCTTGGGTTTTTGCAAATGGTAGGGAGACTTCCTGAGTCCTAAGAAGTGCTCGAACAATCACAACCTTCTTCGAAAGGATCGCATAGATGGTCTCGATCAGCCTTGAGTATTTCTCTTGAACTTCGTATTCTTCTTCTTTTAGTTGCTTGAGTATTCTTCTGGGCTTGTTCCTGATGATCAGTAAGGTTCCGTCGTTGAACTTGTGAATCTCTGACGTCTTCAATAAGCCTCTTTTCTCCTTTGAAGTTGATGTGGACGATTGATGGATCATCGTCTTCATTTATAATATGCCCTTCACCATAGCTTGGATTTGGGACCTCGAAGGAAGGTTTGGTGAGATTCACCCTCTTCATGTTACTCTCAACTGCCATTTGGAGATCATGTGTTGCATTGAACTTGACTTGGCGTAGAATGAATCTTTTCAGTGCGTAATAGCCAAGTCTGAGTTCTGGCCTCTTGAGTGCTCCAAATGTTCTGTAGGCCCTCCCTATCTGTTCTACATCTTCACCTCTGATGTAGGCGAGGTCGGCTTCATTCAATTCTACGTATTCTTCATTTCTCGCCGTACCATGTAGATGGGCATCTCCATGTCTGCAAATCTCACTTTGCAAATCTCACATCTGCTCTTCTGAGAGTATCTACATCGCCTCGTTGTCCTCTGAACATCAGTATTCGGCGAAGAGATTGCAGATACTGGATTGCTCTAGGTCTTGAAAGATGGTTCAGTCCTCTAAGATCGAGCTCGTCGAGCTTCTGGATTTTGTCCTCCCTCCTCCAAATTATCCTTCGAATTTCTTCTTGATATGGGGCAGTCACCTTGACGTTTTCCCACGGCAATTCCACTACTTTTTTTGTCTTCATCTTCATTGGTGGACATTCCTCATCGATGACGGTGTGTCGGAGTAGCTCGGGAAGTTCTGAAATATCTGCTTCATAATCTTCTCCTTCCTCGAGTTCGGCGTCTTCGATTAGGGCCAAGCTGATGTTTGCCGTCATAAAAAAGTATCTGGCATTTTCCATCAAGCCTCTAGCCATGTCTGGGTCCATCGATTTGGTTATCCAATCTTCGTTGCAGATGTACTTTTCCACGGCATCGTGTGGATTGTACAGTTCGTCGGTTTGTGAGATTGGATCATTAGACTGTAGGGATAGGATGGGAGAGGATGGAGATATCAAAGGGCTGTCTTGGCTTGTGGGAAGAGGAGGTGTGAGGCTTATAGCTGGTGAGGAGGGCTATTGGGTTGTTTTAGTGGTAGCTCGGGTGGATTTTTTTGTTTGTGTGGGTGTAGGTGGTTTTGTTCTGGTGGGTGTTTGGGTGGTTCTAGGCTGTGGCTGTTGAGGCTGAGGCCCTGTCTCTCGTTCCCCCTCGGGACGATCCTCACTGTCAGGATCGTCACGTGATTGTCGGGATGACTGGGCCTTGTCGGGGTTAGTGGGTTGAAAGGAAGCTCCAGACGTCTGAGGACCTTCGCTTCATACTCAGTTAGCTTTGGTGCAGTGCGGAGTCTGGCCAGTAGAACATGATGAGTTCCAGGATTGGTACGTTCCACGGTCCTTCCTCAGAATCAGGGGATGGGTCGGCTTGAGTGGGTATGTCTTCGGTGACGGGGGCTTTGCGTTTGTCTCGAGAGGAGGTACCAATTGCGTTGTATACTTGGTTCATGATGGTGTCCTCGAGATCTTTTGCAAACTTCGCGAGTCGATCATTCAGCCTGGCCTCCATCACAGATGGGGAAAATAACCTGACAGAGTCACCAAGACGTTCTGTCGTCACAACATCAGTAGAAGGTACTGATGTGCCGCCTGTTTGCACAGGACTTGAAGAACCGGGGCAACTTAGGCTCACCGTTGACATCAATGCTGAGACAAGCTCAGATCGATGGCCCAAATCCGTAGCTGCGGTGATGTTGACTACGTCAGGTCTTCCGCTCTGTTCCGTACAAGACTCTAGTACGGAGACATTGTGGAGCGTTCTGTCAAGATCACCAAGATCTAGAGGTGCAGAATGTAGGGTTAGTGTCCTAACAAATGCAAAAATTATGGATGGTGAGGGCACTAGACTCGTCGTGATCAAGAAGGGTGCAGTCCGAGGCTGAAGACTGCTTGATAGATCAACCCCCTCCGAGCGAGGTGGTGATGAATGACGTGGCACTGAGTATCTGAAACAATCATCTGTTGGGAGATGATTGAGTGGCTGGGGAGGGTAGTTTGGGCGATTGGACCCGATGTCGCGACTTCTACTCGGGGGAAGACAAAGTCATCCCCTGTACCTATGGGCTAGTCCGGTTTGTTTGTGGACTCGTGGACTGAGGAAGACGGTTGTGTTTTGGTTTTGTACGCCGTTCCTGTTGACTACCTCTGTCATCCCCTTTGGATTTTTCTTTTGTTTTGGCTTTGGGGAGGAAGAGCTTCCTAGACCTACATTTGGCTGTGGGGGTTGGCTTGTCCCTGGGTTAGGTTCAACTAGGATTTGTTGAACCATGGGAACATCATCAAGGTTGTTGGCTTGTAGGTATTTGAGGAGCCCCGGTGCAGTTGGATCGAGGAGTCGAAGTAGGTGGTCTGGTATGATCATGGCCTCCTAATCGATTTTACGCTTTGTTGATTGTATTTTGATGAGCTTCGGAGATTGATAGCCCTCGTCTCTGGGTGGGTCGGCGCTCGATTTCGCGATGAAGATCCACGAAGTGTTGGGCGATGACAGGGAGCCACCGTTGGTAAGGAAGGACTGGCTTCGTGGATCCGAGACCTCACCTTCGTAATTGGTCAATGATGTCCATCCAAATTAGTTGTGCAACATCGTAAGTTTTGTTGAAGACGATCCCATGGAAGATTAGCATTATGTTGCGGTTGCACCGGTCGGACCCCGCATGCTTCAGTGAGAGGCATTTGGCCGCCAGGGTCCAGGGATGTCTTTGCATTGAAGTCAGGAAGGTGAATGGTGTCTTGGGCGTTTGGTTTGTGGCCCATGAATAGGAAGTCCCTGATTAGGTCATGATTAGATGGATGGGGATCATATAGTAGGAGTGTGGTAGGTTTAGTATGGAGCGGAGAACGGTTGGGGTAAAGACAACTATGGTGTTGTCGATTTTGGCGGAAAGACTGGTCGTTTTTGGGTTATTTGTTGGGTTCTGAAGGGTGGACCAAAATTGTTGGACGTAGACCTCAGGGACAACCTCGGTGATATTTAGGGCGGTTTTTAGAGGGTGGCTTGCTAGGATTTTGACAATAATAGGATCTGGGCACGAGGTGTTGTCAAAATCAAGTTGGCAGTTGTTGGGTGGCCTCTGTGCCCAGTCCTTTGAAGCGAAAACCTCATCAATCAGTCGCACCATTTTAGTATATCTGTAAGATAAGATCAAGGGATTAGTAGGAACCAACCATTACAATGCTTAGGAAAGGTAATGTAAAAGACGGGTCAAGGTCAAATGTTGTTAACACTTTAGGACTTAGAGAAATTTTGCAACAATTGTGGGTAAAGTTCGTTGATAGGAACAAATATTGAAATTGAGTTAATCAATCGGCGAAACGATTGTAATCAGTTTCAGTCAAAATTCAACTTCCAATTCAAATCATAGTGTGATTGAGTTTCGGGCAAGATGGTGCATCGTCCGATTCAAATCATAATGTTTGGTTGATCGAAACAAAGAAATAGTTTGATTTAAAACATGTTATACATAAAAGGATGTTTCGGCCGAAAGTCCTAAGGTTTGAGATTTAAATCATAATAAACTTAGAAGATCCAGTTTCGGCCGAAAGTGAAATGCAATCGAACGATTCAAATCAAACTGTGGTTTCGATTGAAACTACAGAATCGAGTGACTTAAGAATGTGTTATTATTATAAAAATAGTTTCGGCCGAAAGTCTAAGTTGAACGATTGAAATTACAGTAAACAGTGCAATAGCGTGTTTCGGCCGAAAGTGATGAGACCCTCGAATCGATCGATTTAAAATTACAGAATCATTAAAATTGACAGTATCGGCCGATCGATTGTGATGCGAAATTGAATCTGGGGTTTAGTTTCGGGCAAATTTAAACTAAATTGAAATGCGATTGAAGAACGATTCGCGCGAACTCACGCAACCTTATTCTGCGCAACCTGCAAGAACGAGAAAAATATCAGTTAAGAACTGCAGACTGTATGGTTTTCCTTGCCAATAATGGATTTAGAGCTGCAATAATCGGAAAAGCAGCGTTTGTGAGTGACGGTGATGAGATTTGCATGCGATTGCAGAGCGATTTTGAAAATGAATTTGGGAGAATCGATGAAGGGCTGAGTTTCGGGCGAAACGTTATATCTATAAATGGGTTTCGATCGAAACTGGTTTCGAGCGTCAGTTTCGCCGAGAAAAATTGCAAAGGGGTTAAATTTTAGTTTCGATTGATGAGACTTAGTTTCGGGCGATGCTCTGTTTCGCCGTGTAAAAATATAAATGTATTTAAGAATTTATTTTTTCAACTCGATCGAAACGAGTTTCGGGCAATAATCAGTTTCGTCGAGATAATTATAAAAAGATTTAATTGTCAGTTTCGATCGAAACGTGTTTCGGGCGATTGTCAAATCCATTAAAGGAATTTCGGGTGATACGTAGTTTCGCCGAGAAAATAGTTGAAATAATTGAATATTCAATTTCGATCGAATTTGAGCTAAGTTTCGGGCGAAAGTCAGTTTCGCCGAGAAAAGATTTTAAATATTTTTATGTTCCAGTTTCGATCAAATTTTGAGTTTTGCCGAGAGAAGAATTTTGTCCTAAGATTATTGAAATGAGTATCTTATAAGTTTACCCCATAATTCGATTTGAAAATAAAATTGATGAAAGATCATAAAAATTTCACCTGAATTTGTGCAAAGTGTTCAATGACTCCCCCTAGATTAGTGCATAATTTTCCAAGACTCCCCTAGATCCGTGCATAAATTATTATGAGACTCCCCCTAGATACGATGGTAGGATTTTCAACATGCATATGAAAACATATAGAGAAAAAATAATAAGTGACCTATTTACACAATATCAGGTTCATGTATGGACAATCGATCATGTCTTACGGTTCAACATGCCTAACCTAGATACCAAGAATTGGAATTGCTTTTCATCCAATGCCTTAGTGAATAAGTCGGTAAGTTGAAGATCTGTATGAACAAAATGCATTTCGATTGTACCTTGTTCCACGTGTTCCTTGATAAAGTGATATCTATGTCTATATGCTTTGTGCGTGAATGATGTACTGGATTACTTGTTATAGCTGTAGCACTTTTAGAGTCACTAAAAATTGGAATACGGTTTAACGTTATGCCAAAATCTCGCAGCTGGGTTCTCATCCACAAAATTTGTGAGCAATAACTCGCAGCAGCGACATATTCTGCTTCTGCTGTCGAGGTTGAGACACAATTTAGTTTTCGAGACGACCAGCTTACGAGTTTACCCCCGAGAAATTGAGCGGCTCCAGAAGTGCTCTTTCTGTCCAGCTTGCATCCTGCATAATCGGCATCGGTGTATCCTACGAGTTCGAAGATTGACTCTATCGGGTACCATAGACCTAGATTTGGAGTTCCCTTGAGGTATTTGAAAATCCGCTTGACAGCGAGCATGTGAGATTTATTTGGATCAGCTTGAAAGCGAGCACAGAGACACGTGGCGAACATGATGTCAGGCCGACTGGACGTAAGATAGAGCAAGGATCCTATCATGCCTCGATAAATTGTCTGGTTAACAGATTTTCCTGACGAATCTGCATCAAGTTTGCATGAGGTAGACATGGGTGTGATGGCATCATTTGAGTTGTCCAAGTTGTACTTCTTGAGTATGTCGTGAATATACTTGGATTGACTAATGAAAATTCCGTCTTGAAGCTGCTTAACCTGAAGGCCTAAGAAGAAGCTTAGTTCGCCCATCATACTCATTTCAAATTTCTGCTTCATTAGATCTCCAAAGTCCCTGCACATTCTTGAGTCCGTCGACCCGAAGATGATGTCGTCGACGTAAATCTATACCAACATAATGTGTGTGCCGTCCTTGATGAAGAGAGTCGTATCAATCTTCCCTTTTGTGAAACCGGAGGAAATGAGAAAATCCGAGAGGACCTCGTACCAGGCTCTGGGAGCTTGTTTAAGTCCATAGAGAGCTTTATCGAGTCTGTAGACGTGGTCTGGGAGTTGTTCGTTTACAAAACCTTCAGGCTGAGATACAAAAACTTATTCCTTTAGTATTTCGTTGAGGAATGCAGTTTTGACATCCATCTGGTAGACTGTGAAGTTCTTGAGTGCAGCAAAAGCTAAGAAAATCCTGATGGCTTCAATTCTTTCGACTGGAGCATATGTCTCATCATAGTCGATTCCTTCCTGGTGATTGTAACCTTTTGCTACCAGGCTTGCTTTATTCCGGATAACAACTCCTTGGTCGTCCTTTTTGTTCTTAAACACCCATTTAGTCCCTATGATAGTTTTCCCAGCCGGTCTAGGTACTAGGTTCCAAACGTTCAACCTCTCAAACTGATTGATTTCCTCCTACATTGCGATTATCCAATCTGAGTCGGCGAGTGCTTCAGCTACTTTGCGGGGCTCCTTGTGACTGAGAAAGCAGGAATAGAGGCTTTCATTTATCGTTAATGCTCGAGTGGTTACATCAGTGGAAGGGTCCCCAATTATTTGTGAGTTTGGGTGTGCTCGGGTCCACTTTCTTGTACTAGGTTGTGATGATCCAGCTGCATTTGTATCGTGTATTGTTTCTTCACTCTGATCAGCCTGATGTTCCGTTTCTTCTCCAGGTTGAGGTATTACTAACTCTCCTGAAGAAATATCTATTGTTGAATCATAAGGCTGTGGTGTTTCAGCGGCTGAGCTGGAGATGATCTCTGTATCAGTTGGGAGTTCACTGTCGTCATCAAGGTGAAGATCTTCCACCGTAGGAAGGGAAATGTCATTGCTAGTCTCTGCAGGATCATTATTTACTGGTGCTGCAGAAGTTGTTGGATAAGTGGGTGGTGACGGCTTAGAGAAGAGATCCTCGAATAAGAGATCGAGTTCCATGTCACTCAATGTATTTGGTTTTGATGTTTCGCCCACAGAGGAGGTCCTTGGTTGGTCCTTTGTCAACTCTCGTAGAAGTCCTGGTTCTGGACTGATTTGTGCAGAAACTACTCGGTCTACTTCGTCAAACGTTACGTTAATGCTTTCCATAACAGAACTTTTCTCCTTGAGGTATACTCGATAGGCTTTTGATGTTGTCGAGTATCCCACCAGTATTCCTTCAAATGCCTTTGGGTCGAGTTTCCCTCTATCTTCACGATCGTTTGCTACGTAGCACTTGCATCCAAAGACTCTCAGGAAAGATACGTCCAGCTCTCTGCGATTTATCAACTCGTAGGGAGTCCTGTTGAACCTCTTTTGAAGGGACCCACGGTTTTGCGTGAAGCAGGATGTGTTCATTGCTTCGGCCCACAAGAAGTGTGGTAGTCCAGAGTAAATGAGGAGTGTACGAGTTGCTTCAACTAAGGTTCTGTTCTTGCGCTCGACTACCCTGTTCTGTTGAGGCGTTTTCGTCGCTGCGAACTGTTGGGTGATTCCAAGTGATGCATAGAAGTCACTGAGTTTTTGTTTTTGAATTCTGTCATGTTGTCAGTTCTAATGATTTGTACACTTAGTTGGTAGAGGTTTTGTGCGGTTTTGATAAACTCTATGATTAGACCTGGTGTTTCGTCTTTGGTTCTGATGAATTTGGTCCATGTATAGCGCGAGAAATCATCCACAATAACCAACACATATTTTCGCCCATTAATGGTCTGAGTTCGCATAGGTCCACACAGATCCATATGAATGAGTTCGAGAGTTTTGGAAATTGAGGCTATGTGTTTGGTCTGGTGAGACGCCATCCTTATCTTTCCCATTTCACAGGCCGAGCAAAGATGCTCTTTGTGATATCTGAACGAGGGAAGTGCTGCACGGTTCCATATGTCGTACTCTCCCCATCTTAGTAGTGCTGCACGGTTGTCAGATCCAATAGCAAGACCGTCCATGATTTGTTTGATCATGATCGTTAACGCGTAATAGATCTGCGAAATGAAACGCTTCAGTTTTGAGTGAGATATAGTCAAGATCGAATAATTTCGAGTGTTGAGTCTAAGTAGGTAATTCACTTAATGAATTCTGTCGCAATTTAAAAATTTGATGAATTTTGTGAAATGCTTGAGAATAGGACGATTGGAGTTATGTGAAATTAAAATTTTGGTCTACCCAATTTGAATGCTTGATCGATTCTAATTTTATATAAGATGCAAGCTCGGCGATTGGTCCTAAGTGCTGAGAATCGGGCAATTGAAATTGAATTTAGATTTCAACAATTGGGTGAAAGTGTGCATCGTACAGTATAGATCCCAAAGGCTAAAATCGGGCGAAAGAGTTTATAGTTTCGATCGAAAGAGGGATTTCGATTTTGATTTGAAAAATTCGTTTCGATCGATAGAAATGAGAGGGTTTCGGGACTAAGATTTAATTTGGCTAACTAGAAGATTGAGTTTCGGGCGATACAGCAAGTGAGTTGGACATTCTGTGAAATTAGCGAAAGATTCGTCGAAACTCAAATCGATCGACTTTCGGGCGATATCGATTGGACTTTTGCCGAGAAATATATCGGGCGAAACTGTGAAATTAGCGAAAAATTACCCGAAACTCAAATCGACCGAAACTTCTCACAGTGGATTTTGGTCGAAACCTTCAAACTCAAAGGTACGGTTCTATCGGTTACCCAAAAGTGATGAACAATTAAGTAAAACCCAGATTTTCAGACTCGTTTTTGCTCAAATCCTACTCAAACTTAACTGAAATCGACGTGAAAGAGCATAAATGTACTCAATATCAATTTTCTAACGTCTTAGGGGTAAGAAATCACTAAAAACGATTTAAAAACACCTAAAAACAGTGAAAAAATCGAACATGAGTTTTCAAGAAAAAAAGTTCTTCAAATCACGTCGGAATCGAGCAACACTGGATTCAAATGGAAGATATTGATCCGCGTTAGGCTCTGATACCACTTGTTGGCCCTTTTATTACCAAACAAGGATCAAAAGAAGTTTGTATAGGAAGCATATATTAACCCAAGATTACATAAATTAAAGGATGCTACAAAATATTCCTAACACTTTCGATTCTGAGAAATCATGTAATCATCAAATGTGCTCTTGAAGTTCATCGTGGTTGAGTGGCCTCCTACCTATTTTCTCACTCCATAGGGTCATGTTGAGTCGTTTGTATAGGAAGAACAAGTCTATTTTAGCTGGTTTAGGGCTTCGCCATCTGAAAAACGGGGCTTACCGCGGGTATTCCAGATCTGGAAGACATCACTGGTGTTGAAATCATCAGCATGGCACCAGTCGTTCATATCAGCAGAAGGGTTCATCAGAAACTCCAAGCATCTCATTTACCTTCTTTGTGGTCCAATGGATTCTGCCTCCCAGTACATATGAGCGGATGTTGTCAGAAATATCAGACTGATAATGGGATCTCATAATTATGGAAAGGATTTGACTTAGCTGGGTGGGGAGGGTTTTTGATTATCCGAGATTCCTAAAATAACTGAAGGGCAGGAATGATATCTACGAATATATTCCTAAAATATCATAGCCACATTCTAAGGAAAAATTTGAAGATTCAAGATTCCTAAAATAATATTGGTGACAGAAGGAACGATCTTATGTTGGAATTCACTATGAATCTTTTCCGAAAATACCAAAGTCCCACGTAAGGTAAGGACTATAAGATCCGAAAATACTCTAGGGCTGAAAGAATATTTTAGATTAAGATAACTACGATTTTCTACCTAAGATAGCATATCCTGGAGTAAATGGCAGAATTACGCAGATTTACAAACCTTATTTAGCTCATGATTCCCAACCGATCACGATGTTGCAGAATCTTGCCTCAATTAGGGGTTTTGTAAAGATATCAGCATGCTGATCATTTGTTCCGACGAATTCCACACTGATATTCCCCTTCTGAACATGGTCTTGTACAAAATGATGTTTAACCTCTATATGCTTAGTACGAGAGTGATGCACGGATTCTTAGTAATACTAATGGCACTACCGCTATCACACAATATAGGAATTTTGTCATAACCTAACCCAAAATCACTAAGGGTTTGTTTCATCCAAAGAACTTGTTGACAACAATTTCCTAAGGCCATATATCCAGCTTCGGTTGTGGAGACGGCGATGGCATTTTGCTTTCTACTAGACCAAGTTACCAAGGAATTTTCAAGTAATTGGCAAGTTCCACTAGTACTTTTCCTATCTTCCCTACAACCGGCATAATCGGCATCGAAATATCCCATTAATGGGCATTCATTCGTATATGAATACCACAGACCAAAATTCACGGTATCCTTGATATATCTAACTATACGCTTGACTGCTGTCAAGTGAGATTCCTTAGGGTGGTCAGACAGATATCTCGAACACATACCAACAGCAAACATAATATGAGGGCGACTAGTAGTTAGTTAAGTAGAGAAGGCTTCCAATCATACCTCGATATTCTGTTTGATCAACTGGTGTACCTGATTCGCCACAATCTATTTTGGTGGTCTGATGCGTAGTGGTGGAAATTGCTTTGGAATCGCTCATCTCGAATTTTTTCAGTAATTCCTTGCTGTACTTGTCTGGGATACAAAGGTTCCATTGTCCAGTTGCTTTATTTGCAACTCAAGAAAGTTGTTCAAATCACCCATCAAGCTCATCTCAAATTCCTTCTGCATAGACTTAGAGAATTCCTCGCAAAGAAGGATATTAGTACTTCCAAATATGATATCATCAACGTAGATTTGGACCAGTATCATGTAATCACCTTCAACTTAATAAACAATGCGTTATCAATAGTCCCAGTCGAGAATCCTATGTCACATAGAAACTTACTTAGTCTTTCATACCGTGCCCTAGCAGCCTGCTTAAACCATATAATGGTTTATTCAATTTGAGAACCTGATTTGGAAAATCTTTCCTAGAAAAACCCGGTGGTTGTTCTACATAAACTTCCTCATTTATAAAGTCATTTAAAAATGCACTTTTTACGTCCATTCGAAAGAGTTTAAAATATTTAAAGCATGCATATGCAAGTAAAACACGTATAGATTCTAATCTAGCTAACGGAGCAAAAGTTTTATCGAAATCAATACCTTCCTCCTGGAAATAACCTTTTGCAACTAACCTCGCCTTGTTTCTGGTGATATTACCATGTTCATCGAGTTTGTTGCGGAAGACCCATTTTCTCCATCGCTGTTCATTAGCTTCTGGTTCCAGTATTTCAACATTTTCGTCTTTTGGAATATCTTCCTCACTGTCTTTAGTATCCTGCAATTCTGCATAAGGCAAATCTATACCTTCCTCATCAATAGCATCTGCATTAGGTACCTCATCAAAAGTAACATGTATGGATTCCTGAACAGTCAGCTTTCTTTATTATAAACATGATAGGCCTTAGAATGAAGACTGTAACCAAGGAATATCCCTTCATCTACATTAGAGTCAAATTTTCCTCTCTTATCTCTATCATTCACGATAAAACATTTACATCTAAACACACAAAATTAACCTATATTAGGAGTTCTGTCATGCCAGATTTCATAAGCTATTTTCTTTAATATCGGTCTAAGGAACACGCGATTTGACACATAACAGGCTGTACTAACAGCTTCCGCCCAGAACTGTTTAGGAATATCATACTCATGTAACATAGATCTAGCCATTTCCTGTAACACCCTGTTTTTTCGTTCAACTACGCCATTCTGTTGGGGAGTTATAGGAGCAGAGAAGTTATGACTATATCCATATTGATCACAGAATGATGTAAATGACTTATTATCAAATTCCAATCCATTATCACTACGTATCTTACACAGATTCATTTATGTTTCATTTTACAGTCTCTTCACTTGCGATGCAAATTTATCTAGTGCCTCATCTTTATGTGCAAGGAATATCACCCATGTATACCTGGAATAGTAGTCAACAATTACAAAAGCATACCTTTACCTCGCAGAGGAATATCACCCTTGCCTCTGAAGAAGAACAATGATTTATGGAACTGGAGTTCATTTGCCTCTAGATCTGACTCTGAAATAGAATAACGTGTCGTTTGTTTGTTAACACATACGTGATATGAAAATCAATATGCTCACGAGTCCCTTGCATATGTGTGTAGGTCCCCCGCTTATGTGCATGGGTCCCTGGCATATGCGATTGGGTCCCCTGTATATGCGTACGGGTCCCATGCATCAGGGGACCAGTGCGCATATTCCGGGGACCTTGCACATGTACGGGTCCCCTGCACTTGTTCTTCAGTTCTAACATGTAGAATATTTGAAAATACATCGATTCAGCTCAAATTTTGCTAGAATCACTGTCACCGAGCATATACATCGAAACCCACGCAATTTCACAACTAATTGACTAAAAAATTAGGACTTTCAAGTGTGATATTGTTAGGTCCTAATTTATCAACTCCTAGATCCTAGACTTGAAATCTAAGGCAGTCGACTAGAATTAGGGAAAATTAGATTTAGATTGAAAACCTTGCGTTGAGATCTTCGAGAGAGATTTCGAGTAGTGAAAGACTGAAAAATAAGGACTTTCGAGTAGTGAGATTTCGAGAGTGATTTTCTCTTGCAAGCCTTCGGATCAATTGACTAAAATTCTCTATTAAGCTCAATGTTTACAAATGTATTTATACCAAACAAACTTGGTATAAATAACATTTAAGTCCTAATCTAAGGACAATTACAAGAAATGCCCCTAATTACAAGGACATCTAATTAAAATCAAGCATGCTCGGAGTTCCTTAACGTATTCCTCAGCTCCAATGAGAGGATGTTCTCGCACGAACCTAGAAGCTTCAGCATTGTCTCCCTGTTGATCTCTTCCAACCTTTTCTCTATGTTCTGCCCGATGACCTTGAGCGTCCATCACAAAACTTGTGAATATTAGTCTTCAGCATAAACCTAGTCTTTATTCGTGACCGGATTGTGATAAGTGATCCCTAAGACTGAGCTGATGGGTACGTGGTTGTTGGGAAGCCCTTCGATCTCAGGTCCTTTGTTGAGCAGAGCGGTCATGTTAACCTTCTTCATATTGCTCTCCAGAGCCATCTGATTGTCATGAGCGGCGAAGTACTTGATTTGTCGCACCATGAATTGGTAGATTCCCTCGAGACCTTCTTTCTTGATGAAGCCTTGAGGACCCTTGTATTTCTCTACGTATAGCTGGTAGAGACGGTACACCACCTCGGTAGGGAGGTTCGGTAGGTCGCTCTCGCTTAGTTCTTCTCGAGTTCTGTCTACTCACTCGATGACATAGTAGGGTGTTGGAAGACCTCCTTTGGCACAGAAGACACTCAGAAGCTGGTATATTGGGGATAGACTCTTATAATGACTCTTTGCTTGTCCTTTGGTCATCCCTAGCCTCATGTCTGGTCCAAGATGGATCAGCATCCAAAGATAGTTCATTCTCTTATGCTGATCCCAATAAGATATCCCTCTGAGCTCGAATTCGTTCAACTTCTTGACTTTGTCCAGTGACCTCCAAATGTGTTCTCGAACTTTTTCAAGGAAGGGAATCTCGATTCTGATATTCTCTCATGGTGAGTCGATACGAATGGTCCCTAGCATTGTCTTGTAGGGGAAGCCGCTCGTTGAGCAATAAGCTCTACAAGCCCTTGGGGAATTTGTTCATGATATTCACCTTCATGAAGTTCTTCGTTTTCTATCAGGACTATGTCCACCAAAGCTGCTTGAAGGAAGTGTCGAACGTCCTTGAGTCGTTGTCTCTGAATCTCATCGGGCATGGTATGGGTCATCCACTATCCTTCGAATATATAAAGGTCGAGGAACTTGTGTGGGTTGACGGCATGTCCAGATGGTCTCGATTGTTCTGGAGCGGTCGAGGGAGTGGCCTGAGTGGCTGCCAAGGCCACGAGCATTGCTGCACTTGCTTCTTCTTCTAAAAGCAAGGGGGCTTGTTGAGGTTTGTGGTGGTGTGGACGGAGGCGTCCTTAGCTGGAAGGTTGGTGGTCGATGTGGGTTAGAGTATGGGTGGTGCGATCCGTCATGGTGGTTGTTTGTGTAGTAGGTTGTGAGGCTTCATCGGCTCCAGCGCCTATCTGCGTCGCGCATGAACCTTGTTCTTGACCTTCACCTTGGCCACTAGATGATGTCCTAGGCCGTTTTCTCCCCCTCATGACGGTCCCGATCGTTTGGATCGTAATGTCGACATCGTGTGCGGGAGCTTTGGCCTCGACATGACTGAGTAGGTGGCTCAGGGTGATCCACGAGATGCCTGTAGAGGGATACTTCCTTAGGCGTTCGGGTGGGAAGGCGAATAAGGCGGGCAAATAGTATGTCGTGGAGTTCGGTGATGGGTATGGTGTATGGGTTGATGAGAATGGATGAGTTTGTGAGAGGGTCGGTGGGAGAGGTTTGTGGGGTTGGGAGGTTTGCTTGTGCTGAAGTGCCCTCTGAGACGGGTGCTTTCCCAGGGTCGCGTCGGGACGTGGCTGCCAGCACTCTCTCCATCATCTTGTCTTCAAGTGATCTGATGGCCGGAGAGAGAGCTGTTTTAAAGTGCGCTTCAGTCACAAACTGGGTGGATGCCTCTGTTGATGGACCAGGTCGACTGAAGTCTCCTGTTGTCAACCATTGAGCTATCACCGGCTCCTCAGTTGGCTCGTAGTCACAGGAGGTTGTGGCTATCCGAGACCTCCATCAAATCCTCGATTCGAATCTTGAAGATTCTCATCCATGGATGTTGTGGCATCTTAAGATTGAATCTGCATATCAGACACCGGTGGGACTGGGCCGGTAGTGAGTGGAATTTGGACTTCGACCTCAGCACTTAGAGTGATGACTGGTGGAGTGTTTTATGCAGTGGCGATAGATGTGAAGAGGGTCTCGAACTGGATGCTCAGTCGCCTTGGAGTCCTTTTTATCAAGCGGATTTCCTGGTCGGACTCGGTGTCGGACGGGGTAGCCGTGTGAGGAGATGATCTGTGTGCGATATCCTCACTGGCTGGTTCTGTCACAGGAGGCCCTTGAGATGTGAGCGCGAGAATCTCGGCCTATGGGGCAGGCGTAGTATCCTGTGATGGTGGAATGTGCCATGTTTCCGCTTCGGGCTGTGTTGCCTGTTGCAGGATCTCGTGAATCGATCCTTGGGACACGCCGACAATGATGGGCACTTCAGTACCAAGCGATTGTTGTGGAGCCTCAAGTTCTGTTAGGTCTTTTTTTATCCAACACAGATCGAATTACGAAGAATCGGATAGTAAATCTAAGAATTTTGTAGTTAGGGATTGAGATTTACCTACTTTGAAGCTTGAGAGAGAAGTTACTTTGAAGAACACCAAGGTGCTAAAATCTTCTATAAAATTTCCAAATTTTTCGATCTGGGAACCATACTAAGCGCACTCCAAATTTTCTTAGGAGTTCACTTATATATACCACCGCGTGGTATGTTTACACAAGTAGTCCTTCAAAATGACTAATTACAATTTAGCCCAAGACTACAAATTTGCGTAGCAAGACTAAGACAACTATATTAATTGAATACAATAAAATAGTTCCAACAATCTCCCCCTTTGTATTCAATTTTCAATATAGCGCGAGTTGCCTTCGTCTTGCAAATGGAAAGAGTCCTCGAGTCCTCTAAATCTGTAATACCCGAGTTCCGTAAGTAAGCCGGCCAATAAATATGCATGCATATTATGTGACCTACGTGACTGCATGGAACATATTTTAATAATTTTATGTGCCACGTGATTACATATTAAATGCTATTAGGGTTACTAACCAAGTAGAGGAATTAATTGAAATTAGGTTAGTTAGTGATAAAGAACTACCTGTAAACCTCATAATCATTCCGATGAACGATTATGAAGTAATCTTAGGAATGGACTGGCCGTCTAAATATGGGGCTATGATCTATTGTAACCATAAGACAGTCACGTTCAGCTTAGAGAAAAGTGAACCGTTCGTCTTTACTAGAACAACTAAAGGCAAAGGTATTCCGAAGATTTTGGCATTGAAGGCACGACGTTTGATCAAGGCGGGATGTGAAGCATACCTCATTTTTGCAATAACATCAGAGGAACGCTTGTCCCCGAAATTAGAAGAAATTCCAGTAGTACGAGAATTTCCCGATGTCTTTCTAGAAGATTTACCAGGTCTCCCTCCTGATCGTGAGATCCAATTCACCATCGATTTAATACCAGGAGCTGCACCAATTTCGAAGGCTCCTTATCAATTAGCTCCAACCGAATTGAAGGAACTGAAAGAGCAGCTAGACGAATTATTACAGAAGGGATTCATTCAGCCTAGCTTCTCACCATGGGGAGCACCAGTGCTGTTTGTTAAAAAGAAGGACGGATCGATGCGACTATGTATCGATTACAGAGAACTGAATAAGATCACAATCAAGAACAAGTATCCTCTGCCGAGAATTGATTATCTATTTGATCAATTGCAAGGTGCAACGTTGTTCTCAAAGATAAACTTTAGATCGGGATATCACCAGTTGAAGATTCGAGAGGAAGACATTCCAAAGACCGCTTTCAGCACAAGATATGGACACTACGAGTTCTTAGTCATGCCTTTTGGGCTGACTAATGCACCAGCGGCGTTCATGGACCTGATGAATCGCGTGTTCAAGCCATTTCTGGACAAGTTTGTCATCGTATTTATCGATGATATCTTTATCTATTCTAAGACAAAGGAGGAACATGCACAACACTTGAAGATCGTTCTTGAGTTATTACGAGAGAAAGAGTTATACGCCAAATTCAAGAAATGCGAGTTCTGCCTGAATCAAGTCGCGTTTTTGGGACACGTTATCTCTGGAGCGCGAATTTCCGTAGACCCAAGCAAGATATACATGAACCCATAAGCATGCATATCAGAATTTAACACATATGGTGCCCATATGGTGATTAACAATATGGTGATTAACAATTTCGCATATCAGATAGTGCCCATATGGTGATTAACAATTTCGCAAAGATATACATACTCACCAAGATACGCATATCAGAATTTAACACATATGACACAACGAGTAGTAAACCATATAATCATTTCAGCATATATGCATGAACCCATAAGCATGTGTTGTGAATGAGCTGCCGTTGAGATCCTATTTCAATGTACTATTAATGTATGCTAATTGATCTAACCAATTTGAGCTATCGGATGCTCAAATCAGCTCGAAATCGCAATCGAAAACGCACACACTCTAACAGCTTCTTTTAACGTGGTTCGGCCTGTTCAGCCTACATCCACGGATCAACCGAGCCTCGTTACGTATTACTCACAACACGAAAAGTACAGCACTCACGGCCCTCTACAACTTTCGTGTTCACTCCACTCTGAGATTTTCACTCTACAGAAACTTATGAGCTCGCTAAGATGATGCGTCGAACCTGAAATTATAGTGTTTATATAGCTGAAATAACTAAGTGTCGAATGATCTAAGCCGTTTGATCTAATCTCATCAGACGTCCCAGATCGAGCCATGCAACTCATGTGATGAGCGTGACTTCACAAGAATTGCTATGCGATTCTTTAAGTGAAATCACACCTTTGTTGTCCACCGTCTGATCTCGATCATGCGGACGAGATTCTACATCACTCAGATCGCTTCTCGTCAAATCTCAGCCTTGGATTCCCTTCGCGCGCCATTCAACGATCCAGATTTAAAATTCCAGCTTTAAATCTTATCCTTTAGATCACGCGCGCTGAATCGAACGGCTCCTGTAGCTCGTCCTCATCTTCAGCTTTCTTTCACCATTTCCAGCTTCAGTTCGACTTCAGTTCGAGCTACCTTCTTCTCCGGCGACTTCCGACGGTTTCCGGCGAGTTTATGGCTCGCTACGCTCTACAAACTCCACCTCGAGACAGCAAACTCGCGATCCCAATTCCCAGACTCTCCACTGCTGCCCAAACGCACCCGGAAATTTCGCCCAACGTCTTACCAGAAACCAGCCTCACTTCAGTCCCTATTTCTGAGAATCTCTGTTTCGAGCTTTGATCTCCCATCAAAACTCCACCTCGAGTAATACCTTCTTGCTCGGTTGATCAACCAGCTCCCCTAGGAGCTGCGAGCATCAAGAGTGAACTTGCCGACTCCAAGTAGGATCGAAATTTCCCACTTGGAATCGACTCGTACTCTTGAGCTCACTTCCGTCGTTCGGCTCGAAGAATCCTCCACCCTAGCCTCTTGAGCTACCTCATGAACTCTTCCCCAGCTAGGAATCATCTTCGCTTTGCCCTTCCTCGCAGCCGAGACCTCAGCTGCATCGAAATCTGCATAACAATTCAAATCAGAATTTTCAGAAACTGTTTTGACAGTCGACTTTTCCGTCGAGTTTCCGCCATTTTCTTCCCCATAGCTTGAGCCGTTCTCCACCTCAAATCCATCCCTGCCATGTGGACTTGAGGTACCTTCATCCCTTGGCACAAATAGTTCCATATCGGGCTCGGAAACATCGTCCAAAGTCGCCATCTCGACCACGTCAGTTTTCTCAACAGCAGGTTTTAGAATTTCAGCCGCGAGCTTCACTTTTGAGCCGCCTGTTCCTACCTCTTCTCGAGCTTTCTGGGGTCGCGCTTGCACACCAATCTCACCACCAAACTCCCTAGTTTCATATTGTGTGCCTCCCATCACAGAACATTCATCGAGCAAGTAGATACCGTGCTTTAAAGTCCCTGTCAGGACCAGCCTACCCTGCTTCAGCACTTCAGCTCTTCCCGCAGCTAGTCTTGTGTTGTAACCCTTCCCGTCCAATGCTCCAATGGAAATTAGGTTTCTCTTAGGGACATATCTCACATCCCTTAGAAGCCCCACAGATCCATTCGGCAGCCTCAATTGGACTGAACCACAGCCCAACACCTCACAGCTTTTTCCATTTCCTAGCTGCACTTTCCTGCCTTTTAACTCCCTGTAATCCCGCAACCAAGCCTTGTTGAAGGTAATGTGCATGCTTGAGCCCGAGTCTAGTACCCAACCTTCGCTCTCATTGCCCTTAGAGACTGCTAGAACTTCAGCATACTCGAAGTTTCTATCATCAAAAGCAGCCGAGCTCACCTGTGCTTGCTTGGTGTTTTCTTTTGATCTCTTGGGGCAGAATCTTATAATGTGACCCACTTCATCACAGTGGAAGCATCTCCTAGCCTCAGCCTTCTCTTTCTCCTTGCCTTTCTTCTTCCATGAACCTTGTTTCTTCTGCACAAGAAGCATATCTGCAGCAGGAATGTCAGAAACCAGTTTGTGTGAGGATGAGCTGTTTAGCTGCCTCGAGCTGATAGCTGAGAGCACATCCTCCATTGAAATCTTTTCCCTGCCATACAATAGAGCTTCCTTGAAGTGTTCATGGCTCGGAGGCAGAGAGCATAACAACAAAAGTGCTTGATCTTCGTCCTTCAAAACCTCACCAATGTTGAGCAAATCTGAAATCAGCTTTTGAAAGTGATCAACCTGCTTTTCTAGGAGCTCTCCATCCACCATTCTGAACGTATACAAGGCTTGCTTGAGGTACAATCTTCGAGCTAGGGATTTGGTCTGGTAAAGTGCATCGAGCTTCTTCCATAAAGCTTCCGCCGAGACCTCCGTTGACACCCTGCGAAGGACACTGTCACTCAGACAGAGAATTAAAGCAGAATAAGCTTTCTCTTTCAGTTTCTTCTTCGCAGCAGCCGTTAAATCCTTCGGTTCCATCTCATTATCAGGCTTCAAAGCCTCCTCGAGCCCCTTCTCTACCAGAACCGCCCTCATCTTGAGCTTCCACAGCCCAAAGTCGTTGGAACCATTGAAAATCTCCATCTCAAACCTCGTCGCAGCCATTCCTCTGAAGATCGCCTCGATCCGCAGCTCGCCGCACCACTTGTTGTGAATGAACTGCCGTTGAGATCCTATTTCAATGTACTATTAATGTATGCTAATCGATCTAACCAATTTGAGCTATCGGATGCTCAAATCAGCTCGAAATCGCAATCGAAAACACACACACTCTAACAGCTTCTTTTAACGTGGTTCGGCCTGTTCAGCCTACATCCACGGATCAACCGAGCCTCGTTACGTATTACTCACAACACGGATCAACCGAGCCTCGTTGAGCATTCCTCGTGTGCATTTTCCACCTTCTTTTGTCATCTCTTTCTTTGTCATATCTTTTTCTCCCCCTCACTTTCTAGTTTGAACATCCCATCGAAGATTCAGATTATTGGGGCTCAAGGGGGTTTCAATATGAATAAAAGGTATTCGGAGAAGGCTCAAAGTGGATGACTAAATGCTATTTTAAAAGATTGAAATTTTCTACATGGCCAAGTGAGGAATTTCCTAAGTGCCCTAATCATTTTCCAATCGATCTAACGCAAGGCGAGTATGAGGCCAAGAATCACTAGTTAATACAAGCAATTGATGTGTGACTCGCTCAAGAATAGCTCCGTAGAAAGAAAAAATAAGACGGCTAGAATCCTCAGTTATATGAAGTGGTTTTGTGTCTAGTGGAACAAGCTAATGACCTTTAGACACAAGAATGCGACTTAGACTGACAAAATTAAGCAATTAACCAGTCGCATGTCCGGGAAATCCATTTGTGACTTAGATCGAGCATCCTAAAGATATCATCACTCCCCTAATATTATCGGATGTGTAATATTTTTGAAATTTTATATTTTATTATTATAGTATTATTTAGTGAAAACAGTAGTATATTTTTATTTGATTTTCACGCAAGATATAGCATTGAAAAGTGAAAACACATAGAAGAAGACATATGAAAGCACATAGTAAAGCACATATTACGGAAGATTCAACATGCCTAATTTTCCGACAAGCAATTGGAATCGTTTTTCATCCAATGCCTTGGTGAAAATGTCACCTAGTTGAAACTCCGTTTTCACGAAATACATGTCAACCGTGACTTTTTCTACATGATCTTGTATAAAATATATAATATCTGTGTTTCGTGCATGAGTGGTGAACATGATTGCACGTTATAGCAATGGCACTCTGGCTATCACTGTAAATGGGTATATTATTTAAATTGTACCCATAATCACGAAGCTGAGTCCTCATCCATAGAATTTGCGAGCAACAGCTGGCGGCCGCGACGTATTCTGCCTCAACCGTCGATGTTGAGACGTTGTTCTGCTTCTTTGATGACCAGCAGACCAGCTCTTCGCCTAGAAATTGAGCGCCACCGGACGTGCTTTTCCGTCCATTCGACAACCTGCATAGTCACCATTAGTATAGCCAATTAATTTGAAATTTGTGCCCTTAGAAATCATAATCCTAGGGTGGAGGTGCCTTTGAGGTAGCGTAGAATCCATTTGACCGCAAGCATGTGGGATTTTTTGGGGTGGTCGGCTTGGAAATGAGCGCAGAGGCAGGTGGCAAACATAATATCCACCCGGCTTGAGGTGAGATAGAGAAGAGAGCCGATGATGCTGCGATAGAGTGTGATGTCCACCGCTTTTCCAGTGGGATCGACTTCCAACTTGCAGCTTGTTGACATAGGAGTGTTGAGAGGCTTGCTCTGATCTTGTTGGAACTTCTTCAGAATGTCCTTGATGTATTTAGTCTGACTTATGAAGATGCCGTCATCGAGCTGCCTGACTTGTAGTCCCAAGAAAAATTGCATCTCTCCCATGTGAGTCATTTCAAACTTGCTCTTCGTTAAATCTCCAAAGTCTTGCATAGCCGTGGATTTGTTGATCCGAAGATGATATCGTCTACATATACTTGGAAGACCATCAGATCTTTGTCTTGCCATTTGATGAAGAGGCCGTATCGATTGTTCCCGGATGAAATTTTGCTAAGTGTTAAACGTTATACGCGTG
Organism: Craterostigma plantagineum; assembly: GCA_027422505.1. NCBI lineage: Eukaryota > Viridiplantae > Streptophyta > Magnoliopsida > Lamiales > Linderniaceae > Craterostigma > Craterostigma plantagineum. The sequence goes on along the minus strand of JAPQWV010000062.1, from coordinate 4,298,254 downwards.
GTACTGTAGCCGAGAAATTTTACGATCGAGAAAAACTTTCGTGTAAATTTACGATCGAAAAATAGATTTCAGCGTAAATTTATGACCGAGAAAAGAATAGAATTTTCGCTGTAAATTTTTCGCGCGTGAATAAAATTTTTGCTGTGAAAGTTATCGAGCGAGAAAGTATTTCGATTTTAAAATATATTTTCGTTGTGAAATTTTACGATCGAGAAAATTACAACGAGAAACTAGGTTACTCGCTGAGAAAATTTTTGATCGATTGAAATCATCGCTACGTACTTTTACGATCGAGAAATTTTATCGTCGAAAAATTAATTTTATCGCCGCTAAAATTTTTGACCGAGAACAGAATTGAAATTGAAATTACTATTTTCGATGGTAAGTTTTGCGCTCGAAACATAGTTACATCCATTTGTCAATTTCAGTCTTAAGTTTTTCACTCGCATGAAATCCCAATTGGATTTCTCAATATTAAGTATCTTTTCGTTCTACGTCATTTATCTTAACGACTAGGTCAGAATTTAACAATCGAAAACATTATTCGACTCAAACAATAATTTAATCGAATCTCAATTCAATTGACACTGTTTGCGCTCGGAAAACTTTTTCGACTGCTTCAAACTTTCAAAAACCCAGTTTAAGTCTCATATTCTAACTTTAAGACGCAAAATTTCTTAAATCAATACTTTCAGATGAAGCGAAACACTGAAACTATCTTAAAATGCAAACATTAATCCAGATAAACACGTAAATAGGCCTTAATCTTTGCAAGATAGTATACGGGTTTTTTTCACAGTTTGAAAAACAATCGAAAACCTAATCCTAATCAAGCGAATAACCACAAAATGCAGATGCAAGCGGTGTTTAAATGTACGCAAACATCGTATGGTGTCGATTCTACCTTAAAAAGACGATTTTGAGTGAAAAATCGAAGGATTTAAGTGAGAAATAAGTTCATCTTTTTAAGTTTTACGAGAGTGAAAATAGAATTTGATAAGACACAGTTGATTTCTTTGACTAGGTTTGCGTGAGATAAAGTTTTTCGACTGCTAAAAGTTACTTTTTCTAATTGGGGTGATTGGACGTTAGTTCGCGTATTAAACATGCCCAATAATAGTTTTTCGCTCGAGAAACTCTGATCGAGAATTTTATTTGGTTCCTGTTCAATTTTCCTGTTCAATGAAAATTACAAAATTCGCCCAAATTTTTCGATGGTATGTTTTCTATGATTTCAGATTAACCCCTATTTCACTTAATAATCACGTATTCACTCCCCGTTTATTATTAAATTGAAGTGCAATTAACTCCCTGAAAGTCCCCAACAATGACATCTAGCTCCAAATTTGCTTTTCGATCAATCTGCAATACTTGGAACAAACATGTTGAAATGTTAGAGTTAATCATTACTAAATTTTAACAAAGCCCCCCCCTTAATTTCCGTATCAATGACGTAAAATCCATATTGTGTAAATTCGTGAAATCCTCCTCATTGCGATGCGCGTTGTATCATTTTTCGATTGAAAAATTTTGCAAGGCATTTTATTTTGCAAATCCTCCCCTCCCCCAAATAATGCACCTAAATTGAGGTATCATGCAATGACATAAAATCAATTCAAGTCAAAATTCACAAAACACGCAATTGATCATTTTAGCCTGGATACATGGTTTCCTAATCATGTATTCAACATTTTTGTGTGAGGGTATGAGCAAAAACAAATAAACGCAATTTTAACAATTCAGCTCAAATGCAAAGTAATACTGCATATAAGAATGTGCGATAAATAACAAAATATCGCATTTTAATCAATTCTGCATAGATGCAAAGTAAAAATTGCATATTAAAATGTGCGAAAAATCTTTTACATGTATAATTTGTTTGATTTTTCATAACATGTAATAATAAGAAAAAATAAAAACTTCAAGAAATATTATATATTTAGTATGGGGTCAGATTATTTTGCTTCGATCATTGTAGCGTCTAAAATTTCACAAGACACTTGCAATGTCATATGCCGTCAAATAACGTCAGCAAACTATAGTCCTAAGTTCAAAGTATGATCCATTTCGACAACTCTCACTGGGTTCACTCTAGCGCTCATTTATTTTACCTTGGGATTATTATATTTATATCACTCAAGTCATCACAAGCAATATGATTTAACCTGTGATGGAGGGGCTTTTAATCATTTCACCTATGTAAGAGACTGTCGATTTGGAATCAAAGGGACTTTGAAGGATTTTTAATTTGGCTCTGACTTAGAAGGGAAGGAAAAATTTTGGGAAAAGTGAGTTTTTCGTCGTCTTCTATTTCTTCGTCGTTCTCCTTCTTTTGGCATTTTTGTCGTATCTTTTGTCATTTTCATTCTTTAATTTTTTCATATCAGTCTACACTTGCTCAAGCTCCGCTTCTCTACGAGGCTGAGAGATTATCTAAGGCGAAGTTTTTCTTGTTGCTTCTTGGGCCGATACCATGCTCCTTTTCTCTTAATCCCTAGAGAGGTTTCAGAGATTATTTTTGAAGAAGTTCATAGTTATGGAATTCGAACCCAAGGCCGTGCTCCTCTCGTTTCCCGATATAAGAACGGATTATCGTAGGAGAAGTTCACTTCAAGGTTCTCCTCTTCCAGCCATTCTGACGAGCGTAGGAGATTATCGATGGAGAAGTTCACAGCAAGAGCCATGCCCCCTTCTAATGTTTTTTAATAGTCGAGAGGCAGGTTCTTTTGGACTACTTTTTGTGCGTTGAGCATTCCTCGTGTGCATTTTCCACCTTCTTTTGTCATCTCTTTCTTTGTCATATCTTTTTCTCCCCCTCACTTTCTAGTTTGAACATCCCATCGATGATTCAGATTATTGGGGCTCAAGGGGGTTTCAATATGAAGAAAAGGTATTCGGAGAAGGCTCAAAGTGGATGACTAAATGCTATTTTAAAAGATTGAAATTTTCTACATGGCCAAGTGAGGAATTTCCTAAGTGCCCTAATCATTTTCCAAACGATCTAACGCAAGGCGAGTATGAGGCCAAGAATCACTAGTTAATACAAGCAATTGATGTGTGACTCGCTCAAGAATAGCTCCGTAGAAAGAAAAAATAAGACGGCTAGAATCCTCAGTTATATGAAGTGGTTTTGTGTCTAGTGGAACAAGCTAATGACCTTTAGACACAAGAATGCGACTTAGACTGACAAAATTAAGCAATTAACCAGTCGCATGTCCGGGAAATCCATTCGTGACTTAGATCGAGCATCCTAAAGATATCATCACTCCCCTAATATTATCGGATGTGTAATATTTTTGAATTTTTATATTTTATTATTATAGTATTATTTAGTGAAAAACAGTAGTATATTTTTATTTGATTTTCACGCAAGATATAGCATTGAAAAGTGAAAACACATAGAAGAAGACATATGAAAGCACATAGTAAAGCACATATTACGGAAGATTCAACATGCCTAATTTTCCGACAAGCAATTGGAATCGTTTTTCATCCAATGCCTTGGTGAAAATGTCACCTAGTTGAAACTCCGTTTTCACGAAATACATGTCAACCGTGCCTTTTTCTACATGATCTTGTATAAAATATATAATATCTGTGTTTCGTGCATGAGTGGTGAACATGATTGCACGTTATAGCAATGGCACTCTGGCTATCACTGTAAATGGGTATATTATTTAAATTGTACCCATAATCACGAAGCTGAGTCCTCATCCATAGAATTTGCGAGCAATAGCTGGCGGCCGCGACGTATTCTGCCTCAACCGTCGATGTTGAGACGTTGTTCTGCTTCTTTGATGACCAGCAGACCAGCTCTTCGCCTAGAAATTGAGCGCCACCGGACGTGCTTTTCCGTCCATTCGACAACCTGCATAGTCAGCATTAGTATAGCCAATTAATTTGAATTTGTGCCCTTAGAAATCATAATCCTAGGGTGGAGGTGCCTTTGAGGTAGCGTAGAATCCATTTGACGCAAGCATGTGGGATTTTTTGGGGTGGTCGGCTTGGAAATGAGCGCAGAGGCAGGTGGCAAACATAATATCCACCCGGCTTGAGGTGAGATAGAGAAGAGAGCCGATGATGCTGCGATAGAGTGTGATGTCCACCGCTTTTCCAGTGGGATCGACTTCCAACTTGCAGCTTGTTGACATAGGAGTGTTGAGAGGCTTGCTCTGATCTTGTTGGAACTTCTTCAGAATGTCCTTGATGTATTTAGTCTGACTTATGAAGATGCCGTCATCGAGCTGCCTGACTTGTAGTCCCAAGAAAAATTGCATCTCTCCCATGTGAGTCATTTCAAACTTGCTCTTCGTTAAATCTCCAAAGTCTTGCATAGCCGTGGATTTGTTGATCCGAAGATGATATCGTCTACATATACTTGGAAGACCATTACATCATACCAAGCACGTGGAGCTGTTTCAATCCATAGAGAGCTTTGTCAAATCGATAGACGTGATCAGGATGTTCCTGATCAACAAAGCCTTCTGTCTGAGCGACATAGACTTCTTCCTTTAAGAAGCCGTTGAGGAAGGCGGTCTTAACATCCATTTGGTAGACTTTAAAGTCTTTATGGGTCGCATACGCCAAGACAAGGCGGATGGCTTCGATCCGGGCAACAGGAGCATAAGTTTTGTCGTAGTCAATGCCTTTCTGTTGGTTATATCCCTTCGCAACCAGCCTTGCTTTATTCTGGATCACTTCCCCATCTTCATTCTTTTGTTCTTAAAGACCATTTCGTTCCTATAATTGTTTTCCAATCCGGACGGGGTACTAACGTCCACACTTGGAGACGCTCGAATTGGTTGATTTCGTCTAGCATTGCTAGTACCCAATCCGGGTCTTGAAGTGCGTCAGCTACCTCAGTAGGCTCATTTTGGCTTAAGAAGCAGCTAGAGAGACTGTGTTGATGACGTGTCCGTACTCCACTCGAAGGATCACCAATAATCTGATCAATCGGATATGCTCGAGTCCACTTTCGCTCATGAGGCAAAGCTGAAGTAGATGCATCGGCAATTTATGGACCGAGGTTTTGAGTAATCTCCGGTTGTTCATTAGATTGAGGGAGATCTAATTTTGCACTTGAATTGATTGATAGTTGCCATCATCTATTGGTTTTGTGCCAATACGCCAGTGAAAATGGATTCTGAACTGTCGCATTCAAAAAGCGACTGGTTAGGCACGGGCCCTGGACTGATGTACCTAGAAGCTATTTCTGCCACTTTGTGGAAAGTGACATTGTAGCTTTCTTTGATAGTGCGGTTGGACTTGATATATACTCGGTACGCCTTTGAAGTTGAAGAATACCCGACGAAAGTGGCTTCGAATGCTTTAGGGTCGAACTTAGGTCGTTGTTCTCTGTCGTCGCCACAAAGCACTTGCACCCGAATACCTTGAAGAATGAAATGTTGGGTATCCACTCTTTAATGATCTCATACGGAGTCTTATCTAAGCGTTTGTGAACCACGGTCCTGTTCTGAGTGAAACAAGCGGTATTTACTGCTTCAGCCCAAAGAAAGTGTGGGAGGCCGGAATGAATCAACATCGTACGTGCGGCTTCCACTAGAGTCCTGTTCTTTCTTTGAATGACCCCGTATTGTTGAGGCGTCTTGGCGGTTGAGAATTGTTGGCTAATCCCAAGTTTCTGATAAAAATCACTGAGGTACTTATTCTTGAACTCAGTGTCATTGTCCTTTCGGATGACTTGGATAGTTTGCTACAACACATTTTGAGTCGAGTTCAGGAAATTGATAATCAAGTCCCCTGTCTCATCTTTTATTCGGAGGAAATTCGTCCATGTGTAGCGAGAGAAATCATCAACGATAACCAGCATGTACTTCCGTCCATTGATACTCTGTGTCTGCATTGGTCCACAGAGGTCCATGTGTAGAAGTTCCAGTGGACGTGAAGTAGAGTCAACCAGCTTTATATGATGAGATGCTCGCTTCATTTTCCTAGTTGGCATGCCGAACATTGATGCTCTTTCTGTAAACATATAGATGGAAGACCGTGAACAAACTTTTTCGTTGAAAGTCGTTGAAGAGCTTTAATGTTGAGATGAGACATCCGTTGATGCCATAAGCTGTTTCTCTCAATTACAGTCTGAGAAATGAAGCAAACAACTGTCGAGGGCCGCACGGGCGCAGGTTGATCGTGTAAAGGTTAGATTTCCGAAGTTCTTGGAGGAGATCTTTGTCCTGACTGTCCAATATTCTGCACCAGTCAGCAAGAAAGACCACCTGGTATCCTTTATCACTTGCCTATGCTGAACACGTTATGGCGGAGACCTTCGACGTAGGAAACATCTTTATTTTCAGATTCGTCATAATGATGTCCAAAACCTAGAATGGGGGCTGAGTCGTTGTTGTAATACCCGTAAAATTTAATTAGGGAATTTACAATAAAATTAGTGGTGGAGAGTATTTAATTAGAAACTTTGTGGAATTAATTAAATGATGAAATTGGAACTTTGGGTGAAATTCTGATTATAATACATAATTATTTTGAATTCGATGTGTGATATGATGTTTTTACGTCTTATGCATTTAAATGACTTATGTGTCTGTATGATTTCATGATGTGTTATTTATAGTTTGTTATATGTGTTATATGTAGCTACATGACTTATTATTTTATGATGATATTAGAACTTATGGTAAGCAAGATAATAATAATATAAGGACTTAAATATTAGGGTATGCTTAATAAAATAATAATAGAAAGACTTATGAAATTGGGCCATGTGTAATACATAAATTAAAGCCCATGTTTGCAAGATAAACCTTAAGTTACTTAAGACATAGGAAAATAACGTCATCACATGTCCCATCATAGAAAACCTTTCGATAGTTTAATGTTTATCAAGAATTCCTTTTATGGTAAAACATCATTCAAATTGTAAAACTCGTTGAACACTAAGCTGATCGTCCAAGGAACTTAAAACAAGAGAGAGGGAAGAAAGGAGAATCTAGCAAAAGACGAGTCACGTTAAGCTTGGAAGTAGGTACAATATTCTTCCTTTCAATTCAAGTTTCCATCAAGTTAGCAGCATGTTTTAAAGAAATCTTAAATCAGTAGACCAATACATACTTAAGACTTATATTAAGTAGATTATCAAGGGTCTAGGATGGTAAAAAAATTCGAAGGATATTCATGTTTTCTTGAGAGAAACGGGTTTCGATTGAAAGGTTAGGAATCCTCACGATTAATAATTGTTTTCTTAAGATTAAATGTTAACCTATTTAAATATAGATGACTTAGGCTTGTACGTCGTTCTTGGAGGTTTTGAAAAGAATTTCGAAGTTCTTATGATATTTAAAATATTCTTGGGAAGAATAGCATGTGGATCGAAAACCCTCAAGTTTTAAATTGTTAAAAAGGTTATAAGCGTTATTATGGGTCGTGAAGTATTGGATTCGCAAACCACAAGAGATTCGCGAACCATTCATGTGGAATGAGGGTTTTTGCGAATTGGAACTAAGTGATGAACCCTAAGTTAGTAGGGTAAAATAAATGTGTTACGAGTTAGGTGGATTTGACGAATCGAGCTTCACGAATTAAAAAAAAAATGATTTCGAACCCGAGCTATTTCGCGAATTGAAGAAGTTTGGCGAACCCTTGGCTTAGGAATGCTTTGCGAATTATATTAAGTGCACGAATTAGGATGAGTTTAGCGAATGGTGGGGGAAAATAAAAATAACACTAGAATAATACTTATTATATGACCTAGATAAGGATCAACTAAGTGTTGATGTCATTTAGATAGTTCTATACGCAAAACAGAAATAGAATAAGGGACATAATTATTCATATCATAAAAGATACTTCACGAGACTTAATAAAAATAATATTATAACACAGAACTTTACAATTGTATGTCACGTTGAGAACGAAGCTTAGGGAAATAAAATAATACTATAAACACAGAATTTCACAAGTCCATGTCACATAACGAGATTTCTATTGAAAATATCGAGATGTATATCTAAACCATGTATCGAGATTTACCTTAAATCATATCGACATCCTTGAGTAAAGTATAAATATCGAATCTTTGTAGAAAATGTCGAGATCTATACCTGAAATAATATCTTTCAGTTTAAGTTAAGTTCTAAATTGTAGGGTTTCGAAATTATAAAAGTCAAAACTAGGGTTTTCTAAATTAAGCCATTTTAGTGAAACTGTAAGTAGACTAACAAACCCTAATTTTATGTGTTCCTATACTTAGGGTTTGATGATTAGCGATTTACCGTACGATATAGCTAAGGATACCAGGTATGTGGAAATCACAACTACAACACATAATTTTTATGTGCATGAAATTACGTGTTATGTGTTCTTATGATTTTATGCGACTACTTGCTTATGTGACTTACGTGATTTGATGTGATGAAAATTATTATATGGACATGGCACGCATATTCATGACATGAGCATATGCACGCACGACTAGTATGAGAGTCAGGAAATAGCGTGCATGAGTATAAGATCGCTTGAGAGCGATGTATATTTGCCGATATAGGCATTTGTGTCGACTCAATGATGAGTCACGGCTCTTCTATGCTACCACGGCGATTCACGAAGCCGAATTACCTGATTCACGAAAGGTAGGGGGAATGCCCCGTAGCGGGAGATGCAACCTGGAGGATGCGACTCGAGGGTATGAGCGGCACCGAGGGAACCTCGAGTGTTGGCGACCTCGTAGTAAGCTACCAGTGAGAAGCGCCCGCGTGTCAGACCCCATTGGGATGGAAAGGCGCCTTAGGGTTAAACGAAATTTGTGTGCCCGAGTTAGCCTCTCAATGGGACGACATTGGGATTGAAAGGCACTAGTAGCCTCTTAGTGTGGATCACACTGGGATTGAAAGGCACTAGTAGCCTCTCAGTGAGTACCGCATTGGGATTGAAAGGCACCATAGGGTTATGCACAGATTGAGTACTCGGGTTTAGCCTCCCAGTGTGTGTACTGCCACTTGTACCCTTAGGGGTTTGAGCTCTATATGGTGCATAGTAAGATTGAAAGCCGAGGGCCCAAATATGTTATGAAAAGTCAAGAAGAATGTGAGAAAGGTCAGGAAGGATATGAGAAGTAGATAGCATTGGCGCGGATGCCTTCGCTATTTAGGTCACGTGCATTTCATGCATGATTTTCACTTACTGAGCTTTATAAGCTCATTCCACGTTTTTATGTGTTGTAGGACCCCGCGATCACGGTACGTGATCATTTTCACGGCGAGGCCAACTTTTGAAGCTTCCGTGGGCTTTTGAGATGGAAGTGTGTGCATGGATGCGACCTCGTGGAGGCCCAGTAAATAGAATTATTTTGACACGCTTGCGCACCTTCCTATGTAATTAGGACCCATTATGATTTTGTAGGAACCGTTACGATTCCCTTTTATGAAAAGGAAAAATTTTATACGAAATCTCGTACGATCTATCTCATTTTTAGGACATTAGTCGCGTAGACTAATTAAGAAAGTAGTGGTGGAAGGCGGGGCTGCCACAGGTGGTATCAGAGCTTAGGATATAGGTTCTGCAGACTGTCCATGTACACACACTCAAAAACACGGAAGCGTCCTTGCCTGTAAGTTTTATGTTTTTATGAATTTCTGGTGTTACATGATTTATTGATCTTAGGAACGTTAGGATAGAAGAACAATGGGTAGAACGAGAAGTGAAAATAGTGGAGGTGCAGATAAAAGTAATGAATCCGCTGCTCCTACTGATAGTCGGGATGCGACTATTCTTCAGCTCGCGGAACTAGTCCGCCAACAATCTGCCCAAATTCAGCAACTGATCCAGCAACAAAACGCTGGCGGGCAATCGAGTAATGGACCCCCTCAGGCCGACAGAATCGAAATGGTCGGGGAAAGATTTCGCAAACTTAACCCCCCAACCTTTGAAGATGCTGTTGACCCAACCTCGGCTGAGGATTGGCTCCGAACCCTAGAAACTATGTTCCAGCATAGCCGTACCCCTGAAACCGAAAAAGCCATGTGTGCTGGGACCTATTAAGGGGAAGCGCCGGCCACTGGTGGGACACGATCCTAACTTTAGAAGATCCTTTGACAATGACCTGGGAGCGTTTCAAAGAACTTTTCCGCAATAAGTATTTCACTGCTCCCGTCCGTGCCCAAAGGATGAACGAGTTCATCAATCTTCGCCAGGGAGCAATGACGGTGGCGGATTATATTAGGAAATTTGATCAATTGTCCCGATTCGCCACACACATGGTAAGTACGGATGCATTAAAGATTGAGCGGTTAATGGAGGGCCTGAAGCCAGAACTTTACCGTGATGTTGGCATGGCTGGATTCCAAGGGGTTACGTATGCCCAAATGGCGGAACGAGCCCTGATGGCTGAGCAAGCCGAGATCAGAATTGTGCGAGCCCAGGAAGTTAAGAGGAAATTCGAACAAGGACCCAAAGGGAACGGAAATAACCCGAAGAAACCGTTTGTCCCCCAGAATGTGAAACCCAATTTCCAAAACCGCTCTGGACCACCTCAACAACCTAATCCGAATCAAGGGAGACCCCTACCAAATGCACCTATATGTCCGAAATGTGCACGACGTCATCTTGGCGTCTGTTTTTCCCAAAACGCCACCTGCTTTAAATGTGGCAAGACAGGCCACTACTCCGTAGCCTGCCCGGGAAATGCATCTGGAAGTCAGGGAACGAACCGGGCCAAGCCGCCGACAGCACCCGCTCGAGTATATATGCTTACGGCGGAAGAAGCTGAAAATAACCCATCCGGGACGGAAGGTACCCTTCTAACCAATTAAACCTCAACATGCATGATTAGTGGACTTAGGAACCACACTTCCTTTTATATTCACCACTTATGTGGTAAAACTCGGGAATTCTTTTAGCCGACTTGGTTGATACCAGTTCGAGTGTCGACCTGAGTCGTGATCGTAGTAGATAGGCGTTCGAAATAGGAAGCCGAAATCTTTGGCTGAATTCCTGAAACCAATAATAACGGGATATATTCCTATGCCCTAATCTTTTGCTCACCCTAAGAAACGTATTTGTTCAATATCAGAGTTGCGCGGCGGAAGCGTGATGGGTACTTAGGATCTTCGATTTCTGCCTAAGTTTATAATTATTCTCGTTAGCTCTTCGAGGTAGTACAGGTTCCACTAACTGGAACAATCTTCATATCTACTTCATCAGGATTCCATTCCTTTCTATCCTAGAGAAAATTATTTGAGATTCCTTGATAGCTTTCTAGGGTGAATTTCTATCACCCAACCAAGCCAGATCAACTCCCTACCAATCGTCACCCTGCATTATTCCAGCCGACGGAATTTCGGGGGCGAAATTCTTTTAAGGGGGAGGATGTAATACCCTGTAAAATTTAATTAGGGAATTTACAATAAAATTAGTGGTGGAGAGTATTTAATTAGAAACTTTGTGGAATTAATTAAATGAGGAAATTGGAACTTTGGGTGAAATTCTGATTATAATACATAATTATTTTGAATTCGATGTGTGATATGATGTTCTTACGTCTTATGCATTTAAATGACTTATGTGTCTGTATGATTTCATGATGTGTTATTTATAGTTTGTTATATGTGTTATATGTACGCTACATGACTTATTATTTTATGATGATATTAGAACTTATTAAGCAAGATAATAATAATATAAGGACTTAAATATTAGGGTCTGCTTAATAAAATAATAATAGAAAGACTTATGAAATTGGGCCATGTGTAATACGTAAATTAAAGCCCATGTTTGCAAGATAAACCTTAAGTTACTTAAGACATAGGAAAATAACGTCATCACATGTCCCATCATAGAAAACCTTTCGATAGTTTAATGTTTATCAAGAATTCCTTTTATGGTAAAACATCATTCAAATTGTAGAACTCGTTGAACACTAAGCTGATCGTCCAAGGAACTTAAAACAAGAGAGAGGGAAGAAAGGAGAATCTAGCAAAAGACGAGTCACGTTAAGCTTGGAAGTAGGTACAATATTCTTCCTTTCAATTCAAGTTTCCATCAAGTTAGTAGCATGTTTTAAAGAAATCTTAAATCAGTAGACCATTACATACTTAAGACTTATATTAAGTAGATTATCAAGGGTCTAGGATGGTAAAAAAATTCGAAGGATATTCATGTTTTCTTGAGAGAAACGGGTTTCGATTGAAAGGTTAGAATCCTCACGATTAATAACTGTTTTCTTAAGATTAAATGTTAACCTATTTAAATATAGATGACTTAGGCTTGTACGTCGTTCTTGGAGGTTTTGAAAAGAATTTCGAAGTTCTTATGATATTTAAAATTTTCTTGGGAAGAATAGCATGTGGATCGAAAACCCTCAAGTTTTAAATTGTTAAAAAGGTTATAAGCGTTATTATGGGTCGTGAAGTATTGGATTCGCAAACCACAAGAGATTCGCGAACCATTCATGTGGAATGAGGGTTTTTGCGAATTGGAACTAAGTGATGAACCCTAAGTTAGTAGGGCAAAATAAATGTGTTACGAGTTAGGTGGATTTGACGAATCGAGCTTCACGAATTAAAAAAAAAATGATTTCGAACCCGAGCTATTTCGCGAATTGAAGAAGTTTGGCGAACCCTTGCCTTAGGAATGCTTTGCGAATTATATTAAGTGCACGAATTAGGATGAGTTTAGCGAATGGTGGGGGAAAATAAAAATAACAGTAGAATAATACTTATTATATGACCTAGATAAGGATCAACTAAGTGTTGATGTCATTTAGATAGTTCTATACGCAAAACAGAAATAGAATAAGGGACATAATTATTCATATCATAAAAGATACTTCACGAGACTTAATAAAAATAATATTATAACACAGAACTTTACAATTGTATGTCACGTTGAGAACGAAGCTTAGGGAAATAAAATAATACTATAAACACAGAATTTCACAAGTCCATGTCACATAACGAGATTTCTATTGAAAATATCGAGATGTATATCTAAACCATGTATCGAGATTTACCTTAAATCATATCGACATCCTTGAGTAAAGTATAAATATCGAATCTTTGTAGAAAATGTCGAGATCTATACCTGAAATAATATCTTTCAGTTTATGTTAAGTTCTAAATTGTAGGGTTTCGAAATTATAAAAGTCAAAACTAGGGTTTTCTAAATTAAGCCATTTTAGTGAAACTGTAAGTAGACTAACAAACCCTAATTTTATGTGTTCCTATACTTAGGGTTTGAAGATTAGCGATTTACCGTACGATATAGCTAAGGATACCAGGTAAGTGGAAATCGCAACTACAACACATAATTTTTATGTGCATGAAATTACGTGTTATGTGTTCTTATGATTTTATGCGACTACTTGCTTATGTGACTTACGTGATTTGATGTGATGAAAATTATTATATGGACATGGCACGCATATTCATGACATGAGCATATGCACGCACGACTAGTATGAGAGTCAGGAAATAGCGTGCATGAGTATAAGATCGCTTGAGAGCGATGTATATTTGCCGATATAGGCATTTGTGTCGACTCAATGATGAGTCACGGCTCTTCTATGCTACCACGGCGATTCACGAAGCCGAATTACCTGATTCACGAAAGGTAGGGAAATGCCCCGTAGCGGGAGATGCAACCTGGAGGATGCGACTCGAGGGTATGAGCGGCACCGAGGGAACCTCGAGTGTTGGCGACCTCGTAGTAAGCTACCAGTGAGAAGCGCCCGCGTGTCAGACCGCATTGGGATGGAAAGGCGCCTTAGGGTTAAACGAAATTTGTGTGCCCGGGTTAGCCTCTCAATGGGACGACATTGGGATTGAAAGGCACTAGTAGCCTCTTAGTGTGGATCACACTGGGATTGAAAAGGCACTAGTAGCCTCTCAGTGAGTACCGCATTGGGATTGAAAGGCACCATAGGGTTATGCACAGATTGAGTACTCGGGTTTAGCCTCCCAGTGTGTGTACTGCCACTTGTACCCTTAGGGGTTTGAGCTCTATATGGTGCATAGTAAGATTGAAAGCCGAGGGCCCAAATATGTTATGAAAAGTCAAGAAGAATGTGAGAAAGGTCAGGAAGGATATGAGAAGTAGATAGCATTGGCGCGGATGCCTTCGCTATTTAGGTCACGTGCATTTCATGCATGGTTTTCACTTACTGAGCTTTATAAGCTCATTCCACGTTTTTATGTGCTGTAGGACCCCGCGATCACGGTACGTGATCATTTCACGGCGAGGCCAACTTTTGAAGCTTCCGTGGGCTTTTGAGATGGAAGTGTGTGCATGGATGCGACCTCGTGGAGGCCCAGTAAATAGATTTATTTTGACACGCTTGCGCACCTTCCTATGTAATTAGGACCCATTATGATTTTGTAGGAACCGTTACGATTCCCTTTCATGAAAAGGAAAAATTTTATACGAAATTTCGTACGATCTATTTCATTTGTAGGACGTTAGTCGCGTAGACTAATTAAGAAAGTAGTGGTGGAAGGCGGGGCTGCCACGGTGGTATCAGAGCTTAGGATATAGGTTCTGCAGACTGTCCATGTACACACACTCAAAAACACGGAAGCGTCCTTGCCTGTAAGTTTTATGTTTTTATGAATTTCTGGTGTTACATGATTTATTGATCTTAGGAACGTTAGGATAGAATAACAATGGGTAGAACGAGAAGTGAAAATAGTGGAGGTGCAGATAAAAGTAATGAATCCGCAGCTCATACTGATAGTCGGGATGCGACTATTCTTCAGCTCGCGGAACTAGTCCGCCAACAATCTGCCCAAATTCAGCAACTGATCCAGCAACAAAACGCTGGCGGGCAATCGAGTAATGGACCCCCTCAGGCCGACAGAATCGAAATGGTCGGGGAAAGATTTCGCAAACTTAACCCCCCAACCTTTGAAGATGCTGTTGACCCAACCTCGGCTGAGGATTGGCTCCGAACCCTAGAAACTATGTTCCAGCATAGCCGTACCCCTGAAACCGAAAAAGCCTTGTGTGCTGGGTACCTATTAAGGGGAAGCGCCGGCCACTGGTGGGACACGATCCTAACTTTAGAAGATCCTTTGACAATGACCTGGGAGCGTTTCAAAGAACTTTTCCGCAATAAGTATTTCACTGCTCCCGTCCGTGCCCAAAGGATGAACGAGTTCATCAATCTTCGCCAGGGAGCAATGACGGTGGCGGATTATATTAGGAAATTTGAACAGTTGTCCCGATTCGCCACACACATGGTAAGTACGGATGCATTAAAGATTGAGCGGTTTATGGAGGGCCTGAAGCCAGAACTTTACTGTGATGTTGGCATGGCTGGATTCCAAGGGGTTACGTATGCCCAAATGGCGGAACGAGCCCTGATGGCTGAGCAAGCCGAGATCAGAATTGTGCGAGCCCAGGAAGTTAAGAGGAAATTCGAACAAGGACCCAAAGGGAACGGAAATAACCCGAAGAAACCGTTTGTCCCTCAGAATGTGAAACCCAATTTCCAAAACCGCTCTGGACCACCTCAACAACCTAATCCGAATCAAGGGAGACCCCAACCAAATGCACCTATATGTCCGAAATGTGCACGACGTCATCTTGGCGTCTGTTTTTTCCAAAACGCCACCTGCT
This sequence comes from Craterostigma plantagineum, assembly GCA_027422505.1. Classification (NCBI taxonomy): domain Eukaryota; kingdom Viridiplantae; phylum Streptophyta; class Magnoliopsida; order Lamiales; family Linderniaceae; genus Craterostigma; species Craterostigma plantagineum. The sequence goes on along the minus strand of JAPQWV010000062.1, from coordinate 4,282,672 downwards.
TTAAATGTGGCAAGACAGGCCACTACTCCGTAGCCTGCCCGGGAAATGCATCTGGAAGTCAGGGAACGAACCGGGCCAAGCCGCCGACAGCACCCGCTCGAGTATATATGCTTACGGCGGAAGAAGCTGAAAATAACCCATCCGGGACGGAAGGTACCCTTCTAACCAATTAAACCTCAACATGCATGATTAGTGGACTTGGGAACCACACTTCCTTTTATATTCACCACTTATGTGGTAAGACTCGGGAATTCTTTTAGCCGACTTGGTTAATACCAGTTCGAGTGTCGACCTGAGCGTGATCGTAGTAGATAGGCGTTCGAAATAGGAAGCCGAAATCTTTGGCTGAATTCCTGAAACCAATAATAACGGGATATATTCCTATGCCCTAATCTTTTGCTCACCCTAAGAAACGTATTTGTTCGATATCAGAGTTGCGCAGCGGAAGCGTGATGGGTACTTAGGATCTTCGATTTCTGCCTAAGTTTATAAATTCTCGTTAGCTCTTTGAGGTAGTACAGGTTCCACTAACTGGAACAATCTTCATATCTACTTCATCAGGATTCCATTCCTTTCTATCCTAGAGAAAATTATTTGAGATTCCTTGATAGCTTTCTAGGGTGAATTTCTATCACCCAACCAAGCCAGATCAACTCCCTACCAATCGTCACCCTGCATTATTCCAGCTGACGGAATTTCGGAGGCGAAATTCTTTTAAGGGGGGAGGATGTAATACCCTGTAAAATTTAATTAGGGAATCTACAATAAATTAGTGGTGGAGAGTATTTAATTAGAAACTTTGTGGAATTAATTAAATGAGGAAATTGGAACTTTGGGTGAAATTCTGATTATAATACATAATTATTTTGAATTCGATGTGTGATATGATGTTTTTACGTCTTATGCATTTAAATGACTTATGTGTCTGTATGATTTCATGATGTGTTATTTATAGTTTGTTATATGTGTTATATGTACGCTACATGACTTACTATTTTATGATGATATTAGAACTTATGGTAAGCAAGATAATAATAATATAAGGACTTAAATATTAGGGTATGCTTAATAAAATAATAATAGAAAGACTTATGAAATTGGGCCATGTGTAATACGTAAATTAAAGCCCATGTTTGCAAGATAAACCTTAAGTTACTTAAGACATAGGAAAATAACGTCATCACATGTCCCATCATAGAAAACCTTTCGATAGTTTAATGTTTATCAAAAATTCCTTTTATGGTAAAACATCATTCAAATTGTAAAACTCGTTGAACACTAAGCTGATCGCCCAAGGAACTTAAAACAAGAGAGAGGGAAGAAAGGAGAATCTAGCAAAAGACGAGTCACGTTAAGCTTGGAAGTAGGTACAATATTCTTCCTTTCAATCCAAGTTTCCATCAAGTTAGTAGCATGTTTTAAAGAAATCTTAAATCAGTAGACCATTACATACTTAAGACTTATATTAAGTAGATTATCAAGGGTCTAGGATGGTAAAAAAATTCGAAGGATATTCATGTTTTCTTGAGAGAAACGGGTTTCGATTGAAAGGTTAGGAATCCTCACGATTAATAATTGTTTTCTTAAGATTAAATGTTAACCTATTTAAATATAGATGACTTAGGCTTGTACGTCGTTCTTGGAGGTTTTGAAAAGAATTTCGAAGTTCTTATGATATTTAAAATTTTCTTGGGAAGAATAGCATGTGGATCGAAAACCCTCAAGTTTTAAATTGTTAAAAAGGTTATAAGCGTTATTATGGGTCGTGAAGTATTGGATAGCACAAGAGATTCGCGAACCATTCATGTGGAATGAGGGTTTTTGCGAATTGGAACTAAGTGATGAACCCTAAGTTAGTAGGGCAAAATAAATGTGTTACGAGTTAGGTGGATTTGACGAATCGAGCTTCACGAATTAAAAAAAAATTATTTCGAACCCGAGCTATTTCGCGAATTGAAGAAGTTTGGCGAACCCTTGGCTTAGGAATGCTTTGCGAATTATATTAAGTGCACGAATTAGGATGAGTTTAGCGAATGGTGGGGGAAAATAAAAATAACAATAGAATAATACTTATTATATGACCTAGATAAGGATCAACTAAGTGTTGATGTCATTTAGATAGTTCTATACGCAAAACAGAAATAGAATAAGGGACATAATTATTCATATCATAAAAGAGACTTCACGAGACTTAATAAAAATAATATTATAACACAGAACTTCACAATTGTATGTCACGTTGAGAACGAAGCTTAGGGAAATAAAATAATACTATAAACACAGAATTTCACAAGTCCATGTCACATAACGAGATTTCTATTGAAAATATCGAGATGTATATCTAAACCATGTATCGAGATTTACCTTAAATCATATCGACATCCTTGAGTAAAGTATAAATATCGAATCTTTGTAGAAAATGTCGAGATCTATACCTGAAATAATATCTTTCAGTTTAAGTTAAGTTCTAAATTGTAGGGTTTCGAAATTATAAAAGTCAAAACTAGGGTTTTCTAAATTAAGCCATTTTAGTGAAACTGTAGGTAGACTAACAAACCCTAATTTTATGTGTTCCTATACTTAGGGTTTGAAGATTAGCGATTTACCGTACGATATAGCTAAGGATACCAGGTAAGTGGAAATCGCAACTACAACACATAATTTTTATGTGCATGAAATTACGTGTTATGTGTTCTTATGATTTTATGCGACTACTTGCTTATGTGACTTACGTGATTTGATGTGATGAATATTATTATATGGACATGGCACGCATATTCATGACATGAGCATATGCACGCACGACTAGTATGAGAGTCAGGAAATAGCGTGCATGAGTATAAGATCGCTTGAGAGCGATGTATATTTGCCGATATAGGCATTTGTGTCGACTCAATGATGAGTCACGGCTCTTCTATGCTACCACGGCGATTCACGAAGCCGAATTACCTGATTCACGAAAGGTAGGGAAATGCCCCGTAGCGGGAGATGCAACCTGGAGGATGCGACTCGAGGGTATGAGCGGCACCGAGGGAACCTCGAGTGTTGGCGACCTCGTAGTAAGCTACCAGTGAGAAGCGCCCGCGTGTCAGACCGCATTGGGATGGAAAGGCGCCTTAGGGTTAAACGAAATTTGTGTGCCCGGGTTAGCCTCTCAGTGGGACGACATTGGGATTGAAAGGCACTAGTAGCCTCTTAGTGTGGATCACACTGGGATTGAAAGGCACTAGTAGCCTCTCAGTGAGTACCGCATTGGGATTGAAAGTCCCCATAGGGTTATGCACAGATTGAGTACTCGGGTTTAGCCTCCCAGTGTGTGTACTGCCACTTGTACCCTTAGGGGTTTGAGCTCTATATGGTGCATAGTAAGATTGAAAGCCGAGGGCCCAAATATGTTATGAAAAGTCAAGAAGAATGTGAGAAAGGTCAGGAAGGATATGAGAAGTAGATAGCATTGGCGCGGATGCCTTTGCTATTTAGGTCACGTGCATTTCATGCATGGTTTTCACTTACTGAGCTTTATAAGCTCATTCCACGTTTTTATGTGTTGTAGGACCCCGCGATCACGGTACGTGATCATTTTCACGGCGAGGCCAACTTTTGAAGCTTCCGTGGGCTTTTGAGATGGAAGTGTGTGCATGGATGCGACCTCGTGGAGGCCCAGTAAATAGATTTATTTTGACACGCTTGCGCACCTTCCTATGTAATTAGGACCCATTATGATTTTGTAGGAACCGTTACGATTCCCTTTTATGAAAAGGAAAAATTTTATACGAAATTTCGTACGATCTATTTCATTTTTAGGACATTAGTCGCGTAGACTAATTAAGAAAGTAGTGGTGGAAGGCGGGGCTGCCACAGTTGTTCCCCAATCTGAGTTTTCCATTAGGTCGGTCTTGGTAGTTGCTCAGCAGCTCTTGATTTCCCGTCATGTGTGTGGAGCAACCGGAGTCGAGGTACCACACTTGATGGATCTGCAAAAGCAAATTAGAGAGCTTTAGGTACCCACTTATAAATGGGTCCTCTCAGATTAGTAGATTTCGGTGTTGCTTCAGATGTGGTTCCTAAGTTAGTACTACCTGGAGCTTTAACAACCAAAGTCAACGTCGAAGAGGTTGATGTGGGTGTGCCCTTAGCAGAAGACTTGGCCTTTTTTGTTGTCGTCTTTTTGGGCAGAGATTTAGGAACCCATTTGGGTTGAACCCGACAGGGAAGGTTAATTTCAGAACGAACAAACGCTATGTTATGCTTGACCGAGGAAAATATCTTTTCATTGGATAATCTCCTAAGGTGCTTGGAGGATTCGATCTTCATAGGATACCTTAGGTGAGAACAAACGTGAATAGCGCTATAAGCCCTTTTCATGGCTGGATCTTGTTTCGTACGGGTCATCCTTGACGCATTGGTTTTAGAATGATTATATTTAATTTTTGACGTAGAGCCAAATTCTTAATTGGTGCTTCTAAAAGTTGTGGGCTGAAGAGAGCACGTAGAAGCAATTATCTGAAGTGAAGAAATGGCTCTTTTATTTCTACGAGTATCTTTTATTTTTACAGAAGAAGGGCGGACCTCGGAAGTATTTAAATCTACATGTCCATTCTCTATTTTTATTGTAGACACTCTTGCCTTTGACTCCTTAGACTCTGCCACTACGCTCCCTGTAGACGTAGTAGAGACAAGATTAGGAATAATATTTTTGGAAATATTTTTCTTGGATTTTGGTTTAGGAGAAGGCATCTTTTCTTTCTTCACGCTTTTAAGAATGATATTATCTTTTGAGATGCGTGAGAAATAGTTTGAGAAATGGAGGAGCTTCGAGATTTTCCATCTCTTTTAGGAATTTTTTTCTTTTCAGCTTCAAAACCTCTCTTTCTTTTTCCAAAGAAGCTCTTAATCCCTCTATTTTCTTAACAATAGGGGGTATGTAGAGAGAATTTTCATAATGATGAGATTGTGCTTCCCTTATTATAGAATGATCTTCTTGAAGGTGAGTTGCCTCAAGGCTCCAACCCTTGGGAAGATACTTAGTTTTGTAGCTTTGATTCAACTCGATGTAGGAGAAGGGAATTTCAACCCTAGTTTTGGCTTTTCTCTTGGCCTTTTCTAAGTCATCTATTTCCTTTGCGTTAGTAAAGACCATGAGATTCGTTAATCCTAAACCCATGTACTTGACATCGTAAAGTTGTTTACAATCAACTTTTGACAAACATCGTGGATTCTCAAAGTCTAAGCCAAATTTATAGTCATAGAACTCTTGGTCCATGGGTTGATTCAAGAATATTGTTTGATCAGCTTGTCCCCTTCTTACCAGAAGACCTAATTTCTTAACTTTAGCGTATAGCTTCTTACGCCCTTCTCCTAATAGAGTAACATTATTTCTACTGTTAATTTGGTAGCATTACAGGCGTCTAGATCTCTCTTAAGATCACAAACCTTAGTATTTGATTTAGCTAATTCGGCTTCTAGGTTGGTGATATTAGTAGATGCTTCCGTTATCCTACAATTGAGTTTAGCTTTCTCATTGAGATTTCTAACTAAACAGTTATAGTTATTTTCTAGCCTGTCTTCTAGTTCCTTAATTTTTTTCGTTATTTTGCTCTATTGGAGGTTTTGTAGTCTCTCTACAAGGTAGACTCTTAGTAAGTTCTTATATTGTTGTACTCGAGCTCCTAAGTTCTGATTCGAGACTAATGATTTTCGCCTGAGACTTAGATAGTTTCTTCTCTACTTCTTTTATGCTTTTCTGCTCACGTTTCATGTTAGTGTATGCTTTCTGTACGATTCTAACATGGTCAATAATGTGGAAGGAGAAACTACCTCCTCAGAAGGTTCAGATGCCTGGTCTTCGTCCGTCTGGTTGGAGGTTTCGGCGTCATCGTTCTCGTCCAGGCGGGCCATGAGGGTTAGATTCTCTTCTTCTGAGCTAGACGTATCCTCGAGCCAGTGGTCTTGTTTTGCCATTAGAGCCACTTCAGCTTCTTTTTGTTTTGTGAGTTAAAGCTTCCTGGAGTACTAGTTGGCATCTCTTCTTTGGGAGAGTGCATTCTCCAGCATAATGACCTGGTTTCCCGCAGTTAAAGCACTTGGTCGGTTCTTGGATGTTCTTGACTTTGGAGGTCTCAGGTGTACGTTCTTTGTTCTTTGAGCTTGAGGTCCGAAGTTGATTGGGTGATGATGAGGACTTCTTTTTGAAGTATTGTTTGCTCATCATTTTTCCAATTAGGGTCAACTGCTTTCTAGCGATTTCATGTTTGGCTCCATGTCTGAGTCTGATTCGACTTCAAACTCTGAGGGGGTAGGTGGCGTGATGATCTTCTCTTTTCGTGGTTTAAAGCTTCTCTTCTCTGAGACTAGGGCAATGTGACGCCCCGCTATCTACTACTAATTTCATACACTAACTTACGTGACTAAATAAAATATAAAATATATTACATAGGAAACATCGATAGAATTTTTCGATTTTACAAAACACACCACACTCAACTATTTTACAATACAGACATTGTTCATATTTTACATACAATACAAACGTATTTTACAAAAACACACATAATTAAACGTAACGCCCGCCGCACAGGTCGCATCCATGTACACATCACCCTCAAAAGTCACCGGAAGTTCCAGAAGGACCAGCCTCATCATCTAAATGTTTATGTACCGGATTCACTACATCTACAACACATAAAACATGGGATGAGCTATAAAGCTCAGTAAGTGGAAATATGCATGTATGCACGTGTACAAACTAGCAAAGGCATCCGCGCCAATGCTTTCTAATACTATCCTCACATCATACTCATTCATTTCTCATTTCCATCAGGGCCCATAGCTACTTACTAACCGCACCATCATATCATGAGCTCAAATCCTCTTCGGATAAAATACGATAGTGGCCCACACTGGCTAGGATAAAATTAGGGTTTATCTCCAATCTTATCTTTCACCAGGTCGCCCCTCTATCAAATTACTTTCCTGGCACTATAATTATACTACGTGCCTTCCCAATACCTAAATAATTTAGGTAAATATACTCGACGGTTTTACCCCCGTCATGGTGCCTTTGTAGAAGTAGCTATATTCTCATCTATTTCCATTACATATAACTCGCTTTCCACTCGAGTAATATAATGCACGCTCATTCCTCAAAACTCAATATGACTCGTGCGTGCACATGATCATGATGCATAAATAATGCAACATTAAACATTCCAAATAATCACATATAACAGATAATTCACATACCACGTATTCATTGAAGCAATTAGTCACATATTAATACACATATCAATCAATTTATGTGTTGTAGGTGAAATTCCCACTTACCTGATATCCTTAGCTTATCGTACGGTTAAATTGCTAACCTTCAAACCCTAATTATAAAAACATATAAAATTAGAGTTCGTTAATTTAATTATAATTTCATGAAATTAGCTTAATAAACCCTATTTTTCGACTTTTATAAATTTCAAAACCCTAAAATTTAAAACTTTAACCTAAACTGAAAACTACTATTGATATAAATTTCGGCATGAATTAAATGACATTAAATAAAGCTCGACATACTTCTTTATTATTCAAATAAGGTTTCAACATTTATCATATTAAACAATAAATCTTAGCATTATTAAAGGAATTTCAGTACAGATGTCGATATCAATCATCAAACCAAGTCTCGCCATTATTCTTATTACTTTAGCAAGATTTTGACATAAACTATATAATAGATGTCGACATTTCATGATCAATACCAAACAAAAATTTCACCTAACCACTCGACATCTTGTCTCAAAATTCACTCAACACAACTCGACAATTTCATATAAATATATCGAAACCACTGTTCACTCTCGACATTTTATTCGACAAACTCACATCACAAAATAACCTCGACATCTTACTTCACTATTCATAAAACTCGGCATCTCCCACACCACATATCGACATTCTCATAATAATTCGAAAACATTCTAACCACTTCACCTAAGACACATATCGACATTCTCATAATAATTCCAAAACATTCTAACCACTTCACCTAAGACACATATCGACATCTTGTCTCAAAATCCCACAATACATCTCGACATTTTATTCTACATTTCTGTAAATCTCGACTCTATCTAATTCGACTTTTTCAACTACACAAAACTCATGTCGACATCTTACTCGACATTTTCATAAAGCTCAAACCAACTACATATAAACATTTCGATATCCTTACTAAACACTATTTAATTCTAAACCCATATAAACTTTCGATCAAAAACCCTATTTTCCAAGAACAGTTTAAATACCATATGAACTTCAATATATACGATTTGAGTACCATATGTGATTTTTAACTAAGAAATTATTTTTACTAATCTCTGATTTTTAAACCCTAATTCCAATAATTAGTATGCTAAATATGAATTAAAATATATAGATTAAGATAGAAATTTCATACCTCCTCCTAACTTATGGAAAACTGCTTTTCGTTTCTTCTTCTGCTTCTTAATTATCGAGAGTTTTGTAACGTTTGTTTTCAGAAATTTGAAGTCTTCATTTCTTATTCATGAAGTTCTAATTATTATTAGTACTTAAATCTTAAATAGTTTAGGTTTTGTCTTTAGCTGTTGAAATTTGGATTCATCCTCTCATCATTATCGTGTATTAATTCCTAAGAGATTATGACCTTTACCTAATCCCCTTAATCAAATGATAACTCTTAATTAAATATTGTCCTTTATAATAACCTTTCGACATCTATCTTGAAAATTCGTGTAACAATCCTTATAATATCAAAGTCATTTCTCATTAACATCTTCACACACATCGACATCCTTATCGAGATTTTCTTTCAATATTCATAAAACTCTAAATAACTTTACATAACCCATATCGACATTTTTAGACTTCTTAAGATTTCAAAAACAAATTTCGAGATTGTATTTCAAAGTTCATAAGATCTCGAAATAAAATGTTGAAATCATTCAATCCCTAGTTCGACTTCCTCATCTCGAATTTCTAAAAATTTCGAAAGTTAATCTCTAAATATATTTCGACTTTATCTTACCCACACAACCTAATTTCATAATTCCTCAACTCGATATTAAATTTCCAAATAATGTTAGATATCATATAATCACTAAATTAAATAAATACTAAATATAAAATCATATCATCACATAATATGCATGCAAATTTATTGGCCAACTTACGCACGGGACTCGGGTATTACAGGCAATCGTGTCTTCAATTAGTTTGCCCTTCTGCTCCTTCTGAATCTCGCTTATATCTTCCTCGTGTTGAACGAGATTGTCAAACATGGCATGAATATCCAACTCCTCAAGAACTTTATCTTGTCTGATTTGAGTTGATATTTTTTTTCACTATGAGGGCAGAGAGGAAAGAAATCGTATGTTTGTTTCCATGTTCGTCTTTGTGATTTCGATTTTCCTTATCTCATTCAAGATTGTGAGGTATTTCTGATAGAGATCATGTAGGCATTCCTCGGGTTTAGCTCTGAAGGAATCGTAAGCTGTGAGAATATTAGCCTTCTTGGCCTTGATACCGACTTCTGTCCGCTGCATCATCTTATGCAACTCATCCCACATTCCCTTAGCTGTAGGAATGCTGTCGATCTGGTGATAAATGTCGTTTGAGATGCCTTGCATTAGATTGTTCTTGGTTATCAGATCATCCTTAGCTCTCACTCTTTCCACTGCTGTGTATTCTTTAGGCTGTTTTAGTCGTCTAGAAGCAGGAATTGGAGGATTAGCAGTGTTGTCACCGGGTACATTTATCCAGAACTGAGCTGGACCTTGCTCAAGTGATAAGAGAAGGTCTTCTGCTTGATCTTTTACCTCTATAAAATTCAGAAAGCGGCATCGCCATACTGTGTATTCGCCTCTCTTGAGTATCGGGGGATGGTTGTCATTACCAAGGGAGTAAGCATCCATTTCTTGTTTTTCTTGAGTTGATGTAGGATCTTCGTTTATTGTTTTGATAATTTGAAGAATGATCATGCTTCACAAGTAGCAAATTTGTTAGTACCGTTTGATTTTAAAAGAATGATCGAGAATTATTTTTGATTCAATCTTTAACGTTTGATCAAAAATAATTTTCGTCGATTAAGAATAGTATTATTGATTTTGCGCGCCAAGTGCTGTTCGAGAAAAAAAATTTCGAGCAAAAATAAAATTTCGATTAGAATGTAATTTTGCGATGAGAAACTGTTTAAACAGTGAACTCAATCGTCAAATTGACTCGTGAGGTTTGGTGATCGAAAATTTTAATCGTCGAAAAATTTGTTGGCCGAAAATCAAAATGTAGACTTTTTCAAAATATTGACTCGAGAAGTTCACTAAATTTCTCGAGTACACAGTTTCAATTTAGCGCTAGATTTTCGATCGAAAAGAATTTAGAAGATACGTGGCGTTGTTAAACCTACGGGTCCAGTTATGAGACTGTAAACAATCTAATCCCGTTTGGTCCAAAGGTAGTCCAGCCTATATATCCTCTGTCAATTTGAATTTTGAAAATTTGATCGAAATCCGGCGGTCGAAAAGTTTTTCGATGCATTAATTGTTTTGGTCGTCGAGAAACAGTACTCAATGGAGTTTCTCGCTGAGTCAAAATTAATAGGTTGACCGAAAAAAATTTACGAGCGAAAATCCCAAAGTCAAACATGTCTGATCGGGAAGTTTTTCGAGAGGCGACGTCGCTTTTCATGCTTAGTTTTGTTGACGACCTTCTTCTTTTCTCTCATGCAGATATTGAGTCAGTCAAGGTCTTCAAAAACAGCCTTGAGCTGTTCGCCATGCTCTCGGGATTAAAAGCCAACGCCAACAAAAGCGAGATGTTCATCTCTAAGCGGGCTGAACGTCTTAAGAATGAAATCCAAGATATTATGGGATTCTCGATGGGATGTCTGCCTGTTCGATACCTTGGTGTACCTCTCATCACTTCGAGGCTTAAAATCGATGATTGTACCCCACTCCTCGCTAGTGTGGATAAGCGTCTGGGCTCTTGGACAAACCTCTCACTCTCCTATGCTGGACGGGTACAGCTGATCAAGTCAGTCCTCCTTGGTCTACACACATACTGGGCTGGCGTCTTCCTCTTATCAACAATTGGCCTCAACCAACCAATGTGACAGAAGTACGGAGTTTTCTTGGCTTAGCTGGATACTACAGAAAGTTTATTAAGGATTTCTCAAAGATTGCATCAACACTGACAAAGTTAACCAGGAAGAATGTTCCATTCCATTGGAGCGAGGAGTGCGAGCAAAGTTTTCAAGAATTAAAGAAGAGACTCACTTCAGCTCCAGTTCTTACAATACCATCAGGAACTGGAGGATTTTCAGTTTATAGCGATGCGTCAAGAAATGGTCTGGGGTGTGTATTAATGCAACATGGAAAAGTAATTGCATATGCTTCTCGACAATTGAAGGAGTATGAAAAGAATTATCCGACTCATGATTTGGAGCTCGCTGCTGTGGTTTTTGCTCTAAAAATATGGAGGCATTATTTATATGGGGAACGATGCGAAATTTTCACGGACCACAAGAGTTTGAAATATTTCTTCACTCAGAAGGAATTAAATATGAGGCAAAGACGGTGGTTCGAACTTGTTAAAGATTACGATTGTGTAATTAGTTATCACCCAGGAAAAGCAAATGTGGTGGCTGATGCATTAAGCCGAAAAGCGGTAAGCGCAGAGTTACAATTATTGGAAGTGGAGGTAGTGCAATTTGGAGAAGTCGAAGCAAAGTTGGCAGCATTAACTCTACAACCTACGATACTGGAACAAATCAAACGGGTGCAAGAAAATGATGAGTTATATCTAAAAATCAAAGATGCACAGACGGATCAAACTTCAACTGATTTCAAAATTCAAGAAGACGGAAGTCTATATTACAAGGACCGGTTATATGTACCTGATGATGCGGAAATTCGAAGAATAGTAATGACGGAAGCACATGCGACGGCATACTCAGTACATCCAGGAGCTACAAAAATGTATCGAGATCTTCGAATAAATTATTGGTGGCCGGGAATGAAAAGAGACATTGCGGTGTTTGTAAGTCAATGTCTGACATGTCAACAAATAAAAGCGGAACATCAACGACCGGCAGGGACATTACAGCCTTTGCCAATACCTGAGTGGAAGTAGGATCATATTACTATGGATTTCGTTGTTGGCCTACCAAAGACTGTAAAAGGTTATGATGCCATTTGGGTTATAGTCGATCGATTGACTAAGTCTGCTCATTTTCTACCCATAAGCTCGATGTTTTCCCTGGAGCGATACGCAGAAATATATATACAAGAAATTGTTATACTCCACGGGATTCCGTTATCAATTATTTCAGATAGAGATTCACGGTTCTTATCAAACTTTTGGAAGAGTCTGCAAAAAGCAATGGGACTAAATTGTCTTTCAGTACGGCTTATCATCCTCAAACTGATGGGCAGTCAGAACGAACTATCCAAACTTTGGAAGACATGTTACGAGCATGTGTTTTGGATTTTAAAGGAAACTGGAGCAAATATTTGCCACTGATCGAGTTTTCTTATAACAATAGTTATCATGCAACTATTGGGATGGCACCCTATGAAGCTTTATATGGGCGAAAATGTCGATCTCCCATACATTGGGATGAAGTTGGTGAACGTGCGATGTTAGGACCTGACATGGTTCAAGAGATGACTGAGGCAATAACAAAAATACGAGAAAGAATGCAAACGGCTCAAAGTCGACAAAAGAGTTATGCAGACCGAAGACGCAGACTGTTAGAATTTGAAGTTGATGACTGGGTGTTTTTGAAGGTATCTCCGATGAAAGGTGTGAAACGGTTTGGTCGAAAGGGTAAGTTGAGCCCAAGATATATTGGACCTTTTAGAATAATTAAAAGAATCGGTAAAGTAGCTTATCAACTGGAATTACCATCCTCATTGGCACAAGTTCATGATGTTTTTCATGTATCGACATTGCGAAAATATGTCGCTGACCCGAATCATGTCTTGAGAAATGAAATTCTATATCAACAGCTCAAGCCAGATTTAAGTTATGAAGAGAACCCAGTGGAGATTTTGATGTATGAAGTGAAGAGACTTCGAAATAAAGAGATTCCATTGGTGAAAGTACTATGGCAGAATCAGTCAACTGAAGAAGCTACGTGGGAACGTGAAGATGATATGAGAAGTCGCTACCCAGCATTGTTTCAACTAACCTGATTTCGGGGGCGAAATCCTCTTTAAGGGGGGGAGAATCTAATACCCGAGTCCCGTGCGTAAGTTGGCCAATAAATTTGCATGCATATTATGTGATGATATGATTTTATATTTAGTATTTATTTAATTTAGTGATTATATGATATCTAACATTATTTGGAAATTTAATATCGAGTTGAGGAATTATGAAATTAGGTTGTGTGGGTAAGATACAGTCGAAATATATTTAGAGATTAACTTTCGAAATTTTTAGAAATTCGAGATGAGGAAGTCGAACTAGGGATTGAATGATTTCAACATTTTATTTCGAGATCTTATGAACTTTGAAATACAATCTCGAAATTTGTTTTTGAATCTTAAGAAGTCTAAAAATGTCGATATGGGTTATGTAAAGTTATTTAGAGTTTTATGAATATTGAAAGAAAATCTCGATAAGGATGTCGATGTGTGTGAAGATGTTAATGAGAAATGACTGATATTATAAGGATTGTTACACGAGATTTTCAAGATAGATGTCGAAAGGTTATTATAAAGGACAATATTTAATTAAGAGTTATCATTTGATTAAGGGGATTAGGTAAAGGTCATAATCTCTTAGGAATTAATACACGATAATGATGAGAGGATGAATCCAAATTTCAACAGCTAAAGACAAAACCTAAACTATTTAAGATTTAAGTACTAATAATAATTAGAACTTCATGAATAAGAAACGAAGACTTCAAATTTCTGAAAACAAACCTTACAAAACTCTCGATAATTAAGAAGCAGAAGAAGAAACGAAAAGCAGTTTTCCATAAGTTAGGAGGAGGTATGAAATTTCTATCTTAATCTATATATTTTAATTCATATTTAGCATACTAATTATTGGAATTAGGGTTTAAAAATCAGAGATTAGTAAAAATAATTTCTTAGTTAAAGATCACATATGGTACTCAAATCGTATATATTGAAGTTCATATGGTATTTAAACTGTTCTTGGAAAATAGGGTTTTTGATCGAAAGTTTATATGGGTTTAGAATTAAATAGTGTTTAGTAAGGATATCGAAATGTTTATATGTAGTTGGTTTGAGCTTTATGAAAATGTCGAGTAAGATGTCGACATGAGTTTTGTGTAGTTGAAAAAGTCGAATGCATAATGTCGAATTAAATTAAGATGTCGACATGGTTTACTATGAAGTTGAAAAAGTCGAATTAGATAGAGTCGAGATTTACAGAAATGTAGAATAAAATGTCGAGGTGTATTGTGGGATTTTGAGACAAGATGTCGATATGTGTCTTAGGTGAAGTGGTTAGAATGTTTTGGAATTATTATGAGAATGTCGATATGTGGTGTGGGAGATGCCGAGTTTTATGAATAGTGAAGTAAGATGTCGAGGTTATTTTGTGATGTGAGTTTGTCGAATAAAATGTCGAGAGTGAACAGTGGTTTCGATATATTTATATGAAATTGTCGAGTTGTGTTGTGTGAATTTTGAGACAAGATGTCGAGTGGTTAGGTGAAATTTTTGTTTGGTATTGATCATGAAATGTCGACATCTATTATATAGTTTATGTCAAAATCTTGCTAAAGTAATAAGAATAATGCCGAGACTTGGTTTGATGATTGATATCGACATCTGTACTGAAATTCCTTTAATAATGCTAAGATTTATTGTTTAATATGATAAATGTTGAAACCTTATTTGAATAATAAAGAAGTATGTCGAGCTTTATTTAATGTCGAGATATATTTTAATTCATGCCGAAATTTATATCAATAGTATTTTTCAGTTTAGGTTAAAGTTTTAAATTTTAGGGTTTTGAAATTTATAAAAGTCGAAAAATAGGGTTTATTAAGCTAATTTCATGAAATTATAATTAAATTAACGAACTCTAATTTTATATGTTTTTATAATTAGGGTTTGAAGGTTAGCAATTTAACCGTACGATAAGCTAAGGATATCAGGTAAGTGGGAATTTCACCTACAACACATAAATTGATTGATATGTGTATTAATATGTGACTAATTGCTTCAATGAATACGTGGTATGTGAATTATCTGTTATATGTGATTATTTGGAATGTTTAATGTTGCATTATTTATGCATCATGATCATGTGCACGCACGAGTCATATTGAGTTTTGAGGAATGAGCGTGCATTATATTACTCGAGTGGAAAGCGAGTTATATGTAATGGAAATAGATGAGAATATAGCTACTTCTACAAAGGCACCATGACGGGCGTAAAACCGTCGAGTATATTTACCTAAATTATTTAGGTATTGGGAAGGCACGTAGTATAATTATAGTGCCAGGAAAGTAATTTGATAGAGGGGCGACCTGGTGAAAGATAAGATTGGAGATAAACCCTAATTTTATCCTAGCCAGTGTGGGCCACTATCGTATTTTATCCGAAGAGGATTTGAGCTCATGATATGATGGTGCGGTTAGTAAGTAGCTATGGGCCCTGATGGAAATGAGAAATGAATGAGTATGATGTGAGGATAGTATTAGAAAGCATTGGCGCGGATGCCTTTGCTAGTTTGTACACGTGCATACATGCATATTTCCACTTACTGAGCTTTATAGCTCATCCCATGTTTTATGTGTTGTAGATGTAGTGAATCCGGTACATAAACATTTAGATGATGAGGCTGGTCCTTCTGGAACTTCCGGTGACTTTTGAGGGTGATGTGTACATGGATGCGACCTGTGCGGCGGGCGTTACGTTTAATTATGTGTGTTTTTGTAAAATACGTTTGTATTGTATGTAAAATATGAACAATGTCTGTATTGTAAAATAGTTGAGTGTGGTGTGTTTTGTAAAATCGAAAAATTCTATCGATGTTTCCTATGTAATATATTTTATATTTTATTTAGTCACGTAAGTTAGTGTATGAAATTAGTAGTAGATAGCGGGGCGTCACAAGAGCACTCGCCTTTGGACCGACCCTTGGCTGGTTGAAGCCCCTCTGGTGGAGCGCTATCCGCGCGGCCCTATGATCATGGGCTTACCTATCGACTCGAAGCTCAGCATGGTAATCAACGAGGGCGGATGGAATGGGCCTACTAAAACCTCGGCGGAATACCTTGATATTGCCCCACGACTTCCCCATATCCACCCGGGCGAGCGGGACACGTACCGCTGGATCGCGTCTGCCAGTGGCTGGTTCCCTACTTCATCGGCTAGGGAGGCCATTCGTCACAAACAACCCACTGTTCCGTGGTATACGCTGTTCGGGGGCCCACTTACGGTTCCTAAACATGAATTCATACTTTGGGTGGCGATTAGTGACAAATTGGCTACAAAGGATAAACCTTGGGTGGCGGCTGTGGCCGGGAACTCCACGTGACTTCTTTGTGACGATGCAATGGCGGAAACTACACAACACTTATTCTTTGAGTGTATTTACTCTAGACGTTGCTTCTATTTATTGCGTAATCATTTGCGTTTTGGGTGGCCTTACAGGAGCTGGAGTGAGGGGATTATTTGGGCGGCTAGTAAATGGCGTGGGAAGCATCTTGCCTCGTTGGGACCTCGCCATGCCCTTGCTTCGGTGGTTTATCACCTTTGGTCTGAACGGAACAGAAGATGGCATGCGGGAACACGCAGGCCACCCGAGAGAATAGTCGCTGTGGTGGAAACGATCCTTAGCCTTCGCATCTCCACTCTCCCTCACAAATATGACTTACAAGCTACTGCAATGCGGTGAACATGGCACATAACGTGGACGAACTAGGGAGAACTTCTTTCCCCGCCTCTCCATCTCTATCTCATTATCTTCTTCTGTCGGATTCCCCCCTTTCTTCTCCTTCTTTTTCTCCTTTTTGTCTTCCTGTGCGTTGCAGGTTGGGTTGGGTGGCTGACCTCTCTGGCTTTTCGGTGCCATGTTGTGCGTTGGTTTGGGCTGGTCTTGACTGGTGGCTCTCGCTCCCCGTGGCGGAAAGACTCAGGAGTTGCCCTCGGGCCCCTACCGACCTGCTTGCGGCTACCTCTTGCAGTTCCGCCTGATGAACAACCTTTGCGTTGGTTCATCTGTTGTGCATTTGCGCTTTCTTGCACGTCGGCCTCTTGCCCTGCTGGAACTACACCTGGTGCCAGAAACCTGTAGATTGTTGTGGTTGTTGACTCCTACCATGCCTTTTATCTCAGTTGGCTGTGGTCTTGTGGGACCTGTAGGATGTCTGGGCTTTTGGCTTTCGATGTGTTGTCTGGTCGTTAAACATTACCGTTTGGTGCGTCATGAGCGATATCACGCACGCTGTTTTCATGTACTCCTGTTTATTTCGTTTAGTGAACACTTCCAAAAAAAAAGTTTTTCGAGAGAAAAAGTTTTGCGTGGGGTCAAATTCGTCAATTATCATAGAAAAATCTAAAGCTCGAAAAACTTTTCTACTAAAAGCGCTCTTGACAACGGCGGCTTCAGTAGTAAATCACTATTCCCAATTGAAACATTCTTCGCACATAGTTTTTCGATCGAGAAATTAATCCTGATCGAAGAACTTACCGAGAAAAATTGAAATTACACAAACAGTCACAGAATACGATTTAACACTGAATTCAAGCAGATACTGAGAATTAATCGATGTTACTGGTATATGCTCGAAATCAGCTACTGGTTACTCACAAACAGAAGATTAAACATGTTCCAAGCACGTAATGTTCAATTTTGCACAGATCTGAACACGTTCGAACTGTTCACCGCGCAAACAGTAAAATCACAAAATAAAAAATTTAGCCTAAATCATGGTTCTGATGGCTACCGATCTATTCCTAATTGATCTAAGCTACTTATGCGGCACAGAAACATCAAATTCAACTCAGATAAGCACATGATTTAAGCTATAAGATCGAAATGGAATTTCGTGCCAAACTGTTCTTCGATGGAATAGTAACAAAAATGAAATTCCGATCCAATTCTAACAATTTTCGATTAAAAACAGAACGAATCTACTCAGATACCAATTGTTAGGTTCTAACTTATCAACAGATCCTAGACTTGAAAACTAAGGCAATCGATTAGAATTATGGAAATTAGATTTCGATAAAACCATTCGTTGAGAGCTTCGAGAGAGATTTCGAGTAGAGAGAGAATGAATTATGATTTTCTCTCTCTGGAATTAGATTTGAAGCCTTTCGGATCAATTGACTAGAATTCTCTATAAAGCTCAAGGATTATAAGTTATACCAAACATACTTGGTATAAATAACATATAAGTCCTAATCTAGGGACAATTACAAGAAACGCCGCTAATTACAAGGACAACTAATTAAAATCAAAGCACAACTACAATTAGTATTCTACAGAAGTCAAAAAACAGAAAGAAATGACTTTGTGTAATTGTTAGGTCCTTGATTATCAACTCCTATGATCCTAGACTTCAATCGTTAGTAAATTGATTAGAATGATTAAGATTTGAATCTCGATCGAAAACTCAATTGAAACGTCGGGAGAGAATTCGTTTAGTGAGAGAATAATTCTGTTGTTTCCCTATCTAGAAATTGGATTGACAACCATTCGGATCAATTCAATAACATTTTGAACTCAATGTTTACAATGGGATTTATACCAAAAAAAGTTGGTATAAATAATCTACAATTCCAAAACTAAGGATGAATACAAGAAAAGCCCCAAATTACAAGGACATCTAATGAAATCAAACCACAACTCTAATTGGTATTCTACATTCTCCCCATTTGTGCTTGATTGCCCTTCTACGCGATCTGTCCTTGTGGGGCATAGAAAGACTAGCTCAAGCCCAGCGCAAGCTCGTTGTTTCTTATGGTGTCCCTCAGCTCCAATCGCTCATCGATTACTTCAAGTAGTTCCATCAGAAGTGGTTGTTGTTAGGACTATGCCCTCGAATGCTATACGAGTATTAGATTGTAGGGCATTAGCTTATTTATTATTTGACCTATTATGTAATAAGATATTTTTTATTTGTTTATTTAACGTGTGTTGTTCATTTATTGGATATAAGAGTACTTTACTAAGCATCCGGTAAAGCAATAAATGAAGTAATCCAAATGTGTCGAGTTGAGTCACTTTCTCGATGGGTACGAGAGAGGAAGGCACCAGTGGACTCTTAACCTCGGGCATTAAAAGTTCGTAAGCCTTAGGCTCCAGTTGGGTGCTGGATAACCGATTACGGCTTATTTGTCGATGACCTATCAAGTTTCGATATCCCGCTTGGAAGCGGAGGTCATGACTTGTGATGCGAGTCGAATCAAGGGATTGAATCGTTTCATGGACACTGACTCACGGGTCGTACGATCGAATATGGCTTATTACTCAGGGAGTGTCAATGACCGACGACAACACTATAGTAGTCTACGTGAACCTTAGACCGAAAGGGGCTTTGACGGAGTTGACTTTGAAGTCTCGACTGTTACTGGTTCCCCTCGACCCGATTTGCTGTTTCATGGGTCAGCGGGCCAGATGCGGTCTTGATGACGATTTGTGATTGCCGGGCTTAGACCGTTGAATACAGATTCACAGTCTTGCAAGTAATCGAGATAAGTGTCCTATGAGGACGGCGACGGAAAATTACGAAATCCTTGGCCAAGGTACTGAACTAACTCATGTTAGACATGGAGGGTAGTTTTGGTAATTAGCCTCGTTCCCGTTTTATCATAGAATCGAGTATAGTGAGTTTGACATAGACCATGTCTCTCACTCGATTGGGACACAGCTGAAGGGTTTATACGTAGTACTATAATCTATAGTAAGGTTCTCGAATAAAGACTTGGTCGAAATTCGCACTCGAATCGGGTTACGGTCCGGTACTGCGGGATTGGCTAGGTAACTGCCGGACTCTTGGATTTCTCCCTTGCCGATTGAGTCGAACCTAGAGAGTCGGGCTTAAAAAGGATCATCAACGTGTACTGATAAGGAGAGAAAGTCGGACTTCGTATGAAATTAACTTTGGGACTTGGGCTTGGCCAAGTGCTTAAAAGGCTTGGGGTAAAATTGGAATTTGACCCTAAGCTGATTTTCGAATTATGCCTTGGGAATTAATTTTAAAAATTAAATATAAATATGGAAATAATGTATTTGGAATATTATTTATTTTAAGATGAAAATTTCGAAATTAATCTTGGATTAAGTTTCGAATTTTATGCCATATTTAAATATACTTTGTTTGACTTAGTATTTAAGTTAGTAGTCTAATTATGGTATGTATCCTTATATGGATTTTGAATTAAATAAGCGAGAGAAATATATGGCAAAAATCTCTCCACTTAAGGAGTAATATCGAAAGCCATATCTTTGAGATATCCTAGAGATTTTCGAATATACCATAGTATAAATAGAGCAGCCCTATTTCATAATTTGGAGTGAGAATTTCGTGCTCCATATGAAGGGAAAGCAAGTGATTTTCGAAATCAACTAAAGGCACAAAACACACACCGAACGCACACACTCTTCTCTCACGCGACGGCTCTGTTCTCTCTAGCCATCTTTAGAGAACTGATTCCGTGGTACACTGCAAGGTCAGCTTGACGATCTAGTGCTATCCACCACCATCGACGAAGTCTTGAAGAAAAGGACGAGGAGCTGCCACTCGCTTCAACTGGTAATTCTCTACGGGTTGGACCCACCCTATTACATGTCTATGTGTTACTATTCTGATCCGAGCAACGAGGGCAATAAGAAAACCCGAAAACATTTTGTTCCGCACCGTACCCGGGGACGTGGCGTCTCCGGGAGACATCGAGTAACCCAACAGTGGTATCAGAGCGGGCCTCGTGATCAGAATCATAACGTGTTTAAATTGAAACGAGGCGCGTGAGAGACGATCGAAAAGCTGACATGGTTCGACCGTCGTTGGGCTGCCGATGCGTTGTCTGCCAACCCACGGCCACCAACTCGTGTGGTACAGACTGACGATGAACCACGAACCGGACAGGGACCCGCGCGACGACGGGACCCGGCCAGCCGCGCGACGGCGGGATCGAGCTGCTTTGAGAAAGCCCGATCAGCCTCGAACCTTGGGTCTGACGGCAGCCATGGTGGCTTAGGCGCCATCCCCGAGCAGTGCCGCCGCAAGGTGCGGCGGCCCGGCTGAGATCGTCCGCGGCTTTTGCCGTGGCTGCGATGGCGCGCACGGTGCGCGCTGCATAAGACAGCCACAGCGACTGCGGCTCGGCTTGAATGCTGCGGCGACGATCTCTCCCGGCGAGGCAGTGACTCGGCATGAAGGGGCTGAGACGAAGGGGGAGTCACGATAGTATTCTACCGCGAGCTGAACACGCGCACGTTGCGCGGCGTGGCGTCGCCGGCGGTGGCGGCACCGGCTCCAGCCGGGACTCCACACCGACGGCCTTCTCCACCATGGTTCTCCGGCGTGTTTTGACGGCTGAGCGATTTGAGTCGCGGCAGCTTTGTTAGCGCTTCATGCTCAAAGCCTTAACGGGCCTTTTAATGGGCTTGGCCCGTTTAAGGCCCAATTTTCACTTGCGGGTTTAGGAATTTGGTTTCTGGGTCATTTGTTAAGGGTCACGTCCCCCGGGTTGTATTTGTTTTATACGGGTTGTTCGACACTTATGATCCTCCCGTGTTGTAATTTACTGTTTTATTAGATTAGACTTAAATACGAAGACGAGGTCCCATTTGATGGAAGGCAACACCCGGCGGTGACAAGGTGGTGGACGTTCGGTGACTTTGATGCCGTTCGAGTGACAAAGGACGTTTGACGACTTCAAGACCCGTGCGACGACCCGAGGTCTTTTGAAGACGCATGTAATAGGGATAGGCTAGAAATAACCCGCTTATGTTGTCTTGTAGTTTATTTTCCTTGGGTCAATTTACTACCTATGTGCGTGTTGATTTTTGAAATGGTTTATTCTCCCGTTTGACAAATACTAAGTGGGTAAAGGAATTGGATTCCTGTCTTATATCATGCTTGAGATGTCTAGCATTGGGGAGTTTTGCGATTTGTTCCGAGTAATGTCGTATATCCCTCCCCAGTGTTAGCGTCTCGGGGGCGTCTTGGACGTCGCTCGTCATACCAGTCCGCCCCCCACGAAGCATATGGCAACAAGGGGCGGTACATTTTGTGCGATTTGAGCATAAGTTGATAGGTCACACTTAGGCAGTTAAACCCAATAAGCAGGGTTAGCCGTGACGGTCAATGACTGAGACTAAGATAGTTTAAACTCTTATTGGATAAGTTCGCGTTCGACGTGACTTCGATAAGATTAGTTGAGCCAAATATTGTGTTAAAGGCTGAGGTGAGTCTAGTCGAGTTGGGGACATCAACTCCACTATGAAACTTTCAACGAGGTTTCCGAAACTCTTCTCGTGAGGATAGTTTTTCAAGAAAAATAGTGGGAGTCAAGCGAAACGAAAAGTCCTTGTTTGCGCTTGATGAATGATAAGATAAACCTAATTAGATCTTTATTTTCCGCAGCTTTACGTTTCTTTCTATTTACTGCGATGACGAACATAATTACTATGCTGCTTGAGAAACTGTTTGGTGGGACCAAACTACGTGGACTGGCTCCGTAACCCGAGGATAGTCCTAGGTATGGAGTCACTGACTTATTTCCTCGATTCCCCCGTACTGCAAGTCCCAGGGACTGATGCGAGTGACGAAGACCGGGCTGCGTATGCCAAATGGCAGATAGACGAGCCAAAGGTCAAGGGCTATATACTTCATTTGAAGGAGCTTTTTGGCGAACATTCCAGGAGTGCTCGCTATTCCCTGACAGAGCAACTATTTCATTGCAAAATGGCTGAGGGTAGTGACGTCGGAGCGCACGTGCTCAAGATGATCGATTGGATAGAAAGACTCGAGGCACTGGACTTTATCATGGATAACGAACTCAAGAACGATCTTATACTTCAGTCGCTCCCACCTTCCTTCAATTCGTTCATCGTAAACTTTAATCTGAACAAGGCCGAGATGACATTGATTGGGTTAATGAACCAGTTGTCGGCAGCCCAGACTCCGATGAAGAAGGTGAAAGGAAAGGAAGTTGTTCTTGTCGCGAATGCTAAGACTCGAGGGTCGAGTACAAAGAAAAAGTCGGACAAGCCCACTAAGCCCAAAGGACGAATTCGAAAGGTAAGGCCAAGAAAAATTTGTTCAAAGGCGCCAAGCCGACGGACAAGTGCCTTCACTGCGATGAGCTTGGCCATTGGAAGCGCGATT
This sequence comes from Craterostigma plantagineum, assembly GCA_027422505.1. Classification (NCBI taxonomy): domain Eukaryota; kingdom Viridiplantae; phylum Streptophyta; class Magnoliopsida; order Lamiales; family Linderniaceae; genus Craterostigma; species Craterostigma plantagineum. The sequence continues at coordinate 4,259,312 of JAPQWV010000062.1, read as the reverse complement.
GCCCGAATTGTAAAGAACTTTACGTTTTGGAAACAAATTGTTCTATGACAGTAATTCCGCTTCATGGATCTTAGACTCGGGAGCTAGTGCTCACATCTGTGTTTCGTACCAGGGTCTGGAACGAAGTAGGAAGCTGGCGGATCGAAAGATCGTGATTAACGTAGGAAGCGGACATAGTGTACCGGCGACCCACATTGGATCATGAACTCTCGTTTTATCTCCATACATAGTTTACTGCTTTCCGATTGACTGGTTTTGCCCAAGGGGCTTAAGAATATTGTTTCTACTTCCGTTTTGAGCGGAAACGGTTATGACTTCTATTTAGTAATAATATATGCAATATTTATTATGGAAATAATTGCGTCGGAAGTGCAAGTTTACTGACTGGGTTGTATTACTTAAATATCGAAGATAAAATAAAAACTATGAATATAGTCACCAACAAACAAAAATTGGAGTCGAACTCGAGATTGCTGTGGCATCTTCGACTCGGTCACTGTAACGACCCGTCCCATACCGAGCGTCACTGTAGCATCGATCCTTACCGGGACACGTGGGGTTGGGCCGACCACACTCCGACTGATAGTCTGGCCCCACTGTATCACCATTTAACCTTTCAGCGTGCTTCGTCCTCGCTCACACGCACCCTGGGCAAACTTCCCAGGGGGTCACCTATCCCAAGATTACTTCAAGTCAAGCACGCTTAACTTTGAAGTTCTTTCGGATGGACTCCCGAAAAGGTAGGTCGACCTTGGTGATATGAGTAGTACTATCAATTCTCTTATACGATTCTTAGTCTAACACGCCCATACATTGTCAGTCTCAGGATCCCCTCTCATTCGGGTGTTGGATCGGTTCGTTCATGTACCCCTTCGCCTAGAAGCCTGCCAGGAGCCGCTCCTTATCCGTGCACCTCTCTGGCACCGGCGATCACTCCCTGCCCTCATCAGGCCCGGGCCTCACAGTCATGCTGGAGAACAGAAAATTCTTGAGTTGGAGAAAACCGGCGTTATAAAGCCGCTTGGGTCTGATCCCTATCCAACTTGTGAATCTTGTATCCTTGGAAAGATGACCAAGCCGCCCTTCACAGGGACTTTTACGAGAGCCGCAGAACTTCTCGATTTGATCCACACGGATGTTTGCGGACCGTTCGGGATAGCGGCTCGCGGTAACTTCCATTATTTCGTTACCTTCACTGATGATCACTCTCGCTTTGGCAAGGTGTACCTCATGAAGAATAAGTCTGATTCTTTTGAATAGTTCAAAGAGTACAAGGCTTTGGTGGAAAATTAGACTGGAAAGAGCATTAAAGTCGTTCGATCAAATCAAGGCGATGAATACATGAACCTCGAGTTTGACGAGTTCTTGAAAGAGAACGATAATTTCACAAATGACAGCGCCCGTAACACCGCAGTTGAACGGTGTGTCCGAATGCAGAAATTGAACTCTGTTGGATAAGGTTCGATCTATGCTAAGCTATACAGACCTGCCCATGTGGGGTTATGCGCTACTGACAGCGGCACACATTCTGAATAGATGTCTTACAAAGTCTGTCGATCGTATTCCATATCAGGTATGGACAGGACAAAAACCGAGCTTGAATCACTGTAGACAATTAAAAATTAATTGTCTATTTATAATATTGGGATTTAATGAAATAATTCCAAAAAATAAAATAAAGTCACTTATTGAATTACTATTTGTTGAGATATATAAAATTATCCCAAATTAAAAAATAGTTAATTTTCCTTTAATACAAAAAATCAACATAAGGAAAGCCTTGTAGTGATTTGCTAAATAAGTAAAGAAATCAAATCAAATATCATAAAATCGGAAAATATTGGGAGAATCAAGCAAAATATGGAATAAATCAAATCAAATCGGGATCAAACCATATTTGGATAAAGTCAACCTAAATATGGACGAATCATCCAAAAGGATTATATTTTCCATTATTGATAATTCTCTACGCCTATAAATACGGGGCTTCAGAGTTCAGAAATTATAAGTCAGAGGACAACGGCGAAGCGAAAACTTCGAGAGACGATATAAGACTTTTTCAAGCATTCTCTCAAAGAAGTTCATCGCATTCAAATCGTAGTCCAAAGACGAGAATCGAGTACGAAACTTCGTTAGACGATATAAGTCTTTCAGTGAAAAGCACTCCTTTCTTTCGAAGTCGTTCGTATTCGGATCAAAGCCAGGATATTGCGAGGCTTCGTCAAACGATATAAGTCTTTCTGTGAAAAGCATTCCTTTCTTTCGAAGTCATTCGTTCGGCTCGAAAGGCGAGATATTGTGAAGCTTCGTCAGACGATATAAGTCTTTCTAAAAGCATTCTATTTCTTTCGAAGTTATCCGTATTCGGATCGAAGTTCAAAGGCGGGATAACGCGAAGCTTCGTTAGACGATATAAGTCTTTCTTTAAAAGCATTCAATTCTTTCGAAGTCGTTCTTGCCAGAAGTAAAGCTCCAAACGTCCAAGTCCAATGCGTTAAGTTCGTGACCAAGCTCAAAAGCCCACGAATAAAGCGTCTTTGATAATTATCAAGTCCCTGTCAACTTCGTGATCAAGCCCAAAGGCCCACGAAGAAGCATCCACGAAGTTCGTGATCAAGCCCAAAGGCCCACGAAGAAGTATCCAAGAAGTTCGTTGTAATACCCATAAAATTTGATACGAGGTTTACTATAATTAGCAGTATAATTTTAAACTGTTAAGGAAGAATGCGAAATGTTGAGCTCTAAGGAAGATGAGTAGTTGTTACGTACGTTGAAATTAGAAAATATTTGTTAAGATTATCCATTAGAATATTAATCAATTTATGGTTGTAATTTTCAATATTATTCTATGAAATAACGTAAAGAGTATTATAGTAAATATATTACCCATACACATGTAAGTATTTCACAATAAACCTATTGTTAGCATATGTGGAATGATTAGAATTTAATTTTTATAAAAAAAAAATTAATAATAATAAGTAGTAATACACGTCTTAATGCATGCCTAAGACTAACATGTCTACTTCTCAAATACATGTGTTTCATGATATGAATTCAAGGAATGATAAAATAAAGTGGCAATAAGTAATAATAATAATTATGGATACATAGTATATTTATTTATATTAGTGATAATTAATATTTTATAAATAAACTATTATGTGAAAGTGAAGTTTACCTAACATGAGGAAAACTTTCGTTACTTAAAGTTAGCCATAATTAAAGTGATATATATGTTATAAAACCATCATCATCACCACGTTGGCCAATAATCTCACTCCACATAAATATATTATTTTTAATTATAAGCTAAGGTATAAGGGATGTTGAAGTTTCGTACTAGACTATATTTATTAATATGGATATACTAGTATCAATCATAATCATAGTTAGCTAAAGACTATGAAGATCAATATTGATAATTAGTAAAGGTGAAAGGGACGAATTTTCCTTTTCTTAATTAAGGAAGAACAATGATAGCTTCACTGTTACCAAAAATTGATAGCTTCACTTAGTAGTTACTTAACAAACCAAACTTGATACATATGTAATATTATATATATATCAAGACTACCATTATTAAGGAAATCCTCACTTGGTATAAAGAACAATAAAGAACGTGAATCAAAGTAGAGAACGAACTTCAACAAGACGAAAAGAACGAATGTTAGTTAATCATAAGGGAAAAAGAACCGACCAACTCCACTTAGCTTGTCTCTCTCACATGACCAAACATATGGATATATATCTCATATATGTTTATCCTCGTCATTTCATTCCCCTCTCATCATTTGCTTTCTACCTGCTCTCCAATAGCATTTCGTGCTCAGACCAATTTCATTTATAGCTTCTCTAAACCATTATAATACAGCAACAAAATGGAAATCAATTCACGTTTAGGCAAGAGGAGTCAGTGGAGAATATTTTGCCATTAAATACATCATTCGCAAGTTAAAGGGTGAGGGTGGGACTTCTATTCTTTTCGTGATTTAGGTTTAGTACGCTTCATAACCTTTATTTTCAATTATTTATGAGTTATCAATATTTAGGGTTTGTAAGGCTCATGGGCATACGGCTAAGTAATTCCATCCCAAGTTCATAATCTCTGTATTACAATAGAGACGCCAGGTAGGTGAAATCGTCACCTAGAACACGTAAACTAGGTTTTGTTTATGTTCAAAATATGTTTTATGTGGGCTAACGCAATTATTATGTGTTATTATGAATTCTATTTGATTTCATATAGCTTTAGAGCGAAATCTTTGATGTTGTGTGACCTTACGTGTTGTGGAATATTTTATGGAATTTCCAAAATATTATGTGCCTTTGATGTGTATGTAGGATAAATTATGTGATATTAGCTATTTGTTGTAGATTCATATGTATGACATGATGTTTAAGGATTCAGATTCTTGAGTTAAATAAGTGGCCTCATTCTTGGGAAGCATCGAAACTAGACATAGACCATGCTAGAAATTGATAGTGTATATATATAGTGTAAGTGCATATGTAGATTACATGATTATGACATATGTTAATAATGAATTCAATGATAATTATCTGAAGTTTCGTGATTAGGTATTAAGATTAGATTTTATAGTTTTCAGATGACTAGGTTGATTACGAGCTAGTGCTTGAATAAGTAGGTTTCGGTATTTGAATTTAGTATATTTTAGGGTTTTCACTTTAGTGTATCGAAGTCTGTAGGAATTCCTTTTGGCATTAAGAAATCCTTAATATTTGAGTTAACAATATTATTGGTTAATTAATATAATTTTTGGGCAGTTAGAGAGATGACTTGTTTGGGTAGAGTTAGAATATTTTCTAGGAAAATATTTATTTATTTATGTAATGTTGTATTTTATTTGCACTGCATAGCATATGCATGATATGTCATTCTGAGGAAGGGTTGACCGTGTGGATACGGTGACACCTTACGGTGTCGGCGCGAGGTGCGTGTGGGTAGATGTGACCGATTTTGGTCGTCGACTCGTAGTGGAGTCTGAGGGTAGTACTAGAGCACCTGACATCATTGTCGATGCCATTTTCGCATGACATTTGAGATGGTCTGGTTGGCGAAAGTAGCGACCTGGTAGAGTTTGCTCAGGGAGGACGCTACCAGCGTAGGCATCGCCGAGGCAGGTAGACGTCTCGGAAGAGAGACGGGGGTTGTCCTATATCTGATCTCTTGACTCCTTCCTTAAATGGGTTGCGCGAGGTGCCTAGTTCTATACCTGTGGGCCCAGTGGTTGAGGTGAGACCTGTGGTTGAGACGAGATATAGGTTGAGACGAGGTCTGATGATAGGACGAGCGTGCATTGTATGGTGAGGTTGGAACGCTTTCATATGAGATATGAAAGTGTTGGTATTGGGGTTGAGTCAGGGTTGAGTGCACGTTGCATACATACATATTTTCACCTACTGGGCAAGGAGCTCAGTTTACGTGTTGTAGGTACATCCGAGTCCGAAGACTTTGTCACGGCTGAGGCGGGCTGTGGCGGTGACTCCAGGGACTTTTGAGGGCAGGGCGGTACATGGATGTGACCTGTGGAGCAATGTTAGGATTTTTAATATTTTGATATTTTAGAGCTACGACTTATATAAATATACGACTATGTAGACGATGTTTATTTTAATATGTTTTACTTTAGAAATTTTTTTTATTAGACGGGTCTTCCGCGACTTACGTTGCGAAAATCCGCCAAATTGTGTATTAGAAAATGAGAGTTGTTACATTCGTGATCAAGGCCCACGACGGAACTTAACGAAGGCCCAAATCAAGAAAGATCAAGATCAAGAATTTTCCGAAGTCTTTCAAAAGTCATGCAAGTGAAGAATCAGAGGAATAAATAGAGATAGAGCCTTTAAACTTTATTAGATTCTATTTGTACTATTTTCTGATAATTCAATATTCGAATTAAAGAAAATTTGTTACAAGTTTTTGGCACGCCCAGTCGGACCATCACTACCTCTCATCTCTTCAAAAATCGAGAACATTGATGGTTAACTCATCGATCTTCACCGCTTTAAGTTCTTCAAGTCAAAGTGTCGGTGTTGTGACTCGAAGTATGTTAAAAATGACTAACGAGTCTCAACGAATAAGTCACCAAGTTGAGTTCGACGAAAATGATATGACTTACCATGGTGAGAATGAAGATTCCAATAGCGAGTACTCGATGTCATCTCTTCACTCAACTTCAAGCAACTCTTCAATGCAAAGCAACGCATATGTATACATGACGAATGTCACCACTCTAGAAGAACAAATTGCAAATCTAACTAGAGCAATTGCAGGGCTAACAAAAAAAGTTCAAGAACAAGATGCTCAGATTGCAAAGTTAGCTAGCAAAAGCAACAATGCTGATAACAATATTACTTTTGAAAGGGAATAAGCTTCTGCCGATTCTGAAAAAGAAGAAAAAGAGAAGTCGATGAGCCCTCAGGAAATTTCCAAGATTCTAATGACGGGATGATTCCTATTAGCCAGCTAAAGGAGTTCATCATATGGACGATGAAAGATGGAGGTTCCAAGTCATCATCGACGTATTCTAAGGCATACACTTCAAGAATCGACAACTTAAAGATGCCAAACGGATATCAACCTCTGAAGTTTCAGCAATTTGATGGAAACGAAATCCGAAGCAGCATGTGGCCCACTTCATCGAGACATGCCACGATGCAGGGACCTATGGAGATCGCCTCGTCAAGCAATTTTTTCGTTCACGGAAGGGCAATGCTTTCGATTGGTACATCGATTTGGAGGCCGGTTCAATCGATAGTTGGGATCAAATGGAACATGAGTTCCTAAGCCGTTTCCACAGCACTCGACGCACGGTTAGCATGGTCGAAACTCACTAATGCTCGCCAGTGGAAAGATGAACCTGTCATTGATTATATCAATCGATGGAGTAACCTAAGTCTGAACTGCAAAGATAATTTATCTGAAGCTTCAAGCATTGAAATGTGAATTCGAGGAATGATGTGGGGATTACGATACATCCTGCAAGGAATTAGGCCCGTAACCTTTGAAGAACTGGCAACTCGTGCTCATGATATGGAATTTAGCCTGGCCACAAGTGGGGCAGATGGAGCACCTACACTTGATGTTACCAAATTCGGGGAGCGAATGAATTACGAGAAAAGGGGCAAAGCTTTTGCAAAAGCTCAAATTAAAGAGTCTATGACGGTAAATGTCACACCACTAAAGCTTCGAGGAAGAGAAAAGGGTAAAAAAGTCATGGTAGAATATACCCCGCCGGAGCTAAAAGACAGAAAATTGATGCTTAAAGACCTTCAAGCAAGAAAATACCCATTCGTACATTCAGAAGTATCAGGAATCTTTGACGAGCTAGTACAAGCAAATCTCATCGATCTCCCTGAAATGAAACGGCTGGATGAAGCGGGACAAACGAACGATCCCAATTATTGCAAATATCATCGTCTGGTGGGTCATCCAATTCACAATTGCTTTATCTTTAAGGATAAAGTGATGCAATTGGATAAACAAGGAAAGATATCGTTAGACACTGAGGCGGCAGACTCAAATTATATCTTGGTTGGCAACGAAGATTTTGGAAGCGCAAAGGAGGATTGCGATGCCTGTTATGCTGGAGAATATGACATCAACAGCGTTATTCCATGTGATTGATGCAAGAAAATCCTACAACATGCTTCTGGGTCGTCCATGGCTACACGAAAACGGAGTCGTGCCATCAACTTTGCATCAGTGTTTCAAGTATTATGACAATGGCGTCGTAAAGAAGGTACTTGGAGATACAAATCCATTCACCGAAGCCGAATCATACTTTGCCGATGCAAAACTTTACCTTGAACGTGAAAAGGAAGCAAGTGAAGATACGACGCGCGGGAAGGAAAGGCACGTGCAATTGAAGATCCTAAAGCCATGCAAGAGGATATCGAAGGGATAACTAAACCATTGACGGCGCTTACATTGCCTTTAAGTTAGATTGGTTTTAAGAAACTGCAAAGCTCGTCGATTGGAGTCAAAGGATTTACTCGTCCGGGTCAAGTGTAGAATACCATTTGTAATTGTGCTTGATTTCATTAGTTGTCCTTTTAATTAGGGGCTTTACTTATATTAGTCTTTAGATTAAGGACTAGTTAGATATTTATACCAAGATTGTTGGTATAAATACTTGTAAATGAATTGAGCTGAATAGAGAAAGTTTAGAGAATTGATCTGAAGGGCTTGCAAATCGATTTCTAGAGAGAGAAACAACAGTAACTTTCTCACTCTAATTGAATTCTCTCTCGTGTTCTTATTTTGAGTTTTTCGATCGAATTCAATTGATCATCTAAACGATCGAATTGCTATGGTTTCTAGTCTAGGATCGTAGAGTTGTTAATCTGAGGACCTAACAATTGGTATCAGAGCAGATTCGTTCTGTTTTGAATCGTAAATTGTTAGAATTGGATCAAAATTTTATTTCGAACACTGTTCCATCGAAGAACAGATTTGGCGCGAAAAGTTTTTCGATCCAATAGCTTAATTCTGTGCTTAATTGACTTGAATTTTATGTTTCTGTGCTCAGTTAAGTGCTAAATGTTGATTACGATCAAATCTGTAGCCGTTTGAATGTCGAATTGAGGATTAACTTGATTCTGGAATTTTACTGTTGACGAAGAACATAAAGAACACGTTCTGATTTTGATCAAATTCTATATATTTTGCTTCATAACGTGTTTAATTGTTTGTTCGTGCGTGATTACTACTTGATTGCGAGCGATTACCTGAAATTTCACTGTCTAACTCCTTGTTTTTGCTCGAATTTGTGTTAATCGCATTCTGTGAATTTTCTCGATTGTCCTAATTTTTCTCGCTAGGGTTTGCGATCGGATTAGTTTCTCGATCGAAAAACTTGGCGCGAAAATTTTTCTCGGTCAGAATACGAAGTCAGCGCTAGAATCGTCATTAGCAGAAACGATTTTAGTTAGAAATATTTCTCGAGCATTATTCAGCGAAAAACTTTTCTCTCGAAAAACTTTTTCGGTCAAACATTTAACGTCTGACCAGGCGAAAATCATTTACACGCGAGAAACTTTTCTAGTCAACAGATTTATTTTGACTTGTCGAGAAGCTTACTAACGTACTGTTTCTTTACGATCGAAATAAATTCACGATCAAGAAATTTTTCTCGACCAAATGATTTTAAGCAATTTTTCTCGCTCGTAAAATATCTCGCTGACAAAATTTCTCGCACGAGAACATTAAATACATTCTATATTGACGAAATTAATTTCGATCAAACTTCAAAGATTGAATAGAAAATAATTGTCGATCTAATTTTCGAATCAAACGCTACTAACTAATTTTGTCACTTGTGAAGCACTTTACATCATTTTCATCCTTCAAAACAATCAACGAAGATCCTTCAACAACTCGAACACTACAATACAAACATGGATGCATACTCGAAAATGACAACCGTCCGCCGATCTTGCAAAGAGGCGAATACACAGTGTGGAGAAGCCGCTTCCTGAATTTCATAGCTCTAAAGGATCAAGCCAAAAATCTACTGCAGTCCCTTGAAGAGGGACCGGCACAGTTCTGGGTTCATGTACCCGGGGACGAATCAGCTACTCCAGTAATTCCAGCTTCTAGGCGACTAAAGGAGCCTAGAGTATACTCTCTGGGGAAGAGCTCAAGCTAAGGCTGATCTAGTAGCCATGAATACCCTTATGCAGGAAATCCCCAACGATATACACAGACAAATAGACAGCCTTACATCGGCTAAGGGGATGTGGGATGAGCCGCATAGGATGATGCAACGGACGGAAGTTGCATAAAGGCCAAGACGGCGAACATTCTCACTGCTTACGACTCCTTCAAAGCAAAGCTGGAGGAGAGTCTATACGAAATCTACCAACGATACCTCACTCTTCTCAACGAGATGACGAAGATAGAAATAACAAAGACAAACATGGAAACAAACATAAGATTTCTATCTTCTCTGCCCACGGAATGAAAGAAAATATCCACACAAATACGACAAAATAAAGATCTAGAGGAGTTGGATGTCCATGCCATGTTTGATAATCTCGCTCAGCATGAGGATGATATCCGCGAGATTATCAAAGAGCAGAAAGGCAAACAAACAAATGACACGGTTGCCTTAGTCTCGGAGAAGAGGAGCACAAGATCAAGAAAGGAAAAGATCGTTAGTCCACCTTCATCATCGGAGTCGGAAGATGAATCGGACTGCGACATAGAGCCGAACATGAAAGCCCTTGGAAAGCAGTTAGCTCTTATTGGACAAATGATGAGCAAGAAGTACTTCAAGAAGAAGTCTTCAACCTCGGCCAACAAACTTCGAACTACAAGCTCCAAGAACAAAGAACGTGCTCCGGAGAGTTCTGAGGTCAAGAACCCCAAAGAGACTGACAAATCCTTTAATTGTGGCAAAGCAGGTCACTTCGCCAGAGAGTGCACTCTCCCGAAGAAGAGAGATGCAAACTACTACTACAGGAAGCTTCAATTGACAAAACAGAAAGAAGCTGGAGTAGCTCTCATGGCGGAGCAGGACCAATGGCTCGAGGACACGTCGAGCTCCGAAGAAGAGAACTTAGCCCTCATGGCTCGTCTCGACAACGAAATGGACGCCGAAACATCGACTCGTACAGACGACGACAACGCATCCACGTCTTCAAATGAGATCCATCATGTGTGGTACCTCGACTCTGGTTGCTCCACACACATGACTGGTAAACAAGAGCTGCTGAGCAACTACAAAGACCGATCAAATGGCAAAGTCAGATTTGGGAACAACGATTCAGCCCCAATTCTAGGATTTGGGGATATCATTTTGAAGAATCTGACCATCAAAGATGTCTCATATGTCGAAGGTCTCCGCCATAACTTGTTCAGCATAGGCCAATTCTGTGACAAAGGGTTCCTGGTGGTCTTCCATGCTGACCGGTGCAGAATTTTGGATAGTCAGGACACATAACTCCTTCAAGGACTTCGGAAATCCAATCTTTACACGATCAACCTGACGTCCGTGCGTCCCTCGACAGTTGTATGCCTCATTTCTCAGATTGATATACAGAGGAACAGCCTATGGCATCAACGACTGTCTCATCTAAACATGGAAGCTCTCCAACGTCATTCTACGAAAAAGTTGGTTCACGGTCTTCCAACTATACAACTACAAAGGGAGCATCGTTGTTCGGCATGTCACCTAGGAAAAATGAAGCGAGCATCTCATCACGTCAAGCAAATTGCGTCTACTTCTCGACCATTGGAGCTAATTCACATGGATCTCTGTGGTCCGATGCAGACTCAGAGTATCAATGGAAGAAAGTATGTCCTAGTAATTGTAGATGACTATTCTCGCTACACGGGGACAAAGTTCCTCCAAACGAAAGATGAGACCGGTGACTTAATAATCAATTTGTGAACACAACTCAAAATCTGCTGCAACAGACTATTCAAGTTGTTCGAACAGACAACGGCACTGAGTTCAAAAACAACCACCTCAGTGTGTTTTATCAAAAACTTGGAATAAGTCAACAATTTTCAGCCGCCGAAACACCTCAGCAAAATGGGGTGGTCGAAAGGAAAAATCGAACACTAGTGGAAGCCGCTCGTACAATGCTGATCCAGTCAGGACTTCCACAATTTCTATGGGCTGAAGCAGTCAATACCGCTTGTTTTACTCAAAACAGGATGGTGGTTCACAAACTATTCAACAAGACTCCGTACGAGATTGTGAATAATAGAGTGCCCAATATCTCTTTCTTTAAAGTCTTCGGGTGCAAGTGCTTTGTGGTGAACGATCGAGAACAACGTGCAAAGTTCGAAGCTACATTTGTCGGGTACTCTTCAACTTCAAAAGCGTACCGAGTATACATCAAGTCCAACCGAACTATTAGGGAAAGCTATAATGTCACTTTTCACGAAGTGGCAGAGATGGCTTCTGGTCAACTCAGTCCAGGACCCGTGCCTAACCCGATGGTTCCTGCTCAAATCAGTTCAGGACCCGTGCTCAACCTGATGGCTTCTGAAGACAACATTTCAGAACCCGTAATCACTGGTGTGTTGGCACAAAACAAACTGAAGATGGCAACAACATCAAAGTAAATGTCAGAGGAAGCAACGAGACTTGCAATAGACGACTTGGAATCTCTCTTCGAACCAGTATATCGGTCATGCACCACTGCACCTACAGTGGATTCTCCTCTGTTCGAGACCGACGTACCAAGTTCATCTCACACCTCTACCCCAGCCGATTCAGATTTGCCACAGAATACCGAAGAACCTACAGTGGTCCTCGAGGAAGTATCATCAGAGACGATCGATCCAAGTGCAGAATTGGAACTTCCTCAGACAAATGATCAATCAGAGATTATAGGCAATCTAGATCCACAGATGGCTGACGCATCTGCTACAGCCTTGCCTCATGAGAGCAAGTGGACTAGAGGTCACCCGGTCGATCAGATAATTGGTGATCCTTCGGATGGTGTGAGGACACGTCGTCAACACAGTCTTTCAGTTGCTTCCTGAGCCAAAATGAGCCTACCAAAGTAGCAGACGCACTTCGAGACCCGGATTGGACACAAGAGGAAATCAATCAATTCGAACGTCTTCAAGTGTGGACCTTGGTACCCCGTCCACATGGGAAAACAGTGGTCGGAACTAAATGGGTTTTCAAGAATAAGAAAAATGAAGATGGTGAAGTGATTCGAATCAAAGCAAGTCTAGTAGCTAAGGGATACAATCAACAGGAAGGCATCGACTACGACGAGACTTATGCTCCTGTTGCCCGTATCGAAGCTATCCGCCTCATGCTGGCCTATGCGGCTCACAAAGACTTCAAAGTCTATCAGATGGATGTTAAAACCGCTTTTCTCAACGGCGTATTAAAAGAAGAAGTCTACGTCGCTCAGCCGGAAGGTTTCGTTGATCAAGAACATTCCGATCACGTCTATCGTTTGGACAAAGCTCTCTATGGACTAAAACAAGCCCCACGTGCTTGGTACGATGTCCTGAGTGATTTCCTCGTGAAGTCAGATTCATACGAGGAACGATAGACACAACCCTCTTCATTAAATGGCATGACAAAGATCTGATGGTCGTCCAAGTATACGTCGACGACATCATCTTCGGATCAACAAATCCTCGGCTCTGCAAGAAGTTTGGAGATCTCATGAAGAGCAAATTCGAAATGAGTCACATGGGAGAGATGCAATTTTTCTTAGGCCTTCAGGTCAGGCAGCTCAATGATGGAATTTTCATCAGTCAAACAAAATACATCAAGGATATTCTGAAGAAGTTTCATCAAGACCAGAGCAAGCCTCTCAGCACTCCTATGTCACCAAGCTGCAAGTTGGATGCCGATCCCTCTGGTAAATTGGTCGACATCACACTATATCGCAGTATCATTGGATCTCTTCTCTACCTCACTTCGAGCTGGCCGGATATCATGTTTGCCACCTGCTTGTGTGCCCGTTTTCAAGCCGAACCCAAAGAATCCCATATGCTCGCGGTCAAAAGAATTCTTCGCTACTTAAGGGCACCTCTACCCTTGGCCTGGTATCCAAAGGGTACGAATTTCAAACTTATCGGCTACACTGACGCTGACTATGCAGGTTACCGAATGGACAGGAAAAGCACGTCCGGTGGCGCTCAATTTCTAGGGGAAAAGCTGCTCTGCTGGTCATCCAAAAAGCAGAACTGTGTGTCCACTCGACGGCAGAAGTAGATTACGTAGCTGCCGCCAGCTGTTGCTCACAGATGCTGTGGATGCGGACACAGCTTCGCGGCTATGGGTACAATCTAACTAATATACCCATATATAGTGATAGTCAGAGTGCAATTGCCATTACTTGGAATCCTGTTCATCATTCACGCACAAAACTATCACACCTCACTTTTCCTATAACTAGTTTGGCGGATTTTTCGCAACGTAATCTGCGGAAGACCCGATTTAAAAAAAAAACACTCTTATTTAATAATTTAATATTATACACTTGCACCCATTTATTCCGCACACGTCCCGTTATGCAAACATTATAATTTAAAAGACCATAACCCAATATGTTAAAATATTTAAAACACACTAATAACACCCCCCAGGTCACATCCATGTTTGCCCAGCCCTCAAAAGTACGTGGAGTCACCGCCATCACTCTGCCTTAGTCGTGACGTGTCTCAACGTCCGACTCGTTCGTACCTACAACACATAAAACGTGGAATGAGCTATAAAGCTCAGTAAGTGGAAATATGCATGACATGGACGTGTCCTAAAACGCAAAGGCATCCGCGCCAATGCTTACTAACACTCGTATTCTCGTATCATTCTCATTCTTTCCTCATTTCTCTCATTTTTCTCATTCTCTCAGGGCCCTTAGCTACTTAGTACGTGCACCACCATATCATGAGCTCAAATCCTATACGGATAAAATACGATAGTGGCCCACTCTGGCTAGGATAAAACTAGGGTTTATCTCCAGTTTTACTATTCACCAGGTCGCCCCTCTATCGCGTCACTTTCCTGGCACTATAGTTATACTATGTACCTTCCCATTACCTAAATAATTTAGGTTACGGTTTTACCCCCGTCATGGTGCCTTCCTAGAAGTAGCTATGACTCATTTGTGAGTCTACATCACATACTAATATCGTCAAACATATTTTGTTCTCAGACGAACATATATTGTGCATACTCATACTGGTAACCCTCACATAGTGCGTGTATGCACATGCTCATGCCATATAAATAATGCCATGCATACATACCATGCTCGCCTACATGCGATAAATGCAATGCACGTTCACTTTTCCGAAATAAAAATAAATCCAAACGTGCACATAATATACCATGATATGGTGTACCAACTGGTTCTCCATGTCATCGCAAAATCATAAATAATAACTCACCATGCGATTACACTATCGCCATTAAGCATCTCACATAAACAACCAACACTGGTTGCCATAAAATCAAATAGTTCCATATAATTCATATCATGTAGGATCATTCAACACAGATAACACATTACATATTCTCATCAAAACGCATAGTCACATAAAATATGCATTTATGTGTTGTAGGTGAAACTTCCACTTACCTGGTATCCTTAGCTTATCGTACGGTTAAATCGTTAACCTTCGAACCCTAATTATAGAAACATATAAAATTGGAGTTCGTTAATTTATTTATAATTTCATGAAATTGGCTTAATTTGAAAATCCTATTTTCCACTTATAAATTTCGAAACCCTAAAATTCCAAATTTAACTTAAATTAAAAGTACCACTTTGAAATGAAAATCTTGAGTTGCATAATAATTTAAACTCGACATATTATATTATAAAGCTTCGAAACTTGAATGATATAAAATCTCGAAATACAACTCGGCATAGATCTCGACATGAAGTTGATAAACCTTAACATGAATCTCGAGTTCTTCTTCGACAATTATAAAAATCTCGGCACCACTTCATTTCAACACTTCGACATTCTTAGTAATTTATCTCGAGATCTCATGTCATAATTCATATATATATATATCGAGGTTATAGCTCGAGATTATCACATCACATAACATCTCGAGATCCCACTTCACATAACATGTCGACATCTTACTCGATATTATCATTTCACAATTCACAAACACGAAACCACATATCGACATTTAAAAATCCTATTCGAGATCCTTAACTACACAAGACACATATCGACATCTTGTCTCGAAATCCCACACAACCAATCTCGAGATCCCATGTAGACATTCTTATGAACTTCGAACCATTTCACACACACATTTCGACATCCTCATAAGAAATTTGAAATCTTATTCGATATCCTTCTCGACATTTAATAAAAATTTCGACACAATCAAACAACTTAAGATCTCGACATCCTCATAATAATCTCAAAATCATCTTCGATATCCTCTTCAACATTCATAACAATTTCTAAACAATGAATCAACTTCACATACACTTCGACATCCTATCGAGATTCTCTTTCAATGTTCATAAAACTCGAAATAACTTCACATAACTTATATCGAGATCTTGTTTAACAATTTAATTCGACATCTTGATAAATATCAACTTAACAAAACTTATTTCGAAATCTTTATAAAATCACTACTTAAATCTCGAAACCAACCAAACCCTAATCTTTCGAAGAGTATAACACTATTCACTTCTAAACTCTTAAAAATTTTCGATCAAGAACCTGAATTATCAAGAACACGGAACTTCTAAAAACAACCTTAAACCTTTAGAAAATCAAAATCTCATAGAAACTGATCTCATAAACCGTTCATGCCTATTACTACTTAAAACATACTTAACCATAATGAAAACATAAACTCAGTAAAAATTCATACCTCCTCCAAGCTAAGCTAGGAACACTGTTTGAGCTCTCCTTTCTCTCCCTTAATTTATCTTTCCGATGGTTTGTCTATTGAACTTATTCCATGTTTTGCATAGTTCATAAAGAGACATATTATCTCAAAGTTTGTAATTTAGCATAAAGTAATGTTTCTTCAACTTTATTTGATTGTATTTATCCTCTACGATTTTTGTGTTAATAGATATTGACATTTACCTACTCACTTAACAAGTGTTAGACTTGGTTCAACGTTATTTCCATTCTATCTTAGTAATCTCGACATCAATTTCCAACTAAATCTCGAGCTATGTTTTGAAAATTATAATAAAGATTTCGAGATATATCTATATATACAATATTTCGAGATTTCATTTTGGACTCCTTAAGATCTCGAAACCCAAATATCGAAATGAGTAAAACTCATTTCGAGATTCTAGTTCACATCCCCTTTCTAAATTTCGATATAAAATTTCGAATTCTCCCAATCTCTATGTCAAATCCCTTCTTTCAAATTTCCCCATTCATCAACATCCTAAAATTTTGAAATTATCCATAAAGAAACCCTAAGTTTCCGAAATTATAATGTTTCGGAATTCTCTTTTCAAAATTTCTAAAACTCCATACCTAATTTCCAAATAATGTTAAATATCATATAGTCACAAGATTAAATAAATACTAAATATAAATCATATAGACACATAATATGCATACAAATTTATTATATTGTATTTATTATTGGGCCTTATTTTAAATAAGTCAACACATAGCCCAAAGTTTTGGTCCATCTATTACTTATTATTTTCGGACACTTATTTGATTAAGTTTCGAAAATAATTCGAAACTGATATAGCTTATAGTTTCGCTCTTACTTTAATTCCCATTAACTCAGATATTTACCAAATTAATTACATTACATCCCCGTATTAAATTTACGGGTATTACAAAAACACATAGACATTAGATATCATTTTATCAAAGATCACGTAGAAAAAGGCACGATAGAGATGTACTTTGTGAATACGGAGTTTCAACTAGCCGACATTTCACCAAGGCCTTGGATGAGAAACGATTCCAATTCCTTGTCGGAAAATTAGGCATGTTGAATATTCCGTAATATGTGCATTACCTGATCTTCTGTGCTATCACATGCTCTATTCTATGTGTTTTCTATGCTTATTGTCCCTATCTTGCGTGATATTAAAAAAAATAACAATAATAAATATATATACATATATATATAATATAATGGGGTATGACGAAATCCTTTAGGTTGCTTTGATCTAAAGTCACTTAGAATTTTACCCCGACATGCGATCGATCTAATTGCTTATATTGTCAGTCTAAGTCGCATCCTTGTGTCTAAAAGGTCATTTGATTGTTCCACTAGACACAAAGTCACTTTACATGCGTGAGGATTCAAGCCTTGTTCTTTTTTTCTGTCTTTGGATCTACTTCTCGAGTGAGTCACACATCAATTACTTGTCTTACCTAGTGATTCTTGGTTTCATACTCACCTTGCGTCAGATCGTTAGGAAAATGATAAGGGAGTTTAGGCTATTCCTCATACGGCCTTATATAAATTCCCCCACGTTTGCCCTTAGTCATCCACTTTGAGCCTTCTCCGACGTCCTTTTCTTCATTTTGAAACCCATTCCCAGCCTTCAACCGAAATCTATACTCTTGGAATGGTTGTTCAAACGAGAAGGATGATGACAAAAGAAGGCATTGCTCAACGCACAAAGACCAAAGGAACCGGCCTTCCAACTACCTTGTAGAAAGTGGCATGGTTCCTGCTGCGAACTTCTCCAATGATAATCTCGTACGCTCGTCAGGACGGCTGGAAGAGGAGCACCCCAAAGTGAACTTCTCCAACGATAATCCGGTCTTATATCGGGAAACGAGAAGAGGAGCGCAGCCTCGGGTACGAATTCCATAACCGTGAACTTTTCCAAATAGATAATCTCTTAAACCTATCTAGGGACTAAGAGAAGAGGAGCACGGTATCGTCCCGAGAATCAACAAGAAGAACTTCGCCTACGATAATCTCCTATAGCCTCATGGAGAAGCGGAGCTTCAGCTTGAGCATAGCTCATTAAGGGATAGTAAATGAGGGAGAAAAGAAGAAAGATGCCGAAAAGAAAGGAGACAGACATAGAAATGGAAGATGACGAAGAGATAAGCTCACTTTCCTCTAAATTCCTTCCCTTCTAAGTCCTAGCCAAACTAAAACCTTTACGCCCCTTTGAGTCCAATCGACGGTCTCTCGCTTGGGTGAAATGATTAAACACGCCTCGATCACAGGTAAATTGACTTGAAACTGCTTGTGTTGACTTGAGTGATAATAATATAAAAATCCCAAGATAGAAATTATTGAGAGCAAGAGCGAACCTTGTGAGAGTTGTCGAAATGGAGCAGTCTATGAACTTAGGACTTTAGTTTGACGACAAGACTTGACGGCATTTTCTCTTTCAAATGTCTCGTAAAATTTAGGCTTGATGATTGATCGAAGCAGAATAATCTGACCCCATACTATAATAATAGTAAAATAAAAAAATATATATATATATATATAATATATACTTCGCACATTTTGACATGAAATGTTATGTTTCATATGCGTTGAATTGAATAAATGCGAATTTCTTTAGTATATCGCACATTCTAAATGCAATTTTAGATTGCATTGGTACTGAATTGTTTAAAATGCGATAAGTTTTTCTATGCTCTAACCCTCGCACAATATTTTGAAGTACATGTTTCGGGGACCATGTACACGTACTTACTTGGTAAATTTGTGTGTTTTTATGCTCGTGACTTGAATTGATTTAATATGCTTGCATAATTAGTTAATTCTTGTGCATCATTTGAGGGGGAGCAAGTATAAAAATCATGGTTTAGCTCCAAATATCTTTGACGTTTATCTCTGAGTATTTCAGATCTTTCAAGCTCAAGGAATGAGACGTCGACACTACAAAAAGCGGAGCCAGACCCAAGACCAGATATTTCAAAAATAACATTGCCAAAAATAATTGTTGATTAACTCCATTATTACTAACTTTTATCTCTAAGTGGTACAGATTTTGTTTAAACTACTACCAGGGGAGCTAGACGTTACTACTCGGAAAATATAGGGAGTTAATAATTACTAAGGGGGAGCCTTATAATGGGTTTTATTTTGAAATAGGGGTCAATCTGAAATTCTTTAGAAGAACTTACTATCGAGAAACTGGATATTTGAATTAATTTGCAATCTAAAGTTTCTCGATCGTAAATAGTGTCGGGATAGATTTTGATTGGCCGCGATAATTTGCGATCGAAAAATTTGAATTGAGAAGCAATTTTCGAATCAAAAGTTTCTCGAGCGCAAATAGTAATGAGCCTGATCAATTTAATCACAAAACGTCCAATCGCAAACCCAACATTGATTTACAGTGAGTTATTAAAAGTTCACATTTTTGTCAGTCGCAAATCTTTTTCTCACGCAACCCTAATCGAAAGAAATTCTCTCACGCAAAACATTCTCAAAAATCTTCTAATTTTCACTTCAAATCGTCTGATTAAGATAGAAACTCGATTCGGTTAACGATTGCGAATGTTATAACTTGATTTGCATCTACATTCTGTAGTTTTTCGCGTGTTTAGTTAATATTTTTCAACTGTTCTTCAAAAACGATTTAAACGTATACTGTTTCACTAAATTTAGGCATGCTTCTTGGATTTTCTGAGTTAAATGTCTGTTGTTTCGATAGATTCGATGTTTTTTCGATGTCTGTGACGATTATATGAGCTTCGCTGAAACTGGGTATTTTGAAGTTTTGAAGCTGTCGAAGAACTTCGTCGATCGCAAATAATCTTAATTGAATTCCAATTCGATTGAGATACTGTTTGTGTCGATTTAGTTTTCGATCGCAAAATTTTGATTTAAGTCATCACGAAAAGATTTTGACCGATAACCTTACCATCGAAAAATCCAATTATAATTTTCTGCGAGCGAAAAACTTACGCATTGAATAGATAATTTAGATGCAAATTCAAATCGAGCGTTAAACTTACCATCGCAAAATTAAATTTTCGATTTCACTTCATTTCGGTCGCAAAAATGTTAGAAGCGAGAAATTTATTTTTCAATGCTTAACTTTTTCGAACGTAAAATTCGCCGCTTAGAATAAATTGATCGAAAAATTTCTCAACGATTGACTTAGTTTCGTCGTTGACCAATTTCTCGATAAAAATATGTCGCCGCGAAATTTTTTTTTTACTTACAATCGAAAATCATATCGCTCGACAAATTTTCAAATCGAAAATTTTATTCACTCGAAGAAAATTTCTCGACAGTAAATTTACCGGAGAAATAATTTCTCGATCGTAAATTTACACGGAATTTTCTCGATCGTAAAATTGATCGACTACAGTCTCAATTTCAAACTCAACACTTAGAAATTTTTTTCCTAAGCTTTTGCACTGTAGCGAACGCTAGCGAATAAAATTTTCTCGATCGAAAAATTGCACGGAAACGTTTCAATTGAAATCAGTGTATGGAAAATCAAATTGCAATTCAATTTTCTCGAGCAAAAATTCTCTCGGCATGAACAGTGACTTACTGATTCAACACTTAGCGAAATTTCGAACCATTTTTCACGCGACAAATATTTCCTTCGAAATTACATTCATGCCATCACGATTTTTGAAATTGAACATACACTATGCATTTGATATGATTTCAATTCAACATTCATCGAACATGCTATTATTTGCAATATTACTATAGTTTGATGAAATTTATTCATATTTCGACTGAAAAAATAAAATTGAACTAATGAACTTTTATATATCTTATATTTCGGATGGATCGCTACCCAAGATGCAACCACATATATGATCACAATATGTACTTGAAGGTTCAGGATACGAACTTTCAGCTTGATCTGGACACATTTCGGTGCCCGGACGAGATCATCGTATCCATCCTCAGAGGTCACCCCATTTGGCACGCGCTGACGGTCACTGCCTCAGTGCCGATGGTCTATCTCCAGCAATTCTGGGGATATATACAAGGAGTTGTAGCAAATGGAGCATTCTCCTTCACTACAAAACTCAGGACGCGGCATATTCTTATGAGCAAGAGCCAGTTCGGGATGATGCTGGACTTGCCCCACCACGACAACTACGACCCGCTCTCGACCGACGCTGAGATGATTCAGGACTTCATGCACATGGGATACCAACCGCCGCTTACAAGATTTTCTCACGTCTAGAGCAGCGGTATCCCTCACCCCTGGAAGACACTGTTCGGCATAGTGAACAAGTGTCTATCACCCAAATGCGCTGGATTCGACAAGGGCAACGGCAACATACTGCGGATCTTTCACGGCCTCGCCTTCGCCAGAAACTACGACTTTGCATAGCTGATCTGGAACTATCTAGCTGAACAGATTCGGCTGAAGGAGAACCGAAGGTCAAAGAACGTGCCCTATGCGCGCTGGTTCAACGTAATCATCAGGGAGTTCATGGAGCTACATGCGGAGAACATCCCAAAGCTACCTCCTGGTGGAAACTACCAGCCGCCAAGGCTCAAGTTTTTCCACAACCCACGGCTCACGGACTTGGACCAACCATCGATGCCGATTCAACTCAACTTACTCAGGCTCGCCGACCCCGCTGGAGCTGAGTATCAGAGGTTCTGCCGGGAACACAACTTAACGGAAGCAATGATTAGAGGGCCCCCGGCAGATCACCATGTGAGCCCTCCCCAACACCAACCAAGCCCTGACGACGCGATGATTGACGTTGTCGCTCAGGAGCTTCAACAGGAGCCTCCTTTGATCGAAGAGCCAATGCCCGACGTGGAAGATGTTTTGATAGACGTTGTGGCTACCGAGATGGCGCTCGAGGCTCCTGCACTTGAATTATAAGTGGAAGTACCCATACATGTTGGCGTGCTCGAAGAAACTTTTGAGGAGGTTCTTCAGCAAGAAGCACAACCCGAAACTGAAATGGGGCAAAGCTCTCTTCCACCTGTGACGGATCAGGCACTGGAGGACGTTAATCGTGACCTCACTCCTCACAAAGCCACCCCGTCCACGGAGTCTGACGAGGAAATAAGCCTGATAAGTAGGACTCCCGGAAGACTAAGCATTCAGCTGGAGTCTCTCTTCTCGGCCGTCACTGCCGCGCCAGATATTACGCTGCCCACATCGACAAGTGTTGCTGGCACTTCTTCGCTCAATCTTGTGCCGCAACCAACTCACGTGGTGTCTGGTTCGAAGGCGCAACCTGAGCCTGCCTTAACACCCATAGAGGCGAATCCTCAGGATTCGACTCGAGGATTGGATGGAAGTCTCATACAGTCACAACCTCAAGTGACTGTGAGCCAACCCCAAGACTCGGTGTCTACTCTAGGATTGATAACAGGCGACATCAGTCGTCCTGGTCCATCCATGGAGTCGTCCACACCCTTTGTGACGAACGAGCAGTTCCAGGCCGCTATCCCTGCCGCTATACAGTCTATGGAAGACAAGATCACGGAGAGAGTACTTCAAGCTCTCGAGGCATCCCGAAGAGATACCGGGAAAGCACCTGCCTCTGAAGGCCCTTCGTCACAAACCCACCCCACCCTCCACAACCTACACCCACCGACCCTCTAGCGACTTCCTCCATCCTCATCAACCCATACACCATCCCCATCACCGAGCTCCACGACATTCTCCTCGCTCGTTTGATAGGCCTGTCCATCCGATCGCCTCACGAAGAATCCCTCTATCGACGATTCGTGGATCATCCTGAGCCACCGCCTGACACCTGCCGAGGCCAAAGCTCCCACTCCCGGCGCAGACATGACGATCCTGACGATCAGGACCATCATGAGGGGGAGAAGAGGCCGAGGACATCTACAACCAGCCAAGGACAAGGCTCGGGCGCTACGCGGACAAGCGCTGGAGCTGGTGAAACCCAAACCACCCATACTACCCAAACTACCCAAACCACGCACCGCACAGCCACTCTACCACATATCGACCCACCAACCTTTCACCTTAGGACTCCTCCGCCCACACCGCCGATCTACTCATGCCCCTTGCTTCCGGAAGAAGTAGCAAGCGCTGCAATGCTTGTAGCTCTGGCAGCTACCCAAGCTACTCCCTCTGGACATGGAGTCAATCCACACGAAGTATTAGACAAGTACATCTTCGAAGGCCAGTGGATGACCCATTCCATGCCCCAGGAGCATCAGAGACAACGGCTTCAGGACGTACGCCACTTCTTACAACAAGCATCTGTGGACCCTGTGATCATTGAAGACGACGAACTTCAAGAAGGTGTAGACTACCAAAATGAAATCCCAAGGCTACCAGAATTGATCGCACAGCGAGTGGCCTCCCCTACAAGACAGATGCCATGGACCGTTCGGACCGACATGCCGTGGGAGAACATCCACATAGAGATACCTTTCCTTAAAGAAGTCAGGGAAAACATTTTGAGGTCACCGGATCGAATTAAGAAGCCGGATGAGTTCGAGCTGAGAGGGATCTCTCACTGGGATCAGCAGAAGAGAATGCCATATCTGTGGATGCTGACCCAACTAGGACCGGACGTGAGGCTGGGGATCCCGAAGAATCGACTGAAGAGTCACTTCAGGGAACTCTCCCCAATTTCCCAACTCCTCAGTGTCTACTGTACCAAAGGAGGACTTCCAACACCTCACTACATCATCGAACGAGTGGACAGGACCCGAGAGGAACTGAGCGAGAGCGACCTGCCGTACCTCCCCGCTGATGAAGTCTACCATCTATCAGCTATACGTGGAGAAGTACAAAGGTCCTCAGGGCTTCATCAAGAAAGAAGGCCTCGAAGGGCTCTATCGGTTCATGATGCGACAAGTCAAATACTTCGCCGCTCACGACCTTCAAATGGCGCTTGAGAGCAATATGAAGAAGGTCAACATGGCCGAACCACTCCTCAAAGGACCTGAGATCGAGAGACTTCCAGCAATCACATACACATCAGCTCCGTCACCGGCATCACCTACAACAATCCAATTGCCAAGAAGACCAGGATGATGCTGAAGACAGAAATTCACAAGTTTTGCGACGGAACCCTCAAGATCGTCAGGCGAAATATCGAACAGAGGTTGGAAGAGATAAATAGAGACACGATGCTGAGGATCCACCGGTTTGTGAGAGAACAGGCGCTCCTGATGGAATTGTTGGATGACATCGAGGAGCGCCTGAAGCTCAGGGAGACCGTTAGGGACTACGAGCATGCGTTGGGCTTGCGCAGATCGTACTATGCCCG
Organism: Craterostigma plantagineum; assembly: GCA_027422505.1. Taxonomy (NCBI): domain Eukaryota; kingdom Viridiplantae; phylum Streptophyta; class Magnoliopsida; order Lamiales; family Linderniaceae; genus Craterostigma; species Craterostigma plantagineum. The sequence continues at coordinate 4,234,654 of JAPQWV010000062.1, read as the reverse complement.
ACAAGGACGAACAACGCGGAGACGCAATCGAGCACAAATGGGGAGATTGTAGAATACCATTTGTAATTGTGCTTGATTTCATTAGTTGTCCTTTTAATTAGGGACTTTAGTTATATTAGTCTTTAGATTAAGGACTAGTTAGATATTTATACCAAGATTGTTGATATAAATACTTGTAAATGAATTGAGCTGAATAGAGAAAGATTAGAGAATTGATCCGAAGGGCTTGCATGTAGCACCCGGGTTTCCCGTAAGTCTTTAGGGCCAATAAATTAGCAAAATGCGACTTCGTGATTTATGTGCATCGACATGATCTATGCGCATTAACGTGACTTACGTGCATCATGCGACTTATGTGCTATTAATTTCGGGTCCTGACATCGTAAGCACATTAGGGCCAATAAATTTGCATAAAATGTGGAATGCAATTACGCGCTTTTCGTACCTTCGTGCTTATGTGACTTACTTGAAATTTGTGTGGAAAATTTACGTGCTTAGGCGATTTCTTGAATTTAGTGCAATTAATTCGTACCAAGTGACCCCTAATTTATTTTGGAATTTTCGAAATAGGCAAAATGAATTTGGGTAATGAATAAAGATTGGACTAGATGTAAGAATTGGGCCAATCAAAATATTGGGCCCAACTCACTTAGGGATACTGCTTAGAGAAACCCTCCTTGAATCAAGGGATATTTTCGTTACCTAAAGCCTTAGCCACTTAAATTACACCTAAAACTCATTTGAAGTCCACAAAAAAAACTCCATAGCCAAGAAACTGACGTAAGCTTAGCCAAAGAGGAAGGAGAAACCAAGCGAAAAAAAAAAACACACGCCAAGTGAAAAGGTAATGAATCCTCACCCTAACACTCGTATCCTCGTTTAGGCATTTCGGTATCTTAGAGCTTTAAACACGAAAATAAGTACTACACATTAGGGATTATGCGATTTTAACCCCCCGAGAAGCGTCCTAACTTTGATTTAGTAATCTTAGTTTTGTAATAACACGTTCTATGGATTATTAGGCACGAGAGGTTAAGTTTAGACTAGCATTTCTGTTAAACCTGGACATTAGGGTTTAAGGAGTTCATACCACCTTCAAACGAGTTCTTGAAAAGTCACCTTTTTGATCTTCATAACTAGCCTATCGCGGATTAGATAGTGTTTGTTTAGGAATGAGTTCGCGAAGTACAAACTCTGCGAACTCAGGTTCGCGAACTCACTTCGCGAATCCAAAAACTCGGCGGGGCCAACTTCGCGAATCCATCGAAGTTCGCGGGTTGTGCTCTGCGAACGCATACAAGCCGCAAAGTTGGAGTTTTGCGAATTCATGCACTTCGCGGCCCCATCTTGCGAATGGGACCTTTTGCGAATCCATGGAGGTTTGCGGGCTGAGGAGGTTTGCGAACCCGTCCAAGTTGACGAATTCCCACAAGCCGCAAACCCCAACTTTGCGTGTCCGGATTTTTCGCATCTAAATCATTTTGCGGGCTCATCATAATTTGCGAACTCCACACTTTGCGAACCCCACGAGGATTGTGAATGGAGGTTCACGGGTCCAATACATTTCGCGGGTCGACCAAGGGTTTGCGAACCCAGCAACTTTGCGGGCCGATCGAGGGTTTGCAAACTCGTGCGTTTGCTGGTCCAAGCACTTCGCGGGCTGCAATTATTTGGCGAATCGAGTTTACAAATCCAAGGATTTGCGAACTCAAACACTTCGCAAATCAACTTCACGAATTGAACCCCTTGGATTAAAACGATTCAAGTTAAAAAAAATATTTTCGCACCATTTAATAAGAAAAATATTCCGATTCCAATGAGCATAGGCTCTTTCAACGCCCGATCATAATTTGCCTATCGGTGTCCTTAGGGTCAATTTTCGGTATAGGTAGACGTTGCATTCGATAGAATTTTGGTACGAAAATTTACGTAGCCAACTGATATAATTTATAGACTGACTTTATAGCTTGTTCGAGTTTAAAGGATGAAATATTAGGAAATTCACCAGACCGGCTAGCAAATAGCTTATGGACGAATTTTATGAACTTCATGAACTTCATAAAATTCCCTAAGTCAAGGGAGATGTACCAAGTTAACTAGGACTTCAAAAGATATTTATAACCAAGGAAAATACCTAAGGCAGTACGTAATTAATTAATTTAAAATAGTGTCCTAACGATACTATTCTATGTCTAAGGATTGGACTTAGGACAATACCCGGGTCAGGTAGCGGCTAATCCACGGACGCCAGGTAAGTAGAAATCCAACTACAACACATAACTTGTGTGCTATATGTATATGTGACTATGTGCCTACGTGGTTTCGTGATTACGTGAATTTATCGTTACGCTTTCCTGTGGTAAGCATAAGTTGCATTTGGTTGCATAAGCATGCTCATGTGCACGCACGAACTCATGGGGAAGAGTAATGGGATAGAGTGTGCATGGTGATATGTCGCTTGTACGCGACGAGGACTTGCCGATGTGGGCAAGTGTGTCGACTCATAGTTGAGTCAGGGGCTGTCTACTATGCTACCAGGGCGGCGTTTAGCGTCGTCGTACTATTATTGTAAATATATATATTGGTATCCTATGGATAGGATTCGGGCATGGCCCATGGCGGTAAGGTGCGACCTGGAGGGTGCGACCTGAGGGTATAAGCGGCACCGGGTGGAACCCTGGTGTAGGCAACCTCAGCGTAGGCTACCAGCGTGAGCGACCGTCGGACAGTCGGGGACGACCGGGTTCATATGGCGACCTAGGGGAACGACGTGCATCCTAGAGTTCGGCCATCCGGTGTGGACTGCTGTCGTATTGTCCTGAGGGACGTGAGCTCTTGTGGTGCATAGTAAGATTAGCCGAGGGCACTGAGTTTTACTAGTGCGAGTACTAGGTGCATCGGCGCGGATTGCCCTTGCATAGAAATAATGCATCGGCAGGGTTTGCCTTTGCGGGGAAAGGGACACGTGCATACATGCATGATTTCTGCTTACTGAGCCTCGGTGGCTCATTCTTTTATGTTATGTGTTGTAGGCGCCAGCGAGCACGGTACGTGATCGCGTTAGATGACAAGGCAAATCTTTTGGAGCTTCGCGCTGCTTTTTGGGGTGGACGTGTGTGTATGGATGACGACCTGTGAGGCCGGGCGCATAGGAGCCTTTTGCTATGCCGACACACCTTCGTCCTCGTAGTTAGATCATGTCTGGAACTTAGTGTTCGACATGTATTCTTTTGACTTGTACAGAACATCATTCCGTTATGTAAATGGAAAAAGAAAAAAAAATTTTATACGCATTTTCAGTGTACCTTACTACTCATAACTCGCTAGGCACATAGGAATGCGCTAGAATAGGCAGTTAGGGAAGTCGGGTCCTGACAGCCAGTCTCAGGATCCCCTCTCACTCGGGTGTCGGATCGATTCGTTCATGTACACCTTTGCCTAGAAGCCTGCCAGGAGCCGCTCCTTGTCCGTGCACCTCTCTGGCATCGGCGATCACTCCCCGCCCTCATCGGCCCCGGACGTCACATGCCCACCAGCTTCCGCCTGGTTCGTCCTCAAACCAACACCGTACTGCGAGAGGTTGTACTCTGATACCACCTGTAACAAGTGGGTAAAGTAATTGGATTCCTGTCTTCTATCATGCTTGAGATGTCTAGCATTGGGGAGTTTTGCGATTTGTTCCGAGTAAGTTGGCGTCGTATATCCCACCCCAGTGTTAGCGTCTTGGGTGTGTCTTGGACGCCACTCATCATACAAGTCCGGCCCCCACGAAGCGTATGGCAGCAAGGGGCGGTACATTTTGTTCGATTTGAGCATAAGTTGATAGGTCACACTTAAGCAGTTAAAACCAATAAGCAGGGTTAGCCGTGAGGGTCAATGTCTGAGACTAAGATAGTTGAAACTCTTATTGGATAAGTTCGCATTCGACGTGACGATAAGATTAGATGAGCCAAATATTGCGTTAAAGGCTGAGGCGAGTCTAGTCGAGTCGGGGACATCAACTCCACTTTGAAACTTTCAACGAGGTTTCCAAAACTCTTCTCGGGAGAATAGTTGTTCGAGAAAAATAGTGGGAGTCAAGCGAAATGAAAAGTCCTTGGTTGCACTTGATGAATGATAAGATAAACCTAATTAGATCTTTATTTTCTGCAGCTTTACGTTTCTTTATATTTACTGCGATGACGAACATAAGTACTATGCTGCTTGAGAGAAACTGTTTGGTGGGACCAAACTACATGGACTGGCTCCGTAACCTGAGGATAGTCCTAGGTATGGAGTCGCTAACTTATGTCCTCGATTCCCCCATACCGCAAGTCTCAGGGACAGATGCGAGTGACGAAGACCGGGCTGCGTATGCCAAATGGCATATAGACGAGCCAAAGGTCAAGGGCTATATACTTCTTTCCATGAGAAATGAGTTGCAGCGCACTCACTCGGAAATGGAAGTGGGCGCCATTTTGCTTCATTTGAAGGAGCTTTTTGGCGAACATTCCAGGAGTGCTCGCTATTCCCTGACGGAGCAACTATTTCATTGCAAAATGGCTGAGGGTAGTGACGTCGGAGCGCACGTGCTCAAGATGATCGATTGGATCGAAAGACTCGAGGCACCGAACTTTATCATGGATAACGAACTCCAGAGCGATCTCATACTTCAGTCGCTCCCACCTTCCTTCAATTCGTTCATCGTGAGCTTTAATCTGAACAAGGTCGAGATGACATTGATTGGGTTGATGAACCAGTTGTCAGCAGCGCAGACTCAGATGAAGAAGGTGAAAGGAAAGGAAGTTGTTCTTGTCGCGAATGCTAAGACTCGAGGGTCGAGTACAAAGAAAAAGTCGGACAAGCCCACTAAGCCCAAAGGACGAATTTCGATAGGCAAGGCCAAGAAGAACATGTTCAAAGGCGCCAAGCCGACGCACAAGTGCCTTCACTGCAATGAGCTTGGCCGAAGCTAGCCGCCTCAGGTAAAGAACTTTACGTTTTGGAAACAAATTGTTCCATGACAGTATATTCCGCTTCATGGATCTTAGACTCGGGAGCTAGTGCTCACATCTGCGTTTCGAACCAGGGTCCGGAACGAAGTAGGAAGCCGGTGGATCGAGAGATCATGATCAACGTAGGAAGCGGGCATAGTGTACCGGCGACCCACATTGGATCAAGAACTCTCGTTTTACCTACTAGACATAGTTTACTGCTTTTCGATTGTTTAGTTTTGCCCAAGGGGCTTAAGAATATTATTTCTATTCCCGTTTTGAGCGGAAATGGTTATGAGTTCCGTTTTAGTAATAATATGCAATATTTATTTTGGAAATAATTGCGTCGGAAGTGCAACTTTACTGAATGGGTTGTATTACCTAAATATCGAAGATAAAATAAAAACTGTGAATATAGTCACCAACAAACAAAAATTGGCGTCGAACTCGAGACTGTTGTGGCATCTTCGACTCGGTCACGCTGGAGAATAGAAGATTCTTGAGTTGGAGAAAATCGGCGTTATAAAGCCGCTTGGGTCTGATCCCTATCCAACTTATGAATCTTATATCCTTGGAAAGATGACCAAGTCGCCCTTCACAGGGACTTTTACGAGAGCCGCAGAACTTCTCGGTTTGATCCACACGGATGTTTGTGGACCGTTCGGAGTAGCTGCTCGCGGTAACTGCCATTATTTTGTTACCTTCACTGATGATCACTCTCGCTTTGGCAAGGTGTACCTCATGAAGAATAAGTCTGCTACTTTTGAATGGTTCAAAGAGTACAAGGCTTTGGTGAAAAATCAGACTTGAAAGAGCATTAAAGTTGTTCGATCAGATCGAGGCGGTGAGTACATTAGCCTCGAGTTTGACGAGTTCTTGAAAGAGAACGGGATAATTTCATAGATGACACCGACCGGAACACCGCAGTTGAACGGTGTTGCCCAACGCAGAAATCGAACTCTGTTGGATAAGGTTCGATCTATGCTAAGCTATACAGACATGCCCTTATCATTGTGGGGTCATGCCCTGTTGACAGCGGCACACATTCTGAATAGATGTCCTACAAAGTCTGTCGATCGTATTCCGTATCAGATATGGACATGACGAAAACCGAGCTTGAATCATATTAGAATTTGGGGTTGCCCCGCGTTTGTGAAAAGCTCAAGACAGGTAAACTGGAATCGAAGGCTGTGAAAGGACGTTTTCTCGAGTATCTTGAGGATTCCATGGGATACCAGTTTTACTTCCACGACGATTAGAGAATCATTGTAGCACTCGAAAAACTTTTCAGTCAAACCTTTTAACGTTTGACCAGGCGAAAATCATTTATACGCGAGAATCTTTTCTAGTCAACGGTTGTCGAGAAACTTACTAACGTACTGTTTCTTTACGATCGAAATAAATTCACGATCAGGAAACTTTTCTCGACTGAACAATTTTGGGCAATTTATTTCGCTCGTAAAATATTTCCCTGACAAATTTTCTCGCACGAGAACAGTAAATACATTCTATATCGACGAAATTAATTTCGATCATACTTTAAAGATTGAATCGAAAATAATTCTCGAACTAATCTTCGAATCAAACGCTACTAACAAATTTCATCACTGGTGAAGCACTTTACATCGTCTTCAACTCTCAAAACAATCAATGAAGATCCTTCAACAACTCGACTACTACAATACAAACATGGATGCATCCTCACTCGGAAATGACAACCGTCCGCCGATCTTGCAAAGAGGCGAATACACAGTGTGGAGAAGCCGCTTCCTGAATTTCATAGCTCTAAAGGATCAAGCCGAAAATCTACTGCAGTCCCTAGAAGAGGGACCGACACAGTTCTGGGTTCATGTACCCGGGGACGAATCAACTACTCTAGTAATTCTAGCTTCTAGGCGACTAAAGGAGCTTAGAGAATACTCTCTGGAGGAAAGAGCTCGAGCTAAGGCTGATCTAGTAGCCATGAATACTCTTATGCAGGGCATCCCCTAAGATATATACAGACAAATAGACAGCCTTACATAGGCTAAGGGGATGTGGGATGAGCTGCATAGGATGATGCAAGAAGTTGGCATAAAGGCCAAGAAGGCGAACATTCTCACTGCTTACGACTCCTTCAAAGCAAAGCCGGAGGAGAGTCTATACGAAATCTACCAACGATACCTCACTCTTCTCAACGAGATGAGGAAGATTTGATCAAGCTCATTACTAGGGAGCCGGTTATGCAAACTCCGTACCCATTCTTCTGTGAAAGATCTCCATGATTTAATCAGCGCAATGCCACTCATCTGCCAAAAGTCCTTCGCCTGTTGGCAAGATACGAAGATGTGCTGGCCATCCTCAATGCCAAAAAGGCATGGGCGACATACCAAGGATTGACTGCTTTTCCTTCGAAACAAATTTACTGCTGAAGCCAGGGATCCCGTGCATAGCCTCCAAGCAAAATTCTTCACACGTGGTGCAACCGAGCTATTCCCAAGAAAATCCCATGAACCTGGTCGTGATCTCGATGAAGCACAATCTTGGTTAGCCAAGCTCCTACATAACCAGTAAGCTGATTTGACGGTGAACAAGCCCGACTTTGTGTAGTGCCAAATTAACTTGTCAGCCCCACCATGCGAGCTTAATGATAGTCCTAAAATAACCTCAGCGTCAACTGTAAGGAGAAGAGATCGTATGAGAGGCTCATTCCAAGCTCTTGAGGATGATATACGTAGGTCTTGAACTTTTAAGTGTCTGAATTCTGGCTGAATAGGAGAGATAACCCTGAAGGTGTGCTCTCTAGGGATCCATGGATCTGTCCAAACACCCACTTTATTTCCTTGTCGCACCTGCCACCAACCACCCGCAGCCACCAAGTCCTTCGCTGCAAAAATACTACACCATGTGAGAGAGGAGTTTCTCCCCCTGCTTGCGTGTAGGAAGTCAGAACGAGGAAAGTATCTGGCCTTGAATAGTCGAGAAAGATGGCTCTCCGGATTGGATATCATCAGCCACGCCTGCTTAGCCAAAAGAGCTATGTTGAACGACCTAATGTCCCGAAAACCCATACCTTCGTCAGCCTTGGATCTGCACAGTTTCTCCCATGACAACCAACGAATGCTCTTCCGATCTCTAGCGCTCCACTAATACCGCGACATGAGATGGCCAAGACTTCAATGGAGGTGGGACGGAAGGAGAAAACAACCCATTGCATATGTAGGTATCGCCTGCAATATAGATTTGATAAGGACCTCCTTCCTGCTTGCGAGAGTAGCTTCTCGGACCATCCCTCAATTCATTTCCAAATTCGGTCTTTGATGAAGCTAAAGACCACTTTTGTGCAACGACCAACTATCGATGGCAGCCCCAGATATAAGGTGTTGTTCCCCATGTTAGAATTGTTGATGACATGACGAAGGTGGACACAGACCATTTCATCGACATTCGGCGAGAAACTAATACCCGATTTTTCAAAGTTCACAATCTGGCCCGAAATTTTCGTATACTTCCAGCAGCTCACGAATTGCTTCTAAGGACCGAGTTTCCGCCTTGCAAAAAATTATAGTATCATCGGCGAATAAGAGGTGAGAAATCATCGGTGCGGTTGCTCGTACCTTTATTCCTTGCAATATTTTACGATCCTCGAGAACTGTATCAATGAACTGAAGACTTCTGTACATAAGAGAAAAAGGTAGGGTGATAGAGGGTCTCCCTGACGTAACCCACGTTCCTGTTTCACATATCCAAAACAGTTGCCATTTAAAATAAAGGAATACTCGACACCTGAGCCACAAGACATAATTAGACGAATAAAATCGGAGTGGAAGCCCAACTTACCCATAACCCATTCGAGGAAGGACCATTCTACCTGATCATATGCTTTACTCATATCAAGCTTTATTGTTCAGAAGCCATTTCGACCTCTTCTCATCTATGTCAATGCATGGTTAACTTCAACGGATATGAGAACATTATCAGTAATTAATCTGCCAGGTATGAAGGCTGACTGTGAAGGTGAGATTAAACGATCCATAATGGATTTTAGACGGTTTGTCACACATTTCAAAGCAATGAGATATAGAACATTACAAAGGCTAATCGAACGGAAATGAGATATGGTCTCGGTTACGACATTTAGGAATAAGCATAACATGAGTATTATGAAAATGAGGCGAAGATATACCCGTATTAAGGAAGTCAAGAATAGACCGAGTAGATTCATGCCTGACGATATTCCAATAATTTTGATCGAAAAATGGTGGAAAACCATCCGTTGGTGACTCATATGGGAACATACCCGACAATGCGTTCAGAACGTCGTCGATCGTGTACTGCTTCAGGAGCATTTCGTTCACATCTTGTGATACTCCATTGGGAATGGACCTAATCGCTTCATCAATAATGTCAGGAGAGGGGGATGTTGTAGCGAGAAGTCCTATAAAGTGACGTTGGATGATACTTTCGATCTCAGCCCGATCTTCACACCAATTTCTCAGCTAATCTTTAATCCAATTAATGGAATTAATCTGTTTGCGACAAGATGCCCGCCTATGGAAGAAATGCATATTCCTATCATCCCCTTTCAGCCACTCCGATTTTGCTCGTTGCTGCCAATAAATTTCATCGCGGTGCAAGAGATTCTCTAGTTCGCCTTTAAGCCGCGCTTTTTCTGTTACTGTAGTGTTCGAGGGAACAGAATTTTCCAACTCAAGCAGTTTACTTTCGATCGACTTCACTCTTAGACGAGAGCATTCATAGAATTCCTACTCCACGCCTTCAGCTTGTCTCGACTAGAAGACAACGTCTTCCAGACCCTATGATGTTCACCATGGTTCGACGAAGATCTCCAACACTGTTGAATGATATTCTTACATTCCTCCTGTTGGGACCCCTTTGCCTCAAACCGGAAGGGACGTGAACGATCGACTGGTCGAGTATTCGAGGGCACCAGTTGAATGAGTAAAGCATGGTGATCGGACGAAAAGGTCAAGATATGAGAGACCATTACATTAGAAAACTGATCCCTCCATTCCAAAGAGGCACATGCACGATCCAATCTCTCCATAACGTAGGCATTTTGCATTTGGTTATTGCTCCAAGTAAAAGCGTGTCCGGAAAAACCCAGAGCGCATAGCGCGCATTTGTTAAGTGCTGCCCGAAAATCTTCTATTTGCCAAGCTGGTCTAACTCTCATACTTTTCCTCATTGCATAGAATCTCGTTGAAATCTCCTGCACAAAGCCACATATCACGAGATTGTTCCTTTATATATGGATCACCATAAAACCCTGTGAACCTCCAAGTAACTCCATCAATAGATACTTATGCATCAATGATGGTCTGAAAACGAGCGTAATGAAATATGCAGCTCGTGCTTCAACATCATAATCAAGCCCCACCCCCTGAGTTCGTTTCGATTCCACACAGATGCCATCTAGGTTGAACCTTTTTCGAATAAACTCAAATCTCATTTTCTACATTTTGTCTCAATAAGGAAAATAATATCAGCATGCTACGAGCGGATGATATTTCCGAGTTCGTGAATTGTCGAGTTGTCGCTCACACCCCGACAATTCCAGCTAATGAGATTCATAACGCTCGGCGGGACTGTTCAACAGTTCCCGCCGACGAATCCGAGGTATCCATTGGAACCGGAATGAAGAACAATGGTTTCTTCCAACTTGGCTCCAAAAATTTATCCTCATGGTTGGTCTTTCGTTTCTGTGAGCTATCACTTTCAGTGCAAAGCTCCTCATGTGGCTTCATCTCTCTGGCACGTTGTCGGATAGAGAGTTTATATTTCCTCTGCGGCATGGGAGAGATTGGGGTTCCTATTTCGATTTAAGAAAGGGTAGGGAAGTATGTAATGATGGCTTGTTTAGGTCGGTAGGGTCTTTTGTTTTCATTGGCCGAAACGTTTCGTCAGAGGGAGGGGTCTAAAGGTGTTGTTCGAAGGTAGGTGGTTGATTGTATCACCACATGATTGTGGGGGTTGTTTTCCATGGTCGGGCTTGGAAGTCACTAGGAAATTATGATGGTCCAGGATATCAAGTATGGTTTTGTGTTAAGTGATCAAGGGTTAGTTGGCGAATTTTGGTTCGATCGAGATAAGGTGATAGGGTTAGTGTGAACATGAGTAATATTAAGGGATTGGTTTATGGGTGGCGTCAGATGAGTCTGTAGGAATAATGTTCGTAATTAGGACAGAAGAAGATTGGTCAACGATGGGGTAAATGTAGGCGCAATACCATTGGGAGTGATTATGGGGCATTTCGGATTTCCGTAGTAATGGCCGGATTTGGGGGGGGGGGGGTTATTGAAGATTGAAACGAATACTGGTCTGACGCGGTTTCCTTAATGGGATCGGGAACCTATGTCAATGACGGTAGGTTTTCAGCCTTAACGCCGTCATGAATTCGTCCGTCGTCATGGCTTCGCCGGCTTGACTGTGCACCCTCGCTTTCCTTCCTAGAAGTTGTGAAGGATCCATATATTCGTTGCATGCCCGCAATCTCCAGTGGAGCACGAAGAGAAGCAGGTAAGGAAACTCCATTCCCAGTTCAACAAAGCTTTCTTCATATTGTTTTCGCAATTCTGCAATGCATGGTCTAGAAACGCACATAAGTAGCAAAAATTTGACAGACGCTCATACTTGAAGTCCAAGCGAACTTCATCCCGTCCTACTATGTCGAGTTTCATGATCCTTCTGAGGGGTTTTCGCACGTCAATATGCACCTAATTCTAACAATACTTTTCCATCTGTTGTTTTCACTCACATTTTATTCGATATATATACCAAGACATGTGCCTATTTGCCTGGCGATGCCTTCTGTCCTGGCCTAGAAAGGTAGATTTAACACCTGGACTTGGAAATGAGTCATGTTCAGGTCGACTTTACAAGGCTCCTCCTCCTCTGAAATTTCCTTAAGAATGATCATATGTTTCTCAAAAGACCAGGGTTGTGTCTACATGATACGGCGGCGATCAAGCTCATAATAAAATCGAATAATGAAACGGATTTCATCGATATGATCCATATCCATTCCCCGACGCGGGTTGAAAACAGAAGTTAGGGTTTTCCGCAAGGCTTCGAAATTGTAGGACTTCTTCGATAATATTCGGCCGACTACCAAGAAATATCTATTGTTTCGTGCAGTTTGTACTAGGTCTTCCGAAATTCGTATAGATTTTAATTCCTCTTCAGTGAAAACAATATCTTCATCAGTCATCTTTGAAACGGAGAATGTATATCCCTCTCGAGTATCACAGTCAATGAGTTCGAAGTATGCCCTGAAAACAAAAACAAGATCGAGACACATACGACAAGTCTTGTATAGTGATTAGGGTTAGTATTGAGAGAAAAGTAGCTCTAAAGAAAGTAGAATGGTAGAGAAGGAGTTCGAAGAAAGAGTTGATAGACGACACTGAAGGAGAGAGCGTAAGAGTTTTGCGTTGATCACGGTAGGATGACCAAGCCTTCAAATAGAGATACGAGTTCGCCAGATCTTCCATGCAACATATTTGAGTTTGAAATTGAAAAAAAAAAGAAAAATAAAAAAAAAACACTCATAACGAGCGAAGAGAAACACTCAAAAAGAGAGAGTAGCACTCTTAGGATATTTGTGATTCCAGTTACTTAGCTGTCAGAAAATGAGTTCAGGTAAAGAGAATTAAGATTGGATGGTGAATACAAGAATCAGCATAGTCGCTAGCGGGCGCTGAGTGCTATAAAAATTTGTAACCACTATATACATCAAAATTGCTATTGTGACTAGATTAAGAAATGACCAATTAGCTCGAATAGTTTCTACCAAATGTATTCGTTATGAGAGCTAAAAAAAGGGAAGTTTACATTTAAAACCCTAAGATATAAAAAAGCATCAAATTAGCCCCTTGTCAGAACTTTCACTCAAATTTGGTGCTATATATGCTTAGTAAATTTATTTTCGTTTGAAATATTTCATAAACAATAATTTCAATTTGATTATGTAAATTTCTAATTATATAAAAGGTTAAATTGATTTATGAAAGGTTAAATTGATTTATAAAAGCTTATAACTAAATTAGTAATAGTTAGTGGTTTTTTCATTTTATTAATTAATTTTTTAAGCTTAATTGACAGACTATTTGACGGTTTATATTCACCACCACTCTTAATATTGTAGAATAGATATACCTTAAAGTACCTTTTGGCTGAATGTACAAAATAAATTTAGGTATCACATAGAAATGTATTGTGGTTAGTTTTGGAGATAGCATGATATTTAAGTACCATATATACACGTGATGGGGTACGCAATTTATATAGAAAAAGATAAGTAAATGAATGTAAAAGGTACTAACATCTAGTGGGTACCAATGTGTAAAAATTATTCTAATAGGTACTTACATATAAAATTATCTGATAAGGGACAGAAACGATAATTTTTTATATATCAAGGTATTTAAGTGTAGATTCACCAAAAAAATTATCAAAATGACAAAAAAAAATATAATTGTATAGTGGTGTGCAACTCTAAGTTTCTGTTGAGACTTTTGTTCTTTTTTTTTCCCTAAACGATAGCTTGAATTGATAAACAAAAGTACATGGACTAAATAGCCCAAAGGGTCTCTCCAGTGACATCATTATCCGGTAGAGAACAACGGCTCACATAGGAGCACACACACACACACACACCAAACAATATTGACAAAAGCCGACAGAAAACGAGAAAATCCCAAACATTGAACAAAGAGCTATAGAACCTACCACAAAAAGGCTATTAAGCCAAATCCACAATACTCTATACTTTCTTTGTCCAACGATCGAGGCCCTCGTCTTCATCGTAAGGGGCTCCCACAAGGGGAGAAATGGCTGCACAGCGGGAGAAAAGAGCTCATGACCGGAGAAAATGAGCTCCACAAGGGAGACTTATGAGTGGGCGGCGACGAGAAATGACAAAATGTGGTGGTGGGTGAGGCGGCGGTGCGTGGCTTTGGCGAGGCGGCGAGGCGGAGGCGGCGCGATAGAGGAGCGAGGCGGGTAGCGGAGGCGGAGGCGGAGGGGTGAGGTGGAGGGGCGGAGGCAGTGTGGCTGGCGGGGATGCACGATGTGGCTGCCGGGGGTGCGCAATGTGCTATTGAGACTTAATTGATCTAAACGTGGTTGAAGCAACACAAATGTTCGTATTCTTCTTCAATTCTTCTAAAAAATAAATTCTATTAAATCTTTGAATAATGTCTAGTCCAATTCACACTACCACCATTCAATGAAAAAATTTAGTACATGTTGATTTTCATTTCTTGTCTAGTTTGCAATACCGTCTAAATAATCCGAGTATACACTTTTGAATAGTTGGTATGGCTTTGAACAAAGGTCACGTTCAATAGTTGTTCTGTATAATTAATCCTCGTAATATATACTAATTTTTTTGTAGCTCTCTGATATTTGAAAACTATTATGAAATATTTATTATGATTTATATTATATATATTATGATTATTTTGATAACAATATAAGGAGAGAATTTAGAGGGAGGCAGTGGCGGAGCCAGCCGCTTGAACAAGTGGGGTCCATTTTAGGACCTCATACCCACTATTTTAAAAATTTTTCAATGGGGTCCTTGTAGTATAAGTTTTTACAAATTACTCCTAATATTACTTTATTTTACACTAAATTATCAATAAATTTTTTTCCAGTGGGGTCCATGGACCACACTGGCCCAATGCTGGCTCCGGCAGTGGAGGGAGGTAATATAATTTCTATACTTATTTATGTATTTACAATGTAAATCAAAACACCTATTTATACTAAAATCATACACTAAAATACAATTTAGTCATCTATACAACTCATACAAAAATACAATTTTTTCATACACCTCATCTTATCATAAATTTTTTTTTGGTGAAATGAGATTTTCATTTACCACAAGCACATCTATCTAGTACATCACCCAGTACTTTGTATACCATACCCTCTATGATATCAATTAACTACAACATAACATTCGGTATAAAACTGAGCGTGACACTCGTGGCAGATGCCCAAAGTTCTGGAACCTCAGCACCATTTCCTGTCTGACCAAGCTCGAAATCTGATCTGCTGTCTTCATCCCAACCTCGTGTAGCCGTCTATTTCTTTCACACCAAATGTGGTGAATGATGGCAGCATAGCACGCTACATATAATCTGTGTTGAATATTTCCCCTGCTCAACAGCCAGTCCTTTAGTTCCACAAATGTCTGAAGCGAGCCCTCTAACCTCAGCCAGCCATTTACATGCCTTACAACCTGTTGACTATACCCACATTCCAGAAAAATGTGTCATCTTATCATAAATTCATGAGTCATTAATATTCCAAAAACATCCACATTTAATCACACAATTTTGATGATTCATTGTGATGAATCATGATTTATTCATAATACTCCCTCTTGGATGTTTTTGAAACAATATGCTTTAGCTTGTTGCCTCATTAAAAATCTTACTCGGAAAACCACATGGAAAAAACCACAGTTAAGGGAAAAAGAGTGCAACGTGTATTTACTCCCTTGATGATGGCATCATTATAAATCTCTAAGTCTTCGAAGACCAATTTCATATACTACCTTCTGAAAATTATAGGGGGAAGTGCTTTTGTGAACAAATCTGCGAGATTTTCATTTGATTGCACTTGTTGTACATCAATTTCACCTTTTTCTCCAGCTCATGTGCAAAGGAAAAATTTGGTGATATATGTTTTGTTCTATCACCTTTGATATATCCCTCCTTTAATTGGGCAATGCATGCCGCAATATCTTCATATAATGTCGTCGGAAGTAACTTTTCTGATAATAATCCACAAGGTTGTTGTATATGCTGAATAATTGATCGCAACCAGACACATTCTCTGCTAGCTTCATAAATTTCTAGTATTTCAGCGTTATTAGATGAAGTGGCAATTAAACTTTGTTTAACTGGCCGTCATGAAAAAGCAGTTCCACCATACGTAAATAAATAACCCATCTGCGACCGTGCATTATGTGGGTTGGATAAGAATCCAACATCCGCATACCCAATTAAATTTGCTTTCATCTCATTAGAGTAGAACAATCCCATATCAGTTGTTCCTTGAAGGTATCGATATATTCGTTTAACTCCGTTTCAATGTCTACGAGTCGACGAAGAAGTGTATCTTGCCAATACATTTACTGCAAATGCTATATCATGCCGCGTATGACTCGTAAGATACATTAGCGCTCTGATAGCGTAAGATATGGTACTTCAGGACCAAGCAAGTCTTCATCATTTTCACGTGGTCTGAACGGATCTTTACTCACGTCTAACGAACGAACAATCATCGGAGTATCCAATGGATGAGCTTTGTACATGTAAAACCTTTTCAACACCTTTTTCGTATAAGTTTCTTGATGTACAAATATCTCATCCTTCAAATATTTGCAGTACGAGACAATATTTCGTTTTACCTAGATCTTTCATTTCGAACTCCTTTTTCAAACAATTAACCGCTTTCGATAACTCTTTAAGAGTTCCGACTATATTGATGTCGTCGACTATAATGACAAACTCGTTTTCACATCTCCTCATAAATATACAAGGGCAAATTTGATCATTTTTATAGCCCTCTTTCAATAAATATTCACTTAGGCGATTATACCACATACGCCCGGATTGCGTCAATCCATAAAGCGATTTATTTAGCTTAATTAAGCCTCATCACGTGGCCCTGAATTTTCAGGCAGCTTAATCCTTCCGAAAGCTTCATATAAATGTCATTGTCATGTGAGCCATATAGATAAGCAGTGGCAACATCCATTAGACGCATATCGAGTCCTTTACGTACTGCCAGACTAATTATATAACGAAAAGTAGTTGCGTGCACCACAGGAGAATACGTCTCCTCATAATCAATACCAGGTCTCTGCGTGAAACCTTGTGCGACAAGCCGTGCTTTATATCTTTATAAATTAATTTCAACTGGCTTTACATTTCTGGTATGCGGACTACAAGTCCGGAAACTTTTCGTTTCTCAAATGATTTTAATTCCTCGATTGCATCTTTCAATTTTGGCCAATCTTTTCGATGTCTGCATTCGTTTACACACTTCGGTTCATGATCCTCATTCTCATTCATCTCATTCATCTCAATCATTTCATATAGTGCTACGTTAGATGAGAATTTATCGTCAACATTGACTTTATCTCGTTTCCATCTAATTTCATTCTGCGTGTAATTGATAGAGATCTCTTCATTATCATTATTTTCAGTTCCTTCAGGTACCCGAGTTTCATTCTTATCATCATTTTAAGCCCATCGAATCTTCTCTAGTCGATAGATCCTAGACTGGACCATTTTTATTATTTGCTCAGTTTTTTTCGAGGATTTTTATCTTTGGAACCCGAGGGCCTACCATGTTTTAGCTGTGGCTTAGGCTCAATATTATGTTTGGCAGGAACATCAATTTTTGCAGGAGCATTGACAGCTGGTATCTGTGATTTAGTCACTCTCTTTGGTTCAGTAAAGCTGTTTGGCAATTGGTTCGCTAAGCTTTGTATATTAATTATTTTCTGAACTTCTAGTTCACATTCTTTCGTTCGAGGATCATATGATTTAGCGGTAGTTCATTCCAACTAATATTCCTTTCCGTCGAAGTGACAATCAACAAATCTAGTCGTGAATAGATCTCCTGTTAAAGGTTCTGAATATTATATTATCAATGGAGATTCAAATTCGACATATATTCCCAACCTCCTTTGAGGTCCCATCTTTGTGTGTTGTGGTGGCGCAACTGGAGCATATACCTCACATCCAAAAACTCTTAGATGGGAAATATCTGGTTCCTGACCATAAACCATTTGCAACGGGGAGATATCATGGTAACTTGTTGGCCTAATGCGATTAGTGCTCTGCATGTAATATTGCAAGTCCCAACAAGACGAGGGAAGATTCGTTTCATTAATAATGGTCTTGCAATTAATTGCAGGCGTTTAATGAATGATTCTGCAAGACCGTTTTGCGTATGAACATGTGGCACGGGATGCTCAACATCAATTCCAATAGAAAAAATAATCATCAAATGAGTTGGATGTAAATTAACCAGCATTATCAAGGGATATTTTCTTTATCGGATAATCTGGAAAATGTGCTCTTAACGAATCAACTGAGCAAGTAATCTCGCAAACGCCACGTTCCTCGTAGATAATAAACATTAGGAGTTGGCATAATTTGGTTTACCAAACCGAATTACCGAACAACCGAAAGTTTGGTACAAACCGAACCGAACCGAAAAAATTCGGTTCGGTATCCGATACATAGGTTTAAATTTTCGGTATTTCGGTTCGGTATAGAATTTTTGGTTCGGTAATTTCGGCATACCGAATTACTGAAATTTTTAAATTAAAATATATTATATTATATTAATATTGAAAATATAAATATAAGTACATTAAATTACACGTATATTGATAAATATTACAGATTTTTTTTACTTTTTTATCGAAAATTCGGTTATTTCAGTAAGTCGAATCTACCGAAAAGAATTCGGTAAAACCCAAATTCCGAACTGGGAAATTCGGTTCGGTATTCGGTTTTTAAAATTGGTGTACCGAAAATTACCGAAATTTCGGTTCGGTTCGTTACGGTATGTACCGAACGAACACCCGTAAGAAACATACATGGGACCATCTACTTGAAGCATCAATTAACACCATGAACTATTTAAATGGTCCACATGATGGATATATCGGCCCAAAAATATCACCATGTATACGTTTCTGAAATACAATAGATTCATTCATTACTTCCATTTCTGATGACCGAATAATTAACTTCCTTTTAGAGAAAGCAGTACATGCTAATTCATTAGATTGAAGAACCATCTGGTTCTTTATCGAATGTCCACGTTAATTTTCAGTTATTCTTCGCATCATAGTTGAACCGGGACGGCCCAACCGGTCATCCAAAGATTAATCATACGGTCATCAGTAAACTTCTGGTTTATGATAGCATACGATTCAACTGTTCTCAGCTATGTATAATATAATCCACACTCCAATGAAGGTAATATTTCCACAATTCTTTTATCATTCGAAATTACCTTTGTGATGTATAAATGTTCAACACCTCCATTTATCGTTGTCTCAACATGATATCCGTTATTCGAATAGCTTTAAAGCTCAACATATTTCTTTATGACTCAGGAGAATATAAGGCACTTTCAATAATCAATTTGGTTCCTCTAGGTAATAAGATATTAGCTCTTCTGGAGCCTTTAATTATACGTGTGCTACACGATATAGTGATAACACTAGTTTTTTCATATCAAGATGATCAAAGTATTTCTTCTTCAGAATCTTATGAGTCGTTGCACAGTCTACAATACTTAATTCTCCGTTGCATATGCCCGTATCCATCTGATAAATTCCCTTTTTCATATAAACATATCATAATCATCAATATTTATTTAAGAAACAAAAATGATATATTACAAGCACACATATAAGCTTAACAACCTTAAACACATAAACCCACATTAGTAAAATATATAACATAGAAAACACTAGAGCACATCATTACTCATCTGCGACAATATCTGCAGCATCCAAATACGTATTATTTTTATCGCCACCAGAAGTAGAGCCAATGTCACCTTGGACAAAATTTGTCTCAATGCTTTTTCCCTTATGAGCTTGTTGATAAACGTATTTCAATGCGTTGTCGTAGTATTTAATTGGGATCTAATAGAGCTCTAGCAATCAGACACGGCCGTGACCGAAGACACACTGGGCCGTGACCATCGACAGCGTCACGGTCGTGACATCCAATGCAAGTGGTCGTGACGTATGGCAGTAAGCAAAGCTAGTCGAGTCGATGATGGTCGCGGCCGTGACGGCCCATGTCCCAGGCCGTGACCATTACGAAAATCCGTATAAAAGCCCGAATTCGACTCAAAAAAAGGGGACACCTACCAGATATCAATCATAATTCCTCAGAGACGAATTACAGACGCCAGAAATGCAAAATTACACTGGAGAACGACGAACGACGGCTCATCCACGTTACCACCCAGATTCAGCCGTACTCAAGATTATGAGTCATTCTTCCTCGTTTCTTATTCCCTTTATCGTTTTTCTGTCAAATATGAGTAGCTAAATTCCCTAGGTGTTTGGGATTAGATTAACGCTAGGTTTATTCGTATTTAAGACATATGTTTATCGTGACTCGTGCATTCTGACTATTTATTGTTCTATAAAATTGCTTCCTCACTTTAATATGTCTGTGTGTTAAAGTGAATGTATGGAAAATCATTTAGGGCGACTAAACAACGATTAGGCCGTTCGTATATGATAGGATTCGAGTATAGGGCGAAAGCAAATACTCGATCCTCGCCGTTAGTAATTACTGAATTTTAGATCCCCGTGAGCATTTAGGGCGACAGCAAATTCGCGAGCGGGTAGAAAATTACTGCGATCTAGTCTAGAATCACGTAGGAACGATATTTCATTGTCTTAGGCGATAATACCTAGCGGGATTCGAATCCCGAGCGCATTTTTATTTTCTGAAAACTCTCTTATCAGTTTAGGCGTGTTCTTTGAATCTCTCGTCGATTTAGGAGTAATCTGTTAGGATAGTTCATAAACAATCTACGCACTTTATTTAGGCTAGATATCGAGTCGATAGGTTAATACTAGTAATCAGTTTATTCCTCGTGTTCGATATTCGTTTACTCACTTTACTGCACTACAAACGATAGGTCCACTGCCTATCGCACGTCGGTGATGGTAATTAAGTATTCGTTTTATTTTATCACTTTTCGCACTTGCAATTTATATTAGCACACGATGTGTTGATCAAGTTTTTGACGCCGTTGCCGGGGAATAGATTGATATTAGGAACATTATAATTTGGTACTTTAGCCATTTTTATTTGTCGTTCTCTGCTTTTTACTATTTGCGTTATTTGTGTTATTTGCGTTATTTGTTTTCCTACGTCATTATTAGTCTCGTATTATTTTTGACGTATTTATTTATGTCCTTGCTAATTTTCAATTTCACTTCTTGAAGGTGCGATTCAGCGGTGTATGAGCCGAAGCCACCCATCGGGTCCCATCGTTGAAGTAGAACCAGATTTTGAGCGAAAGTTACGAAGGCAACTCAAGCACGAATCTGATGGAGCTTCCACTAGCTCTCAGGATCCTTTAGTCTGCTATTCAGAGGACAGTTCGCAGGAGTCGACCCAAAACTCTCGTGTAGAGGCATCCGTAGATAGCCCAGGCATAGAAGTAAGAATGACGGACCACAGAGTGCCCGTCCATCACATTCCAGAGGAGGAGCCATCACTACAAGATCTCTTCAAGAATGCCACGCTTGGTGGTACTGAGTCGGCGATTGTCATCCCGCCGATCGAGAACAACAACTTTGAGCTGAAGTATTCTAGGCTTCAAATGATTTTCTAGACGGCCCAGGTTGAGGGCCTTTCTGACGGTGACCGACCATCAAAATCAACGGCGTCCCTTGCGATGCGATTAAGTTGATCATGTTCCCTTTCTCGCTCAAGTTCAGGGCGAAAGACTGGTTGGATATGTTGCCACCCAGATCGATCACCACTTGGGAGAGATGCGAGCCGCCTTCATCAATCATTACTTCCCACTATCAAAGGTGCTAAGGTTGAAGACGGCGATCTACCTTTTCCACCAGAAGGACTCAGAAAACCTCTACGAGGTATGGGAGCGATACAGGGCACTACTGAAAAGGTGCCCGCAGCACGGGATGACGAAGGCAGCCCAGATCAACCGATTCCATGAGGGGCTCAATGACCAGACTGTCATATGTTAGATGGAGCCGCATGAGGAGGACTCTTGAAGCTCAATTGCACCGACGCTTGGAATCTGATTGAGGACTACTCGAGGAACAACTTCATGGGGGTCAATACGAGGATGAAGATGCCAGGAGTGTTTGGGGTGAGCGAGGAGACGGCTACGAATGCCAAATTTGAGGAGCTCAAGCAACAGATCGCTGCGACAAACTCCCAGTTGCAGGCAATCATTGGCACACGTAGACCACATGGAGAATTACCAAGGTGGACAGCGAAGCTTGCAGCCTCGAGCATATCCCAACTTGGCGTATGGGAATCAGAACCGTCGGGATTCAGCCTAGGCCGTCTGGTTTCCAATACGGGATGCCTAGCCAGTATCAGAATGTACCCGCAGGAGGATCTGATGATATGAGGGATATGAAGGACATGATGAAGGTGGTCCTCACGAACTTCAGTGGTACCACCGCAGCCCACGAGAGCCGAATGACGAAGATGGAGGAGTACATGGAAACGAACGACGTACGTGCCCAGAACATGGATACCTCGCTCAAGAAGCTCGAGCAACAGGTGGGCCAGATGGCAAAACAATTGGCGAGGCGTACTCAGAGATCGCTCCCAAGCTACACCGAGCCAAACCCAAAGGAGTACTGCAAGGCGATGACTTTGAGGAATGGACGAGAACTGCAAGAAGTGCCCGCCAAGAAGAAGGCGAAGGAGAACGCCACTTTCGAGAGCCACGATGAGCCCAAAGTGGAGGAAATCAGAGGCGATAATGTCGAAAAGGCCGAAGCTGAGAAGGAGGAGGTTGACCTAAAAAGGAAAAGGAGAAGGAGATCCAACGGCCACCAGTGAAGCCACACCAGCCGAAGATTCCTTACCCGACTAGATTGAAGAAAGACAAAGACGAGGCGCAGTTAGGTAAATTTATGGGTATGTGTAAGGAATTATATATTAACTTACCCTTTGTTGAATCCATTACGCAGATGCGCAGCTTCGCCAAGTTCCTGAAGGACCCGCTGACGAACAGAAGAAAGCTCGAACACGACTTCACCGTATGCCTGCGAGGAGAGTGTTCGACGATACTCCAAAGTGAGATCTTGAAGAAGCTTAAGGACCCAGGGAGTTCACTAGTCCCTGTCTTAAGAAGATTTAGTGATTGAGCGTGCGTTAGCTAATCTAGGCGCTAGTATTAATCTCATGCCATATTCTATGTTTAAGCGTTTAGGACTAGGCGAACCACGTCCCACTAGGATGAGCCTCCAATTAGCTGATAGATCATTAAAGTATCCTCGAGGCATTATCGAGGATGTACTAGTTAAGGTCGATAAATTTGTTATCCTTGCCGATTTTGTTATTCTAGACATGGAGAAAGATGAAAATGTCCCCTTGATCTTAGGTAGACCATTCTTGGCGACGGGAGAGACTATGATAGATGTTAGAAATGGGACATTAACCATGACAGTAGACGGCGAAAAAGTCACGTTCAATATGGCTGATTCGATGGAAAAGAGTGACGAGCAGGATGATAAATGTTATTTCTTAGACGTCTTTGAGCACGACTTTCTCTTTTCTGTACAAGGCCTATCACAGGTCGGCGAGCAGGACTGCATATATTATGGCGATCAATGAGTGTGGGGAGGAGGTCGACGAGCCTATCATAGCCATCGATGAGAGCAGCGAAGAGGACAAGGAAAAGAACTCAGTCGAGGAGCCACCGGTCCTGGAATTGAAGCCGTTGCCCGACCACCTCGAGTATGCATTTCTTGGTAGCAACGGAGGGCTACCAGTTATCATCTTATCGAGCCTCGACGACGGACAGAAGGGGCGCTCTTGGGCGTGTTGAAAGAGCACAAAAAGCCTTGGCGTGGAAGATATCCAACATAAGGGGTATCAACCTGAGCTACTGTACGCACAAGATCCTCATGGAGGACGATTCCGGTCACTCAACGTCAAAGGCAGCTCAATCCTAACTTGAAGGACGTCGTCAAAAAGGAGGTGATAAAATTGCTAGACGCGAGGATGATCAATCCCATTTCAAACAGCGCATTGATCAGCCCGGTCCAAGTGGTCCCAAAGAATGGAGGCATGACGGTCGTCACAAACGACAAGAACGAGTTGATTCCAACGAGGACCGTGATTGGATGGCGCGTCTGCATCGACTATAGGATGTTGAACGATGCCACGAGAAAGGATCACTTTTCTTTACCGTTTATTGATCAGATGTTAGAAAAGTTAGCCGGTCACTCATTTTACTGTTTTCTTCATGATTTGTCAGGTTATCTGCAGATCCCCATAGCACCCGAGGACCAGGAAAAGACCATATTAACGTGCCCGTTCGGGACGTTCGCGTACCGAAGGATGCCATTCAATCTTTGCAATGCCCCAGCCACCTTACAGCGATGAAAGTGCCATTTTATGGTTCGAGAGGGCATAGTTATGGGCCATAAGATCTCCTCTAAGGGAATCGAAGTGGACCAGGCTAAGTTAGAGATTATAGAAAAATTGCCTGTCCTCTCGAACGTGAGATCGATTAGGAGTTTTCTAGGGCATGCTGGGTGTTATCGTAGGTTCATTAGGATTTTTCTAAGATTGCTCGACCCATGTCCAGATTACTTGAGAAAGATGCTCCTTTTGAGTTTAACGATGAGTGCTTGCATGCTTTCAATTTACTGAAGGAGCGACTTATCCAAGCACCTATCATGGTAGCCCCTGACTGGGAGCTTCCCTTTGAACTAATGTGTGATGCTAGTGATTATGCAGTTGGGGCCATGTTAGGACAGCGCAAGGACAACCATTTCAGGCCGATTTACTACGCGAGTAAGATGCTAGACGCAGCCCAAGCCCATTACACGACCACTGAAAAGGAGTTGTTAGCTGTCGTGTTCGCTTCCGACAAGTTCAGGTCATATCTTATCATATCTAAAGTTATTGTGTTTACTGACCACTCGGCTCTTAAGTACTTGTTAGCAAAGCCGGATGCAAAGCCTCGACTGATTCGATGGATCCTGCTCCTTCAAGAATTCGATATAGAGATCCGGGACAAGAAGGGTGCAGAGAATCTGGTGGCGGATCACCTTTCTCGACTAGAAGAGTCCGAAATTTATTACAAGGACGAAAGGGCGATACACGATCGGTTCCCAGACGAGCACCTATACTCGATACAGGTGGTAAGTGACGACATTCCATGGTTTGCAGATTACGCTAACTATCTTGTTGCGAGGGTCCTACCAAAGGAGTACGCCAGTCAGCAAAAGAAGAAATTCTTTTCTGATTTGAGGTACTACTTTTAAGAAGACCTATATCTTTTCAGGCGATGTGCAGACCAGGTGATACGACGGTGCGTTGCTGCTCCAGAGACGACACAGATCCTTAGGCACTGCCACAACGGACCGACCGGAGGGCACTACGCAGCCAATTGAACCGCTCATAAGGTGTTGCAAAGCGGATTCTACTGGCCCATGATCTACAAGGCCGCCCAAAGGTACGTTGACACTTGTGATCAGTGTCAACGCGCAGGTAATCTCTCGAAATGCGACGAAATACCCCAGAACTTTATTCTAGTATGTGAGATATTTGACGTATGGGGTATATATTTCATGGGTCCATTTCCTAGCTCGTATAATAATAAGTACATTTTAGTTGTTGTCGATCATGTGTCCAAGTGGGCCGAGGCGCAAGCCTTACCCACGAACGATGCTAGGGTAGTCGTTAGATTTCTATGTGCACTATTTTCACATTTTGGGGCACCTAGATGCTTTATTAGCGATAGGGCTACACATTTCTGTAACACCCATTTTGCACGCACGTTAGAACGTTAGGGTGTTATACACAGCCTATCCACCCCGTACCACCCCCAAGCTAGCGGTCAGATCGAAGTAGTAAATCGTGAGCTAAAATGCATCCTAGAAAAGACCATAGAAGGGAACCGTAGGGAGTGGTAAATAAGTTGAATGATGCACTTTGGGCTTATAGAACTGCATATAAGACACCTATAGGCACTACACCGTACAGATTGGTCTATTGGGAAGGCGTGCTACCTCCCGTAGAAATCGAGCATAAGGCCTATTGGGCGATCAAGTCCTTGAAGCTTGATTTAGCAGACGCCAGCGGAAAGCAGCAACTCCAAATCAATGAGTTAGACGAGTGGCGGCTATCGGCTTACGATAATGCTCGCATGTATAAGGAATGCTCGAAAGCTTATCTTGACAAGAAAATTAGGCAGAGACGAGAGTTTCAGGAAGGAGACCAAGTCCTCCTATTTAACTCTCGACTTAGGCTCTTTCCTGGCAAACTCAGATCACGTTGGTCGAGACAGTTCACTGTTACCCGTGTTTTCCCTTATGGTACTGTTGAGATTTTAGGTATGGAGTAGGGTACTTTCAAGGTGAACAGCCACAGGTTGAAGCACTATCACGCAGGCGAAGAAGACGCGAGCGAAAAAGAAGTGCTATACCTGGACTTTCAGACTTGAGCGAACGAAAAGACGTCCAGCTAAAGACGGTAAAATAAGCGCTTCTTGGGAGGCAACCCATGTATTTTCATTTATGTTTTAGGCATTAGCTAAGTTCAAAAATAAAAAGTAAAAAAGGGGGGGCGTCACGACCAACGGCTTAAGCGTCACGGCTGTGACAGCCCTCATTCGCGCACTGCCCGCAGTCACGAGCAACGGCTTAAGCCATCACGGCCGTGACGTCCATATCTCGCGACCCTTCGCACGCTATCGATTGTCACGGCCTGAGGCTTCAGCCATCATAGCCGTGACATAGACCAGAGGCACTCTTTGCCTCCAGTCACGGCCTGAGGCTTAAGCGTCACGGCCGTGAGATATACGGGATTTAGTAATAAAACAAAAAAAAAAGAGAATTCGATGGTGTCACAGCCTGCGACGTACACGTCATGGCCGTGAGCACCAACAGAGGCTCACACAACCTCGTGTCACGGCTCGAGTCCTACACATCACGGTCGTGACCATGTCGAATTCAACTTGAAAAACCATCTTGGCTCTCTCTCTCTCTCTCTCTCTCTCTCTCTCTCTCGCGATTCTTCTTCCTCTCCCACTATCAACACCTTCGACCACCATCTCCGACCACCACCGACGACCTCCGCCTCGCGCCCTAACTCCGGCGATCGACTAACAACCAACATACACTCCATTTAACTCGATTAAGATCAAAAGGCATGATTTTTATCCTATTTAGTTCGCATTCGGTAAATTCGTTCACCATTGCTAATTTTTGGGTATGAGGATGCTATTCTTCGTTTACTATGTGCCATATTTGCTAGAGATTTGCTTGATTACTTGAATTTGAGGTTGAATTTCGAAATTTATATGAAGAACACTAATTTTGAATTTGGGGCTTCTTAAAATTAAGTCCAATTTCGTGTTCTTCATCCTCTTTTATGATGATATACATGCTAATAACACCTTGGGTATGCTTAATTTGTTGATTTGGTGCATTAATCTTGAATTTTGGGAATGACGAACCCTAGTTCTGAATTTGGGGATTATTGGAAACTTTTATCGAAATTTGTTGCTGTGATTGTGTTAGCTAGCGTTGAACTATCTTATGAATCTTGTGGGTACGTTTGGTGCTCAAATTTTGGACTTGATATGCATACTTTCACTTGCACGTTATGTGTTCGACGAAAAGCCACATTGAACTTTTATGTCTTATCTTGTCGTATGGTTGGTAAGCTTCTTTGAATTTAATTGCTATATTTTCTTGGAGCTCACGCCTTTCTTCTAGGTACTGTGGGTAAAAGCCACTCCTCAGCTCAGCGTGACCCCGCCTCACGCTCGCCCGTTCGTCAAAGGCGACGTGGGCCCCCGCCCACACTGCTAGAAGCCATGAGTCAGTTCACAGACGACACTCAGACGGCCCGATAAAATAGGCTGAAGGCCATGGAGTTCATCCCCATGGACAAGATCGACCACGATACGCTGGCGAAGTACCACATCGACCAGCAAGTCGCCCAGTACCTTTCACTCAGCGGATGGGGCACATTCTTCCACATCGACGAACCGACGTACAAGGAACTCACCTTGAGGTTCCTTTCCACCTTCTCCCACGAGGAATACGGCACCAACAAGGTCAACTTTCGGGCATTCAACGAAGAACATATAGTGAAGGTCGATGACTTCTGCCATGCACTTGGAGTGCCAATACCATTTTTCGGGCACGACGGCCCATTCCCAGGCCTGCACTACAAGGACTACTTTCAGCAATAGGGAAGACAGGCTTCCTGGGCTGACATCGCGCGACCAGGCGAACCAGAATTAAGCCCGAAGACTTCAAAGGCGTCTGCGCTCAGGAGCCCAGGACTGCGCTACATCCACCGCCTCCTGACGACCTCGCTCACACCGAGGGGCGACTCGCACGGAGCAACCACGCTCCGCGACCTATTCTAACCTGGTTAAGTTGCAGCGAGGCGAACGGGTCCATTTGGGAATGGCGCTAGCCCATGCCTTTAGTACTCAGGCGGAAGCAAGGAGCCATGACAAGATCGTCGTGGGAGCTCTCATCACCAAACTCATCACGGGACTACGCCTGTGGCCAAAGAACGCGCCCGGGATGGAGGTAGTCGGCGGGCGCAACCGCTTGAACGAGGAAATGCTGATAAAGATAAAGATGCTTGTGAAGGCGCCCACCTGGACGCGCGCGAATAAGGTGTACATCCGGCACGAGATGTATCGTGGCCAGACGGACCATGTCGTCGTCCCCGCCGACCAGCTCTACATCAAGGTTCCTTACCTGGTGGAGACTGTAACATCCCGTCCCATACCGTGCGTCACTGTAGCATTGATCCCTATCGGGACCAGTGGGGTTGGGCCCACCATAGTCCGCTGATAGTCTGGCCCCACTGTGTCACCATTTAACCTTTCAGCGTGCTTCGTCCTCGCTCACACGCACCCTGGGCAAACTTCCCAGGGGGTCACCCATCCCAAGATTGCTTCAAGTCAAGCACGCTTAACTTTGAAGTTCTTTCGAATGGACTCCCAAAAAGGTAGGTCGACATTGGTGATATGAGTAGTACTATCAATTCTCTTATACGATTCTTAGCCTGACACGCCCATACATTCAGTCTCAGGATCCCCTCTCATTCGGGTGTCGGATCGATTCGTTCATGTACACCTTTGCCTAGAAGCCTGCTAGGAGCCGCTCCTTGTCCGTGCACCTCTCTGGCACCGGCGATCACTCCCCGCCCTCATCGGCCCCGGACGTCACATGCCCACCAGCTTCTGCCTGGTTCGTCCTCGAACCAGCACCGTACTGCGAGAGGTTGTGCTCTGATACCACCTGTAACATCCCGTCCCATGCCGGGCATCACTGTAGCACCGGTGCCTATCGGGACCAGCGGGTTGGGCCCACCACACTCCGCTGTAGTCTGGCCCCATCACCATTTAACCTTTCAGCGTGCTTCGTCCTCACTCACATGCACCCTGGGCAAACTTTCCAAGGGGTCACCCATCCCAAGATTGCTTCAAGTCAAGCACGCTTAACTTTGAAGTTCTTTCGGATGGACTCCCATAAAGGTATGTCCACCTTGGTGATATGAGTAGTAATATTAATTATCTTATACGATTCTTAGCCTGACACGCCCATACATTGCCAGTCCCAGGATCCCCTCTCATTCGTGTGTCGGATCGGTTAATTCATGTATCCCTTTGCCTAGAAGCCTGCCAGGAGCCACTCCTTCTGTTAGAATATGCCCTCGAATGTTATACGAGGATTAGATTGTATAGGGCATTAGCTTATTTATCATTCGACCTTTTATGTAATAGGATATTTTTTTATGTGTTTATTGAAAGGCGTTGTTCGTTTATTGGATATAAGAGTACTTTACTAAGCATCCGATAAAGCAATAATGAACAAATCCGTATGTGTCGAGTTGAGTCACTGTTCTCCATGGGTACGAGAGAGGAAGGCACAGTGGACTCTTAACCTCGAGCATTAAAAGTTCGTAAGCCTTAGGTCGAACATGGCTTATTACTCAAGGAGTGTCAATGACCGACGACAACACCATAGTAGTCTACGTAAAAAAGAACCTTAGACCGAAAGGGCTTTGACGGAGTTGACTTCGAAGTCTCGACTGCCACTGGTTCCCCTCGACCCGATTTGCTGTTGCATGGGTCAGTGGACCAGATGGGTCTTGATGACGATTTGTGATTGTCGGGCTTAGACCGCCGAGTACGGATTCACAGTCTTGCAAGTAATCGAGATAAGTGTCCTATGAGAACGGAGACGGGAAATTACGAAATCCTTGGCCAAGGCATTTAACTAACTCATGTTAGACATGGAGGGTAGTTATGGTAATTTGCCTCGTCCCCGTTTATCATAGAACCGAGTATAGTGAGTTTGACATAGACCATGGCTCTCACTCGATTGGGACACAGCTGAAGGGTTTATACGTAGTACTATAATCTATAGTAAGGTTCTCGAATAAAGACTTGGTCGAAATTTGCACTCGAATCGGGTTACGATCCGGTACTGCGGGATTGGCTAGGTAACTGCCGGACTCTTGAATTCCTCCCTTGCCGATTGAGTCGAACCTAGAGAGACGGGCTTAAAAAGTATCATCAACGTGTACTGATAAGGAGAGAAAGTGTTTTGGGCCTTAACGGGCCTTAGTGGGCTCGGGCCGTTTAATGGACCGAAGTCGGACTTCGTATGAAACTAACTTTGAGACTTGGGCTTGGCCAAGTACCTAAAAGGCTTGAGGTTAAAATTGAAATTTGACCCTAAGCTGATTTTCGAATTATGCCTTGGGAATTAATTTCGAAAATTAAATATAAATATGGAAATAATGTATTTGGAATATTATTTATTTAAAGGTGAAATTTCGAAATTAATCTTGGATTAAGTTTCGAATTTTATGCCATATTTAAATATACTTAGTTTGACTTAGTATTTAAGTTAATTGTCTAATTATGATAAGTATCCTTATATGAATTTTGAATTAGATAAGGGAGATAAAGATATGGCAAAATCTCTCCACTTAAGGAGCAAAATCAAAAACCATATCTTTGAGATATCCTAGGGATTTCCAAATATATCATAGTATAAATAGGGCAGCCCTATTTCATAATTTAAAGTGAAAATTTCGTCCATAACAAAGGCACAAAACACACACCGAACAAAAACACTCTTCTCTCACGCGACTGCTCGGTTCTCTCTAGCCATCTTTAGAGAACTGATTCTGTGGTACACTGCAAGGTCGGCGTGACGATCTAGTGCCATCGACCACCATCGACGAAGTCTTGAAGAAAAGGACGAGGAGCTGCCACTCACTTCAACTGGTAATTCTCTACGAGTTTGACCCGCCCTATTACATGTCTCTGTATTACTATTCTGATCCGAGCAACGAGGGCAATAAGGGAACCCAGAATCATAATCATAACGTGTTTAAATTGAAACGAGGCGTGTGGGAGACGATCGAGCGGGCGCTCGTGATCAGAGCAGGCGCTCGTGATCGGAGCGGGCGCTCGTGATCAGTGGTATCAGAGCGGGCGCTCGTGATCAGAATCATAACGTGTTTAAATTGAAACGAGGCACATGGGAGACGATCAAAAAACCGACACGGTTCGACCGTCGTTGGGCTGCCGATGCGTTGTTTGCCAACCCACGGCCACCAACTCGTGCGGTACAGACCGATGATGAACCACGAACCGAACAGGGACCCGCACGACGGCGGGACCCGGGCTGCGTTGGGCGCGGGCTGCGTGCGCTGTAATGGCGGTACAGCCGTGGGATCGGGCTGCTTTGAGCAGGCCCGATCAGCCTCGAACCTTGGGTCTGACGCCAGCCATGGTGGCTTAGGCGCCATCCTCGGGCAGCACCGCCGCAAGGTGCGGTGGCGCGGCTGAGATCGTCCACGGCTTTGGCCACGGATTGCGATGGTGCGCACGATGCGCGCTGCGCAAGACAGCTGCAGCGACTCAGGCTCGGCCGGAATGCTGCGGCGGCGATCTCTCCCGGCGAGGCGGTGACTCAGCACGAAGGGGCTGAGGCCACGAGGGAGTCGCGGCAGTATTCTACCGCCAGCTGAACACGCGCACGTTGCGCGGCGTGGCGTCGCCGGCGGTGGCGGCACCGGCTCCAGCCGGGACTCCACGCCGACGGCCTTCTCGGCCATGGCTCTCCGACGTGTTTTGACGGCTGAGCAATTTGAGTCACGGCAGCTTTTAATGGGCTTGGCCCGTTTAAGGCCCAATTTTCGTTTCTATTTAAAATCATGTAATTGTCAACGTGCTCGTTATGAATGTGACTTAAGGCGCACTTGAGGGTTAAGGAATTTGGTTTCCGGGTCATTTGTTAAGGGTCACGTCCCCCTGGGTTGTATTTGTTTATACTGGTTGTTTGGGACTTATGATCCCCCCGTGTTGTAATTTACCATTTTATTAGATTAGATTTAAATACGAAGACGAGGTCCCATTTGATGGAAGGGAAACCCCGGCGGTGACAAGGTGGTGGACGTTCGATGACTTTGAGGCCGTTCGAGTGACGAATGACGTTTGACGACTTCAAGACCCGTGCGACGACTCGAGGTCTTTTGAAGACGCATGTAATAGGGATAGGCTAGAAATAACCCGCTTGTGTTGTCTTGTAGTTTATTTTCCTAGGGTCAATTTTCTACCTTCGTGCGCGTTGGTTTTTGAAATGATATTCATGTTTTATGTGCTCTTATGTGAGATGGTTTATTCTCCCGTTTGACAAATACTAAGTGGGTAAAGGAATTGGATTCCTGTCTTCTATCATGCTTGAGATGTCTAGCACTGGGGTGTTTTACGATTTGTTCCGAGTAAGTTGGCGTCGTATATCCCGCCCCAGTGTTAGCGTCTCGGGTGTGTCTTGGACGCCACTCGTCATTCCAGTCCGGCCCCCACGAAGCGTATGGCAGCAAGGGGCGGTACATTTTGTGTGATTTGAGCATAAGTTGATAGGTCACACTTAGCAGTTAAAACCAAAGCCGTGAGGGTCAATGACTGAGACTAAGATAGTTGAAACTCTTATTGAATAAGTTCGCATTCGACGTGACTTCGATAAGATTAGATGAGCCAAATATTACGTTAAAGGCTGAGGCGAGTCTAGTCGAGTCGGGGACATTAACTCCACTATGAAACTTTCAACGAGGTTTCCAACACTCTTCTCGGGAGGATAGTTTTTCGAGAAAAATAGTGGGAGTCAAGCGAAATGAAAAGTCCTTGTTTGCGCTTGATGAATGATAAGATAAACCTAATTAGATCTTTATTTTCTGCAGCTTTACGTTTCTTTATATTTACTGCAATGACGAACATAATTACTATGCCGCTTGAGAGAAACTGTTTGCTGGGACCAAACTACGTGGACTGGTTCCGTAACCTGAGGATAGTCCTAGGTATGGAGTCGCT
Source organism: Craterostigma plantagineum (assembly GCA_027422505.1). NCBI lineage: Eukaryota > Viridiplantae > Streptophyta > Magnoliopsida > Lamiales > Linderniaceae > Craterostigma > Craterostigma plantagineum. Next base: position 4,201,517 of record JAPQWV010000062.1, on the reverse strand, counting down.
AACTTATGTCCTCGATTTCCCCATACCGCAAGTCTCAGGGACTGATGCGAGTGACGAAGACCGGGCTGCGTATGCCAAATGGCAGATAGACGAGCCAAAGGTCAAGGGCTATATACTTCTTTCCATGAGAAATGAGTTGCAGCGCACTCACTCGGAAATGGAAGTGGGTGCCATTTTGCTTCATTTGAAGGAGCTTTTTGGCGAACATTCCAGGAGTGCTCGCTATTCCCTGACGGAGCAACTATTTCATTGCAAAATGGCTGAGGGTAGTGACGTCGGAACTCACGTGCTCAAGATGATCGATTGGATCGAAAGACTCGAGGCACCGAACTTTATCTTGGATAATAAACTCCAGAACGATCTCATACTTCAGTCGCTCCCACCTTCCTTCAATTCGTTCATCGTGAAATTTAATATGAACAAGGTCGAGATGACATTGATTGGGTTGATGAACCAGTTGTCAGCAGCGCAGACTCAGATGAAGAAGGTGAAAGGAAAGGAAGTTGTTCTTGTCGCGAATGCTAAGACTCGAGGGTCGAGTACAAAGAAAAAGTCGGACAAGCCCACTAAGGCCAAGAAGAACGTGTTCAAAGGCGCCAAGCCGACGCACAAGTGCCTTCACTGCAATGAGCTTGGCCATTAGAAGCGGGATTGCCCGAAGCTAGCCGCCTCAGGTAACAAATTATTCTATGACAGTACATTCCGCTTCATGGATCTTAGACTTGGGAGCTAGTGCTCACATCTGTGTTTCGAACCAGGGTCTGGAACGAAGTAGGAAGCCGGTGGATCGAGAGATCATGATCAACCCCCACATTGGATCAAGAGCTCTCGTTTTATCTACTAGACATAGTTTACTGCTTTTCGATTGTTTATGTTTGCCCAAGGGGCTTAAGAATATTGTTTCTATTCCCGTTTTGAGCGGAAATGGTTACGAGTTCCGTTTTAGTAATAATATGCATATTTTGGAAATAATTGCGTCGGAAGTGCAACTTTACTGAATGGGTTGTATTACCTAAATATCGAAGATAAAATAAAAACTGTGAATATAGTCACCAGCAAACAAAAGTTGGCGTGGAACTCGAGACTACTGTGGCATCTTCGACTCGGTCACGCTGGAGAACAGAAGATTCTTGAGTTGGAGAAAACCGGCGTTATAAAGCCGCTTGGGTCTGATCCCTATCCAACTTGTGAATCTTGTATCCTTGGAATGATGACCAAGTCGCCCTTCACATGGACTTTTACGAGAGCCGCAGAACTTCTCGGTTTGATCCACACGGTTGTTTGCAGACCGTTTGGGGTAGCGGCTCGCGGTAACTGCCATTATTTTGTTACCTTCACTGATGATCACTCTCGCTTTGGCAAGGTGTACCTCATGAAGAATAAGTCTGCTACTTTTGAATGGTTCGAAGAGTACAAGGCTTTGGTGGAAATCAGACTGGAAAGAGCATTAAAGTCGTTCGATCAGATCGAGGCGGTGAGTACAAGAGCCTCGAGTTTGATGAGTTCTTGAAAGAGAACGGGATAATTTCATAGATGACACCGATCGGAACACCGCAGTTGAACGGTGTGCCCCAACGCAGAAATCGAACTCTGTTGGATAAGGTTCGATCTATGCTAAGCTATACAGACCTGCCCATATCGTTCTGGGGTCATGCCCTGTTGACAGCGGCACACATTCTGAATAGATGTCCAACAAAGTCTGTCGATCGTATTCCGTATCAGATATGGACAGGACGAAAACCGAGCTTGAATCACAATTTGGGGTTGCCCCGCGTTTGTGAAAAAACTCAAGACAGATAAACTGGAATCGAAGACTATGAAAGGACGTTTTGTCGGGTATCCTGAGGATTCCATGGGATACCAGTTTTACTTCCACGACGATCAGAGAATCATTGTAGCCCTTCAGGCTCACTTTCTCGAAGAACATTTCGTTCAAGAAGGTGGAGCGGGTCGCGAATTAACTCTTGGAGAGTATTTAGAAGCGCTTTCACAAACTCCAGTGTCGGATGACATCGTAGAGCAGTTCGAGGCGCAACCTGACTTCCACAGGTCGGGTAGAGTATCTCGCCAGCATGAGAGATACGGGATGGTCCACTTCGAGCACGAGGTTGCTGTGATGGAAGGGCACGTCAGAGACGATCACTACCTATGACCAGGCAATCAGGGATAAGGATTCGGAGAAATGGCTTATAGCTATGCAAGCCGAAATGGATTCTATGCACGAAAACCAAGTCTGGACTCTAGTAGACCTCCCAGATGGTTTCAGACCCATTGGGTGTAAATGGATCTACAAGAGAAAGATAGGATCTGACGGATTTGTTGATACATACAAAGCTAGGCTTTTGGCGAAAGGGTACAATAAAAAAGAGGGCATTGACTATGGGAGACCTTTTCGCCTGTTGTTATGATGAAGTCCATTCGAACATTGCTTGCGATAGCTACGCACTATGACTATGAGATCTGGCAGATGGATGTGAAAACTGCGTTCCTAAATGGATACCTCAAGGAGGAAATATATATAGAGCAGCCCAAGGGTTTTACATCACAAGGAATGCTCATGAGGTGTGCAAACTGAACAAGTCCATTTGACTGAAACAAGCCTCCAGAAACTGGAATCTTTGTTACGATGAAGTAGTCTAGGGCCAGGGATTCTTAAAGAATGAAGACAAACATTGCGTCTACAAGAAAAGCAGTGGGGGCAAAATATCTTTCCTCGTATTGTACGTGGACGACATCCTCTTGATAGGAAATGATATTGGAATGCTCTCAATGGTGAAAGCGTGGCTTTCGACCGAATTCTCCATGAAAGACTTGGGAGAAGCTACCTACATCTTGGGGATTCGGCTATATAGAGATCGAGCGAATCGTATGTTAGGACTCTCCTAGGCCCTTTACTTAGAGAAGGTCCTCAAGCAATATAATATGGACAACTCTAAGAAAGGGGTCCTGCCTATGCGGCATGGGATTCACCTTTCCAAGGCTATGAGCCCTCAAAGTGAGTTGGAGTGGAAAGAGATGAATGGAATCCCCTAGGGTAGCTTGATGTACGCGATGCTTTGCACGCGATCTGACTTGGCGTACACTGTGAGCGTAGTCAGTCAGTTTCAGGCTGACCCTGGTAAAGAACATTGGACAGCAGTCAAAACTATCCTCATGTACCTCAGACGGACTAAGGATATGATGCTGGTCTACGGTAATGGAGAATTGGAAGTGGAAGGGTATACGGATAGATTTCCAGTCTGACGTGGACGACCGAAAATTCACTTCAGGATTCGTCTTTACGCTCAACGGTGGAGTTGTCTTGGAAATGTTTCAAACAGAGCACTACTGCAAATTCCACCTGGGAAGCAGAGTATATAGCGGCCTCAGAGGCAGCTAAGGAAGGTGTTTGGATGAGAAAGTTCTTGGAAGAACTTGGTGTCGTTCCTGTAGCAGATAGGCCATTCCCATTGTGGTGTGACAATACTGGCGCTATTGCTCAGGCGAAAGAACCGAGGTCTCACAGCAGGTCCAAACATATAGAAAGAAAGTACCACGTGTTACGTGGATTCGTTGAGAATGGCAACATAGCCGTGCAGAAGATTGCGACCGCGGAAAATGTGGCCGACTCGTTCACCAAGCCTCTATCACAGGCAGTGCTGGCTAGACATCTCGAAAAGATGGGAATTAGATACTGCAGCGCATGGCATTGAGTACAAGTGGGAGACTGTTAGGAATATGCCCTCGAATGCTATACGAGGGTTAGATTGTATAGGGCATTAGCTTATTTATCATTCGACCTTTTATGTAATAAGATATTTTTATGTGTTTATTGAAAGGCGTTGTTCGTTTATTGGATATAAGAGTACTTTACTAAGCATCCGGTAAAGCAATAAATGAACAAATCCAAATGTGTCGAGTTGAGTCACTGTTCTCGATGGGTACGAGAGAGGAAGGCACCAGTGGACTCTTAACCTCGAGCATTAAAAGTCCGTAAGCCTTAGGCTCCAGTTGGGTGCTGGATAACCGATTACGGCTTATTTGTCGATGACCTATCGAGTGCTGATATCTCGCTTGGAAGCGGAGGTCATGACTTGTGATGCGAGTCGAATCAAGGGATTGAATCGTTTCATGGACACTGACTCACGGGTCATACGGTCGAACATGGCCTATTACTCAAGGAGTGTCAATGATCGACGACAAGTAATCGAGATAAGTGTCCTATGAGGACGGCGATTGGAAATTACGAAATCCTTGGCCAAGGTATTGAACTAACTCATGTTAGACATGGAGGGTAGTTTTGGTAATTTGCCCCGTCCCTGTTTTATCATAGAATCGAGTATAGTGAGTTTGACATAGACCATGCCTCTCACTCAATTGGGACACAGCTGAAGGGTTTATATGTAGTACTATAATCTATAGTAAGGTTCTCGAATGAAGACTGGGTTGAAATTTGCACTCGAATCGGGTTACGGTCCGGTACTGCGGACCGTACTATAGTGAGTATAGTGAGTATAGTGAGTTTGAGATATACCATGCCTCTCACTCAATTGGGACACAGCTGAAGGGTTTATATGTTGTACTATAATATATAGTAAGGTTCTCGAATAAAGACTGGGTTGAAATTTGCACTCGAATCGGGTTACGGTCCGGTACTGCGGGATTGGCTAGGTAACTGCCGGACTCTTGGATTTCTCCCTTGCCGATTGAGTCGAACCTAGAGAGTCGGGCTTAAAAAGGATCGTCAATGTGTACTGATAAGGGGAGAAAGTGTTTTGGGCCTTAACGGGCCTTGGGCCGTTGGGCCGCACCTTAGTGGGCTTCGGGCCGTTTAATGGACCGAAGTCGGACTTCGTATGAAACTAACTTTGAGACTTGGGCTTGGCCAAGTGCTTAAAAGGCTTCAGGGTAAAATTAAAATTTGACCCTAAGCTGATTTTCGAATTATGCCTTGGGAATTAATTTCAAAAATTAAATATAAATATGGAAATAATGTATTTGGAATATTATTTATTTAAAGGTGAAAATTTCGAAATTAATCTTGGATTTAGTTTCGAATTTTATGCCATATTTAAATATACTTAGTTTGACTTAGTATTTAAGTTAGTTGTCTAATTATGGTAAGTATCCTTATATGAATTTTGAATTAAATAAGGGAGAGAAAGATATGGCAAAATCTCTCCACTTAAGGAGCAAAATCAAAAACCATATCTTTGAGATATCCTAGGGATTTCCAAATATATCATAGTATAAATAGGGCAGCCCTATTTCATAATTTAAAGTGAAAATTTCGTCCATAACAAAGGCACAAAACACTCACCGAACAAAAATACTCTTCTCTCACGCGATGGCTCGGTTCTCTCTAGCCATCTTTATAGAACTGATTCCATGGTACACTGCGGGTCAGCGTGACGAACTAGTGCCATCCACCACCATCGACGTTGTCTTGAAGGAAAAGACGAGGAGCTGCCACTCGCTTCAACTGGTAATTCTCTACGGGTTTTGACACGCCCTATACATGTTTCTATGTTACTATTCTGATCCGAGCAACTAGGGCAATAAGGGAACTCGGAAAATTTTTGTTCCGCACCGTACCCAGGGACGTGGCGTCTCCGAGAGACATCGGGTAACCCAATACCTTGTCCGCGCTCTCTCTGGCACCGGCGATTCCGCGCCCTCATCGGCCCCGGGCGTCACAGAGACAGACACAACCGCCGAACCTTCCTATTCCTCAGGATACCACCAGGGTGAGTCATCCTACGTCTCCCCATACGCGTCGACAGAGGACCTCGAAGCACTTCACTAGGAGATGACACGCATGAACGCCGACGCGCTGCAACGCGTCGTAGAAGCCCGAAGCTACAATTAAGAGACTCGGCGCCGACAAGAAGAGTACGAGCACAGGAACGAGGAAGCCCAGCGCCCTACCGCGAGGAGCAAGCATGCTACGAACAGGCCCTTCAAGCATTGGACGCCGCGGTTAAGCTCACACAGTAGTCGCTGTCATTCCTCCGCCCAAGACCACCCTCGCCGCCACCACCACCCCCTGAGTGAAATTTCCCTTTTCTCTACCTTTCTTTTCTCTCCTTAGACATTTCGTTGGTCGAGTAGTCGTTGTGTTTATTTTGTTTGTGACGTTGATGTTTATGACTATGTCTACATTTTTTATCTATGACTATTTCTTTCAACGTTAAATATTTCCTTTAGTAAGGCCAGGCTACGTGTTAGGTCTTCGTTTGTCAACTCAATCAATCCTAGGCATGAATTCTAAGGAAATCGTATAGAATTATTAAACTTTGAATTTTGATTGAAAACCTTCACTTGAAGAACGCGAGATAGAAATCCTTTAGTGTGAGAAGCTTTTGCTGTTTCTCTCTCCAGAATTGAATTCGGCAGCCTTTCGGATTGATTCTCTCAATTTCTGTATTAAGCTCAATGTTTGTACAACTATTTATACGAAACAGACTTGGTATAAATACAAATTAGTCCTAATCTAAGGACTACTATACATAAAACCCCTGATTACAAGGACAATTGATGAAATCAAGCACAATTAAATTGGTACTCTACATTCTCCCCCTTTGTGCTTGATTGCCTTTTCGCTCCATTTGTCGTGGTCGTGCATAGTACGACCTGCGCAAGCCCAGCGCATGCTCATAGTTCCTGAGTATTTCCCACAGCTTCAGGCGCTCCTCGATGTCATCTAGCAATTCCATCAGGAGCGGCTGTTCTCTCATGAACCGATGAATTCTCAACGTCGTCTCTCGGTTGATTTCTTCCAACCTTTTCTCTATATTCCTCCTGATGACCTTGAGCGTTCCGTTGCAAAACTTACGAATCTCAGTCTTCAGCATCAACCTAGTCTTCTTGGTGATTGGATTGTGGTAGGTGATGCCTAGGACTGAGCTGATGTGCACATGATTGCTTGAAGCCCTTCGATCTCAGGTCCTTTGTTGAGTGGTGCGATCATGTTGATCTTCTTCATGTTGCTCTCTAGAGCCATCTGAAGGTCATGCGCAGCGAAGTACTTGACTTGGCGCATCATGAACCGTAGAGCCCCTCAAGACCTTCTTTCTTGACGAGGCCTTGAGGACCTTTGTACTTCTCCACGTACAGCTGATAGAGGTTGTATACCTCGTCGGCAGGGAGGTACGGTAGGTCGCTCTTGCTTAATTCCTCTTGGGTTCTGTTCACTCGCTCGATAACGTAGGTTGGGGTTGGAAGACCCCCTTTGGCACAGTAGACACTTAGCAGCTGGCAGATAGAAGATAGACTCTGATAATGTGTACCGCCCTGTTTCCTATTACCTTTTTACGCAGCTATAAAATATTCATATTCGCGATTTCCATTTCTTCGTTCGCTTAATCGACCTTGCCTTTGCCTTTATCAGACTCCTGACCTATACAATTATTTTATCCGCAAATATGAAATCCTATAATGACAGGCGTGCGTGATATGCATGCTTTATTATGCATGATCATTTCTACCCATAGCCTTGCCTTTCTGTTTATTAATTATAACATATTAAACTCTTGGCTTAACAAGTTATATTTTTGATTAATATTGAAATTTGCATTAAAAATTAGTAACTATTCCATAGCGAAAATATCATTGAAAACCCTAGTTCTTATTGTATTGAAAACCCTAATTCTACATATATATACATATTGTTCTATTATATAAGTGTTTTATTTTTTTGATGATGTCGGTTTTCTCAAAGCCTAAAGAAATCTCTTTATCGAGATTTATATCCTATGTTTAGTTATTAATTTAAATCCTATTATAGGATTTCGAAGTGCATACATAAGGGATATCAACATGTATCATAAGGTGCAACATATATATATGATTTCGATATGTGTCAGGAAAGATTTCGAAACAATTCTTCGCAATTCTTCTCATTTTATTTCAAGATTTCTTTCGAGTTTCTATCACTGTATTTATTAATCTCGAGACTTCATTTCGAGATTTACTTAATTGATCTCGATATCAAAACTCAAAATCATGACTTGACATTATCTGAATGAATTTCTAAATCTCGATACTAAATCTCGAAATCTATACTTATTAAAATCTTAGTAGTACATGTCGAGGTCTTCAAGTATAACACATGTCGAAATCTTTAAATATGTAGAATATCATTTGTAATTGTGCTTGATTTCATTACTTGTCCTTGTAATTAGGGGCTTTATTTGTATTAGTCTTTAGATTAAGGACTAGCTTGATATTTACCAAGCTTGTTTGGTATGAATACTTGTAAATGAATTGAGCTGAATAGAGAAAGTTTAGAGAATTGATCCGAAGGGCTTGCAATTCAATTTCTAGAGAGAGAAACAACAGTAACTTTCTCACTCTAATTGAATTCTCTCTCGTGTTCTTAACTTGAGTTTTTCGATCGAATTCAATTGATTATCTAAACGATCGAATTACTATGGATTCTAGCTTAGGATCGTAGGGTTGTTAAAATTGGATCGAAATTTTATTTCGAACACTGTTCCATCGAAGAACAGATTTGGCGCGAAAAGTTTTTCGATCCAATAGCTTAATTCTGTGCTTAATTGGCGTGAATTTGATGTTTCAGTGCTAGATTAAGTGATAAATGATAATTGTGACTAGATCAGTAGCAGTTTGATCTTCGATTTTGATTAATTTTATTCTGAAATTTTATTGTTGACGAAGAACATGAAGAACACGTTCTGATTTTGATCAAATTCGATATATTTTGCTTCATAGCGTGTTTAATTGCTTGTTCGTGCGTGATTAGTACTTGATTGCGAGCAATTACCTCAAACTTCACTATCTCATTATTTGTTTTTGCTCGAATCTATGTTAATCGTATTCTGTGAATTTCTCGATTGCTCAAATTTTTCTCGCTAGGTTTTGCGATCGGATTAGTTTCTCGATTGATAAACTTAGCGCGAGAATTTTTCTCGGTCAGAATGCAAAGTCAGTGCTAGAATCGTCATCAGCAGAAACGATTTTAGTTAGAAATATTTCTCGAGCATTATCCAGCGAAAAACTTTTTCGAGTGAGACCAATTTTGACCTTGCATGCGTAATAACTTCCACTCGAAAAACTTTTTCAGTCAAACCTTTTAACGTTTGATCAGGCGAAAATCATTTATACGCGAGAAACTTTTCTAGTCAACGGATTTATTTTGACTTGTCGAGAAACTTACTAGCGTACTGTTTCTTTACGATTGAAATAAATTCACGATCAGGAAACTTTTCTAAGAACAATTTTGGGCAATTTATTTCGCTCGTAAAATATTTTGCTGACAAAATTTCTCGCACGAGAACAGTAAATACATTCTATATCGACGAAATTAATTTCGATCATACTTTAAAGATTGAATCGAAAATAATTCTCGAACTAATCTTCGAATCAAACGCTACTAACAAATTTCATCACTGGTGAAGCACTTTACATCGTCTTCAACTCTCAAAACAATCAACGAAGATCCTTCAACAACTCGACTACTACAATACAAACATGGATGCATACTCACTCGGAAATGACAACCGTCCGCCGATCTTGCAAAGAGGCGAATACACAGTGTGGAGAAGCCGCTTCCTGAATTTCATAACTCTAAAGGATCAAGCCGAATATCTACTACAGTCCCTTAAAGAGGGACCGGCATAGTTCTGGGTTCATGTACCCGGGGACGAATCAGCTACTCCAGTAATTCCAGCTTCTAGGCGACTAAAGGAGCCTAGAGAATACTCTCTGGAGGAAAGACCTCGAGCTCGAGTAATTATCAAAATTCTCTCTACAAACCTGTTGGTCCCGATTGCACCAAACAAGGAATCAAAGAGGCTCTGATGGAATGAAAAAGGGAGAGGTTCTCACCTTCAAGTGTGTGTATTGTGTGAAAATAGGTTTAGCCTTTTGATCTTTGATTACTTTGTAAATAGATATGCTAAAACCTTATATACCACATTAACCCTAGGTATATTAAGGCCCAAACTCTAAAGATTAATTAATTACATTCTAGTCCAAAGCCCAAGCTAAAATGATAATTACAAAATATAACCCAAGACTTAAACTACTGACACAATCTATAAATATCCTAACAATCTCCCCCTTTGTGTCAATTGTTGGGAGTCTTGGATCTTGGGCGTTGTGATGGTGGATTAGCGAGTGTGTGTTACGCGACGTCCTAGCTTGAACTCGAAGGCGCGGAGATTCCTTAGAAGAACAATTCGATCAGCTATGGCGTCAATGAACTTCGCGAATTTGGATCGGCAGTGAGGGTCTTCTTCCGAAAGGATGCGGCAAATCCTCATGAGCTTGTCTTGGATGATGGTAAGTGTCCCATCCGAGAACTTTGCCACTACGGAGCAGCGTCAGCCTCATCTTTCCCTTGTAGTTCGAGTAGGTGACCGCCGGATCATCTCCGTCGATCACATCGCCCTCTCGATAGTCGTCCGCGTTCTTGAAAGATGGACGAGTCAGGTTCACCTTCTTTAGGTTGTGCTCCACCGCCATCTGCAGATCGTGGGAGGTGAAGAATCTGACCTGTCGGAGCATGTGTCACTTGAGGGCCACATAACCCATAGTGACTGGTTCAGCCCGTACAAAATGTCCAGAACTTCTGACGATGAGTCTGAACTGCTTCATGGATTCTAGCATGCTGTACAGATCACCCAGGCGCAGAAACTTGAAGTCCGCCTCGCTCACTTCAGTGAAGCTTTCATCCTGCCTCATTACCGTGAACACTGGATAGTGGACACGTCCTTTCGACTCCTGGCGAAGGTCAGTGACCTTGTAGACGGGGGCCCGATTCATTTCTAGAGTGATGTTTTCCTCATCGGACAGCGTCCTCTTTGTGCACTTGTGGCAAAGAAGGCTCCATCGGTAGAGCTTCTTCTTTTCCTCGCTCCAATTTTGGATGTTCATCAGCTCGTATTCATCGAAGGCCGTGATGATCCGCTCCTTGTGCCGCCAGATCCTCTTCCTAATCTCTTCTTGGAATGGTGCAGTGATCTTCTTGTTTTCCACGGTGCTTCCGGTATATCCGCCGTGGTCACATCCGGTTGAGCAGCAGGAGCCTCAGTTTGCTGCGCTTGAAATTGTAGGATGTTCTCGAGTTCGGCGGGTTCAGCATCCTACTCCTCCCCGTTCTCGTCGTCTGCAGTGTCGATCAGCGTAAGAGATGCTTCCTTTAGCAGACGTCGAGCATTCTCCACCAACTTCCTGGCTGCTACTGCGTCGGCGGGTGTGTAACGCCATTCATCGTTGAATATGTAGGCCTCGATCTCGTTCTGCGTGCAGTAGAAGTCCTCTGGAGCCACGTTGGGGTCGGTATTGAGAGGGGTATGGCTGTGCAATGGCGAGGGTGTTGCATCGGAGGAGTTTGCGGATTGTGGGGATGGTTGTGGTGGAGATTCTGGTGGTTCGGTTGAGGTGATGGTTTTGGCGAGGATGATTTGGGTGTCGGGTGGTGTAGATGTGGTGGTGACCTCTAACGTCGATGCGACAGTTAGAGGTTCCGAGATGGTGGGTGGAGAAGGTGTGGAGGTGGTCTCTAACGCCGATGTGACGATTAGAGTGTTGGAGACGGTAGTAGGTGGTGATGAGGGTGATTTGGCTAGTGGCTCGGGGTTAATAGGGTGGGATTTTTGGCCAGTGGAGTGTGAGGTTTCTGTTGCGGGCGTCGTTTCAGGTGCAGAGGAGGAAGGCAGCGTCGATGGCACGGGTCCTTGAGATTGTGATCCTTGCTTCCTATTCTCCCCATCGCGGCGATCTTGATCGTCGTCTTGATCGTCGCGCCTGATCCCGCTGGACTCGCCTTGAGTGCGGCAAGTCATTGGTTGAGTCATGATTTTCTTCATTTGCTGTTCCTCCTCGTCGAGTTCCGTCATTGATTCGAATCTTGCTCGTAGAATGTAGATGAGCTGCTTTGCGGAAATTGAGGAGAGAACAGCTTGTGCGTCCACATTTTGCGTGGATGGTGGTGTCTCAGGGGCCACACCTTTGCCTTTGTCGATGGTGGACGCATCAAGACGCGCATAGACTTTATCGAGGATGGACGCCTCAAGAGTTTTTGCAAACTCTTGAAGACGAGTCTCTAGCGCGGTATTCTGCCTCACACGTGGAGGCTGCTATGTATTCTTGCAAACAGCTTCTTTAGCTGCCTCGGAGGCTGCTATGTATTCTGCCTCACACGTGGAATCGGCAGTCGTGCTTTGCTTGGAGCCTCTCCAAGACACTGCCCCACTATTGAGCACGAATACAAAACCTGAAGTAGATTTTCGGTCATCCACGTCCGATTGGAAGTCCGAATCGGTATAACCTTCTACTTCTAGTCCCGCTCCTCCATAGACAAGCGTTAAGTCTTTAGTCCGTCTAAGGTACTTGAAGATATTCTTAACGACTGTCCAGTGTCCTTCACCTGAGTTTGCCTGAAACCGACTAACCAGGCTCACAGCGTAGGCAATGTCCGATCGTGTGCACAACATCGCGTACATCAGAGTACCCACTGCAGACGCATAGGGTATCCCAGTCATCCTTCGTCGGTCTTCCTCACTTTGAGGTGACATTGATTTCGACAAATGGATCCCATGTCGCATAGGTAAGAACCCTCTCTTAGAGTCATCCATTCTGAATTTTTTCAGGATTTTCTCTAAGTAAAGGGCCGGAGATAAGCCGATCGTTCTGTTCGCTCGATCCCTGAACAAGCGAATACCAAGTATATACGTCTCTTCTCCCAGATCTTTCATGGGGAATTCGGTTGAAAGCCATGCTTTCACCGACGAGAGCATCCCGATGTCGTTTCCTATCAAAAGGATATCATCCACGTACAATACTAGGAACGACACCATACTCCCACTACTCTTTCTGTAGACACATGGCTCGTCTACATTTTTCTCAAATCCGAAGTTCCGAACTAATTCATCGAAACGTAGGTTCCAACTACGAGAGGCCTGTTTCAGTCCGTAAATGGACCGATTCAGTTTGCACACTTTGTGAGCATCTGCATGCGACTCAAAACCTTTTGGCTGCTCCATATAAATCTCCTCCTTGAGGAATCCATTAAGGAACGCCGTTTTGACGTCCATCTGCCAAATCTCATAATCATAGTGCGCAGCTATTGCGAGCATTGTGCGGATAGACTTGATCATGGCTACAGGCGAGAAAGTCTCCTCATAGTCGACTCCCTCCTTTTGGTTATAGCCCTTGGCAACCAACCTGGCCTTGTATGTCTCAACTTGTCCGTCAGATCCAATCTTTCTCTTGTATATCCATTTACAACCAATTGGTCTAAAACCGCTCGGTAGGTCTACAAAAGTCCAGACTTTGTTTGGGTACATTGAGTCTATCTCAGCCCGCATAGCTTCAATCCATCTCGTTGAGTCAACATCGGATATAGCTTGATCGAAAGTAGCGGGATCTTCTCTTAGAAGTCCCCTAGTCGCAACATAATCGTGTTCAACTTGTGACATGCCATACCGCTCTGGTTGGCGTGGCACCCTTTCAGATCGTCGCAAGACTGCTTCACTCGGACCATCCAATTCCAAATCCTGTGAGGGCGTTTCGGTCGACTGCTCCTCGAGAGTGACCTCTCGGCCAACGCCACAATCTCGAATGAACTCTTCCTCGAGAAAATGTGCGTGTAGGCCCACAACGATCCTCTGATCATCGTGAAAGTAGAATAGGTACCCCATTGAGTTTTCAGGGTAACCTATGAAACGACCTTTCAGAGACCTAGACTCCAATTTGTCTGCCTTCAACTTTTTCACATAGGCCGGGCAACCCCAAATCCTAATATGTGATAAGCTGGGTAAAGGCCAGTCCATATCTCATACGGAATGCCGTTAACAGACTTCGAGGGACACCGGTTTATGGTATAAGCCGCTGTCAAAAGCGCGTATCCCCACAATGACATCAGCAAATCTGTATAGCTTAACATAGAACCAACCATATCTAATAAAGTTCAGTTTCTACGTTCGGCCACGCCATTCAATTGTGGCGTGCCGGGCGGAGTCATATGTGATATATACCATTCTCCTTCAAGAACTGGTCAAACTCGATACTCATGTACTCGCCTCCTCGATCCGATCGAATGGCTTTAATGAGTTTCGACGTTTGTTTTTCCACCAAAGCCTTATACTCCTTGAACCTTTCAAGTGCATCAGCTTTATACCTCATCAGATACACGAGTCCGTAACGACTGTGATAATCCGTGAAGGTAATAAAATAGTGGAAGTCACCCCGAGCCTTCACATTGAATGGCCCGCAAATGTCCGTGTGAATCAAACCGAGAATTTCCGTGGCTCTACTAAATGTCCCGGTGAAGGGTGATCGGGTCATTTTACCTTGGAGGCACGACTCACAAGTCGGATAGGGATCTGATCCCAACGGTTTCAAAATCCCATTTTTCTCTAACTCATGGATCTTGCGTTCTCCAGTATGCCCTAATCGAAGATGCCACAGGTACCTCGCATTTATTACTGACTTTCGTTTGTTTGTGACAGTATTCACAGATACGTCGTTCTGGGTGTTTAAATAGTACAAACCATTAAACAGTGTCGCGTTGCCAACATTTTTGTATCGATACATAATGTGGCATTTATGTTTATTAAGTTAAATACATAACCATTCCTGCTCAAAACAGGAATGGAGACGATGTTCTTAAAACCCCTCGGGAGTACAAGACAATCGTACAAAAGCAACACATGCCCAGATAACAAAATAAGAGATCTTGATCCGACGTGGCTTGCCGAGAGACTATCCCCGCTTCCCACTCTAACCTCGATCTCCCGCTCCCCAAGCGCTCTACTTGGTCCCAGACCCTGCGTGGACACACAAATGTGAGTACTAGCTCCCGAATCCAATATCCAGGAAGTAGAGTATACAGATGATGAACAAACTGTTTCTAAAATATTAAGTTCCTTACCTGACGCAGCCTGCTCACCCTTGAGCTTCGGACAATCCCGCTTCCAGTGGCCCAGCGCACCGCAATGCAGACACCTATCCGTCGGCTTTTCACCGGTCTGCTTCGATTTCCCAGAAGATTTTTTCTTCTTAGAAACCTTCCCTGTTGGCTTAAGCTTGTTGCCCTTCTTCTTTTTGCCTTTCTGGGGTTTCGAAGAGGTGGCGACAAGTGCAGTCTGCTTTGCCCTCTTCATTTGACCTTGCGCCGTTGCTAACTGATTCATCAGATCAGGAAGCGTCAGCGTCATGCCGTTCAGATGATAGTTCACTATGAACGCATTGAAGGACGGAGGCAGAGACTGCAAGATGAGTTCGTTTTGTAATTCCCGATCAAATCGGAAATTGAGAGTCTCCAATCTCTCGATCATGGTGATCATGTTCATAACATGTTCGCCAACGTTCTCACCCTCAGACATCCTCGATCGGAAGAGCTGCAACGAAGCCGCATAGCGAGCTGTCCTAGACGTGTCACCGTAAAGCTCTTTCAGATGCTGAACCATCGCTCGAGCGCCAGCCATACCCTCATGACTATGCTGCAGCGTGTTACTCATCGATCTGAGGACATGTGCCTTTACGAGCTGCTCGTCGCGTAGTCGCTTGTCATAAGCGGCACGAGCCTGCTCGGTTGCCCGCGCCCCTGGGGCCGGCGGCAACTCGGAGTCAAGGATATACACTAGGTTCTCAATCTGAAGGAAAATCCTCATGTTGCGAAGCCAGTCTGAATAGTTTGACCCAGTCAACCTATTCTCCTTGAGTAGTATGTTTAGAGCGGTAGACATTATTAACACTAAGAGAAAAAGCTGCAGAAAATAAAAGGCAAATTATGTCGATTGTATAGATCATCAAACACGAACAAGGACTTTTATTCCGTTTGACTCCCACTATCTTTTCATAAACACCATTTTCTCCCATTGGATGTTTTGGAAGTTTCGTTGATAACTTCGATAGTGGAGTTAATGTCCCCGTGGGCGGATGCAAACCTCAACCTCTGTCGTTTTATTGGTTTGCAGCGGCCCACTAAGTCGTGCTCCGCACGAATCCGACATCGTCGAATGTCTCAACTATCTTTGTCTCAGTCAGGGACCCCCGCCGGTAAATCCGAAACAAGGCGGTATGGCTGTCTAAGTGCGACCTATCAACTTTGCTCAAAACCGCACACTTGAACCGTACGTTTTACCGCACAGTGTGGTCTTGGCGAGCGGCGCTTAAACCTTCCCTTTCTATTCAAGTAATCGATTCATATGTATATGTGTATTACTTTAGGGCTAAGAAATCTTTTTATTAGTCATACTTAGCCTAACTTACTTTGCCACCACATGTATGGCTTAATTATATTATTAAATGTATATGTGTGTATATAGCATATCTAACATATATATTATTATGTGTATACGTATGTGTATGTAGACATTATCTCTCAATATAGATGTACCCGAAAGTGAATTCATTCCTTAAAGATCTTATTAAATTGATATTCTTCATTGTTCTCTTATATTTAAAAGGTCTTTCCAAAATTCTAAGCATTTAGGTCCTATTAATTTTATTCTTATATAAATTCGAAATTTATATACTTTATATTTTCGATCCCAAATTTCGAATTCTTCCTTCGAATAAACCAATACAATTTCTGCTCTATATTACCACTCTGCTATTATATTCGTAAATTCCGTATTAAATTTTTACGGGCATTACAGCTGATCCCCCTGTTTTGCACTTAAATAAATTTTTAGAAAATTAGTTTTAAGGTACGATGGCCGTACGAGTAGGAGACAGGTCCACGAGAAGGCCGTTCAAAGACTTGGAGGTCATTCGAGAACATAGTGTGAAGCCGAAGAGAAGAGATGTAATTTATAAAAATAAATGTAATAGAGTAGAAATAGTCCACGCAAACGGTCTAATAGGAAAACTAGGTTTACCGCGAATACGTGCATGATTGTTTGATGTTACGTGTGTGTTTTAGTGCTTATGTGTGTGAGACGTATTCTCCCGGTTGGACTAAATTCTAAGTGGGTAAAGGGACGGGGTTCCTGTCTTTTATCAAGCTCGAAACCGTTGCGGCTTGAGTGTCCTATGCGATTTGCTCTGAGTTATCGGCGCCAATCTTCTCACTCTTGTCGTAGTTGGTCCGGGTGCATTAAGACAATAAAGTCAAGCTCATTATTGAAGCTTGGGTATATGTGCAGTCTGTTCTGATTTATCGGGGCCAAACATTTCACTCTCGACTTGGATATTTCAGGTGACTGTCTAGACGCCGCTCTCTGAAACATATTCACGCTTTATAAAGAGTTATCCTATGGGCAGGAATTCTAAATGTTAGGATTGAGTCAGACGTTGATAGGTCACACTTAGACGGTTATTCCCCAATTATTCATGTTAGGGTGAGGGTTCCTGACCGGAGGACAAAGTTGTTGAACACTCATGAGATGGACTCGTGGGGACACGGGGTCATCTATGGGGTTCGTGTGGGACACGGCGCCGTACGAGTAATGGGCCAACAAACTGTTAGGTTGAGGCTCATTTCTACGGAGCGGAGAGATCAACTCCACTATGAGAGTCAAGCCACATTGTAGAAGTCCTTGTTTGTGCTTGTAGAATAATACGTTGACCCCTTCAATGCTTTATTTCCTGCAAATTGTGTTGTTTCTTGTTTGTACAAAATGACATCACCATTCAATTTACTGATCACGCAAAATCATTTGGAGGGTCCGAACCTTGCGGACTGGCTCCGTAACTTGAGGATAGTCCTCGCTCTGGAATGCCTAGAGTATGTCCTTGAGGGACCTATACCACTCGAACCCCAAGAGGGTGCGAGTGATGCTGATAGGGAATATTATGCCAAATGGATGGCTGATAGAGCCCGTGTCAAGGCTTATATGTTAGCTGGGATGAATAAGGATCTGCAGCGTCAGCATGAGGATATCCAAATACGTGAGATATTGATTCATCAGAAGGAGTTGTTTGGAGAGCATTCGAGATCTTCTCGATACCGTGCTGCTGACAACCTCTTCCATACCAAGATGCTTGAGCGCGCAGATGTCGCGGCACATGTGCGTAAGCTCATTGGGTACATCGAGGAACCGGGTTCTCTCGGTTGTCCCATTCACAACGAGCTTCAGATTGACCTGATCCTTCAGTCACTTCCAGCTTCATTTGCTCAGTTTATGATAAACTATAATCTGAGCGATAGGCGATTTTCGCTTCCTGAACTCATGAACACGTTGCTTCAGACTCAGCGTGAGCTAAAGAATGGAAAAAGTGGTTGCGCTTGTTGCACCTACAAGGTCTAAGAGATCTAAGTCGAACAAGCCCAAGCTCAAGCCTAATAAGCCAAAAGGAGGGATTAAGGAAAAGGGCAAGGTCAAAATGAACGTGCCTAAAGTTGCTAAGGCGAGTGTAGGTGCCTTCACTACCAAGAGCTGGGCCATTGGAAAAGGGACTGCCCCAAGCTTCGAGCTTCGTGAAACTTATTGTTCATTTACCGTATTTCCACTTCGTGGATTCTTGACTCGGGAGCTAGTGCTCACATTTGTGTTTTGAACCGGGGTCTGGAGCGAAGTAAGAGGCTGGCGGAACGAGAATTCTTGATCAATGTGTGTAGCGGACATTGCGTACCTGTTAGTCATGTTGGATCGAAGACTCTTGTATTATGTTCTGGACATGTATTATATTTATCCGATGTACTTATGTTGCCCAAGGGGTTGAAAAAATATTATTTCTATTCCTGCTTTGAGTAAGAATGATTATGAATTTTGATTCAACAATAATATTTGTGAGATTTATTTCTGGAAAAATGCGTCAGAAATGCAACGTTAATAAATGGTTTATATTACGCTAACGTCCAGGAACATGCGAATGTAGTTACCGACAAACGCAAAGTAAAGTTAAACAAAAAGTATTAGTGGCATCTTAGACTCGGTCATACCGGAGTACAAAAGATTCAAGAGTTGGAGAAACACGACACTATTAAGCCGACGGAATTGATTTCTATCCAATGTGCGAGTCTTGTATCCTCCGCAAAATGACTAAGTCTCCCTTCACAGGACTTTTCAAGGAGCCACTAATGTTTTGGATTTGATCCATACAAGTTTGTGGACCGTTTCGTGACTTTTACAGATGATCACTCTCGCTACGGCTTGGTGTATCTGTTGAAACATAAGTCTGAAACACTTGTCGTGACTCAGGCCGTGACGAAGCTGTCTATTACTTGTCAAGGCCATGAAAGATCTTGCAAGAGGCCGTGAACCGACAGGTTTTGGTCAAATTTGGTCCAAATCAAATCCAATTTTGATCCTTGTTCTTTTGTTAGACTTGTGCGACAATGTCTAGTCATTAGATGATATAATATAAAGGAAACAAACAAGGTATGAGTCATGTATGACATGATTTAGATTAACTATGATTAAAGTCAATTTCAAAGGCCGGAAATTTATTTATATTACTTTGAATAATTTCATCCATGCTAAAGTTCTAATCTTTCTCACACTAAGCTTTGAGTTTATAGAGAGAATAAAGAGCATTTGGGGTTGTTCTTGAGAAAACCCTAAGTGTGAGTGAGTTTATAGCAAACCACACAAAACGTACACATCTCTATACAAACATTCTTCACTTCCTCTAGCCATCATTGGGGAGTTGAAGTCTGCAGCACATCATGGGATCGGTGTGACTCTCTTCGACACAGTTCGTGAGCTACGAGAGCTAAGGATCTTCGCAATAAGGGTAAGATCCTTATACCTTATACGTGTCTACATGCATTTTTTTTTATTTCACCGAGTATTCCGGGGAATCTGTATGTGGAACTCGGGAAAAATTATTGAATTTCGCTGCGTCCGGGGCTAGGCCTCTTGTCACCCGGTGTTTCCCAACAGAAAGGCAGAAACTTCTTGAGGAAATCTTTACACTTAGAGAGAAATTAAGACTACAGTCACTTGCATATACCTTGATTTCGCATCATAAAATCTCCTGTACTAATACTTTGAAATTTTCAGGACCCACAAGAGGATCATTGAAAGGAAAACTATGGGTTAAAAAGGAAGATCTTTTGAAGGAGACCAGTGATTTTAAAGAGAATTTTGTTATAGATTGTCTTCCTTCAGAAACTTTCTTATTGTCTTCTTTTTCTCCTCCTGTATCGAAAAACTCATCTTTACATTTAAAAAAATCATTTCCCAAGCATGATCATTCTACAAACAAGCTCTCCAGACAATTTCTAAAAACACGTTTCAAAGAAAAAGAAACGATCGAAAAGAAAATTTACCAAGAAACTTGCAAAACTTGAAAGGACTCAAAAATGAGTTTCAAGGGAAAAGTCAAATAAAACTCCAATATTACCTGTGTTCCAAAGCTTATGACTGAGGAAACCCAATACCAAGCCCTAGAAACCATTAGAGATTCTACGCCCAATATCACATCTTCTGCTGACAATGCTAAACCTAGGCTAGATAGAGAGTCTATTCGGACTAACAAGCACAATAGGGTGGCCCATCTTCAAATGTGTACCTAAAGGCCTCTGGTTTGATTTTGCAGGCCTCGCGTGTGGTATTTAGATTCAGGTTGCTCCACACACATGACCGATAGAAAGGGACTGTTGAGCAACTACGTTGATAGGCTGGGTGGACTGCTTTGCTTTAGAAACAACAATGGAGCAAGAATTCTTGGTTATGAAGATCTTGTATGCAATCGACTCACACTCAATGTGGCGACCCTCGTTTTCTAATTAAGGTTAGTGGCGGATTTTCGCAACGTAAGTCGCGGAAGACCCTTCTAATAAAAACTTTTTCCTAAAAGATAATATAATACGATAAATATTAGTTTACATAGTAGTATCTGTACAACGGGCGTAGCCCCAAAAATGTCAAAAGAACAAAAACTCTATTATCGCTCCACAGGTCTTCATCCATGTACCGCCCCGCCCTCAAAAGTCCGTGGAGCACCGCCACCAGCCGCCTCAGTCTTGACGCGCGTCGGCGTCAGACTCAGTACCTACAACACGTAAACACTGAGCGATTTGCCCAGTAGGTGAATAAAAATGCATGTATGCACGTGAAAGCTCATTCTCGATCCCAATATCTCACATGCAATGTTCACTCTTTCTTTTCCCACAATCCTATCAAACACACAACACAGGGCCCTAGGTCAGACTCGACACCTCGCGCGCCCATAATAATAATATACGGAAGCTTACACTAGCAGCGTTTTGACGATCACGCAACTGCCCTGCTAGGCCGCTCTTCCGTAAGCGGTAGCCTACGCCGACAGCGTTTTGACGATCACGCAACTGCCCTGTCAGGTCGCTCCCTCCACTGAAAACATAATCACGACGGTTTTGCACCTCGGGACGTTCACGCCCGAGTAGACAGATCGATCACGCCTGTCTGCCGTCAGGTGTCATACGAGTACCAACCTCGACTCCTCAACGAGTCAACAACAAAAATCGCAAACATCTCATTCTACCCCGCTCAACAATATTTCAAATCAACCGTCTCAATAAGGTGTAAATATCTCACCCATGTGATAGGATATGCATATGCTATGCATATAAACGTCATAATACATGAAACGTGCGTAAAACACATAAATCACATAAATCATTGAAGCATATAAAGGCACGTAATTCAAATAAGTGTTTACGCATTGTAGATGAATAATTCACCTACCTGTCCTCCCGATAAAATCAGTCGACAATCCTGGTGAATTCCCTACAGTTCGAATATCTGAGTACACAATATTATCATATCAGTATATTTACTAAGTCACCTAACTTCGAAATTTTCAAACTCTAAATTTTGAAATTAAAATTATCAAACCCTAAAAATCACGAAAACCCTAAAATGATGAAAACCCTAATTTGTTAAGAACTACTAAATTCCGAAAATCTTGTTGGGGAGGTTAAATGTCGAAGTTCTATAAATCTCGAGATCATATGTCGAATCCTTAAATGTCGCGATCATATTGTCTAAGTCCTTAAATGTCGAGATCGTTATGTATGATAATAGAATATATAGAAATCTTTACAAGTTGATCTGGATTGGTTAAGGTAAATATCGAAATGGCATAAAGAATTGTCGAGATGTGATTAAATGTCGAAACACATGGAAAATGTCGAAATGAGACTGAAAAATGTCGAGACCTAGTTAACTGTCGACATTTATCCTATAATTATCATTCGACATTTATACATTCAAAGCCCAGCTTTTATCGAGATTATGATGTTATCGAAATCCTCTCTAAAATGATGTCGACATCTATATTGTTATTATCAAACATCTCGAGACCTACATTAGTATATCTCGAATTCTCTGTATAATATACCTTTTTCACAATTGATTGTCAATTACGTTAATGTTAAGAAAGTTGATTAGTCATACTTAGAAATGGTATATATAGCTAACACGTGTACTATAAGTTCTTTGATAGATTAAATGTATTGATAAGTAGTCACATCATTCTATCTAATGGTATCTATCCACATGGTCTCAAGAAGTTTCTAAGTCCTTGTACGAAATCTTCAAAACCATGTCGACATTTTATTAGACTTGTCGAGACTTTGTTGGGGAATTAAATGTCGAGACCTACAACATGCTTATAAATGTCGAGATCTATTCATCAGAAATTCCAAAATCTTTTCATGAGTCATCTCGACATCTTGCACTGTAATTTCGAAATTCCATCTATAATACATGTCGAAGTTTTGCCTTATTACATCTCGATATCTTTCCAATGTCGAGACCTTGTCGACATCCTAATAATGTCGATATCTTTTGTGCTAAAATACCATGCCGAGGATTTCTATCAACGTTACTCTCCCCAGAAAACCCTAAAAATCATATCATCAATATCGGCTTCAAGAATTATTTCAAACCCAGAAAATCTTACACTATAAATTGTTAAGTTTCTAACCAACATAATAATTCCTTAAGGATACCACAGAATTCGATGTCCCTTAAAAGTTATACTATACAACTAATAGGCCGAAATTTAAGTAATTAGGGTTTTCTATAGATGTTATAAAGCTGAAATCTTCACAGTTGAATATCACGATATATCATTATAACTAGAGGTCCACACTTGGGCCCTCACCACCTTATGTATAAATCATAAAACTCAACCTATTCAGTCCTAAGTGCAAATTGAAATCACGGGCTTATCTCATCATAAGAATGTTCATATAATCATGAACTAAACAAAATAATTTTTGATGTCCTAATCATAAAAATCTCGAAGCTTTATGCTTAATACAAACCCTTGAAAGCATGTTAAATATATCAAATACAAAAACTTGCCCATACCTATTTCAAGAGCACGATTTTGGATTGTTATCCTTGAAGGTATTTCCGTTCTTTGAGTTCACGTTGATGCTTAGTGTTGTTAAATGTTATTATTAGATATATATGTAGACGTTGGAACTTGTAGTTGATTGGACCTGTTAGTTATCTCTTTTCCTATGCCTTAAGCAACATGATTGTTAAGGTTTATTTTGAGGTTTTGGGCTGAAATCACGTAACACACATGGTCCAACATTACAACTCTTTTGATTATTATTTTATTAAACATAGCCCACATTATAAGTCCTAATGTTATTATATTATTATAATTATTTCTAATTAATTCTTTGGTCATATCTTGAAATATTTCTGGACTAATTAAAATTTATATTATTACTTCGAAACTCAATTTCTTACGAAACTTCTTAATTCGCAATTATTACTTATCTAATTACATCAAAATTCCGTATTAAAATCTACGGGTATTACATCCTCCCCCCCCTTAAAGAAATTTCGTCCCCGAAATTACGCCGACTGGAATAACTCGGGATAACGAACTCTCATATCATCCTCACGCTCCCACGTGGCTTCCTCAACTAATTGATTCCGCCACAAAACCTTAACTAACGGAATAATCTTATTCCGAAGCTGTTTCATTTCATACATCAAGATTTCTACTGGTCTTTCCTCGTAACTCAAGTCTGGCTTGAGTTGTTGATAGAGGGTCTCGTTCTGGATCACATGGCTCGGGTCCGCGACATATTTTCGTAACGTCGATATGTGAAATACGTCGTGAACTTGCGATAATGAAACCGGCAACTCTAATTGGTACGCTACTTCGCCGACCTTTTTAATGATCCTGAAAGGGCCTATGTATCTGGGACTCAGCTTGCCCTTTCTACCGAAACGCTTTACTCCTTTCATCGGGGAAATTTTTAGGAACACTTGGTCATCTTCTGCAAATTCCAAAGGCCGTCGTCGATGATCTGCATAACTTTTTGACGACTCTGTGCGGTTCGCATCCTTTCTCGAATTTTTGTGACAGCTTCTGTCATTTCTCGGATCATATCGGGTCCTAACAGTGTTCGTTCACCGATTTCGTCCCAATGGACTGGGGATCGGCACTTGCGCCCATATAACGCCTCGTATGGCGCCATCCCAATTGTAGCGTGAAAACTGTTGTTGTATGAAAATTCTATGAGCGGCAAATACTTACTCCAGTGTCCTTTGAAATCGAGCACACATGCCCGTAGCATATCCTCGAGAGTCTGAATCGTTCGTTCAGACTGCCCATCGGTCTGGGGATGGTACGCAGTACTGAACGAGAGTTTGGTTCCCATCGCTTTCTGTAAGCTTTGCCAAAAGTTCGACAAAAATCTTGAATCTCGATCCGAGACTATAGAAATTGGAATTCCATGGAGGCGGATGATTTCCTGAATATATAATTCCGCATAGCGTTCCATGGAAAAAGTGGAACTAATTGGAAGGAAATGAGCCGATTTGGTCAGGCGATCAACAATCACCCAAATACCATCGTGGCCTTTCGTCGTTTTGGGTAAACCAACGACGAAATCCATCGTGTATTATCCCACTTCCATTCAGGAATGGGTAGAGGCTGTAGGGTTCCACCGGGTCGCTGGTGTTCCGCTTTAATCAATTGGCAGGTCATACATCGGTTTACAAACGCTGCGATGTCTTTCTTCATTCCTGGCCACCAGTATGTTGATCGCAAGTCTTGATACATTTTCGTGGACCCTGGGTGTACCGAATATGTGGTCGCGTGTGCTTCCTTCATTATCGTTTGTCGTAACTCCTCATTGTTAGGTACATAAAGACGGTTCTTGCATAGCAAAGCTCCATCCTCTCGGATGTTAAAATCTTCGGGTAGTGCCTCCTTCATTTTTAGGTAGAGTTCGTCTTCTTCTTGTGTCTTCTTGATCTGTTCTAGCAGCGGGGGTTGGAGAGTTAGCGCTGCTAGTCTTTCCTCAATTTCGCCCAAATTAACTACCTCTATTCCAAGCTGATGTAACTCTGTATTCACCGCTTTTCGACTTAGCGCATCTGCGACTACGTTTGCCTTACCCGGATGATAGTTGATGACGCAATCGTAGTCCTTGACGAGCTCTAGCCATCTTCGCTGTCGCATATTCAATTCCTTCTGAGTGAAGAAATACTTCAAACTTTTATGGTCTGTGAAGATCTCACATTTCTCTCCGTAGAGATAATGTCTCCAGATCTTCAGAGCGAAGACCACCGCTGCTAATTCGAGGTCATGGGTTGGGTAGTTCTTCTCGTATTCCTTTAGTTGTCGCGAAGCATAGGCAATCACCTTTCCGTTCTGCATCAGCACACATCCCAAGCCATTCTTCGAAGCATCGCTGTATACTGCAAATCCTCCGGTCCCTGATGGTATTGTCAATATTGGGGCAGAGGTAAGACGTTTCTTCAATTCTTGAAAACATTGTTCGCATGCTTCGGTCCACTTGAACGGAACGTTCTTCCTCGTTAGATTGGTCAATGTAGAGGCAATACTGGAGAAGTCTGCTATAAACTTACGGTAATATCCCGCAAGTCCAAGAAAACTTCGAACTTCGGTAGGAGTCGTAGGTCGTGGCTAGTTATTCACAGCTTCGATCTTACTCGGGTCCACAGAGATTCCATTTCCAGAAATCACGTGTCCCAAGAAGGCTACTTGCTCAAGCCAAAATTCGCATTTCTTGAATTTGGCGTAGAGCTGTTTCTCTCGCAGGATTCCTAAGACGGTTCGTAGATGGCTTTCGTGTTCATCTCTTGTTTTAGAATAGATCAAAATATCGTCAATAAAGACGATAACGAACCGATCGAGGTAGTCTTTGAAGACTCGATTCATCAAGTCCATAAAAGCAGCTGGGGCGTTTGTCAGTCCAAAAGGCATGACCAGAAACTCGTAATGGCCGTACCTCGTACTGAACGCAGTTTTCGGAACGTCTGCCTCCCTGATCTTTAACTGATGGTATCCCGAACGGAGGTCGATTTTCGAGAATACCGAAGCTCCTTGCAATTGATCGAACAGATCATCGATCCTTGGTAAAGGGTATTTATTCTTGATCGTGATCTTATTCAACTCCCTGTAATCAATGCAGAGTCGCATCGACCCATCCTTCTTTCGTACAAAAAGAACGGGTGCGCCCCACGGCGAAAAACTCGGCTGGATAAACCCTTTAGATAGTAGGTCCTCCAGCTGTTCTTTCAACTCTTTTAACTCGTTCGGCGCTAAACGGTAAGGAGCTTTAGAAATTGGGGCTGATCCTGGCATCAGATCTATCTTGAACTGTATTTCTCGATCAGGGGGTAACCCCGGGAGATCGTCGGGAAATACATCAGAGTATTCGTTAACTACAGGTACATCTTTTAGTTTCAGCAGAGGTAAATCCTCCGCCTTCACTGCATATATGAGATAAGACTCACAACCTGACCTCAAGAGTCGTTGAGCCTTTAGAGCCGATATTCTTGGAATACTATTCTTATCTGATTTACCCGAAAAAGTGAATGCTTCTTCTTCGGGCAGTTGAAATTTAACGACCCTCTTGTTGCAATCTATGATGGCTCCATATCTTGAAAGCCAATCCATTCCGAAGATGACATCGTAGTCGTTCATCGGAATTACAATCAGGTCGGCACTCAAGTTCCTACCCTCAATATTTACGACGCATCCTCGCAGTACTTGGTTGGTATGCGTCGGATCCCCATGAGGTCGAGTAACTACATAGTTGCATTCAGAGGAGGTAGGGGATATTCCTACCTTCGCCACGTACTTAGCCGACACAAATGAATGTGTGGCTCCAGAATCAATTAGCACAGAAGTGGGCACGTTATAGATAGTTAACGTACCCGTCACAACAGAAGGGTTCGCCTCGGCCTCCTCATTGGTAAGCGTGAAAACCCGTGCAGGAACCGATGGAGGTCGAACTGGTGTTCGGGTCGGGTTCTGGGGCATGTTCGTGTTACAGTTCCTTGCATAGTGCCCCATTCTTCCGCATCTGAAACACTGTGGATTTGGGTTGGGTCTGGGTTGATAACAGGCGCCGAAGTGGTAACGGCCACACTGTTTGCATTGGGTTGCTGTGTTTGGAGGTCTGCTCTGAATATTTACGGGTCCCTGATTCAGCGTCGGGCGCCAGTTCTGTTGGCCCTGACGATTTCCTTGGCTACCTTGACCTTTGTTGAAAAATTGGCGCTTGCGGTCACTTCCAGGTCCTTGCTGACTCTCCCTCCTCTTCTTCGCCTCCTGAGCTTCGGAAATCTGAGCCTCAGCTTGCTCAGCTATCATGGCCCTTTCTGCTACTTGAGTAAATTCCATCTGTCTGGCCCCCGAGATACTTAAGTCGCGATAAAGCTCAGGTTTGAGGCCCGTAATGAACCTCGTCACCTTGAGTAGATTTGTTGCCACCATGTGAGGAGCGAAACGGGACAACTCCTCGAATCGACGGATATATTGAGTTACAGGCATTCCTCCTTGCCTGAGATTCATAAATTCTAACATCCGTCGTTCCTGTTCATGGGCAGTAAAATATTTGCCGTGGAACAATTCTCTAAATCGTTCCCACGACATATTCGTCGGATCTTCTAGGACTTTAACGGTATCCCACCAGAATCGGGCGTTTCCTCTGAGAAGACCTTTTCATTCTCAGGCACACGACTATATATGAACATATCTTCTATAGTACGCAGCCAATCTTCCGCCACTACTGGGTCCGTAGCATCAGCAAAGGTTGGGGGATCCATTTTCCGAAACCGTTCCCCTATAATTTCTACACGCGCTGGCTGTGGGGAAGGACGATGTTCGGACGAGCTATGATGATGGAGTAGTTCGTCGATTTGACTCGACTGGCGATTGATATGTTCCGACTGACGTTGAAGTAATTCGGTCAGTCGTAGAATAGTGGAGTCCCTTTCATTTGGAGGGGACTCCGGTTCGGCCCTACGGCTGGATTCAGCCACATGTTCACTACGGGTTCTTGGCATTTTTCAACTATTATCTACAATAATTCCAATAAAACACATATCAGATAACACATAATCACATAATCAATCATTTAACTTACAGGCCAGGCTGGTTCTCCAGGCTTTTGAGCGGCAGTACATGGACAGTCTTCAGAATCTAGAGCCTACGCTCTGATACCACCTGTGGCGACCCTCGTTTTCTAATTAAGGTTAGTGGCGGATTTTCGCAACGTAAGTCGCAGAAGACCCTTCTAATAAAAACTTTTTCCTAAAAGATAATATAATACGATAAAATATTAGTTTACATAGTAGTATCTGTCCAACGGGCGTAGCCCCAAAAATGTCAAAAGAACAAAAACTCTATTATCGCTCCACAGGTCTTCATCCATGTACCGCCCCGCCCTCAAAAGTCCGTGGAGCACCGCCACCAGCCGCCTCAGTCTTGACGCGCGTCGGCGTCAGACTCAGTACCTACAACACGTAAACACTGAGCGATTTGCCCAGTAGGTGAATAAAAATGCATGTATGCACGTGAAAGCTCATTCCCGATCCCAATATCTCACATGCAATGTTCACTCTTTCTTTTCCCACAATCCTATCAAACACACAATACAGGGCCCTAGGTCAGACTCGACACCTCGCGCGCCCATAATAATAATATACGGAAGCTTACACTAGCAGCGTTTTGACGATCACGCAACTGCCCTGCTAGGCCGCTCTTCCGTAAGCGGTAGCCTACGCCGACAGCGTTTTGACGATCACGCAACTGCCCTGTCAGGTCGCTCCCTCCGCTGAAAACATAATCACGACGGTTTTGCACCTCGGGACGTTCACGCCCGAGTAGACAGATCGATCACGCCTGTCTGCCGTCAGGTGTCATACGAGTACCAACCTCGACTCCTCAACGAGTCAACAACAAAAATCGCAAACATCTCATTCTACCCCGCTCAACAATATTTCAAATCAACCGTCTCAATACGGTGTAAATATCTCACCCATGTGATAGGATATGCATATGCTATGCATATAAACGTCATAATACATGAAACGTGCGTAAAACACATAAATCACATAAATCATTGAAGCATATAAAGGCACGTAATTCAAATAAGTGTTTACGCATTGTAGACGAATAATTCACCTACCTGTCCTCCCGATAAAATCAGTCGACAATCCTGGTGAATTCCCTACAGTTCGAATATCTGAGTACACAATATTATTATATCAGTATATTTACTAAGTCACCTAACTTCGAAATTTTCAAACTCTAAATTTTGAAATCATAAAATTATCAAACCCTAAAAATCACGAAAACCCTAAAATGATGAAAACCCTAATTTGTTAAGAACTACTAAATTCCGAAAATCTTGTTGGGGAGGTTAAATGTCGAAGTTCTATAAATCTCGAGATCATATGTCGAATCCTTAAATGTCGCGATCATATTGTCTAAGTCCTTAAATGTCGAGATCGTTATGTATGATAATAGAATATATAGAAATCTTTACAAGTTGATCTGGATTGGTTAAGGTAAATATCGAAATGGCATAAAGAATTGTCGAGATGTGATTAAATGTCGAAACACATGGAAAATGTCGAAATGAGACTGAAAAATGTCGAGACCTAGTTAAATGTCGACATTTATCCTATAATTATCATTCGACATTTATACATTCAAAGCCCAGCTTTTATCGAGATTATGATGTTATCGAAATCCTCTCTAAAATGATGTCGACATCTATATTGTTATTATCAAACATCTCGAGACCTACATTAGTATATCTCGAATTCTCTGTATAATATACCTTTTTCACAATTGATTGTCAATTACGTTAATGTTAAGAAAGTTGATTAGTCATACTTAGAAATGGTATATATAGCTAACACGTGTACTGTAAGTTCTTTGATAGATTAAATGTATTGATAAGTAGTCACATCATTCTATCTAATGGTATCTATCCACATGGTCTGAAGAAGTTTCTAAGTCCTTGTACGAAATCTTCAAAACCATGTCGACATTTTATTAGACTTGTCGAGACTTTGTTGGGGATATAAATGTCGAGACCTACAACATGCTTATAAATGTCGAGATCTATTCATCAGAAATTCCAAAATCTTTTCATGAGTCATCTCGACATCTTGCACTGTAATTTCGAAATTCCATCTATAATACATGTCGAAGTTTTGCCTTATTACATCTCGATATCTTTCCAATGTCGAGACCTTGTCGACATCCTAATAATGTCGATATCTTTTGTGCTAAAATACCATGCCGAGGATTTCTATCAACGTTACTCTCCCCAGAAAACCCTAAAAATCATATCATCAATATCGGCTTCAAGAATTATTTCAAACCCAGAAAATCTTACACTATAAATTGTTAAGTTTCTAACCAACATAATAATTCCTTAAGGATACCACAGAATTCGATGTCCCTTAAAAGTTATACTATACAACTAATAGGCCGAAATTTAAGTAATTAGGGTTTTCTATAGATGTTATAAAGCTGAAATCTTCACAGTTGAATATCACGATATATCATTATAACTAGAGGTCCACACTTGGGCCCTCACCACCTTATGTATAAATCATAAAACTCAACCTATTCAGTCCTAAGTGCAAATTGAAATCACGGGCTTATCTCATCATAAGAATGTTCATATAATCATGAACTAAACAAAATAATTTTTGATGTCCTAATCATAAAAATCTCGAAGCTTTATGCTTAATACAAACCCTTGAAAGCATGTTAAATATATCAAATACAAAAACTTGCCCATACCTATTTCAAGAGCACGATTTTGGATTGTTATCCTTGAAGGTATTTCCGTTCTTTGAGTTCACGTTGATGCTTAGTGTTGTTAAATGTTATTATTAGATATATATGTAGACGTTGGAACTTGTAGTTGATTGGACCTGTTAGTTATCTCTTTTCCTATGCCTTAAGCAACATGATTGTTAAGGTTTATTTTGAGGTTTTGGGCTGAAATCACGTAACACACATGGTCCAACATTACAACTCTTTTGATTATTATTTTATTAAACATAGCCCACATTATAAGTCCTAATGTTATTACTATTATTATAATTATTTCTAATTAATTCTTTGGTCATATCTTGAAATATTTCTGGACTAATTAAAATTTATATTATTACTTCGAAACTCAATTTCTTACGAAACTTCTTAATTCGCAATTATTACTTATCTAATTACATCAAAATTCCGTATTAAAATCTACGGGTATTACACTCAAGGAAGTCTCTCATGTTAAAGGGCTGACGCACAACCTCCAACTATTTCAAAAGAGGACATGCAAATTCTCAATGGCAATGGTGAAGAACTTCTCACGGGAACCCGCAAAACAAATCTTTACACCATCGACATTAGGACCGTCAGACCAAAAACATCCATCTGCCTGATGTCCAAAGCCACTTCAATGCAGAATAATCTATGGCACCAGCGGTTATCTCATCTCAGTTTCAAGACTCTCAACAAGCTGTCAAACAATAAACTAGCTCTTGGACTTCCGCCACTAAAATACCATAAAGAATATCTGTGCTCAGCTTCTGAGAGACGCAAAATGAAAGGGGCATCTCACCCTATAAAGCGATATATGCTGGTTATTGTAGACGACTACACGAGATACCTTGGCTCCGCTTCTTAAGGATAGTTGAATCCCAAATCTTGTTAGGACAACGCGGAACTACAGCGCAGTCGTAAAGTAATTCGTAACAATCGAATATAATTCAAGAATCAACAGCTCAATGAATTCTATGAATCACTAGGAATTACTCAAAAATTCTCCGTTGTTCACACTCCTCAACAAAATGGGGTCATAGAAAGACGAAACGGACGCTCGCAAAAAATGCTCATTGTAAGTCCAGATTATCCAACAACACTGCAACAGATTAAAACCTTCAATTGATATGAATAGTGCTTGAAGGCTTTGTGGAGTTAGCTTACATGAAGTTTTGTGAAATGGAAACCTAGATCTACGAAGGTTAGTGTTCATGGTTTAATACCTTGAATAAGGAATTAAACCAATTGGGCCCTGTCAAGCCCATTACAACCAACAACCCAACAAAATAAAATACAACATAATAAATGCAATGAAGTAAAGACTTAGAATATATATTTTGGACACTTATAAAATATTCCTAACATTCTCCCCCTAAGTGTCCAAATTACAATAAAGCTTATCGTCTGTGACGCCCGGGGCCGATGAGGGCGAGGAGTGATCGCCGGTGCCAGAGAGGTGCACGGACAAGGAGTGGCTCCTAGCAGGCTTCTAGGCGAAGGGGTACATGAACTAACCGATCCGACACCCAAAAGAGAGGAGATCCTAAGACTGGCAACGTATGGACGTGTCAGGCTAAGAATCGTATAAGAGAATTGATAGTACTACTCATATTGCCAAGGTCGACCTACCTTTTCGGGAGTCCATCTATAGAAATTCCGAAGTTAAGCGTGCTTGACTTGGGGCAATCTGGGGATGGGTGACCCCTTGGGAAGTGTCTCTGGGTGCATGTGAGCGAGTGCACGAAGCACATTGAAAGGTTAAATGGTGGTACAGTGGGGTCAAACTATCAGTCGGAGTGTGGTGGGCCCAACCCCAGAAGTCCAAGTAGGGACCGATGCTATAGTGACACCCGGTATAGGACGGGGATGTTACAGGTGGTATCAGAGCACAACCTATCGCAGTACTGTGCTGGTTCGGGGACGAACCAGGCGAAAGCTGGTGGGCATGTGACGCTCGGGGCCGATGAGGGCGGGGAGTGATCGTCGGTGCAAGAGAGGTGCACAGACAAGGAGCGGCTCTTGGCAGGCTTCTAGGCGAAGGGGTACATGAACGAACCGATCTGACACCCGAATGAGAGGGGATCCTGAGGTAACTTATGGGCGTGTCAGGCTAAGAACCGTGTAAGAGAATTGTAGTACTCCAAACAGATCTCTTCCTGGAGGAATCCATTTAGGAAAGCGGTTTTCACATACATCTGCCAGATATCATAGTCATAGTGTGCTGCTATTGCAAGCAGAATTCGTATGGACTTTATTGTTGCAACAGGAGAAAAGGTCTCCTCATAGTCAATGCCCTCTTTTTGACTATAGCCTTTTGCTACTAGCCTAGCTTTGTAGGTTTCAACCTGTCCATCAGATCCAATCTTTTTCTTATTGATCCATTTGCACCCTATAGGTCTAAAACCTCGAGGTAAATCTAAAAAATTCCAAACCTTGTTTGTATACATTGAGGTCATCTCTGCTTTCATAGCTTCAAGCCATTTCAGCGAGTCTATATCCATCATTGCTTGGTCAAAAGTGGGGTCGTCACTGACAATCCCCTCCGTCGTAGCATCCCTATGCTCGACGTGTATACCGTATCTCTCAGGCTGCTGAGATATTCTACCTGACCTACGCAATTTGGTTGTGCTTCGGACTGCTTTTCAGTGCTTTCTGGCATCGAAGCTGTTAGGAATATTTTGAAAGTGTCCAAAATATTTATTCTAAGTCTTAATATATCTTTGCAGTGTACTTTATATGTTTTATTTTTGTAAGTGTGTTTGTGTTTGTAATGGGCTTGTTAGGGGCCCAATAAGCTTAAATACCTCTCAAGGTATTTAAGCTTAAACCCTAACAATCATTAACCAAGTTTCCATTTTGCAAAAATCTCACGTATTCAACACTAAACCTCTAAAGCACACCATTCACATTCTATGAGGGTTTAATCTGTTGAAGTGTTCTTGGATAATCTGGAATTACAAGTGGTATCAGAGCAAGCGTGTAGGTGAGGAAACTTCATTCCAAGTTCTTTAACATCGTCAGTATAAGTTATTGGATTTTTCAACTTTCGTTTCAAGCTCAGTATCGTGGGTTTAAGTTTTTTTTCTGAGATTGTTCTGCACTAAGATGGCTGGTTGGTTTCTACATGTTCTAAGAATTACTGAATCAGTTTCTGTCAATTTGTGTCAAACTTCTCGATTTCTGCTGGAGAAACTGAAGAACAGCTTCGTTGTTTGGTCTGATTTTGAGATTGTGAACGACACTTGAGTTGGATTTGAATTCGCCAATTCTAAATTTGCGATTCAGTTTCACGAATTCAAGTTGAGGACCGACCGTGAATTGAAGGAATCAAGTCAACCTGTGAAATATCTCTTCAATTTTTTTGCGAAACCAAAGTTTACGAATCAAGAAATACACACTGCCTCATTTCGCGAATTGCATCTCAGAGAGAAGTTTCACGAACTCTCTGATAGCCTTTTTTGCGAATTCTTGAAAGTTTGCCAACCAGAAAAGATAGAATTTTGCGAATCCAGTCGAAGAATTTCGCGAACTTCAACTCCGCAGAATTTTGCAAATCCAGTAGAAAAATTTTGCGAACTTCGGTGCCCGCAGACTTTCGCGAATCCAGTCGAAGAGTTTTTGCGAACTTCAATCTCCGCAAAATTTGCAAACTCGTTCGAAGAATTTTTGCGAACCTCAACTTCCGGCAGAAATTCGCGTACTCTTACACTTTTGCGAATTCATCTCATTCTGCGAATTGGGACAATTGTACATGTCACTGGACATTTCGCAAATCCTTCATTAGTTTGAGAATCAGTACAGTCTTGCGATTTGCGAACCTTTGTCGTTTTGCGAACTTGTTAAATTCTAGTTAAAGTACGCCCGTCAACACACATCGTAATCCTCACATAGCGAAATCCACGACTCTTAACAAAATTCCACGAACTAATTTTTCGAGTCAAAGTCAAATTCTAAAGTTTTAGACTTTGAACCAATTTCATTTCAAATCAACTTTTCCTCACATTACACGTTAACGATCATATCCAAAACACAAGCAATGGACTCTTTCAGTATGGGAAATGATGTTAGACCTCCCATCGTCCGACATGGAGAATACGCAGTCTGGAAGAGAAGGTGAAAGCAAGGACAATTCAGAGAACCTTCTGGAATCTATTTACAATGGACCTACACAGTATTGGACCATAATTCCGGCCACTACTGACACCACTCCTGCAAGAGAGGAACAGAGGATCTTGAAAACTGCTGACCAATGCAGTGATGAAGAAAAACTGCGACTTAAGGCAGACAAAGTGGCGAAATCATACATGATGCAAGCCATTTCCATGGACATTTTGATGCAACTCGAATGTGGTGATAGCGCAAAAGAAATGTGGGATGCTCTTCGAATTATGATGCAGGGGACGAAAGTCAATACAATGGCAAGAATGGCGAACACACTCATCTCTTATGACCGCTTTCATGCTAACAAAGGGGAAACTCTCCAAGAAACCTTCCATCGATTTCTTGTTCTTCTAAACGAGCTAAATGAATAGAGTCACAAAAAGTGTAATGGAGATCAATATCAAATTCTTAGGATCACTTCATCCAGAATGGGAGGCTACTGCAATTATGATAAGACAAATGAACGACCTAACCAAAGTTAGCATTCATACATTATTCGACTACCTCAATCAACATTCCAATCATGTGGAGAAGCGAAAGGAGGAAATCAAATCAATCGGAAGCGACTCACTTGCTCTTATGACTGAACGATCATCAAGAAAACAATTCAAGGACAAAGAAATTATCCAGTCATCACAAGTTAAGGAGGGAAAAGACTCTGATTCTGATGACGAATCCAAGGATCTTACGAAACACGGAGACCAGGAAATCACCCTCAAAGATCTTGCTAAGCAACTCGCTCTGGTCTCGAATTTCGTGCAGAAGAAATATTATAAGAGGACTGGTTCCTCCTCCAATCGTCAAAGAACTTCCTCCAACTCTAAAGGAAAGACTCAGGATGAGGAAAACAACTCTGAAACTCCTCATCAAGGCGGCAAATGCTTCAACTGCGGTAAGAATGGACACTTTTCTAAAGAGTGCAGAATGCCCAAGAAAAAGGACGTTAACTATTACCGCTGAAAAGTTCAATTAGCTGAACAAAAAGAAAAAGGACTTGTCTTAATGGCAGAAGACCTCAGACAGCGAGAATGAGAACGTGGCACTGATGTCCAAACTTGATGACGAAGAAGATGGAGCTGGAGCTGAAGGTAGCGAGTCAGACAGGGAAACCTCTAACAATTCAGACATAGTGGAGGTAAGTGAAGCAGATTATGATTCCTTACTTAAGATGAAAAATGAATTTTTGTCCTTTATATAAATCTAACAAATTGGGGAAAAGGAATATCAAAGAACTAGAAGCTAACTTAGAGAAGAATTTAGTAGTATTAGATAAGTTTAGATATGATTATGCATGTGAGAAGAATCGTGTAATTGTAGCAAATGAAAAAATTGCTAAGCTAGAAATACAAGTGCAAAAATCCGAAGCTAAAGCCAAGGATTTAGAAGAGGAAATGAAATCTCATAGAGACAATGGACGCTACAATTAAATATGACTTAGTAAGTAAAGAACGGGAAAGACTGTACTCCAAAATAAAAAAATTGGAGGACGTTTTAGCCCGACGAGATCAATCAGAACAAACGATCTTCTTGAACAAACCAGCTAACGTTGATTTTTATAATCCCCATAAAGGACTAGGTTTTGAAAACCCATGTAAGTTAAAACTAGGCATATCAAGTTCACCTTATCTATATGATCTCAAATTCATGCAGACAGGTTGCCTGGCAAATCTCATGCCTTTTGTCAGTGAAAATGAGACATCAACACACAGTAAAACCCAAACATCATTTAACTACACATAATTAAATGATAGTTATAAAGAAAGAAGTTGTCCAGCAATAACAGAATTTGAGTCAGATATTCCACGTCCAAATGAAGGAGAAACCTCAGGTGTTTCGGAAAGTACGGCACCGATGGTTAGATATGCAACAGGATATATGCCTGATTGCATAAAGAAAATCAGTGATCTTCACTCCACTATCGAAAGCGAGAGAAAGTCATTTGGTGAAGAAAGGCAGAAACTTCTTCAGGAAATATCTTCATTTAAAGAAAAATTAAGATTACACACAATTTCATACACCTTAGTTTCGCATGACAAAATTTCCTGCACTAATACATTGAAATTTTCTGGACCCACAAAAGAGCCATTGAAGGGGCAAGCATGGGTTAAAAAGGAAGATATCTTGAAGGAGAATAGTGATCTCAATACACCTCTTGTCATTGAGTATTTTCCTCCCAAAACTTTTGTACCTTCTTTATTCGCCATGTATCAAAAAATTGTCTTCTAAATCAAAAACAAAGCTTTTCGTGCATGATCATGTCACCAAGCAATCTCACAAAACAATTCCTAAAAACAAAAATACAAAGTCAAGACACGAATCAAAACCAAAAGCTATCAAAGAACCTGTGCACAAATGGGTTCCAAAGCTTCAGACTGCAGGAACACAAATCCCAACCCTAGAAATAATTAGTGACTCTGTGTCATCCACCAACAAAGGAAAATCTAGGGAGTCTAAACGGACTATTAAACATAATAGAGGTGGACCCATATTTCAATGGGTACCGAAAACCCTCTAGTTTTATATTGCAGGCCCTTCATGTGTGGTACTTAGATTCTGGTTGCTCCACACACATGACTGGGACAAAGGAACTGTTGAGCAACTACGTTGATAGACCAGGAGGACTGGTACGCTTTGGTAATAGCAATGGAGCCAGAATCCTTGGATTTGGCGATCTCATATGCAATCGACTCACAATTTAACAAGTCTCGTATGTTGAAGGACTGACACACAACCTCTTATCAATAGGACAGTTCAGTGATTTTGGACTCCAAGTTGTGTTTCTAAAGAAAACTTGCAAAATTCTCAATGCCAATGGTGAAGAACTTCTCACTGGAACTCGCAAGACAAATCTTTACACCATTGATATTAGAACTGTCAAACCAAAGACTGATATCTGCCTAATCTCCAAAGCAACTTCAACTCAAAATGACTTATGGCACCAACGGTTATCTCATCTTAACTTCAAGACCCTCAACAAGCTGTCAACCAATAACTTGGCTATTGGACTCCCACCACTGAAGTACCAAAAAGAGCATATGTGCTCTGCTTGTGAGAAAGGTAAAATGAAGAAAGCTTCACATCCTACAAAACACACAGCATCCACTCAACATCCTCTAGAGCTTTTACACATGGATCTGTGTGGCCCGATGCGAACTGAAAGCATAAGTGGAAAGCGGTATATGCTGGTTATCGTCGACGACTATTCCCGATATACTTGGGTACGCTTCTTACGAACTAAATCAGAGACAGTCGAACATATTCCAAACCTAATCAGAACAACACAGAACCTACTCCAGAGCAGTGTTAAAATAGTTAGATCAGACAATGGAACAGAATTCAAGAATCAACAGCTCAGTGACTTCTACGAATCCATAGGGATTACTCAACAGTTTTCTGCTATCTACACACCTCAACAAAATGGGGTTGTCGAAAGGCGAAATCGAACACTCGTAGAGGCTGCCCGAACAATGATCATCCAATCATCACTACCTCATTCCTTTGGGCTGAAGCAATGAATACTGCTTGCTATACGCAGAATCGAACAAACATTCATTAAGATTTGGTAAGATGCCCTATGAACTCATAAACGGAAGATTGCCCAACATTGCCCATTTTCGAATTTTTGGATGCAAGTGCTTCGTCGCCAACGCCCGCGAAGACAAGTCCAAGCTTGATCCAAAAGCAACTGAAGGAATCTTCCTAGGCTACTACGCACAATCTAAGGCGTACAGGATGTTTCTTAGATTCAGAAGGATGATCGTTGAAAGTATAAATGTCACCTTTGATGAGGGACTCGAACTTTCTACTGGACATAGCAGTTTAGGAAAAGTATCTAGAACACTACACCTTATTCACTCTCATAAAGAAGAAGAGAGTGTTCGAGAGATGCCTCTGAACGGAACTCTTCAGAACCGGGATCGGACAAAGGTAGTTTGAAGCCAGATCAACAAGCAACTGAAAATTCTAGACAAAGCAACCCCACATGCTTCACTCAACGAGCTCAGAGGAACTGGATCTGGATCTACTTTTTGAACATAAAAATATCTCTCAAAATCAGATAAGACCATCCACCGATCCCTTTCCAAATACTGAATCCAGTCCTAGTTCGTCAACTCATGAGTCAGAACCTATTCCTAATCAGACAATTCCTCCCTCAGATGCAGAAGCCTCGATCCCAACAACTCTGACAACAACGCAGACAGAGGCCTCCTCTTCAACTTCAGTCGGCAACACTACCGCGACTGCAATCGACTATCCACTAAGTGAGGAAGCGCAAATAGACGAAACGACATTACCCCACGAAAAGAAATGGGTTCACATCACCCTACAGATCAAATAATATGAGATCCCAATACAGGAGTAACGACTGAAGATCACATTCAAATGAATGTAATTTCACCTGTTTCTTGAGCCAAACAGAACCTAAAAGAGTAGTTGACGCACTTCGGGATCCTAACTGGATAGTGGCTATGCAAGAGGAGATTAATCAATTCGAACGTCTCAAAGTCTGGACCTTAGTTCCTCGTCCAAAAGGGAAGACTGTGATAGGAACAAAGTGGGTATTTAAAAACAAAAAGGATGAAGATGGTGTTGTAGTTCGAAACAAAGCCAGGCTCGTTGCTAAGGGATATAATCAACAGGAAGGAATGACGATGAAACGTTTGCCCCTGTAGCCGGAATCGAAGCTATTAGGTTAGTCCTTGCATATGCAGCACACAAAGACTTTACTGTCTATCAAATGGATGTAAAAACAGCCTTCTTGAACGGAATTCTGAAATAAGAAGTGTATGTGTCACAGCCAGACGGATTTCTCAATGCTGATCATCCTGACTTTGTTTACAAACTCGACAAATCACTGTACGGACTTAAACAAGCTCCAAGGGCCTGGTATGAGGTGCTATCCGACTTTCTATCTCCTCAGGTTTCACTAAAGGGAAAATTGACACTACTTTGTTCGTAAAGAAAGACGGTGTTGATATCATGCTTGTGCAAATCTACGTGGATGATATCATTTTTGGCTCTACTAACCCTAAACTTTGTGAAGAATTTAGCATTCTGATGCAATCACAATTTGAAATGAGTATGATGGGAGAAATATCATTCTTCCTCGGATTACAAATCAAACAACTTCAGGATGGGATTTTTATCAATCAATCAAAGTACATCCACGATATTCTCAGAAAATATGGGATCGACAAAAGCAAATCCTCAAGCACACAATGTCAACCTCATGTTCCCTCGATGCAGACCACTTAGGTGAATCTGTAGATGTTACTCATTACAGAGGAATCATTGGATCACTGCTCTACCTCACTGCCAGTCGACCAGACATCTTATTCTCTACATGCCTCTGTGCTCGATTTCAAGCTAACCCCAAGGAGTCGCATCTTCATGCTGTCAAAAGAATCTTGAAGTATTTGAAAGGAACACCAGACCTTGGACTGTGATATCCTAAGAACTCAAGTATGAAACTA
The DNA here is from genome assembly GCA_027422505.1 of Craterostigma plantagineum. Lineage (NCBI taxonomy): Eukaryota > Viridiplantae > Streptophyta > Magnoliopsida > Lamiales > Linderniaceae > Craterostigma > Craterostigma plantagineum. Next base: position 4,160,925 of record JAPQWV010000062.1, on the reverse strand, counting down.
ATAGGGTATTCTGACGCAGATTTTGCAGGATGCAGACTGGACAGGAAAAGCACTTCTGGACACATCCAATTACTAGGCGATAAACTTGTCTGTTGGGCCTCGAAGAAACAAAATTGTGTGTCAACTTCCACGGCGGAAGCAGAATACGTCGCTGCAGCAAGTTGCTGCTCACAAATTTTGTGGATCAGAACTCAACTACGGGACTACGGGTTTGATCTAAATAGAATTCCTATTTACTGTGATTCCAAGAGTGCTATCGCAATTACATGTAACCCTGTTCATCACTCACGCACTAAGCACATAGATCTTCGATATCACTTCATAAAGTACCATGTAGAAAGAGGCATAATAGAAATGTACTTTGTCAATACAGAGATTCAACTAGCCGATTTGCTTACAAAAGCATTGGATGAAAAATGCTTCCAATTCTTAGTTGCAAAGTTGGGAATGTTGAACCTCAATTTTTTAATTTCGATTATGCCTTCCTACAGTTCAATATTTATCTATTTGCTATGTTTCACTTCTCTCTTATTATGTGCGTGTTTATTATGTTAATTAGTTAATTAGGACTTTATTTTTCTAAGTTTACCTTTTTAATTTTCAATAATTGTTTCTTGTTTCCAATAAGTCGATGTAGCGCCAATGCTGATGGCGTTACATCGAGGGGGAAAAATGCTATATCCATGCAGCGAGGGGGAGTAAGTGAATTCATCAATCATTCAACTTTTAAGATACTCGATAGGCATTGCATCTAGGGGGAGTTTTTCAACAAATACATAAAATTCTTCAAAACACGAACAACTCTCTCAAACACATAAAACATTCATAATACGCAGATAACTCTTAAAACCCGTATGCCCGATTAAGACCCAAAGCAGAACAGCAAGTAAAACAACGAATAAGCTCAAAAGAAGGAAAATCTCAATAACCAGCATATCCAAATTATGCTCAAAGTTACGTCTTAACTCTGCCTGTTCCTCGAGCTTCTTCTCTTCTTCCTTCTTCTACCAATTCATCTGTAAACGAGAAAAATAAGAGATGAGTTAGTTCTCAGATGTAAGGTACTTCAATGAGATTTGAGACATATCTATTTATAAACACGAAGGAAACATACGTCATTTATTATCCCGACATTAAGACGAATTTTTGACTAAGGCGACGATTTTTTCTTCTCCAATAAGGATATCGTATCATGAAAATCGATCTTGAAAAACCCATAGATTTGATGTTATCCTTGTGATTGATTGCGTCAAAAGTGGTAGTATTTGGGTAGATTACTTGATATTGTTGGTAAGTTGAAAATCTCGTACATTCATTTTTTTTCTAGGTCAATTTCTAAAATTCCATTGCAAATCAATTATTAGAATTAAGATTCGCGAACTTCACACTACAATTTTTTTGCGATCCAAATCTACTGGCCTGAAATGGTTCGCAAACTATACTCGTTTGCGAATCAAAAGCTCAATTCGCGAAATCATAATTCGCTAAACTCTTAGTGAACACTTCGTGAAATCATAATCCGCGAACTTCGTGATAACTCATGGACATTTTGCGAATTCATTTTATTTCCAAATCTGCGAACCGTAAATTTTTAAATCTCCTTTCTTCTAGTTCGTCAAAGTTTTCAATTTCTGATTTGCGAACTGATTATTCAAAACTTCACCAAGGGATAATTCGCGGACTCTCAGTGGGCCTCTTTAAATAAAAATTTCGCGGCCCAGTTTTTAATTAATTCTTTACCTTTCGGCCCGCGAAATTTCCTTTATCTAATTCGCGACTTCCCCAAATCAGATTTCACGAACCCTAAAAATATCAAAATCTCTCAAACACGTCGAACTCAACTAGATTACTGGATTTTCGTTGCTGTTCTTCCCGTCCACACCCACACAATCACAGATTTCGTTGAGGTAAGGAAGAAACAGTCCTTAAATTTTAATTATTCGTGTATTCTCTTCGTTTTTGCAGGTTCGACATCGGAAAAGAACAGGGAGTTCGTTTTTCTGTGTTTATTATGTTTGATCTTGTGTGTTTTATACGATTATCGTGAAATAAACTCGTACTTAGTTTAGATGATTATCGTGATAAATGAGTACGAACTGTGTAGACAGGATTTTTCAATGTCGAATTTGAAATCAATGTTCTGCTCAGTTCGTAGGGTTTTTCTGGGTTTTATTCTTCAATTTCGTTTGAAATCAATGTTCTGCGAATAGGGTTTTTCTGGGTTTTATTCTTCAATTTCGTTTGAAATCAATGTTCTGCGAATAGGGTTTTTCTGGATTTTATTCAAAAATATACGTTTTTGATCTTTCTGTTCGTGATTCGCGAATTGAATATGTGTTTTTGCGAATTCATTCGTAGAATAAGTTCGCAAAATGAATTCGTAAAATGTGTTAGTAAAATGTATCAGTGCCATGACCGGTGACGTCATTGTTTGGATGAAAATAGAAAGAAAATAAATCTGCAGAAAATGTCAGGTTCTAACGTATTATCTATCAAGCGCAAATAAGGTCTTTTCATTCGGCTTGACTCCCACTATTTTTCTCAAAATTCCATTATCCCGAATGGGATTTCGAAAACCTCGTCGAAAGTTTCATAGTGGAGTTGAGTTCCCGCGTCACAATAAAAGAACTTCAACCTGACAGGTTGTCGGTTCAATTATTTTAAAGGCGCCGTGTGTAACACGAACTTTTCTAATAAGTGTTTCAACTTCTTTGTCTCCGGTTAGGAACCCTCACGATAACTCTGCTTATTGGGTATAACTGTCTAAGTGCAACCTATCAATTTCTTGCTCAATCCTAGCATTTGGAAATTCCACCTGTAGGATAACTCTTTATGAGGCGGAATATGTTTCGAAGAGTGGCGTTTCATAAACGCACCCGAACCACTCACTAACAAGAGCGAAATGGTTGGCGCCGATAACTCGGAGCAAACCGCACATATACTCAAGTCGTAGTAGTATCGAGCTTGATAGAAGACAGGAACCAAGTTCCTTTACTCACTTAGTATTTATCTAATGGGAGAATACGTCTCACTACCTAAGCACTTAAAACATGCATATACATCAAACATGAAAGCATGTAAAATGCGGTAATCCTAGTTTGCCTAAAAAACAGAAAGTGTGGACTATTTCTACTCTACCACATATTTGTTTTACACAAATACATCTCGGTTTCTTCTCGGGGCAACTCCAAGAGTCGTCGTGCGACCTCCTTCGCATTCTATCCCCGTACATGTATGGCCATTATACTTAAACTAATTGTTATATCTAATTAAAACAGTAAAATACAAGATGGGGGGATCAGCTATCCCGTATACAACCAATACAACCCGAGGAGACTTTGTCACCCCAAACATATCACTTGGAAATAGAGCCTAAGTCCACACTGACGTCTTCATCGTACGTATCATACATAGCACATAAACACATATTGCGACAATAGAACGCTAAATAATCCCAAACGAAATTTGGACTTATGTTGGACCAAGCGCATTTAGCCTAATGGGGTTACTTATTTGGGCCTAAACAAGCTAAGATCCATTTGTTACAAATCTGACCAAATCCTTTTATGGTCCATTTAGAATGGAATTGGGCCTATTTCTAAATAGCCAATCGTATATCAAAATACCCCGAGGCCCAAAGACATAGCCACCAGCCCTCACTGCTGCTCCTTTGAACATTGACGTCGTCGACGCTGAAGTTTCACCTCGAATTCGTTGAACATCAAAGTCCGGTGAAGTATATGCACGATGGGGGGCACAAGCTCGTCCTCGAGCTTCACCAAACAACGGCTAGCCACTAGTCCATCAAGCTAGACTTTGAAGTCGATGGTAACGAGGCTTAGTCGCGAACAATTAAACCTCGCTGGCTAAGACACGATGCCTCAGCGGAGTTTCCGTCCAACCACATTTTCACGGGTATCTACAAAATATCTCGTAGATCCAAGCAATCTACTAAAAGTAGATCCCAAATCATTGTTCAAACACATGATTACATTTCACAACAAGATTCATTGTGAAACAATTTCTTGCTACGAAGCTCTAACGATTCGGAACTACGTACCTAGGCGGTGTTCTGGCTCGTATGAGCTCTCGGCTAGTTAATGCAAATTAAGATAAATCCAAGCAACCATGCAAAGATTTGCTTAGTGAGTTACGTAGCCGATGTAGTTTCGAATTCGTTCATGTGGTTTCTTGTCCCGAGCACTCGCTCTGATACCACTGTAGGGGAACCGCGGGTGCACCGTAACGTAAGCCTAAGCACAGCGGAATTAAAATTTTACCCGAGGTTATCCCTCGAGTCCCCGGATCTACTTGGTATATAAAGAAACAAGTACGACACGTAAGCACATAATAAGGTTAGAAGGAGTTACCCTTGGAGCGAAGATCCCTCGGTCGCTAATGTACCGGCCTCTATACCCGCAACCGAAGAGAGTCACGCCGACCCCGAGATGTACCCACGACCAAAATCTCCTTGAGGGTGGCTAGGGAGGTGTTGGAAGGTATATAGAGATGTAGGGTTGTGGGTGATTTCTCAAACTCACTCACATTTAAGTTTTTCAATAACTTGAAAACACTTAGTATTTTCTCCCAAACCAAAGTTTAGAGTAATAATAACTTAAGGCACAATTCAAAGCGTTGGTATTTATTTTCAACCCTTGAAATATTTTATTCGAAATAAAATGATATTTGTGGAAGATATGTAGGCCTGGAGTTAAATCACCCATTATACAATGTGATTAGCTTCCAAAACCTAACCACAATGACCTAAGATAAAGTTACCAAGGCTCCATGATCATTACATAAAGTTTTGGATGAAAAATAATGTCAAAATAAGATTGCCGACACCAACACGGCCATAGACACGGCCATGTGTGAAGCCGTGTAGCTAGGCCGAAAGTTGCCAATGTGGTTACTGTTAACCTACATGGCCATGTGTCAAGCCATGTAACTAGGCCGATTGACTTGCCCGTTTTCGATCCTCTTTCGTTCGTTAAACTTGAACATCTCTATCCTTGTTTACATAGCTTCAAAAGATCGTTATGTTAACGTCTAAAGACCGTTAATAAAATGATACATCTGTATTTGCTAAAGTAGTATCTCACTTATCCTTTTTAAGCTCGACTCTCTTATTTCGTCTCAACCCGGCACTGGGAGGAATCCAAGAGTTTGGTATTCACCTAGCCAATCCTGTGGTACCAAACCGATCCCGTGTTGAGTACAATTTTGATTAAATCATAATTCAATAACCGATTATAGATTATCATCATACGTATAGGCCTTTCACTTATGTCCCTGTCGAGTAAGAGTCATGACGAATCGACCGATTCCTAGAGAAAATCGCCAAGTAAGGAGTAGGAATCGGGTGATTATGTGTGTGTTGAGATTGAATCGATTGATTAAGGGATAGGAAAAAGATATAGAAATAATTTTAAAATATTGGTAAGAATGAAATAAGGTTATAACTCATTTGGGCCATATTAAATCTTAAACTTAAGCCCAAGTGTTAAGGGATAAATATTAGTGATAAAGGTTGCTTAGGCTTAAGAAAAAACCACGTCATTCCATGTCCCATCAAGGTACTTTTGATAAGTTAGTACTTATCTAAACCATTAGAGAGTATAAGCTTAGTAAACGAAAAAACCCTAAGAAATAGATCAAACGAGAGTTAAGAAAAGAAGAAAAGAAGAGAAGGCATAGAACACCAATCGAATTCAAGCTCTAGGAAAAAGGTATATATGTTCTTATTCTAAGGTATCGTTTTGCTCATATATAAATTTATATGTTAATCTTTTAAAACTTAAGAAATAAAGCAGTAGATGTTAGGAATCTGCCCTCGAATGCTATACGAGGATTAGATTTTATAGGGCATTAGATTATTTATCATTCGACCTTTTGTGTAATAAGATAGTTTCGTGTGTTTAATGAAAGACATTGTTCGTTTATTGGATATAAGAGTTCTTTATTTAGCATCCGGTAAAGCAATAAATGAACAAATCTAAATGTGTCAAGTTGAGTCACTGTTCTCGATAGGTACGAGAGAGGAAGGCACTAGTGGACTCTTAACCTCGAACATTAAAAGTCCGTAAGCCTGAGGCTCCAGTTGGGTGCTGGATAACCGATCACGGCTTATTTGTCGATGACCTATCGTGTGCCGATATCTCGCTTGGAAGTAGAGGTCATGACTAGTGATACGAATCGAATCAAGGGATTGACTCGTTTCATGGACACTGACTCATGGGTCGTACGGTCGAACATGGCTTATTACTCAAGGAGTGTCATTGACCGACGACAACACTATACTAGTCTACGTGAACCTTAGACCGAAAGGGGCTTTGACGGAGTTGACTTTGAAGTCTCGACTATCAGTGGTTCCCCTCGACCCGATTTGTTGTTGCATGGGTCAGCGTGTTAGGGAGTGTGCCCTCGGAATGCCATACGAGGACTAGGAATAGTATAGGGCGCACAATGATGTATGGGTCAATAGACAGTTTTATTGTATATACTGTTAAAATAAAGCAGTGAATATTATTTTCATTATAATAAAGGCATTATTATTTATTTATCGAATTTAAAGTCTGCTTGGCATCTGGCGGTGCGATAAATAAATAACACCCAAATGTTTGAGTTGGACGTCTGATTCTCGTGGGGACGAGGGAGGAGACACCGGACGGTCCTTATCTTAGCATTAAATAAAAAGTCCGTAAGTCTAAGGATTCTAGGTGGGTGACTAGATATCCGAATATGACTTATTCATTGACGACCACATAGTATCGGTAGTGTCACCGATTACCTGAGAGGTTGTGGGTCGTGATGGAGATATCGGTGATCGGAGAGATCGCGTATTCAGACATTCGGCTCGTATTCGTCTTGATCACATGACTAGGATGTTGTCAATGATTGAACGAATGACTATAGCAGCCTCAGACCGATAGGGTCACTGACGGATTTGCTTTCGCGATTTCGGTTTGTCGCTAGTTGGCTAGGTCCGCAAGTGTCGGAAATGGGACACGGGCCAGCGACGAAACGCAGCTGACTTTACGGAGGTGATTGCCGGGCTTTGACTGCTATTGGGATTCACTGCCTATATTCGTATAGGCTAACGTCCTATGAGTTAATTGGAGAACGACGATTGTAAAGCCTTCGGCCGAAGCTTGGAAAGCTCGCTCGTATTAGATACGGAGCGGAGTTTAAATAATCGGTTGGGTCTCGATTATACCATAGTGTTAGGTTAGTGAGTTTGACATTTACATGGCTCTCACCTAACCGAGACGCAAGTGAAAGGCGTAAGAGTTATTTAAATGTATACACTATATTCGGTTGGCCCGAATTTCGATTAGATCAAAATTCGTTCTCAACTGGGATCTGTCCGGTACCGCGGGATTGGCTAGGCGAATACCGGGACTCGCGGATTCCTCCCGTGCCAGTTGAGACAGACCTAGAGAGTCGCGCTTAAAAATGGTAATGAACTTGAACGAAAATGGCGGGCTTTTCTCTGGAACCTAACGAATGGATAAGAGAGTTTATAGATAGCTTGCTTCTTGAAGAAAAGAAAAGCACTTGGTCATTTTGCTCTCATCAACCAAAACTAGAGAATTGGAAAAGTGTGTACTTGGTACTTCTTAAAGAAACGGATCGTTCGACGAAGCCCGATGCCCGAACCGAGCTGCGTCTAGCCATTGGGAGCAGTCTCGGAGGTTCGATCAAGGTCATACCGGCGTGACAATCTAGCCCGGAAGCCCCGGGAGCCAGACGAGGTGTTGCGACGTCCATCCGAGGTGCATTCACATACACCGACGGTATATTTCGAACCTTACTGATTTGATTTTACGAAAAATACCAAACGATATCAGAATGATTCGAAAGACCCCACGTTACTATCTTGGGGAAGTGTAGAATCAATCTGGAAAATTTGGTATTGATTGGAAATCATTTCGGTTGTCAAACTGTCGAAAGACGGCAAACTGCCGCTTTTGTCGAATTGATAATTTCAAACCACTGATTTGATTTTGTGAAAAATACCAAACGACATCGGAATGATTTGAGAGACCCCTCGTTATGATCGTTGGGAAGTGTAGAATCAATCTGGAAAATTTGGTATTGATCGGAAATTGTTTCGGTCGCCAAATAGTCGAAACACTATCGGCTGCCGCTTTGTTCGAACTAGTTTGGAACGAAATTATTAATTCGAATAAATTTGTAATAAATTCGAATTTAGGAAATTCGAATTAGACGTGGTCTCCTGAGGCTCAGGGCAGTATCTTGAGTCCTCGGGAGAAGCCGAAGGGCATTAGGTCGAATTTAGACGTTGAAAATCGAAAATTCGGCACCCTACGCCGCTCGGTTCAAAACGCGCTTCCGCTATCGCCACGTTGAGCTGTTCGGGGGCCGGCGTCGATTAATCGGGCCTACCCCAACAGTGGTATTGAGCTACGGCTCATGCATGGTTCGACCGAAGGCCTCGAAAGCCGATGTGGCGAACGAACGGTCGACGTAGTTTGGAGACTATCGTCGCTCGTGACGTCGGTCGGGCACCCGGTGTCAAAATTCTGTGTTGCATGTTTATGTGGGACATTTCCGCGGGCTTAGGTTCTAACCGGGTTATTTGTTCAAGGGCCGTTTGCTGCCCCCCGGTATGTACATGGATTACGGGTTGTTCGGGAAATAATTCCCCCCGTGTTGTATTTTATCGCTTTATTAGATAAGTTAGATAAATTGGCAGCCGTTCGATGCAAGGCGAGATTGGAGGGTTCGACGACCCGCATGACGACGAGTCGACGTTTGGAGATTAAAGACCCGGTCGTTTTACGACCCATGTAATAGGACCAGTTTAGAAATAGCCCGCGCATTTGTCCATTTAAATTGCTTTCCTAGGGTTAGGAATTTAATTAACGCATTTATGTGCTCGTGCATAATTTTTATTTGCTATGAGAATACAAACTCCAATAAATACTAAGTGAGTAAAGGGATTGGATGCCCTGTCTTCTATCAAGCTCGGGTTAAGTTGTTACGAAACCTAAATGCAAGGTTTGGTTCCGGGTATGCCGGCGCCTTGCATTTGTTTTCATTTCGATTTGCTCGGGTGCGTTAGCGCCGCTCGCCAAGACCACACTGTGCAGTAAAACGTACGGTTCAAGTGTGCGGTTATGAGCAAAGTTGATAGGTCGCACTTAGACAGTCATACCGCCTTGTTCCGGATTTACCGGCGGGGGTCCCTGACTGAGACAAAGATAGTTGAGACATTCGACGAGGTCGGATTCGTGCGGAGCACGACTTCGTGGGCCGCTGCAAACCAATAAAACGACAGAGGTTGAGGTTTGCATCCACCCACGGGGACATCAACTCCACTATCGAAGTTATACAACTTCCAAAACAACCAATGGGAGAAAATGGTGTTTATGAAAACATAGTGGGAGTCAAACGGAATAAAAGTCCTTGTTCGTGTTTGATGATCTATACAATCGACATAATTTGCCTTTTATTTTCTGCAGCTTTTTCTCTCTGTGTTAATAATGTCTACCGCTCTAAACATACTACTCAAGGAGAATAGGTTGACTGGGTCAAACTATTCAGACTGGCTTCGCAACCTGAGGATTGATTGAGAACCTAGTGTATATCCTTGACTCCGAGTTGCCGCCGGCCCCAGGGGCGCGGGCAACCGAGCAGGCTCGTGCCGCTTAAGACAAGCGACTGCGAGACGAGCAGCTCGTAAAGGCACATGTCCTCGGATCGATGAGTAACACGCTGCAGTGTAGTCATGAGGGTATGGCTGACGCTCGAGCGATGGTTCAGCATCTGAAAGAGCTTTACGGTGAGACGTCTAGGACAGCTCGCTATGCGGCTTCGTCGCAGCTCTTCAGATCGAGGATGTCTGAAGGTGAGAACGTTGGCGAACATGTTATGAACATGATCACCATGATCGAGAGATTGGAGACTCTCAATTTCCGATTTGATCGGGAATTACAAACCGATCTCATCTTGCAGTCTCTGCCTCCGTCCTTCAATGCGTTCATAGTGAACTATCATCTGAACGGGACGCTGACGCTTCCTGATCTGATGAATCAGTTAGCAACGGCGCAAGGTCAGATGAAGAGGGCAAAGCAGACTGCACTTGTCGCCACCTCTTCGAAGCCCCAGAAAGGCAAAAAGAAAAAGGGTAACAAGCTCAAGGCAACAGGGAAGATTTATAAGAAGAACAAATCTTCTGGAAAATCGAAGCAGACCGGTGTAAAGCCGACGGATAGGTGTCTGCATTGCGGTGCGCTGGGCCACTGGAAGCGGGACTGTCCGAAGCTCAAGGGTGAGCAGGCTCCGTCAGGTAAGGAACTTAATGTTTTAGAAACAGTTTGTTCATCATCTGTATACTCTACTTCCTGGATATTGGATTCGGGAGCTAGTACTCACATTTGTGTGTCCACGCAGGGTCTGGGACCAAGTAGAGCGCTTGGGGAGCGGGAGATCGAGGTTAGAGTGGGAAACGGGGATAGTCTCTCGGCAAGCCACGTCGGATCAAGATCTCTTGTTTTGTTATCTGGGCATGTGTTGCATTTGTACGATTGTCTTGTACTCCCGAGGGGTTTTAAGAACATCGTCTCCATTCCTGTTTTGAGCAGGAATGGTTATGTATTTAACTTTAATAAAAATACATGCCACATTATGTATCGAAACAAAAATGTTGGCAACGCGACACTGTTTAATGGTTTGTACTATTTAAACACCCAGAACGACGTATCTGTGAATACTGTGACAAACAAACGAAAGTCAGGAATAAATGCGAGGTACCTGTGGCATCTTCGATTAGGGCATACTGGAGAACGCAAGATCCATGAGTTAGAGAAAAACGGGATTTTGAAACCGTTGGGATCAGATCCCTATCCGACTTGTGAGTCGTGCCTCCAAGGTAAAATGACCCGATCACCCTTCACCGGACATTTAATAGAGCCACGGAAATTCTAGATTTGATTCACACGGACGTTTCGGGCCATTCAATGTGAAGGCTCGGGGTGACTTCCACTATTTTATTACCTTCACTGATGATCACAGTCGTTACGGACTCGTGTATCTGATGAGGAATAAAGCTGATGCACTTGAAAGGTTCAAGGAGTATAAGGCTTTGGTGGAAAAACAAACGTCGAAACTCATTAAAGCCATTCGATCGGATCGAGGAGGCGAGTACATGAGTATCGAGTTTGACCAGTTCTTGAAGGAGAATGGTATATTTTCACATATGACTCCGCCCGGCACGCCACAATTGAATGGCGTGGCCGAACGTAGAAACCGAACTTTATTAGATATGGTTCGTTCTATGTTAAACTATACAGATTTGCCGATGTCATTGTGGGGATACGCGCTTTTGACAGCGACTTATACCATAAACCGGTGTCCCTCGAAGTCTGTTAACGGCATTCTCTATGAGATATGGACTGGCCGTTTACCCAGCTTATCACATATTAGGATTTGGGGTTGCCCGACCTATGTGAAAAAGTTGAAGGCAGACAAATTGGAGTCTAGGTCTATGAAAGGTCGTTTCATAGGTTACCCTGAAAACTCAATGGGGTACCTATTCTACTTTCACGATGATCAGAGGATCGTTGTGGGCCTACACGCACATTTTCTCGAGGAAGAGTTCATTCGAGATTGTCGCGTTGGCCGAGAGGTCACTCTCGAGGAGTAGTTGACCGAAACGCCCTCACAGGATTTGGAATTGGATGGTCCGAGTGAAGCAGTCTTGCAACGATCTGAAAGGGTGCCACGCCAACCAGAGCGGTATGGCATGTCACACGTTGAACACGATTATGTTGCGACTAGGGGACTTCTAAGAGAAGATCCCGCTACTTTCGATCAAGCTATATCCGATGTTGACTCAACGAGATGGATTGAAGCTATGCGGGCTGAGATAGACTCGATGTACTCAAACAAAGTCTGGACTCTTGTAGACCTACCGAACGGTTTTAGACCAATTGGTTGTAAATGGATATACAAGAGAAAGATTGGATCTGACGGACAAGTTGAGACATACAAGGCCAGGTTGGTTGCCAAGGGCTATAACCAAAAGGAGGGAGGCGACTATGAGGAGACTTTCTCGCCTGTAGCCATGATCAAGTCTATCCGCATAATGCTCGCAATAGCTGCGCACTATGATTATGAGATTTGGCAGATGGACGTCAAAACGGCGTTCCTTAATGGATTCCTCAAGGAGGAGATTTATATGGAGCAGCCAAAAGGTTTTGAGTCGCATGCAGATGCTCACAAAGTGTGCAAACTGAATCGGTCCATTTACAGACTGAAACAGGCCTCTCGTAGTTGGAACCTACGTTTCGATGAAGCAGTTCGGAACTTCGGATTCGAGAAAAACGTAGACGAGCCATGTGTCTACAGAAAGAGTAGTGGGAGTATGGTGTCGTTCCTTGTATTGTACGTGGATGATATCCTTTTGATAGGAAACGACATCGGGATGCTCTCGTCGGTGAAAGCATGGCTTTCAACCGAATTCTCCATGAAAGATCTGGGAGAAGCGACGTATATACTTGGTATTCGCTTGTTCAGGGTCGAGCGAACAGAACGATCGGCTTATCTCAGGCCCTTTACTTAGAGAAAATCCTGAAAAAATTCAGAATGGTTGACTCTAAGAGAGGGTTCTTACCTATGCGACATGGGATCCATTTGTCGAAATCAATGTCACCTCAAAGTGAGGAAGACCGACGAAGGATGAGTGGGATACCCTATGCGTCTGCAGTGGGTAGTCTGGTGTACGCGATGTTGTGCACACGACCGGACATTGCCTACGCTGTGAGCGTGGTTAGTCGGTTTCAGGCAAACCCAGGTGAAGGACACTGGACAGCCGTTAAGAATATCTTTAAGTACCTTAGACGGACTAAAGACTTAACGCTTGTCTATGGAGGAGCGGGACTAGAAGTAGAAGGTTATACCGATTCGGACTTCCAGTCGGACGTGGATGAACGAAAATCTACTTCAGGTTTTGTATTCGTGTTCAATAGTGGGGCAGTGTCTTGGAGAAGCTCCAAGCAAAGCACGACTGCCGATTCCACGTGTGAGGTAGAATACATAGCAGCCTCAGAGGCAGCTAAAGAAGCTGTTTGGATGAAAAAGTTCTTGGAGGAACTTAATGTGGTACCAGTTGCGGACAGACCGCTTACACTTTGGTGCGATAATAGCGGTGCAGTCGCGCAAGCAAAGGAACCACGATCCCATAGCAAGTCCAAACATATTGAGAGAAAATATCACGTACTACGTGAGTTCGTTGAAAACGGGATGGTCGCTGTGCAGAAAATCGCCACCGCGGAAAACGTGGCGGACCCACTTACGAAGCCCTTGTCCCAGGCAGTTATGGAACAGCATCTGGACAAGATGGGCCTACGATACTATTGTGACTGGCATTAGGTGCAGCACATGGCATTCGAGTGCAAGTGGGAGGCTGTTAGGGAGTGGGCACTCGGAATGCCATACGAGGACTAGGAATAGTATAGGGCGCACAATGATGTATGGGTCAATAGACAGTTTTATTGTATATACTGTTAAAATAAAGTAGTGAATATTATTTTCATTATAATAAAGGCATTATTATTTATTTATCGAATTTAAAGTCTGCTTGGCATCTGGCGGTGCAATAAATAAATAACACCCAAATGTTTGAGTTGGACGTCTGATTCTCGTGGGGACGAGGGAGGAGACACCGGACGGTCCTTATCTCAGCATTAAATAAAAAGTCCGTAAGTCTAAGGATTCTAGGTGGGTGACTAGATATCCGAATATGACTTATTCATTGACGACCACATAGTATCGGTAGTGTCACCGATTACCTGAGAGGTTGTGGGTCGTGATTGAGATATCGGTGATCGGAGAGATCGCGTATTCGGACATTCGGCTCGTATTCGTCTTGATCACATGACTAGGATGTTGTCAATGATTGAACGAATGACTATAGCAGCCTCAGACCGATTGGGTCACTGACGGATTTGCTTTCGCGATTTCGGTTTGTCGCTAGTTGGCTAGGTCCGCAAGTGTTCGAAAATGGGACACGGGCCAGCGACGAAACGCAACTGACTTTACGGAGGTGATTGCCGGGCTTTGACTGCTATTGGGATTCACTGCCTATATTCGTATAGGTTAACGTCCTATGAGGTAATTGGAGAACGACGATTGTAAAGCCTTCGGCCGAAGCTTAGAAAGCTCGCTCGTATTAGATACGGAGCGGAGTTTAAATAATCGGTTGGGTCTCGATTATAACATAGTGTTAGGTTAGTGAGTTTGACATTTACATGGCTCTCACCTAACCGGGACGCAAGTGAAAGGCGTAAGAGTTATTTAAATGTATACACTATATACGGTTCGCCCGAATTTCGATTAGATCAAAATTCGTTCTCAACTGGGATCTGTCCGGTACCGCGGGATTGGCTAGGCGAATACCGGACTCGCGGATTCCTCCCGTGCCAGTTGAGACGGACCTAGAGAGTCACGCTTAGAATTGGTAATGAACTTGAACGAAAACGGCGGGCTTTTCTCTGGAACCTAACGAATGAGATTCGTTGAGGTAGTGGCATAGTTGACACGAGGTGTCGATAATTTAGTTAAATTCCGGTGATGGTCACGGGAATAATTAGGACTTGAGATTGTCTTAAGTGCTTAATTAATTAACTAAATGAGGCTCAATTGTGATTAAAATAATTAGATTGGATTTAATTATTTTATTACTTAAAATTGAGCGACTAAATTGAGAAATTATAAACCTCATGGGCTTAAATGAAATATTTGCATGTTGACTTGGTCTTGGACATGTGTATGATTCCTAGCTTGCCACATTGGATGAGGTGGCATGTGAGTCATACTCTTGGCTTTGATGGGACCATGACAAGTGTTAAAATATAAATCAATAAACATCCTTAGTGGGATTTTACTACAAGTATGGAAATAAAAGTAACATGCATAAGAGAGTTAATAGATAGCTTGCTTCTTGAAGAAAAGAAAGCACTTGTTCATTTTGCTCTCATCAACCAAAACTAGAGAATTGGAAAAGTGTGTACTTGGTACTTCTTAAAGCAACGGATCGTTCGACGAAGCCCGACGCCCGAACCGAGCTGCGTCTAGCCATCGGGAGCAGTCTCGGAGGTTCGATCAAGGTCATACCGGCGTGACAATCTAGCCCGGAAGCCCCGGGAGCCAGACGACGTGTTGCGACGTCCATCCGAGGTGCATTCACATACACCGACGGTATATTTCGAACCTTACTGATTTGATTTTACGAAAAATACAAACGATATCAGAATGATTCGAAAGACCCCACGTTATGATCGTGGGGAAGAGTAGAATCAATCTGGAAAATTTGGTATTGATTGGAAATCATTTCGGTTGTCAAACTGTCGAAAGACGGCAAACTGCCGCTTTTGTCGAATTGATAATTTCGAACCACTGATTTGATTTTGTGAAAAATACCAAACGACATCGGAATGATTCGAAAGACCCCTCGTTATGATCTTTGGGAAGTGTAGAATCAATCTGGAATATTTGGTATTGATCGGAAATTGTTTCGATCGCAAGTCGAATCACTGTCGGCTGCCGCTTTGTTCGAACTAGTTTGGAACGAAATTATTAATTCGAATAAATTTGTAATAAATTCGAATTTAGGAAATTCGAATTAGACGTGGTCTCCTGAGGCTTAGGGCAGTATCTTGAGTCCTCGGGAGAAGCCGAAGGGCATTAGGTCGAATTTAGACGTTGAAAATCGAAAATTCGGCACCCTACGCCGCTCGGTTCAAAACGCGCTTCCGCTATCGCCACGTTCAGCTGTTCGGGGGCCGGCGTCGATTAATCGGGCCTACCCCATCACATCGGGCCAGATGCGGTCTTGATGATGATTTTTGATTGCCGGGCTTAGACCGCCGAGTACGGATTCACAGTCCCACAAGTAATCAAGATAAGTGTCCTATGAGGATGGCAATGGGAAATTACGAAATCCTTCGCCAAGGTATTGTTGAACTAACTCATGTGAGACATGGAGGGTAGTTTGATAATTTGCCTCGTCTCCATTTTGTCATAGAATCGGGTTTAGTGAGTTTGACATAGACCATGGCTCTCACTTGATTGGGACACAGTTGAAGGGTTTATACGTAGCACTGTTATCTATAGTAAGGTTCTGGGATAAATTCGCACTCGAATCGGGTTACGGTCTAGTACTGCGGGATTGGCTAGGTAACTATCGGACTCTTGGATTCCTCCCTTGCAGATTGAGTCGAAGCGAGAGAGTCGGGCTTAAAAAGGATCATCAACGTGTACTGATAAGGAGAGAAAGTGTTTTGGGCCTTAACGGGCCTTGGGCCGTTTGGGCCATGCCTTAATGGGCCTCGGGCCATTTATTGGATCGAAGTTGGACTTCTTATGAAACTAACTTTAAGACTTGGGCTTGACCAAGTGCTTAATGAGCGTGAGGATAAAATTGGATTTCACCTTAAGCTAATTTCGAAATATGCCTTTGAGGGTATTTTCAGAATTTGCATATTTGATATAAATAAATATGGAATATTATTTATTCAAATTATGAAATTAATTTAGGATTAAATTTCGAATTCCATACCATATTCAAATATACTTAGTTTGACTTGGTATTTAAGTTAGTTTTCTAATAATAGTAAGTTTCCTTAAGTTTGGATTTGGAATTCAAACGAGAGTAAGATTTGGCAAAAATCTCTCACACATTAAGGACTAAGATATCGAAATCCAAGCCTTTAAATAGGCTAAGAATTTCGTGCTCCAAAGGTAGAGAAAAAAAGAGGTGATTTTCGAAGTCAACCAAAGCACAAAACACACACCGAACGCCACACGCGTTTCTCCCACGCGACGGCTCAGTTCCCTCGAACCATCTTCAGAGAACTGATTCCGAGGTACACTACAAGGTCGGTGTGACGATCTAGTGCCATCCATCACCATCGACGAAGTCCTGAAGAAAAGGATGAGGAGCTTCCACTCGCGTCGACTGGTAATTCTCTACGAATTTGACCCGTCCTATTGCATGTCTATGTATTACTATTCTGATCCGAGCTACGAGGGCAATGGGGGAACCCGAAAAATTTTTGTTCCGCACCGTTCCTGGGGACGTGACGTCTCCGGGAGACACCGGGTAACCCAACAGTGGTATCAGAGTGGGCGCTTGTGATCGGAATTATAACGTGTTTAAATTGAAACGAGGTGTGTGGGAGACGATCGAAACGCTGATGCGGTTCAATCGTTGTTGGGATGCCCAATGCGTCGTTCTCCAACCGAAAGGCCATCAACTCGTGCGATACGGACCGACGAGAAACCACAAACCGGACAGGGACCCGCGCGACAGTGGGATCTGGGCAGCTGCACGTTGCACGAAGGGCTGCAAGCGGTGCAGTGACGCAGCAGCCACGAGATTGGGATGCTTCGAGCAGACCCGATCCACCTCGTACTCCGGAATCCGGCCAGCCATGGTGGCTTAGGCACCGGCCCCGGGCTGCGCGGCCGCAGGGGCGGCGGCACCGCAGAGATCGTCCGCGACTTTGGCCAAGGACTGTGACGGCACGCACGGTGCACGCTGTGCAAGACAGCCGCAGCGACTCCGGCTCGACCGGAACGCTGCGGTGGTGATATCTTCGAGTGAGGCTCCGGGACGGAGTGGCTGAGGCGACGAAGGAGCCGCAGCAGTTTTATGCCGCGAGATGAACACGCGCGCGTTGCCCGCGGCGTGTCGTCGACGGCGGCGCGGCTGTTCTGGCTCAGCACGGGACTCCCCGCCGGCGGCCTTCGCCGTCGTGGCACTCCGGCGTGTTTTGACGGCTGAGCAATTTGAGTCGCGGCAACTGCGCTAGGGCTTCAAGCTCAAAGCCTTAACGGGCCTTTTAATGGGCTTGGCCCGTTTGAGGCCCAATTTTCGTTTCTTTTTTAAATCACGTAATTGTCAACGTGCTCGTTATGAATGTGATTTAAGGCGCACTTGCAGGTTTAGGAATTTGGTAGAAACTTGATTTTCGGGTCATTTTTTGAGGGTCACGTCCCCAGGGTTGTGTTTGTTTTATATGAGTTGTTCGGGACTTATGATCCCCCCGTGTTGTAATTACCGTTTTATTAGATTAGCTTAAATACGAACACGAGGGCCCATTTGATGGTAGACAACCCCTGGGCGGTGACATGATGGTGGATGTTCGGTGACTTTGAGGCTGTTCGAGTGACGAAGGACGTTTGACGACTTCAAGACCCGTGCGACAATCCGAGTTTGTTTTGAATACGCATGTAATAGGGATAGACTAGAAATAACCCGCTTTTGATGTCTTGTTGTTTATTTTTCCTAGGGTAAATTTACTACCTAGTGTGTTGGTTTTTGAAGTGATATGCATGTTCAATGTGCTCTTATGTGAGATGGTTTATTCTCACGTTTGAAAAATACTAAGTGGCTAAAGGAGTTGGATTCCTGTCTTCTATCATGCTCATGATGTCTAGCACTGGGGAGTTTTGCGATTTGTTCCGAGTAAGTTGGCATCGTATATCCCGCCCCAATGTTAGCATCTCGGGTGCGTCTTCGATGCCGCTTGTCATACCAGTCCACCCCCACGAAGCGTATGGCAGCATGGGGCAGTACATTCTGTGTGATTTGAGCATAAATTAATTGGTCACACTTAGGCAGTTATACCCAATAAGCAGGGTTAGCCTTGAGGGTCAATGACCGAGACAAAGATAGTTGAAACTCTTACTGTATAAGTTCACATTTGACGTGACTTCGATAAGATTAGATGAGCCAAATATTCCTTTAAAGGTCACACTATGAAACGTTTAACGAAGTTTCCGAAACTCTTCTCGGGAGGATAGTGTTTTCGAGTACTGGGAGTCAAGCGAAATGAAAAGTCCTTATTAGCCCTTGATGAGTGATAAGATAAACCTAATTAGATCTTTATTTTTTTGCAGCTTTACGTTTCTTTCTATTTACTGCGATGATGAATATTATTACTATGCTGCATGAGAGAAATTGTTTGGTTGGACCAAACTACGTACCTGAGGAT
Source organism: Craterostigma plantagineum (assembly GCA_027422505.1). Lineage (NCBI taxonomy): Eukaryota > Viridiplantae > Streptophyta > Magnoliopsida > Lamiales > Linderniaceae > Craterostigma > Craterostigma plantagineum. The sequence continues at coordinate 4,141,900 of JAPQWV010000062.1, read as the reverse complement.
AGTCCTAGATATGGAGTCCTTAACTTATGTCATCGATTCCCCCATATTGCAAGTCCCAGGGGCTGATGCGAGTGACGAAGACCGGGCTGCGTATGCCAAGTGGCAGATTGACGGGCAAAGGTCAAGGGTTATATAATTCTTTCCATGAGCAATGAGTTGCAGTGCACTCACTCGGAAATGGAAGTGGCCGCCATTTTGCGTCATTTGAAGGAGCTTTTTGGCCAACATTCCAGGAGTGCTCGCTATTCCCTTACAGAGCAAATATTTCATTGCAAAATGGCTGAGAGTGGTGCCGTTGGAGAACATGTGCTCAACATCAAAAGACTCGAGGCACTGGACTTTATCACGGAAAATGAGCTCCAGAACGATTTGATATTTCAGTCGCTCCCACCTTCCTTCTATTCGTTCATTGCGCACTTTAATCTGAACAAGGCTGAGATGACGTTGACTGGGTTGATGAACCAGTTGTCGGCAGCGCAAACTCAGACGAAGAAGGTGAAAGGAAAGGAAGTTTTTCTTATCGTGAATGCTAAGACTCGAGGGTCGAGTAGAAAGAAAAATTCGGACAAGCCCACTAAGCCCAAAGGATGAATTTTGAAAGGCAAGGCCAAGAAGAACGTGGACAAAGGCGCCAAGCAGACGGACAAATGCCTTCACTGCAATGAGCTTGGCCATTGGAAGTGCGAGGCCCAAAGCTAGCCGCCTCAGGTAAAGAACTTTATATTTTAAAAACTAATTGTTCTATGACAGTATATTCCGCTTCTTGGATCTTAGACTCGGGAGCTAGTGCTCACATCTGTGCTTCGAACCAGAGTGCGGAACGAAGTACGAAGCTGGCGGACAGAGGAATCATGATCAACATAAGAAGCGGACATAGTATGCCGGCGACCCACATTGGATCAAGAACTCTCGTTTTATCTACTAGATATAGTATACTGCTTTTCGATTGTTTAGTTTTGCCCGAGGGGCTTAAGAATATTGTTTCTATTCCCGTTTTGAGCAGAAACAGTTACGAGTTTCATTTTAGTAATAATATATGCAATATTTATTTTGGAAATAATTGCGTCGGAAGTGCAAGTTTACTGAATGAATTATATTATCTAAATGTCGAAGATAAAACAAAAACTGTGAATACAATAACCAACAAACGAAACTTGAAGTCGAACTCGAGACTGCTGTGGCATCTTCGACTCGATCACACTGGAGAACAGAAGATTCTCGAGTTGGAGAAAACCGGCATTATAAAGTCGTTTGGGTCTGATCCCCATCCGACTTGCGAATCTTGTATCCTTGGAAAGATGACCAAGTCGCCCTTCACAGGGACTTTTACGAGAGCCGCAGAACTTCTCGGTTTGATCCACACGGATGTTTGCGGACCGCTCGGGGTAGCGGCTCGCGGTAACTTCCATTATTTCGTTACCTTCACTGATGATCGCTCTCGCTTCTGCAAGTGTATCTCCTGAAGCACAAGTCTAATAATACTTTTGAATGGTTCAAAGAATACAAAGCTTTGGTTTAAAATCAGACTATAAAGAGTATCAAAGTCGTTCGATCAGATCGAGGCGGTGAGTACATGAGCCTCGAGTTTGATGAGTTCTTGAAAGAGAAAGGGATCATTTCATAGATGACAGCATCCGGAACATCGCAGTTGAACGGTGTGTCCGAACGCAGAAATCGAACTCTGTTGGATAAAGTTCGATCTATGCTGAGCTATATAGACCTGGCCATATCGTTGTGGGGTCATGCTGTAACGACCCGTCCATTACCGGGCATCACTGTAGCATCGGTCCCTAACGGCACACGTGGGGTTGGGCCCACCACACTCCGATAGATAGTGTGGCCCCACTATATCACCATTTAACCTTTCAGCCTGCTTCATCCTCGCTCACACGCACCCTGGGCAAATTTCCCAGGGGCTCACCCATCCCAAGATTACTTCAAGTCAAGCACGCTTAACTTTGAAGTTCTTTCGGATGGACTCCCGAAAAGGTAGGTCGACCTTGGTGATATGTGTAGTACTATCAATTCTCTTATACGATTCTTAGCCTGACACGCCCATACATTATCAGTCTCAGGATCCCCTCTCATTTGGGTGTCGGATCGGTTCGTTCATGTACCCCTTCGCTTAGAAGCCTGCCAGGAGTCGCTCCTTGTCCGTGCACCTCTTTGGCACCGGCGATCACTCCCCGCCCTCATCGGCCCCGGGCGTCATGCACTATTGACAGCAGCACACATTCTGAATAGATGTCCTACAAAGTCTGTCGATCGTATTCCGTATTAGATATGGATAGGACGAAGACCGAGCTTGAATTCCATTAGAGTTTGGGGTTGCCCCGCATTCATGAAAAAGCTCAAGACAGATAAACTGGAATCGAAGGCTGTGAAATGACGTTTTGTCAGGTAGCCTGAAGATTCCATGGGATACCAATCTTACTTCCACGATGATCAGAGAATCGTTGTAGCCCTTCAGGCGCAGTTTCTCGAAGAAGAGTTCGTTCGATAAGGTGGAGCGGTTAGGAAGTAACTCTTGGAGAGTCGTCAGAAGTGCTTTCACAGACTCAGTGTCCGATGACACCGTAGAGCAGTCCGAGACGCAACCTGAGTTGCGCAGGTCGGGTAGAGTATCTCAACAGCCTGAGAGATACAGGATGGTCCACATCGAGCACGAGGTTGCTGCGATGGAAGGGAATGTCGGAGACGATCCCACTACCTATGACCAGGTAATCAAGGATAAAGATTCGGAGAAATGGCTTATAGCTATGTAAGCCGAAATGGATTCTATGCACGAAAACCAAGTCTGGACACTAGTTGACCTCCCAGATTGTTTTAGACCCATTGGGTGTAAGTGGATCTACAAGAGAAAGATTGGATCTGACGGATTGGCTGACTCATACAAAGCTAGGCTTGTGGCGTAAGGGTACAGTCAAAAAGACGGCATTGACTATGAGGAGACCTTTTCGCCTGTCGCCTGACTCATTTGAACATTGCTTGTGGTAGCTGTGCACTATGAATATGAGATCTGGCAGATGGATGTGAAAACTGCGTTCCTGAATGGATACCTCAAGGAGGAAATATATATGGAGCAACCCAAGGGTTTTACATCGCAAGGAGATGCGCATAAGGTGTGCAAATTTAATAAGTCCATTTATGGACTCAAACAAGCCTCCAGAAGCTGGAATCTTTGGTTCAATGAAGTGGTCAAGGGCCACGGATTTATGAAGAACGAAGACGAACCTTGCGTCTACAAGAGAAGCAGTGGGAGCAAAATATGTTTCCTCGTATTGTACGTGGACGACAGCCTTTTGATAGGAAATTATATTGGAATGCTCTCGATGGTGAAACCGTGGTTTTCGACCGAATTCTCCATGAAAGAATTGGGAGAAGCTACCTACGTCATGGGTATTCGCCTTTATAGAGATCGAGCGAATCGTATATTAGGACTCTCCTAGGCCCTTTACTTAGAGAAGGTCCTGAAGCGATATAATATAGACAACTCTAAGGAAGGGTTCCTGCCTATGCGACATGGGATTCACCTTTCCAAGGCTGCGAGCCCTCAAAGTGAGTTGGAGCGAAAAGAGATGAATGGAATCCCCTATGCATCCGCAGTGGGTAGCTTGATGTACGCGATGCTTTGCACGCGACCTGACTTGGCGTACGATGTGAGCATAGTCAGTCTATTTCAGGCTGACCCTGGTAAGGAACATTGAACAGCAGTCAAGACTATCCTCAAGTACCTCAGGTGGACTAAGGATAAGATGCTGGTCTATGGTAATGGAGAATTGGAAGTGGACGGGTGTACGGATTCGGATTTCCAGTCTGACATGGACGACCGAAAAATCCACTTCAAGATTCGTCTTTACACTTAACGGTGGAGTAGTGTCTTGGAAAAGTTCCAAACAGAGCACAACTGCATATTCCACCTGCGAAGCAGAGTACATAGCGGCCTCACAGGAAGCTAAGGAAGGTGTTTGGATGAGAAAGTTCTTGGAAGAACTTGGTGTCGTTTCTTTAGCAGATAGGCTATTGCCATTATGGTGTGACAATACTGGCGCTATTGCTCAGGCGAAAGAACCAAGATCCCACAGCGGGTCCAAACATATAGAAATAAAGTACCACGTGTTACGTGGATTCGTTGAGTATGGCTACATAGCCGTCTGAAGATTGCGACCGCAGATAACATGGCCGACCCATTCACAAAGCGTCTATCACAGGCAGTGCTAGCTAGACATCTCGAAAACATGGGTATTAGATACTACAGCGCATGGCATTGAGTGCAAGTGGGAGATTGTTAGGAATATGCCCTCGAATGCTATACGAGGATTAGATTGTATAGGGCATTAGATTATTTTCGACATTTTGTGTAATAAGATATTTTCGTGTGTTTAATGAAAGGCATTGTTCGTTTATTGTATATAAGAGTTCTTTACTTATCATCCGGTAAAGCAATAAATGAACAAATCCAAATGTGTCGAGTTGAGTCACTGTTCTCGATGGGTACGAGAGAGGAAAGCACCAGTGGACTCTTAACCTCGAATATTAAAAGTCCGTAAGCCTGAGACTCCAGTTGGGTGCTGGATAACCGAACAAGGCTTATTTGTCGATGACCTATCGTGTGCCGATATCTCGCTTGGAAGCGGATGTCATGGCTTGTGATACGAATCGAATCAAGGGATTGACTCGTTTCATGGACACTGACTCACGGGTCGTACGGTCAAACATGACTTATTATCCAAGGAGTTTCAATGACCGACGACAACATTATAGTAGTCTACGTGAACCTTAGACCAAAAGGGGCTTTGATGGAGTTGACTTCGTAGTCTCGACTGTCACTGGTTTCCCTCGACCCGATTTGCTGTTGCATGAGTCAGCGGGCCAGATGCAGTCTTGATGATGATTTCTGATTGCCTGGCTTAGATCGCCGAGTACGGATTCACAGTCTCGCAAGTAATCGAGATAAGTGTCCTATGAGGACGGCGACAAAACATTACGAAATCCTTGGCCAAGGTATTGATCTAACTCATGTGATACATGGAGGGTAGTTTGGTAATTTGCATCGTCTCAGTTTTATCATAGAATCAAGTTTAGTGAGTTTGACATAGACCATGTGATAAGGAACCCCGATCTATTTCACCCGAGACCCCGAATCCCAAAGTCGCACAGCGTCGATCGCAACATAGGGAATTGAAAGACGCCACGAACGGATGTGTAAAGCCGTACGATAAGTCTCAGATGTATTCTCACAACGCACTGCTTTTGCAAGAGATAGACGATGTTCGAACGTCGAACGGAAGCGTAACAAAGACTCGAAGAGATTCAATAAAGAAATTCGAAATTATATATATCAAAGTTGGTTCTCTCTAATGAGAAACAAGACCTATTTATACTGGCTAAATATAGAAATAGAATAATAACAAACTAATAGATATTTAAGCGAAAATCTAGGATAACTTACTAAGTAACTATGTAATTAGTTTGAATATAAAAATCTTGTAAATCTCGTTCAGATCTGGTCTAAGGACAAAAATTGCATCTTGGTCCTTCAATTCTTTGATAACTGCACTTTAGTCCCAGAACTTTCAAAAATAGTCATTCCTGCCCCGATCAAGTTCTTTAAATTTATATTCTGACCCTCTTTATTCTGAGCTGCTATGAACATGATCATTTATTAAGTTACCATTTCCTACACATTCATTTCTAAAATATATTGTGCAGATATTATTATTAAAACGAAACTCGTAACTGAGTCTGATCAAAATAGGAATCGAAATATTATTCTTAAGCCTCTTGGGCAAAGCCATAATATCTATAAGAACTAACTTATGTCCAGAGGACAGTACAAGCGATCTAGATCCCATATGACTAGCCGAAACACTATGCCCACTACCAACTTTGATCAGAATCTCTCGCTCTGCCAGTTTCTTACTTTGTTCTAGACCGTGGTTCAAAACACATATGTGGGTACTAGCCCCTGAGTCTAAAATCAATGAAGTAGAATACACAGCTATTGAACAATTCGTTTCAGAAACGAGTTCCACACCTGAAGCGTCTAACGACTTCAATTTGGGGCAGTCCCTCTTCCAGTGGCCTAGTTGCTGGCAATGAAGGCACTTATCCGAAGGCTTCAAAACCCTTTTCCCGACGCTCCCATGTGCCTTTCCCTTCTTGGAAATTCCTCCCTGAGGTTATGCTTCTCCAACTTCTTCTTTGGTCTCTTAAACCTAGAAGTCGTCGCAACAAACACTACATGGGTCTCGCCCCCAGTCATGCTCTCATGTGCGCGCTGCAGTTCAACATTCATCGAAGCAAGCATGTATGCCTTAACCTTTTCCTCATGGTCCGACTATTCGGCAAAAGCGAGATGTGTTTTCTCATCATCCTCATCATCAGCAGATGGCTGCATAATGGGGTTATCGAGGATATACTCCAGTTTTTCCATCTTGAGGACAATCCTCAAATTTCTAATCCAGTCAGTGTAGTTTGGTCCAACCAATTGGTGCTTGTCCAACAACATCATTAAAGGGTTTGTCATGATTAAATATAGAGTGAAAATATTAACTGCAGAGATTTTTAAAGATTGAATTAGTATCATGTAATATTCGTCAACACAAACTCAGGACTTTGACATTCGTGTGACTCCCACTATTTTTCTCGAAATCCATTCTCCCGACTTGGAATTTCGGAGACTCGTTGAAAGCCTCATACGCATCGATTAGACGTCCCTCAACCTAACAGTTCGCTGGTTCGTCCTAACTGATCGGAGTCGTGTCCCACACAAATTTATCTGATAAATGTTTCAACGTACTTTTCTAAGCTAGGAACCCTCACGGTAACCCTGCATATCGGGTATGACTGCCTAAGTACAACCTAATACACATCTGAGGATCCACCCGACAGAGGCGAGCGCAAGGTCGCAATAACTCGGAACAAACCCAGCCTACCCCTCTGCTGTTGACTCTCAGACTTGGTAGAAGACAGCGATCTAATCCCTTACTCACTTAGTATATCATAAAAGTCTCTTTTGCTATCATGCATGAAACCTAGTTACACAGATCATGCAAAGTTACGTATCAAAACTAACATGCATGGAACCTAGTTCAAAAGATCATGCTCGTCACATATCAAATCTAACATCCATGGAACCCTAGTTCAAAAGAACATGCATCGTTACGTATCAAAACTAACATGCATATAACCTAGTCACAATTTTCTGAACATCGGATCTTTTATCTATAACGTTATTATCCTAGGTGTGTTATCGACAATTTTCTTTCTAAAATACGAATCGATATTTGGGCCTTGTTGGGCTTGGCCGAAGCCCAAGCCCATTAGCGTAATCGATCTTTGGGCCCTCAGTTGGGCCTGGCCCAAGCCAATCCCATTAGGGTTTTTGGGACCTTAGTTGGGCCCGGCCCAAACCAAAGCCCTTAGGGTACTTGGGCCCTTAGTTGGGCCGGGCCCAAACCCAAGCGCATTTGGGTTCCATAATGGGCCTCTCCCTAACCCTAAGCCCGTTAGCGCAAATTTGGCGCGCAATTGATCAGAAAAAGCTGTCATCACCAAATTCAAAATAAGGCAGATTTTTCGTCACCCGGGACACACAAGAATCGTCGCTGCCGGGCTGCTCCTACGTCCACCACCACGTGCACGGTATCTCCGCCGAAGCAAAGCGCCGGCGGCCGGACTTCGATCAACGGATGAACCGCCGTCGAAAGTACACCGACGCGCGCTCCATGATGCAGCGCCATTGTGGCGGGGTTCGGCCTAAACTGCCAGACCTGGTTCGTGTCGTTGACATCTCCACCAAGTGGGTGCCATCGCGATGCGGGTTGATCGCTGATGAAGCTGCAACCTTCAGTCGCCGCGTATCTCGCGAGCGACCGCTGTGGCTGCGTCGCCGCGACTGCTATTTCGTTGTCGTGTCTTAGCCACATCGAACCAGCTGCGCCACGTCATTGCTGTTGCGTCTCCGGACGCTTTGCCAACAAGAGTCGTAGCAACATGCCTCATCTCTGGTAGCGTTGCGGCGTTCGCCGCTACTCGAGCGCACGCGCGCGTGACAATCACACGCATGCTTTCTGATCCAATCGGTTAATCAATTCATCCACGCTCGTCCGTGAATCGAGCCTACGCTCTGATACCACTGTTGGGAAATGCCGGATAATCCCCAGGATTTTAAAATTCTCCAGCGATTCCCGTTTTCGGATCGGTCGCTTTTAATACGAACGGTAATAACGTTATTGAATGGGGATTCATTGGCATTTTACCCGGTAACTTCATGGTGAGTCTAACGGAGAAGAACGGCCAGTGAGGTTTGTGGAAAGATTCGTCATGCCGATCCTTTTCGGTGGTCACGTTCGATCGTCTCCCGTGGATAGCTAGAGAAGTCGGTCGAGAATTCGCCCGATGAAGAGAGAGAGCTCCAAGCTTTTCTTTTTGATGTGTATGTGACTTGTTCTCTTTGTGCTAATAAGTAAATTTCGTCCTACCCCTTCTCTTTTCAAATATTCAACTTACAAAATCTTTTCAAAAAGAATCTTTAGCATATTCAAAAATCATGCTATTTAATTCCAAATTACTTTCAAAAAATCCTACCATATCTAATATGTTATTTTCGATAATCTCATGAGGTGAAATTCCAATTTGCCCCTCTTAGTAATTACGGTATAGCACCATTTATACCGGCGGAAATAATATATTTATTTTAATTATCAAATAACACGATAAAAATTCTTACACACAAATATTAATTTTGGAACAAGCCTAAATTAAATATATTAAATTCGGCCAAGCCCAAATTTAATTTTGGGCCGAGCCCATTTGCGACTCTATGTCCAATCTCTCTTTAATTTGACCCGTACCTAGTCATCCTTTATAAGCCCGACTCCTCTGTTTCGTCTCAACTCGGCATTGCGAGGAATCAAAGAGCTCGGTAAGCGCCTAGCTAATCTTGCGGTACCGAGCTAACCCCGAATCAGTCCGAATTCGTAATTCACGAACGACTGTAGATGATTGCTGTAAAGTATATATTTTAATTGTGCTTGATTTATTATTTGTCCTTGTAATTAGGGGCGTTTTGTATAGTAGTCCTTAGATTAGGACTAGTTTGATATTTATACCAAGTGTGTTTGGTATAAATACATGTAAACAATTAAAGCTTAAAACAGAAAATTAGAGAATTGATCCAAAAGGATACCGAATTCATTTCTCACACTAACGGTTTTCTCTCTGGAGTTCTTCAACGAAAGGTTTTCGATCGATATTCAATCCATTCAATTCTAATCGATTTCCTTAGAATTCGTGCCTAGGATTAATTGTGTTGACTAACGAGGACCTAACAATTGGTATCATAGCTGATTCGTTCGGTTTTGAATCGAAATTGTTAGAATTCGAATCGAAATTCATTTTTTGGAACTGTTCACGCGAAGAACAGTTTTGGCGCGAAAAAGTTTTTCGATCTGAAGGCCTAATTCTGTGCTTATATGATTTGATTTTGTTGTTTCTATGCCTGTTCTAGCAATAGAAATCCATGCCGATTAGATTCTTAGCAATTTGAATGACGATTTAGCAGATTTAATCATATTTGGATCGTTACTGTTTGCGCGAAGAACGAACTTGAACAGAGCTTGATTTTGATCAAAATTGACATGTTTTACTTCATAATGTGTTTAATTGTCTGTTCGTGCGTATCAAGCATCTGATTACGATAAAAAACCTACAATTTCATAGTCTAATTCATTATTTTTGGTTGAATCAGTGTTAAGTAGGGTTATGATTTTGTTCGCAGAAATTCAATTTTTCTCGCTAAAGTTTTCGATCGCAGAAATTTCTCGATCGCAAAACTTCGCGCGAGAATTTTTATCGATCAGAGCACTAAGTCAGCGCTAAAACCGTCCATACCAAGAACAATTTTAGTAAGAAAACTCTCGAGCATTATCTAGCGAAAAATTATTTCGACGAAGACCTATTTTGACCTTTCGCTCGCAAAACTAACCGTCGAATTTTTTTGATCAAAACTTATACAGTTTGACCTAGCGAAAATTACTTATGATCGAAAAACGTTTCAGTCAACGATTGATTTTTAAATAAGCAAATAACTTACTTTAAGTCCTATTTCTTGCGATCGAAATATCGATTAAAAGATTTTTCTCGATCGAAAGTTTTTGAACGAATTTTACTCGCTCGTAAATTTTCTCGCTGACACACTTTCTCGCACGAGAACAGTGACGTACATCTTAATTCCGAAAGAATTATTTTCGATTGAAAATCTAAAGATAGATTTGAAATAATTCTCGACTGCTTTAATATCAAACGCTACTAACTAATTTGCTACTTGTATAGCACACAACATCACTCAAATCCATCAAAACAACAAACGAAGATCCCTTGTCAACAACAAAGAGAAGACATGGAGCTTATTCGTTAGGAAATGACAACCTTCCACCAATCTTGCAACGTGGCGAATATACAGTATGGAGAAGCCGCTTCCTAAACTTCATAGCCCTAAAAGATCAGGCTGAAAATCTACTGCAGTCACTCGAAGAGGGACCGACACAATTTTGGGTCCACGTAGCCGGTGATGAAACGGCTACTCGTCCAATTCCTCCTACTAGGCGACTTAAGGAGCCTAGGGAATACTCTATCGAGGAAAGGGCCCGTGCAAAGGATGGTCTGATGGCCATGAATACACTTATGCAAGGCATCCCCAATGACATCTACATACAGATAGACAGCCTTCCAACGGCTAAGGGAATGTGGGATGAATTGCATAGAATGATGCAAAGGACGAAAGTTGGCATCAAGGCCAAAAAGGAGAATATTCTCACTGCCTACGACTCTTTCAAAGCTAAGCCAGAGGAGAGCCTATACGATGTATAACAAAGATACCTCACTCTTCTAAATGAGATGAGGAAGATAGAAATCTCTAAGACCAACATGGAGACTAATATTAGATTTCTATCTTCGTTGCCCTTGGCCTGGAAAAAGATATCCACCCAATTAAGACAAAACAAAGATCTGGAAGAGTTGGATATCCATGCCGTCTTCGATAATCTCGCCCAACACGAGGAAGATGTTAGCGAGATTCAGAGAGAGCAGAAGGGCAAGCTAATTGATGATACCGTTGCTCTAGTCCGGAGAAAAGTGGGACAAAGTCTCGAAAAGAAAAGATCGTTAGGCCTCCTTCCTCATCTGAGTCAGAAGAAGATCCAGAATCCAACGCCGAGCCAAGCATGAAGGCCTTAGGGAAGCAGTTAGCGTTAATCGGAAAAATGATGAGCCAGAAATACTTCAAAAAGAAGTCCTCATCTTCGGCCATCAGACTTCGGACCTCAAGCTCTAAGAACAAGGAACATGTACCAGAGAGCTCCGAAGTCAAGAACACTAAAGAGCCCAACAAGTGCTTCAACTGCGGAAGCCTGGTCATTTTGCCAGAGAATGCACTCTTCCCAAGAAAAGAGATGCTAGTTACTACTCCAAGAAGCTCCAACTAACGAAGCAGAAAGAAGCTGGACTAGTCCTCATGGCAGAGCAGGACCACTAGCTCGAAGACACATCCGATTCTGAGGAAGAGAATCTAGCCCTCATGGCCCGCCTGGATACCACATCGGACGCCGAAACATCCAATCGGACGGACGAAGACGACGCATCCACCTCGTCCCCAGAGGTAGTCTTTTCTTCCACATTATTGACCATGCTAGAATCATATCAAACACAATATGCTAACATGAAATGTGAGCAGAAAAGTATTAAGGAAGTAGATGATAAACTTGCGAGATCTCAGGAGAAGATAGATAGTCTCGAATCAGAACTTAGAAGTTTTAGTGCTAAAATAGAATAACTTACTAAGAGCCTACATTCTAGAGAGACTAGTCAACCTCAAATAGGACAGCATACTGAAAAGATCAAGGAATTAGAAGATAGGCTAGCAAGTAATTACAATTGCTTGGTTAGGAATCTCAATGAGAAAGCTACCCTAAATAGCTACCCTAAATTGTAGGATAACCGAAGCTACCACTAAGATCACTAACTTAGAAGCTCAATTAGAAAATATCAAATGCTAAGGTTAGTGAGCTTAGTAAAGAACTAGACGCCTGTCAAGCCGCCAAACTGACGTTAGAAAATAATTATGCTCTCCTTGGTGAGGAACGCAAGAAACTATATGCTAAAATTAAGACATTAGATGATATAGTTATGCGTAGGGGACAATCCGAACAGACGATATTTTTGAACAAGCCCAAGGATATAGAGTTCCATAATCCTATAGAAGGCATAGGTTTTACTAACCCACGTGTTCTTCAGAAGAAAGAAATATATGATATTAAGTACATGGGTATAGGAGTAACCTCTCTTAGAGAATTCCCTGAATCACGTACCAAAATAATTATGATTCATTTATGAGAAAAGCCTCACATGGGCCTGAGATCCCATTTGACTACGCTGAACTAAATGAAAGAGACAGAAATATGAAACCTTCTTTAAGACCTGTCTGTGATTTAGTTCAAGTCCTACCTCCTGAGTCTCAAGCACACAACGAGGAAGTCAGAGTCGTTCATTATAAAAATTCTCTCTACAAACCCCTATCATAAAACAGATAGAGGAGTCACAGGCAAAGCTAGATAAAGAAAGAGAGAATTTCGAAGCTGGAAAGAAAACGTTTCTTAAAGAGATGAAAAATATCAAGGCTTCCTCATCCTCCCAAACTACCTAACACGCTATTATAAAAAGCGTGAAAATCGAAAAATTGCCTTTGAAAGATAAAAATTGTAAAGATAATTCTGTTAAAAGTGCTATGGCTAATTCTACTTCACCTACGTCTACATGGAGCGTAGGGTCAGCACTGAAAACGAAGGTGAATGTGTCTAGTTCTAAGATAAAGAAGGAGCCAGTAGATTTGAATGTTTCTAAGAATGTTACTCCTTCTGTTACAATAAAAGACACTTGTAGTAATAAAATAGCCATTTCTACGTTTAAGATAATTGCATCTACTTGTTCACTTCAGCCGATCACCTTTAGAATCGTCAATTTTGAAATAGGGTCTACTTAAAAAATTACTTGTAATCATTTTGAAACAAATTCCACTAGGAAGCCTCGTAGGAAATAAGATCCAGCCATAAAGAAAGCTTATGGCGCTGTACATGCCTGTACTCACCTATGGTATCCCGTAAAGATTGAGTCCCCCAAGCACCTTAGGAGATTATCAAAAGAAAAGATATTTTCCTCGATCAAGCCTTCCAAAGCATTTGTGCATGCTGAAATTAACCTTCCCTACAAGGTTCAACCCAAATGGGTTCCTAAATCTCCGCCTAGGACGACAAAAGTCGAAAAGGCCAAGTCACCTAAAGAGGCAAACCCAACTTCACTTCTCCGAAAGTGAAATGGGTTATTAAACCTCCTCCAAATAAAAATTTAGGAATCATATCTGAACCCAAAACTATATCTGCTAATCTGAGAGGACCCATGCTTAAGTGGGTACCTAAAGCTCTCTAAATTGTTTTTGCAGATCCATCATGTGTGGTACCTCGACTCTGGTTGCTCCACACACATGACTGAGAATCAAGAACTACTGAGCAACTACAAAGACCGACCAAACGGGAAAGTTAGATTCGGAAACAACGACTCAGCTCCCATTCTCGGATGTGGAGATATCATTTTGGAAAATCTGACGATAAAAGATGTCTCGTATGTCGAAGGCCTCCGCCATAACTTGTCCAGCATAGGCCAATTCTGTGACAAAGGATTTCAAGTGGTCTTTCATGCTGAGCGGTGCAGAATTTTGGACAGTCAGGACACAGAACTCCTCTACGGACTTCGGAAATCAAATCTTTACTCGATCAACCTGACATCCGTGCCGCCCTCGACAGCTGTATGCCTCATCTCTCAGACTGTTTTACAGAGGAACAGCTTATGGCATCAACGAATGTCTTATCTGAATATGAAAGCTCTCCAACGCCTTTCTACGAAAAAGTTGATCCACGGTCTTCCAACAATACTACTACAAAGGGGGCATCAATGTTCGGCATGTCAATTAGGAAAAATGAAGCGAGCGTCTCATCATGTCAAGCAAATTGCTTTTACTTTGCGCCCATTGGAACTAATACACATGGATCTCTGTGGGCCAATGCAGACACAGAGTATCAATGGACGCAAGTATGTGCTAGTTATCGTCGATGACTACTCTCGCTACACGTGGATAAAGTTCCTCCGAACCAAAGATGAGACCGGTGACTTGATTATCAACTTTGTGAACACTACTCAAAATCTGCTGCAACAGACTATTCAAGTTATTCGAACAGACAATGGCACTGAGTTCAAGAATAATCACCTCAGTGAGTTTTATCAGAAACTTGGAATAAGTCAACAATTCTCAGCCGCAAAAACACCTCAACAAAATGGGATCGTGGAAAGGAAAAACAGAACTCTAGTGGAAGCCGCTCGCACAATGCTCATCCATTCCGGTCTTCCACACTTCCTTTGGGCTGGAGCAGTAAATCAAAACAGGACGGTGGTTCACAAACGGTTCAACAAGACTCCGTATGAGATCGTAAACAAGAGAGTACCCAACATCTCATTTTTTAAGATCTTCGGGTGCAAGTGCTTTGTGGCGAACGACAGAGAGCAACGTGCAAAGTTCGACCCTAAAGCATTCGAAGCAACTTTCGTCGGGTATTCTTCAACATCAAAAGCGTACCGAGTATACATCAAGTCCAACCGCACGATTAGGAAAGCTATAACGTCATGTTCCACGAAGCTAACCAGATGGCTTCTGGTCACTTCAGTCCAGGACCTGTGCTTAACCCGATGGCTTCTGGTCACTTCAGCCCCAGACTCATGCTTAACTCGATGGCTCCTGCACACCTCAGTTCAGGACCAGTACCGAACCAGATAGATTCTGAATATAATAGTTCAGAACTTGTTTTCACTGGTGTGTTGGCACAAAACCAACAGAAGATGGCAACTACCCCGAATTCAACGTCGGAAGAAGCAATGAGACTTGCATTAGACGATTTGGACTCTCTCTTCGAGCCGGTATATTGGTCACACACTGCTACACTTATAGTGGATTCTCCACCCAACGAGACTGACATACCAAGTGATCTCATGTCCCTACCCACCCGATTCAGAATTGCCACAGAATAACGAAGAACCAGTGGTTATTGAGGAAGAATCCTCAGAGACGATCGTTCCAAGTGCAGAATTGGAACTTCCTCAAGCAATTGATCAATCTGAGACTATAGGAAATCTAGACCCACAGCTGGCTGATGCATCGTCTTCAGCCTTGCCTCATGAGCGCAAGTGGACTAGAGGTCACCCGGTTGATCAGATAATTGGCGATCCTTCGGATGGAGTGAGGACACGTCGTCAACACAGTTTCTTCAGCTACTTCTTAAGTAAAAATGAGCCTACCAAGGTAGCAAATGCACTTCAAGACCCGGATTGGGTAATAGCGATGCATGATGAAATTCATCAATTCGAACGTCTTCAAGTGTGGACCTTAGTACCCCGTCCGCATGGGAAAATAATTGTCGAAACTAAATGGGTATTCAAAAACAAGAAGAATGAAGATGGTGAAGTGATCCGGAACAAAGCAAGGCTAGTTGCGAAGGGATACAATCAACAGGAAGGCATCGACTACGACGAGACTTATGCTCCTGTTGCCCGAATCGAAGCTATCCGTCTTCTCCTGGCTTATGCGGCTCACAAATACTTCAAAGTCTATCAGATGGATGTTAAGACCGCCTTTCTCAATGGCGTGTTAAAAGAAGAAGTCTAGGTCGCTCAGCCGGAAGGCTTCGTTGATCAGGAACATCCCGATCACGTCTATCGATTGGACAAAGCTCTCTATGGACTAAAACAAGCCCCACATGCTTGGTATGATGTCCTGAGTGAATTCCTCGTGATGTCTGGATTCATACGAGGAACGATAGACACAACCCTCTTCATCAAATGGCAAGATAAAGATCTGATGGTCGTGCAAGTATACGTCGACGACATCATCTTCGGATCAACTAATCCACGGCTCTGCACGAAGTTTGGAGATCTAATGAAAAGCAAGTTCGAGATGAGTCACATGGGAGAGATGTAGTTCTTCTTAGGACTACAAGTCAGGCATCTCGAAAGATGGGATTTTCATCAGTCAGACAAAATACATCAAGGATATTCCGAAGAAATTCCATCAAGTCAGAGCAAGCCTCTCAGCACTCCTATGTCACCAAGCTGCAAGTTGGATGCCGATCCCTCTGGCAAGTCGGTCGACATCACACTGTATCGCAACATCATTGGATCTCTTCTCTACCTCACTTCGAGCCGGCCGGATATCATGTTTGCCACCTGCTTATGTGCCCGTTTTCAAGCCGATCCCAAAGAATCCCATATGCTCGCGGTTAAAAGGATTCTGCGTTACCTTAAGGGCACTTCTACCCTTGGACTATGGTATCCAAAGGGTACGAATTTCAAACTTATCGGCTATACTGACGCTGATTATGCAGGTTGCCGAATGGACAGGAAAAGTATGTCAGGTGGCGCTCAATTTCTAGGCGAAAAGCTGGTCTGCTGGTCATTCAAAAAGCAGACCTGTGTGTCAACTTCGGCGGCTGAAGCGGAATACGTGGCTGCCGCCAGTTGTTGCTCCCAGATGCTGTGGATGTGGACTCAGCTTCGCGACTTTGGGTACAACTTAAATAATATACCCATATATAGTGATAGTCAAAGTGTCATCGCTATTACTTGCAATCCTGTTCATCACTCATGCACAAAACACATAGACATTAGATATCACTTATCAAAGATCATGTAGAAAAAGGCACCATAGATACGTATTTCGTGAACACGGAGTACCAACTAGCTGACATTTTCACCAAGGCATTGGATGGAAAACGATTTCAATTCCTTGTCGGAAAATTAGGCATGTTGAATCTTCCGTAATATGTACTTTACCTGATCTTCTGTGCTACTAAATGTTCTATGTTATGTGTTTTCCTTGCTTATATGCTTTATCTTGCGCGAAATAAATAATAATCTTTTATACAAAAAAAATAAAAAAGGGGGGAATGACGAAATCCTTTAGGATGCTTTGATCTAAAGTCACTTAGAATTTTACCCCGACATGCGATCGATTTAATTGCTTAATTTTGTCAGTCTAGTCGCATTCTTGTGTCTAAAGGTCATTAGGTTGCTCCACTAGACACAAAGCCACTATACATATGTGAGGACTCAAGCCTTGTTTTTTTCTTTCTTTGGATCTATTTCTCGAGTGAGTCACACATCAATTACTTGTCTTAACTAGGGATACTTGGCTTCGTACTCACCTTGCCTTAGATCGTTAGGAAAATGATAAGGGCGCTTACGTTATTCCTCACTCGGTCGTATAAAATTTTTTTCCCCACATTAGCCCTTAGTCATCCACTTTGAGCCTTCTTCGATGTCCTTTTCTTCCTTTGAATCCCATTCCCAGCCTACAACCGTCTTCTATACTCTTCGGATGGTTGTTCAAACCATAAAAGAAGGGGAGAAAATAATAAAAAAAGAGGATGGTGACAAAAGAAGGTATTGCTCAACGCGCAAAATTCAGACCAAAGGAACTGCCTTCTGACTATCTCTTAGAAGGTGGCATGGATCCTGCTGTGAACTTCAACGATAATCTCGTACGCTCGTCAAAACGGCTGGAAAGAGGAGCACCAGGAAGTGAACTTCTCCAATGATAATCCGGTCTTATATCGGGAAACGAGAAGAGGAGAGCAGCCTTGGGTACGAATTCCATAACCGTGAACTTTTCCAAAACGATAATCTCAAAAACCTCTCTAGGGATTAAGAGAAGAGAATCACGGTATCGGCCCGAGAACCAACAAGAAGAACTTCGCCTACGATAATGTCCTATAGCCTCGTGGAGAAGCGGAGCTTCAGATTGAGCATAGCATAAAAAGGGATAGCTCTTAAAAGAAAAAGAGGGAGAAAAGATTGAACAGAAGAAAGACGCCGAAAAAAAGAGACGGACGTAGAAATGGAAGATGACGATGAGATAAGCTCACTTTCCTCTAAATTCCTTTCCTTCTAAGTCCTAGCCAAACTAAAACCCCTACAACCCTTTGATTCCAATCGACGGTCTCTCGCTTAGGTGAAATGATTAAAAATGCCTCGATCACAGGTAAATTGACTTAAAATTGCTTGTGTTGACTTGAGTGAAATAAATATAAAAATCCCAAGTTAGAAATAATTGAGTGCAAGAGCGAACCTAGTGAGAGTTGTCGAAATGGACTAGTCTATGAACTTAGGACTTTAGTTTGACGACATGACTTGACGGCATTTTCTTCTTTCAAATGTCTCGTAAAATTTTAGGTGTTACGATTGATCGAAGCAAAATAATCTAACCCCATATAAACACATATTATATACATAAAACAAAAATAAATAAAATTTTTATATAAATATATAAAAAAATTAATATTTTTTTAATTTCTGAAAATGAAAATAAATCGTGAAAGGAAAAACACCACACATTCTGAATGCATGTTTAACTTGCATTGGCATTGAATTGATTAAAATGTGAATATTTGTCTTTGCTCATACCCTTGCGCAAATCTTCATTACATGATTAGGGGAACATGTAACTAGTCTTAAGTGGTTAACTGCGTGTTATATGATTGTTACTTGTATTTATTTGCATAATTACGTGTTAAATCAATACATGTGCACTATTTGAGGGGGAGCATCTACAATGACTTTATGTTTTGAGCTCCAAATATTTTTTATGTTCTTCCTTTAAAGTGTTGCAGAAATTTTTCATTTTGATTCGCTTTGGACAACGCTTAAATAAGGAGAACTTCACAAATCTTCATGACTATGGACTCAAGACATTGGTAAAACAATTCATGGGGAGCCTTATTAGAAAAATTACTTCCTCCTATTAACTCTCATATTCTCGATATTTTGCTCTAAGTATTGCAGATTTTCAAGGATCGATTTTGGAGCCAGATGTAAATTCTTCGAAAATACAGGGAGTTAAGTTGCATTTTCGTTTACATATAGGGGGAGTAATTATGTGGTTTATTCTTAAAATTTAGGACAATCTGAAATATTAAGGAAAAGTTACTATCGAGAAATTCGGGCAAATTTGTAATCTTCAATCGCAGTTTCTCGAGCGAAAATTAAACAGGAACCAAAAAGACTTTCGATCGGAATTGTCGAGCGAAAATTCAACAGTAACCAAATCAAATTTCTTGGTCGAAAGTTTCTCGATCGTAAACAGTAATGGGCTTAATCCTCTAGTGGCAAAAACGTCTAATCAGCCCATATTAAACGAAATCATTAGGTTGCAGTCGAAAATCCCTAAATACACGCAGAACCCTCGATCGCAAAAATCAACAGTCAAATTTCTCGAGCGAAAAAACTTCTCCTAAAAGACGAAGGTCAAAATCTTCAAATATTTTTCAAATTTTTCAACTGATTTTCGTATTTAGAAGGTAGATTTGGCTTATTTTAGGGTTTATCGTGCATTTAAAGTAGATTTCGCATGATTCTGCGAAAACTTCTCGACTATTCATACTCTGTGAACTCGAAATCCTCGTTAGCAGTTTAATAGGTCTGTTTCTAAGTAAAATCTGGGTTATAAACTGCATAATAGGCAAGTTTCGACGATTCTTTATCATTTTGGATGATTTTAACTTCGATTTTATGCGATTATAGCATCCGATTGACATATATGACTAAACTGGAGTTTAAAGGTTTAAATACATCGAAGAACTTTCTCGCTTGCAAACAGTGAAAATTGAATTCCAATTTGATTAAGTCACTATTTGCATCGTAAAAGATTTTCGATCGCAAATTATTTTGAGTTAGTCACTAATATAAACATTTATCGAAATTTATTTCCAATCGAGAAACTCTATTTGATTTTATGCGAGCGAAATATTACTGAGAGGAATAGATAAAATAGATGGATGCTATATCTTTAAAAAATTTTCGAGCGCAAAACTTATAGTCGAAAATTTCGATTTCAATCTTATTCTCGATCGAAAATTTTAAGCAGTGAAATTTCTTTTGAATTTTGATCGATTGAGAATTTTGAATTTTTTGAATTTTGATCGATTTAAATACATGCCGTGAAATTTTGATCGATTGAGAATTTTCTCGATGGTTGACGTAGTTTATCGTTGACAATTTTCTCGATCGTAAAATTTCACGGCGAAAATCTTTTAAATATCGAAATACTTCTCGCTCGTTAATTTTGATAGCGAAAAATTTTATTCCCGCGCGAAAAAATTTTCCAATTGTAAATTTACTCGGAAATCTAATTACTCGATCGTAAATTTTTTACACGGAAATTTTTCTCGATCGTAAAATTTCTCGGCTACAGTATCGTGTCTTAAGGTCAAAACAAACTTAGAAAAATTTCTAAATCTTTTTCACTGTAGCTTTAAATAGCGAATAAAATCTTCGATCGCAAAATAAAACGGCACTTAGGAAATCAAAATTGAAATTTCAATTTCATGTGCGAAAAATCTGACGGAGTGAACAGTGCATTCAAACACTTAGATAAATTTTCGACTAAAATCTCTTATGACTATATGCATAGGTCGAAATATCATTTTTTTGTGTGTCACTCTCGTATATCTATGTGCCAATCCATACATCCTTCAAATTATTTCGACTCAATTTTTTAATTAATGATTTACATTTCTTATGTGGGTTTCAGATGGATCAATACCCTACATACAACCACATCTACGAGAAGGCCTTGTACCTCAACGTCCACGACACAAACTTCCAACTAGACCTGACCACTTTCCGGTGTCCAGATGACATCATCGTGTCCATTCTGCAAGGCCATCCATTATGGCATGCACGTACAGTGACGGCATCAGTGCCGATGGTCTACCTCCAACAGTTTTGGGGGATGCTCAAGAGCTTCATCTTGGACGCGGCATACCACTTCACCACGGTCGTAGGGACAAGGCACATCTGCATGGACAAGAACGAGTTTAGAATTCTACTCGACCTCCCTCACAGCCAAAACTACGACCCTCTCCCATCAGATGCAGACTGGTGCATGATTTCCTCCAGATGGGGTACCGTTCGCCACTCACCAAGCTAGCTCAGATGCAGAGCAACGGAATTCCCCATCCATGTAAGACACTATTCGGGATTATAAATAAGTGTCTATCCCCGAAGCACGCAGGCTTCGACAAAGCCAACCTGAGGAGCCGGTGCCTGCTCAAGGGTTGTTAACAGGCGATATCTGTCGTCCTGGAACATCCACGGTGGCGTCCTCTCCGTTTGTGATTGAAGACCAACTCAAGGCCGCCCTCTCCTCAGCACTTAAATCTTTCGAAGATAAGATCATGGAGAGCGTGCGTACGACGATCGAGACGTCCCGACAAGATCGAGGGAAAGCACCCGTCTCAGAGTCAACTTCAGCACAACCCAACCTCACAACCCCACAACCCACACCCACCGACCCTCTACAAAACTCTTCCATCCTAATTAACCCATATATCGTCCCAATCACCGAGCTCCATGACATCCTTCTAGCCCGCCTCATCGGTCTAACCATCCGGTCACCTCAGGAGGACTCACTCTATAGGCGACTGGTAGACCATCCTGAGCCACCTACCCAAACATGTCGAGGCCAAAACTCTCACTCAAGAAGCCGACATGACGATCCTGACGATCAGGATCCTCATGAGAGGGAGAAGAGGCCAAGGACAACAACAAGTGGCCAAGGACAAGGCTCGGGTGAAATCCAAACGACCCAAACACAAACCACCCAAACTACCCACACCACGCACCGCACCACCACTCTAGCCCACACTCCGCCCACACCACCGACTCTGACAAGCCCCTTGCTTCCGGAATAAGAAGCAAGTGCGGCCATGCTCGTAGTTCTGGTACAAACCCAAGCTACTCACTCAACAGCTCCAGAACAACCGGGCCCTTCAGGACACGGCATGAACCCACATGAATTTCTCGACAAATTCATATTTGAAGAACAGTGGGCGACCCATTATATGCCCGAGGAGCATCAAGTACAACGGCTCAAGGAGGTTCAACAAATTTTGCAACAAGCTTCGGTGGACCTCGTGCTGATAGAAGACGACGAACTTCAGGAAGGTGTAGACCACGACAAGATCCCACAGGGCTTTCAGAGCTGATCACGCAACGAGCGGTTTCCCCACAAGACAAATGCCAGGGACCGTTCGGATCGACACGCCGTGGGAGAATATCCGAATAGAGATACCCTTCCTCGAAGATGTTCGTGAGAATATTTGGAGGTCATCAGACAGAATCAAAAAGCCGAACGAATTTGAGCTGAGAGGGATCTCTCACTGGGATCAGCAGAAGAGGATGACTTACATTATTGAGCGAGTACACAGAACCCGAGAGGAACTAAGAGAGAGCGACCTTCCGTATCTCCCTGCCGACGAGGTATACAACCTCTATCAGCCGTACATGGAGAAGTACAAAGATCCTCAACGCTTCATCAAGAAAGAAGGCCTCGAAGGGCTCTACCGGTTCATGATGCGCCAAGTCAAATACTTCGCCGTGCATGACCTTGAGATGGCTCTGGAGAGCAACATGAAGAAGGTCAACATGACCGAACCGCTCAACAAAGGACCTGAGATCGAAGGGCTTCCAAGCAATCATCTGCACATCAGCTCAGTCCTAGGCATCACCTACCGCAATCCAATCGCAAAGGACTAGGTTGATGCTGAAGACTGAGATTCAGAAGTTTTGCGACGGAACACTCAAGGTCATCAGGAGGAATATAGAGCAAAGGTTGGAAGCAATCAACCGAGAGCCAATGCTGCGAATCCACAGGTTCGTGAGGGAACAGCCGCTCCTGATGGAATTGCTAGATGATGTCGAGGAGCGTCTGAAGCTTAGGGAAACAGTTAGAAACTATGAGCACGCACTGGGTTTGCGCATATCGTATTACGTCCAACGAGGACAAACAGCGCGGAAACGCAATCAAGCACAGAGGGGCTAGTATATTTTGGACTAGTATATTTTACAAGCACAAAGGGGTATATTTATTTTAAGCTTTAATTGTTTACATGTATATATTTTAATTGTGCTTGCTTTTATTAGTTGTCCTTGTAATTAGGGGCGTTTTGTATAGTAGTCCTTAGATTAGGACTAGTTTGATATTTATACCAGGTGTGTTTGGTATAAATGCATGTAAACAATTAAAGCTTAAAACAAAAAATTATAGAATTGATCCAAAAGGCTGCCGAAGTCATTTCTAGAGAGTGAAACTTACAAAACTTTCTCGCGCAACGGCTTTCTCTCTCGAGTTCTTCAATGAAAGGTTTTCGATCGATATTCAATCCATTCAATTCTGATCGATTTCGTTAGAATTCGCGCCTAGGATTAATTGTGTTGACTAACGGGGACCTAACAATCGCCATATGTGTAAATCCTTCACATGTGTCCCAGTCGAGTGATAGTCATGTAATATCAAACTAACATGACTCGACTCTATGATGAATCTTGACAGGCAAAATTACGAAACTACCCTCCATATCCAAGTGAGTCAGTTTCAATGTTTTTGCCAAAGACTTTGTAATTTTCCGTCCCCAAAACTCTCATAGGACACATATCTCTTTCGAGATCGTGAATCCCGCTCAGAGATCAAGTTGACAATCACGCCCCGTTGTGAAGACCGCATGTTGCCGCCGACGCTAGCAAAAGCACGTTGAGTCTAGCAAAGCTAGTGGAAGGTCAGGACCCCGAGGCCAACCGCAACGTTGACCCTTTCGGTCTAAGGTTCACGTATGCTACCATAGTCAGTCAATTCAATCTTTGTCATTCCCAGCATGCGATTGATTCGACTATGAGTCAGTGTCCAAATACAGACAATCCCCGATTTGTTTTGTATCAATGTCACGAGTTCCCACTCCCCTGAGTGAGCGACTGGCACAGTCACATCGGGCTCGTCAACATATCAAGCTTATGTGATCAATCCGGTCGCCCTATCGGGAATATTAACTTGTGGACTATTTTAACCCCAGAGAGCAATAGTCAATCGGTGCCCCCTCTCTGCCAAACAGAATCGATAACTAAACTCTAACATTTGAGTTTTATTCAACTTCTTAAACAGAATGCCTTCTAAGAAAATATGATAAACAGAATGTCATACAATAGACATATATAAAAATAATTGTGAATATTACATAGATTAAATAGCCCCTATTCATCTAATCCTCGAATTTCGGCATTCCGATGGCATATTCCCAACATTTTTAACTAGAACTTATTAATTTTTCGCTCGCATAAAATTCGAATTAGAATTCTCGATGGTAAGCAATTTTGCGTCAACTAAGGCAAAATCTAGCAATCGAAAATCTTTTACGATTCAAACAGTATCTCAATTAACTCAAATTCAATTAAGACTGTTTGCGATAGAAAAAGTTCTTCGACAGCTTCAAACGTTCAAAAACCCAGTTTTCGTCGAACCTAAGATTTCAACTTTTAGACGCAGATTATTGGAAATTCCTACTCTCAGAATGATCAAAAACACCTAAATAACGATAAAATACAGAACTCAAACCAGATAAACCCATCTAAAGGTCTTAGATTTCTGAAAGTCGTATAGGGGTTTTCAAGCAGTTTATAGACGGGAAATTTATCAACAAAGCAAGCGAAAAATCACAAAATGCAGATGCAAACGGAGTTTGAATGCGTGCAAATGCCTAAAGAATGTCGAATCTACCTTAAAAAAGACGAAAATCTGTTGAAAATAAAAGATTTGAAGGAATTTTGCTTTCGTCTATTTAAGTTTTTCGCGAGAGAAAAATTTTCGAATGTAGAATTTTGTGATTAAGGGTTTTTCAATTTGGGATTTATGCGTGCGATAAAGGTTTTCGAGTGCAAAAAAGTTACTCTGTTTTAATGGGCGAATTAGACATTTTGGGTTCGCAGATTAGACAGGCCCATTCAAATTTTCGCTCGAGAAACTCGGATCAGAAATTGTCATTTGGTTCCGAATTAATTTTTGCTCGAAAAGCAGGGAGCAAAAATTTTACGATCGAGAAAATTTTATTGTCAACAAATTAAATTTATCGCCGCTAAAATTTTCGACCGAAAGAAATCGAATTATGTTTGCGATAGTAAGTTTTTCGCTCGAAACTTATTCTTATCCAATAAGCTATTTCATTCAGTAATTTTTCGCACGCATGAAATCACAATTAGATTTCTCGATTATAAGTATTCTTCGATCTACATTATCTGTTCTGTTGACTGAGTCAAAATCTTAACTATCGAGTAACTTTTTCATGACAAACAGTAACACAATCAAATTAAAATTCAATTTGAACTGTTTGTGATCGATAAAGTTCTTCGACGTCTTCAAAAGTTTAAACACCCAGTTTCAGTCAGACTTTCAATCAATCCTCTAAACGCAGATAATCGATTCTATATACTCCTAGAATTATCAGATAACGTCGAAACCATAGTAAGTTCGAATTTTATCCTGATATAGACATATAAAATGGTCGCAAATACTGCAAAACAGGATTCGTGTTATCAAGTTACAAAACAGGCGAGAATCTAACACCAAATCATGAGAAAAATCTCAAAATATTGAATCAAACGGAGTTTAAACACACGCTATTTCCCAAAGATTGTCGGATATACCTTACAATGACGAAAATCAGTTGAAGAATTGAGACTAGAGTGGATTATGAGGTTCGTCTTTGGACAGGAGTTTTGCGTGAGAATAAATTTCGACTGTTGAATTTTACGAATGAGGATTTATGCGTGTATTTAGGTATTTTCGACTGCAAAAGATTATTTAATTTTAATGACAGATTAGACGTCATCGGGCTCGCAGATTAGACAGGCCCAACCTAAATTTTTTGCTCAAGAATCTCAGGTCGAAAATATTCAATTGGTCCAGTTTAAATTTTCGCTCGAAACTTATCAGCGAAAATTTCCAATTGGTTCCAACTTAATTTTCGCTCGAGAAATCACAATTGAAAATTTTCTAATTTGTCCAATCTGTAATACACAGTTTTTCCTATATGTTCAGATTGACCCCTATGCCATTGAAAAATCACATAATATGCTCCCCCCTAAATATAACGTTTAATGTAATTAACTCCCTATAATTTTTGATCGGTGACAACTCGCTCCAAGGTTGATCATTGAAAACATGCAACATTTAGAGTGAATTTGTCGAGAATATTTAAGTTAGTTTTGGAAGCAATTTTATTAATTAGGCTCGGTACCTCTCTGGAAAAAAATTTGTTAAATCCAAATGATAAAACACGTTAAATATCATAAAACTTGTTTAGTTTTGCGAACCCTCAATTCGCGAACTTTAGGGTTCGCGAACTTCTTTCGCCAAGGGTTCACGATCTATGGTTTGTGACTTGTAGGACCCGCGAACCATCTTTTCGCGAATCCATGCAACGAGACTTGTCGAGTTCGCTAAATTCCCTTCCTATCAATTCGCGAACTCTATCCCTATTCACTCTCAGTTGCGATATGCATTACTCGGTTTGTTGATTCGCGAAAGCCATGGATTCGCCAAGCTTACACTTCGTGAATTCATGCACGCAAAACCTATTGAATTCGTGAAACTCGTGCTGCCTATAGTCGCGGTCTAGAGTTCGCGAAGTTCATATTTCGCGAACCCATCGTGCCAAAACACCTTTTAATTCGCGAAGCTACTAATTTCCGATCAAACCACGCCTATTTCTCAAGAACAGTTTGAATACGCTAAGAACTTAAAGAACCCTAAAAATCAAGTTAACTATAAGCTACGATTTTGGGCAGATTTTCAAGGGCTAACGTCTTAAATACGTTAAATCTGAACTTGGAACTTAAAATCATAACTAAAATGCAAGAATATAGTAAAGACTTTCTACCTTCTTCCCAAGCAAGTGTTCGAACTCTCCTCCTTTTCTCTACCTTACGTTTTCTAGTGTGTGGATGAGATATTTTGCCCCTTTTTCCATTCTAGGTATTTTGGGTTTATTAATAGTAATATTGGGGATAATAACGGGCTTGTGACTATTCTAAACTGGTACTACTCACTATAATACTTTATTATTTAAGTTCTTATAAATTTCCTAGCAAGTTAGATATCATCTAGGCACCCAATTAAATACATGAAACTCTATACAGTCACGTAGGCACATAATTGACCCGCAAAATTCATATAATCACATAATTATAATCATGTGTGCAAATTTATTGTCTAAATAGGTTCACGGGACTCGGGTTCTACATCATCCCCCCTAAAGAGGATTTCGCCGCCGAAATTAGTCCGTCTGGAATAATTCGGGGTAACGATCTCTCATCTCATCCTCACGTTCCCACGTAGCCTCTTCCATTGACTGGTTCCGTCACAGTACTTTTACTAAGGGGATTTCTTTATTTCTGAGCCGTTTCGTTTCGTACTTCAAAATTTCCACTTGCGTCTCCTCGTAACTGAGATATGGTCTTAGCTGCTGGTGGATAACCTCATTCCACAGCACATGAGTCGGGTCAGCGATGTACTTCCGTAGTCTTGAGATGTGAAAGACGTGAACTTGGGATAGCGATGCTGGTAACTCCAACTGGTACGCTACCTCTCCGACTCTTCCAACTATCCTGAACGGTCCTATGTATCTCGGGCTCAGCTTGCCTTTCTTTCCAAACCGCTTGACGCCTTTCATCGGTGACACCTTCACGAAAACCCAATCATCGACTTTGAATTCCAACGGTCTGCGTCTCTAATCTGCGTAACTCTTCTGCATGATTTGACCCGTTCGCATCCTTTCGCATATCGTCGCAATTATTTCTGTCATCTCTCGTACTATATCTGGGCGTGGTATTGTACGTTCGCCGATCTCGTCCCAATGTACTGGAGATCTGCATTTACGCCCGTACAATGCTTCGTATGGAGCAATTCCTATTGTAGCTTGGTAGCTATTGTTGTACGAGAACTCAAGGAGTGGAAGCTATCTACTCCAGTTTCCTTTGAAATCGAGCACACAAGCTCTTAGCATATCCTCCAATGTTTGGATGGTCCGTTCGGATTGACCGTCTGTTTGGGGGTGATAGGCAATGCTAAATGAAAGCTTTGTCCCCATCGCTTTTTGCAAGCTTGTCCAGAAATTTGATCGAGACTCTCGTAGTTGGACCTTGGGATGGGCCGGCCGGTCGACTCTCGGGTCTGTTCCGGCCGTCCCGTCTCTTTTGCCGGCGATGCGCTCCTGGTCTTAGGTGGTCGGGTCGTGCCTCCGGCGCTGTTACTTTGAAGAAATTAGAGTGCTCAAAGCAAGCCTACGCTCTGAATACATTAGCATGGGATAACATCATAGGATTTCGGTCCTATTAACGAATTGAACCCAAAAAACAACAATTTACTTACTCGTTATTTATACCAAGTTTGTTTGGTATAAATAGACTTGTAAACATTGTGCTTAATAGAGAAATTTAGTCAACTGATCTGAAAGGCTGCCAAATCCAATTCTAGAGGAAGAAACTCAAGAACCATTCTCTCACTACTCGAATTCTCTCTCAAGTTCTTCAACGAAGGTTTTTCGATCAAAACTAATTTCATACAATTCTAATTGAATTCCTTAGGATTTGAGTCTAGGATCATAGGAGTTGATAATCGAGGACCTAACACTTGCCAATGTGTAAAATTAAAAAAGAAGACTTTATCAGTTGTTTGATCTATGTGAACTAAATGCATATAGTGTAGAAATCTCTCACTTAATTGTCGTAGACTTCATGGTAAACAATGTTGACTATTTCATCATCTTCAAGTTCATCTTACTTCAAATTGAGAATCTTCATTCCTGTCTGTGATGTTGCCCGAGCAATACAACATACAGTTGGCCATGCGTCACTGGTTTTGCAAGATATACTTCAACCTTTTTTATACACGTCCCTGTTTGTTGATAGTCATTGCATAGCATACTCGTATCGGAAACTGTCTGCGGCGCAACTTAACTGGTAATGTTGAGACATGTGATCCTGTAATAATTTCACATTCAATCACTTTACTGCCCATACGCGAAAATGTCATCCTCGCTCCATTACACAATCCGTCTTTCTGATTGAGATTTCTCAACAGCATTACAGGAACTGCCTCTTTGAGTAAGAGCTTGTGAGTTGGAAGACCAGAAAATTCAAGAGTGTTAAGAAATTCATCTGGATACATGTTTTCAATTTCACTCTCATCTCCAGAATTAATTTCCATGCTATCTGAACTTAAATATTCAGTTGGTTGTCCAGAGGACATTGCCAACATGTACCTGTTAATCTAATCAACTGTCTCATTTCTTGGAGTGAGTATTACCCTCTCTCTGAGATATGTATGATCGGCATTTGTTCTCTTCAAAATTTTGGTAAACATACTCTGCAATCTGTTTCACAGGATCCGTAGAAGGATGAATAATCATATCAGTGGGAAGTCTAATTCGTTCTGTACCATTGACTAAAGTTGTCGTTGAATTACCATCTCCATCCTGTAAGACCCATTTTGCAAAATCTATTTCAGCCTAATACTCTCATATTCTTCTTCAAGCTGTAGAAACGACAATTCTTCCATAAGTAAGAGTGGTTTGAAAGTGATTCAACAATGTCTTGACGTGTCCCCTTTGGAATAGCTGGCAGTATTTGCCTAAAGTCTCCTCTAAGCAGAACAATTTTCCCTCTGAATGGCATTTTATCGGCACATGTGTTTTCAACTGACATAAGATCTCGCATTGTTCTGTCCAATTATTCGAAAGTAAATTTACGTATCGTCGGTGCTTCATCCCAATTATTAATTATGAGCGACGTAAGAGTTCTGCTAACATTGAACCATTACGTATATCGCACATGGAATTTTCACGTAAGGATATTGGCAACTTAAATCTTGAATGAGTTGTTCTCCCTCCCGGTAGCAATAAGGAAGCAATCCCTGATGATGGTACATGAATTACTATCTTGTTTTCTGACCGCAGTTTTTGTGTTAGCAAATTGTATAAATAAGTCTTTCATGTTCCTCCTAGACCATTGAGGAAAAAAAGTTGACCATCAATGTAGCAATTAAATACCGTTTTTTGATCTTCATTCAGTGTAGCAATTAGGTCCTCATTTTCCATTGTGATTGCTTCCATATTAAAGTTCAATTCTTCCATCAAGAATCTATTTCCAAGATCTCTCAGAATACTATCAGAGGGAGTCGGCATTCCAGGGAAGTCAACAAGTGTTTTTGAGTTCTGATTTAATAACTTCTCCACCTTTATTAGAGTATAACTTTGTAGTTCCTCATCAGAAAACTGCAAAGATGAAAATGTAAATTGTTTCCACATAATATCTTCTGACATATGTTGCCAGAAACTATTCCATAGTCGTAAAGGATCCGTTATTTCACATTATGTCAACAATGTACCAAATCAATGCTGCAACTTGTATGGGGTCGCCCAGTGAACAGCTTCTTCCATGGCTTGATGCCATTCAGAAACTCCTTCCAACAATCCTGTTCTGTAACATGCTTCTTTGAAACTTTGTAATATATTTCCGTCCACAGTTCGTATATCTTCATAGGATGTTGGTCCGTTCACAAACATAAGCAACATTTTCATGTAGTATATCTCACCAGTAGCTGGATGAATATTCACAATTCTTCCAAGAACAATTCCTTTTTTCGTGGTGTCCAAGCTTTTTTAGAATTGTTCCATACAAATTTTGACGAAAATTGTATGTAAGTTAGAGACCTTGCTTCGCTATTACGTGAGTTTGTTACCATCCATTCGGTAAACATAGTTTTCGAATACCATCTTGCGGCAGTATATTCTCCAAATCAGCAACATCATCAGAAACAACACTCAGTTGTCCTTCAAGATGTACCAAAACTCTTTGAACAGCTGGTGATCTATAATGTATGTCAAAAGCAAATATTCTCCACATAGCTTCACAAGCAGATAAGTACCTACAGTCAAGATATCTCTTTATTGCATCGCTGTTATGGCTCATTTTTCCAAAGTTATCAACTCCAGCATCCGCTAAATTTCTGTTTTGTATGATCATCGTTGCTATGTCGACTCCCTTCATAATATACTTGAACAGGTATTTGATTTGTTTTACTCCTATTGCACCATTCAACGTCTATACGAGCATGATATTTTTTCAATAGTGGTGAATTTTGCGGCACAACATAACTATTATCCATTCAGATTTTTTGTGTAATATAAAACCTATCTATTTTCCTTCGACGATATCTCACATAACCAGTTCCATCTATTGTCGTTGTCTCATTATACTGTTTAGGGAACTTTTTTGTGCACCTCTGATTTTCCATGCAAGGATTGTTTGGTCTATCCGAACCACACGGTCCATGCACCATAAATTGTTTGACCAAATAATATCCTTCCTCGTCCACATCTATGTCTGGAATTTCTGCTGATATTATTGAGTCTACCTCCGAAGGACTTGGATGTCCATCACACCCAGTTAGCCAAATCAATATATGTGCACGCGACAGGCCTCTTTCTGAAATTCTATTGTATACAACACTACAAAAACAAAGGAATGCGTCTATCGTTTAAAAATTTTTTATAAAATGTTTTCCTCCTCATTGACATAAACTATTGAGGGTATCGTGTAGAAAACATACCTGCAACCACGGGGCAAAAGAGTATTTCTTTCCGAATATCAGAAATCAAACTGTCCAGCCTTATTTTAATAACTCGACACCGCAATCTGGCCTATCATTAGAGCTATCATTGCCATACTTTTGCAAATGATCTGTTATTTCATCCCAGTTAGGATTTTCTATGATAGTAATGAATAACTGTACCACCTGCATAAAGCAAGAGCGTCATGGTAGTTTTCCAACATATATCTGGGAGAACCGGTAAACGAAGATGGTAATATGATCTTCTTCCCAATAGATCTTGCATTTGTCTCCCCTCTTGAAACAACATCAGCAATGTTAGTGTAAATATCTGCTCTCAATGTCTTCTAATTATTTCTTATCCAACGCGGTCTTTCTTGTCTGATCGGAGTGTAAGCATCGACAACACACTGATGGAGTAGACGTCCAGATCGTACAATACCTTGTCCCTCTACAGTTTTGACCGTGTATTCTGTAGACGTACGAACCTGTTCTTGGTTTTATCGTTGAGTCTATTTATGGACCCATTGATGTAAAGGAAAGGATTGAGTTGTAGACTCGTATAGATTGTCGTAAAGATATATACGAAAACTTTTCCTCCAGATATAACGGAGGCTGTTCAAGTGGAGGAAGTGAAACTCTTCCTTGGCTGCAACAGAGTGAAAATACTAAATTGCCGCTACGCTTTTGCTTTTGCTGACTCTGATTTCCACATCAATGCATGACAGTGAGGACTTTGGCTGATGTTCTCCACGGTAATCATTTTAGAATTTGAGATGTTCCTTTTATTTGACAATGAAGGTCTCCGAGCAAGCACTGAATTCATATTAGAACATTATATTTCAAACTATTCTATGACAAATTCTAAACAATGTAAGTTTGACAATTACCTTATAACAAAGTTCGAGGTCTTTCTTCATTGTATCCAAAGACTTGTGTATGTTCGTTGTGCACGCTGCAGCTTTTCTTTGATGATGGTATTAGAAGATTTGCAAATTACATATGTTGATATAATGTTCAAATATATTAGAATCTGGCATACCAGCTCATACGTGTAATATAATTGTCGAGAAAATTTGTAGTACCATTTTGGTGATGATCCGTATAATCCTTGACATTATTTTCTTCAGAGAATAGTCTTTTTCTTCTGTGTTGTATCCATGTATTATGATCTACAACATAAAATAATAATAGAAGAAACAAATGATTTTCATAACAATTTTTGTAATTAAAGAAAGATTGCAATACCAAGATGCAGAGTTGCTTCGGAACTTTCCTGCAATATTGTTAGATACTGATGGTCGGAAATTCGTGATCTGTATTGCAGATATTGTGTAAGTGAATTGTAACTCATTAGCAAATTCCCACACTGAGGATTTTCATTTTTTGAATAACAATCGACTTGTTTTGCTATTCTTCCTGCTAAATGATTAATCAAAGTGCGTAGTTCCTTAAATATATTGTCAATGGAATCTTCAAAACACTTTTCCATTATCGACTGTTGACTTTTTGGTAAATTTACTTGGATTGTTTTCTATTATGCCAAATCCCCTTTTGCAAGTATACCTCGACTCATTATTCCACGGCAACAACAATCTATTTAACGCTGTTGGAGAAATCGGAGGAGTCACGTTGCATATCAAGATACGATGCTTTGGAATTAGATATGTACAATGTAAGACAATTGCATAAAATTCTTCAATTCACAGAAACATAGCCTATAAGTAATTATTGCAGAGATTCAATAAATTTATCCATCTTTAATAGGTGATGCGATAAGGATCCTACATGCATGTATTAATATCATTAAAAGAAACTAATGATTTAAAAAACGTTATAGTGAATTGATTTATCGTACAGTTTTTGTCTCTTTCATTTCCACAAAGATGAACATAATTGTATATTTGAAAAAATTATTATTTGTATAATACGGTAAGGAATTCAGTAACGGGTGCGTAAAATAGGATATACCGTTTAATTACACAACAGCCTCATTATTAGTCGTGCAAAATAGGTTATACCTTGTAAACTATAATGAGGAAGATGGAAATGAAGTTTTGTCGCATGAAATGTATGTATTGGTTTTTTAAGCTTGAATTATGAAGAATGTTAAAATTTAGATTTTCATATCAAATTAAATGTCTCAGTGAATCGAAATTGCTGAGTAATTTTGAGTGGTTCGTCTAAATCTTCATCAGTATTGTATACTGATAGATTTATTGATTTGTTCTATATTAACGAAGGTTCAAGGCGATCCTGTAATAATCATGCTGATCAAGTTTATATTGGGGTTATGATACACAACACGGGTACCTAATTAAGGATGTACCCGTAATCTATCAATATTACGGCAGTAATATTTTGCATATGAATGCATCACCGCTGTATAATGTTATAATGCACTATTACGACGTTCTTACATTGTTCAGATCCATTTGCAATTATGCACGACCTCCTGTTTGTTAATTACACCACTGCTTCAATAACGTTGTAGAAAAACAGGACAGATTATGAAATTAGAAACATAATTATGTAGCACTTCAAACAAAGAAATCAGAATGAATGTTCCAATACATACTCTTTACACACGCAAGAAGCTGGACGTCTGTATGAAAACTATTGCACGACCCGTTATTGAAACATAATGCAATATTTTTATATTATTACACCTATAAAATTTATATTCGACATTATTTACAATACACGACTTAAATATTACCCATATCAACTAAAAATGATTTCTAGTGTATCATGCAATATTATAATTATTTCTATGATACATGTACCCGTAATTTGTTGAGTGAATGTCCAACACATGCTCTATTAGAATACTCAAATATAAAATATGGGAATATTTAAATTGTTTAATGAAATACTCAATATTTTTAACAATCAATCAAGGCGGTGTATAATGTCGATTAATCTAAAACATTAGAATCAGAAATAGATACCTAACAATGTCAACGCATAGGTTACAAAAAGGTTCAACGCACCACATAACATTAGAACGGACATACTTAGCTACTAATGTCAACACATAGGTAAGAAATGATACCACACGCCACAATATTTAGTTGT
Source organism: Craterostigma plantagineum (assembly GCA_027422505.1). Taxonomy (NCBI): domain Eukaryota; kingdom Viridiplantae; phylum Streptophyta; class Magnoliopsida; order Lamiales; family Linderniaceae; genus Craterostigma; species Craterostigma plantagineum. Next base: position 4,107,231 of record JAPQWV010000062.1, on the reverse strand, counting down.
CTATTGTCAACAAACATCCACAACTGAAACTGTAGCAATTAACGATGATACACGCTCAATCACTCATTCCACGGGGGCCAGTGCCAGTAGTTGAAGAACACACTCGCTGTCAAATATTTTCTGAATTCTGTTAAATGGAATTTGGTTACCTCACTGGCAATATGTTCAGAAAACATTGCTGCAAATGCGCTCAAAAGGACTTGGACGCAGTTATCACCACTACATACCATAAAAACATATATCTTTAATGGCTTTTTGAATGCACATATAATTTGGTTACCTCATTGGCAATATGTTCAGAAAACACTGTTGCAAATGCGCTCAAAAGGACTTGGACACAGTTATCACCACTGCATACCATAAAAACATATTTCTTTAATGGCTTTTTGAATGCACATATAATTTTTATGAGAACACTGTGAAACTTGTCATTTAGCCGTGGGAGGCATTCATCTCGCTTGATGCATAATGTGCAGTCCATTGGCATGAGGGTAGTAAACGTCTGATAATGATAGAAACATTGTCTAATGCATTATCGACGAACCTGGAATCTGCATGACCTCCGGTTTGTGGGTCCCCTCGAATAACGCAGAGAACCCATTCACAGCCATTGGTTTCCAGTGGGAAAACTATCATTTCTGCTCTGCTCCATGGACACGAAGGCCACCCTGGTTACTTTCCAAGCGTATATGGTGTAAATTCACTCAAGTTAGCAGTTTCATTGACACCAGACAGCGACATGATAATGCTACCGAAAGGAGTGCTCATGAATGCGACATTCTTCGACGGGATTTTGCACTTTAATTGCATCTCAATGAACCCAGGGATGCATTCATCAACATGCTTTAAAAAGAAAAAGTCAAACAATATATATTAGGGACGATTTATATATCAGAGAACCGTGAATATATAATAAATTTCTATATCGTTGTAAACAACGGTCTTTCATAATACTATGACTATATAAATTCAGTTATAGACTTACATCATTTTGGAGTGGCCGGCTTTCTGTCATTAGCATCCGAAAGAGACTGGGCATCAGAGGATTTCCCGAAAGTCCACTTCGGTGACATTGCTGCATAGATTTTATTTCTTTTTTTGCTATTGGCCAAAAAGTTAACTTATACAGCACATGCTCGTCAAGCCTACGATTTGTATAAGGCTGTCTTGAGACAGCGGCATTGTCACGTCGAAAGACATCATCTGCAAGCTTCAGTCTTTTAGACGCTGGAAGCTGACGATTTCCATCAACTGCACATAACGTCGTATTGTGAGCAACATTCTTGACGTTTTTTGGTAATGATACCCATGTCAGCGCCTATTCTTGCGAACATTTCTAAACAGATGCTAGATTTTTTCGTAACTAATGCTATTTCAAAATATCACGAGGAAATAAAAAGAAAATACCTCTTGTGCATTGTGGGTCTGATAATACGTCAACTTGCGTCTTGAGCTGTAGTACCTTCTCGCCTAACACCCCCAAACCTTCTTCCATGGATGTTATCTTGACATTTATCAAATTAATATAAAAAGGGTTACTCCGTTCTTCTCAACAGTAGCCAATATTTTTGAACTTCCTCCAATGCTTTTTGAAATGTCACTTTCATAGCAGACACTTCGTCTGACTGAAGTTGCATTTTGGTTTCAATCGCCTGCATGTTCTGCACAACTGTACGTTAAAAGTTAAGCGATTATGCAGGAAAAAATTATCAAATCGAATACATAATGTTAGCAATGATAGGAAAAGACATATAAAACATACAAATAAATCAGAATAAATTTAACAAACTCGAAAATCCTTCTGTCCGTGGAACGTCTTCATCAATCATGTGCTGACTGCCTTTGGCACGTTCTGTTTGCAGCTCAATATTCTTATTCTCCATCTTATAATCTCTTTCGCTGTGTGCATTACCTGACACTGTACTTCTTATTTGATAACTTCCCATAGAAGGGTTTCTTCACAGAATCGACGAACCCACTCGATGGTCTACTTTCATTCAGACGCTTTGCCTGTCGTGTAAGTTTTTTTGGTGTGGAGTTATGACCAAACACTTCTTTCCCAGACATTTTCCTACTCTGAACAAAAACAACCTCTTCTGATGTAGAATAACCACTGCCTGAATCTTTTGTACCCGATAATTTCGAACTGTTATGTTCATTGTCCTCTTCTAGGTCACACTGTTCCTTCTAGTGCATCTAATTTTTTTTGCATATTTAACTGAAATTTTTTCTTGCTATTGCAGGACAAATAACTGTAACTCCTCTCTCCAAAAACAAATTGATCTTCTGCAATTGTCGAGTGCGGCTCCGGACTGTCAATTGACTTGATCTAGCAAACAACTACACTGATTCGATAGTGGGCTCCAAAATACATTTGCCAACACCCTTGGAAGAAATGGCCTCCATAATCTGCTCCAACCTCGGTGAGTATTTAGTATTCCAACTGTTTGTCTTCCACCGACACATTCATGGAATGCCGGGCTCCACTCCCCCAAGTCTCTTCGTAAATGATTTGGAAACTCCAGGGATACATTCATAAGCAAGTATCTAAAAAACGACGTGGGATTTATTTTTCAGACAATGTGAAATAGTAGAGTAAATGAAATAATAAACACAATACTATTACCTGAAATAGATGTACAAAACCTCATAAACTTAAGTTTGGGTATTTCTTCTCTTCCTCAGCACTTAATTCATCATTGAACTGTGAGAGATCCCTTTTAAGTGACATTACAACTTCATTGAATGGTATGGTTCCCCATTGATAAGCTTTGAATTTCTCAAAATCTTCCAGCAAATACATTATAGCAGGATCGATGGAAGCGGTATACCTATTACTTCTTAATTGAATGACTCCGGCGACAAACATCAAACTTGCCAACTTTAGCTTCTCAACATCCACGGTAGTATCTGAAGTGCTTCTCATGGTATTCAGTCGGTTCTTTATGTCTCGCAACATATTTTTTTTTGTTTCCAAAATGTCTTGGAATGAATGATGTATTAGCATCTATTGGATATTCATTGCCAAATTGCAGGCCTGTCAGCAGTGGGTATTCTACTGGCGAAAATCGCACAGGTTTTTCCTCAATAACCATCCACAGCTCATCTGTCTAATCATATCTGATTTGACACTGCATCATATACCACAACAACTGCCCTGGTAAGTGAAAATTCTCTGCAGCCACTATTGGACGGCCAAATTGACTTTTTGAAACCATCTAAGCTATCTCTGCTCTATTCAAAATTTCTATTAGATATGTGCATATATCTTTATAAGCGGCAAATATCACCACTCTTCATGGCTTCACATATCCTCTGGGCAGCTGTGTTTCTAATACTTCCTGTATTAAGCAAATGTACGGTCGCAAATTGGTACTTAGAACAATAACATATCATTTAACAATATCACTTCATACATTCAAAAACTCAAACCCTGAAATTCTCGATTTTCACATACATCATCTATCACAGCGATATATACGACATAACACTAAGCTCAACGAACTTGTCACCCATGGAAAATAGATGACAAATATTAATAGATTGAAGCCTACAGAGAGTAAGAATCTCGTTGAACTCTCAATTGCGCAACACCAAGTTGTTCTTACAGAATTTCGACTACAATATATTCAGTGATTGTTTTTTTTATTTAGAGGAGCGGGATTGGAAATCTAATTCAGTAATAATATAGAATATTGGGCCACCCGTTATCAGATAATCCAATATGTTGAAATCAATAAATTAATTGTGGGCCGATCAGTTGAACTCTTACTTCTGAAGCATTTATAGGTTTAATAAATTAGCAGATTTCAGTGTCAGTATGTGAGCTTATAATGACTTCCGATAGAAAGTTACTGCGCGATAGATAGATAATTTAGAATTTAATAATTGACCTTACTCTAGTTTTTAGCATTAGTGTTTATTACTTACATACCTGCATTGGTATTCCATATATAATTATGCGATATATAATATGATTGTATGACTATTTCATTTGACAATGTCATTAAAAAATTTGTGATATATAATTGACTATTATTAAAGTTAATATCTATAATGGGTATTGTATTGTATGATTCTTCCGTCTCTTGTATTCCGCATTATGAACGATTGTATAGTAAGACTAAAATTATTCTTACAGTTGTATAAAATGAAAAGCGTTATTTTTTTGTTCTCAATGTTCTCTTGTAAGTAGTATTTAAATATGTCATTATGGTCGTGTTTTTTTCAGTTATATATTTTGGAAAGCCCGAATATTTCCAATTCAACGTGACGTGTAAATATTTGTCAGTACTGCAGATTAAATTTATTCTATGTTAATAGTGCAATGTTTAATAATTCTTGGTTAAAGGAAGTCCGTCAAATAACAAAAAGTACACGTTCACTAATATCGTAAGGAAGAGAACACCACAAAGAAATGTAAACGTCAAATTTAATCATTCACATCCATCTGTTGCGGGTAAGAGCTAAGATATTTTCTGAAATCTTCTATTAGTTTTTTTGTAATTCCGTTGACGGAATCATCCGAAAACATCAAGGCAAACGCCGAAACGAAAGTCGCGGAGGACCCGATTTTTCAAAAACTTATTTAAAGAAAATAATATACATATATAATCTAAAGTCGGGTTTACAAAAAGCGTCACTCTAATACATCGGGCCGAGGCCCCAGAAATCTAATCCCGACTATCCTACGCCTCTCCACAGGTCGTGTCCATGTACTGTGCCGCCCTCAAAAACTCGTGGAGTCACCGCTGCCAGCCAGCCTACCTCTCACCCTGACACTCCCCGGCGTCGGGTTCGGTATTACCTACAAAAATAAAACCCTGAGCATGCCCAGTAGGTCGTAGGAAAAACATGCAATGCGTGCGTGCACTCATCTCAATCCCATGTCCTCACATGATTATAAGTATGGCTTAGGCTTCGAGAATTCACGTAACTTGAAAAAGGTTGACTGCAAACAACTCTACGATGTCAAGTACATGAGTCTAGGGCGAGTCTCTTTTATGGTTTTTACTAACGCAAAAGAAACTAATGAGTTAGAAGAAGCCAAGCGAAAAGCCAAGACTAGGGCTGAAATTTTCTTTTCTTACACGGAATTGAATCAAAGCTACAAAACTAAGGAACTTCTCAAGGGTTGGAGCTTTGAGTCAATCTATCTTCCCGAAGATCGTTCTAAACCGGAGGAAGTGCAAAATTATTCATTCTGAAAGTTCTCTCTATATACTCCCTATGGCCTCCATCTCACAAACTATTTCTCACGCATCTCCCTCAAAAGATAACATCATTCTGAAAAGCGTGAAGGAAGAAAAAATACCTTCTCCTAAACCAAAACCAAAAATAATATTTCCAAAAATATTATTTCTAACCTTGTCTCTACTACGTCTACAAGGAGCGTAGTGACAGAGCCTAAGGAGTCGAAGGCAAGCGTGTCCAGAATAAAAATAGAGAAGGGACGTGTAGATTTAAATATTTCCGATGTCTGCCCTTCTTCTGTAAAAATAAAAGATACTCGTAGAACTAAAAGAGCCTTTTCTTCACTACAAATAATAACTTCTACGTGTACTCTTCAGCCTACAACTTTTAGAAGCACCAATTTCGATATAGGCTCTACGTCAAAAATTAAAAATAATCATTTTAAAACAAATGCCTCTAGGAAGACTCGTAGGAAACAAGATCCCGCCATTAAGAAAGCATATGGCGCTCACCTAAGGTATACCGTAAAGATCGAATCCCCCAAGCGCCTTAGGAGACTATCAAATGAAAAGATCTTTTCCATGCTCAAGCCTACCAAAGCATTTGTCCGTGCTGAAATTAATCTTCCCTGCAAGGTTCAACCGAAATGGGTTCCTAAATCTCCACCTAAAAAGATGAAAGCCAAAAAGGCCAGGTCTTCTACAAAGGGCAAACCCACATCAACTTCTTCGAAGTTGACTTGGGTTGTTAGAACTCCTATTAGCACTAATTTAGGAACCATATCTGAACCAACATCTACATCTGCTAATTTCATGCTGCAGATCCATCATGTGTGGAACCTCGATTCTGGTTACTCCACAAACATGACGGGAAATCAAGAGCTGCGAGCAACTCCCAACGACCAAATGGAAAAGTCAGATTTGGAAACAACGACTCGGCTCCGATTCTCGACTTCGAAGACATAATTCTGGAAAATTTGATAATAAAGAATGTCTCCTACGTCGAAGGTCTCTGCCATAACTTGTTCAGCATAGGCTTGTTATGTGATAAAGTAGTCCAGGTGGTCTTTCATGCTGATCGGTGTAGAATATTGGACAGTCAGGACAAGGAACTCCTCCAAGGACTTCGAAAATCAACCTTTACACGATCAACATGACATTCGTGCAGCTCTCGATAGCTGTTTGCCTCATCTCCCAGACTGTAATTCAGAGGAACAGCTTATGGCATCAATGCATGTCTCATCTCAGTATCAAAGCTCGTCAACGTCTTTCAACAAAAAAGTTGGTTCGCGGTCTTCCAACTATAGTACTTCAGAAAGAGCATCAATGTTCGGCTTGTCAACTAGGAAAAATGAGGCGAGCATCTCACCATGTTAAACTGGTTGCTTCTACTTCACGTCCTGTTAGGTCCTATGATTAACAACTCTAAGATCCTAGGCAGGAATTCAAAGTAATTTGACGACTATGATGATCACTGAAATTCGATCGAAAAACTCTAATGTAGAACTTGAGAGAGAATTCGAGTAGAGTGAAAAAGTTACTGTTGTTTCTCTCTCTAGAAATTGAATTGCAAGCCTTTCGGATCAATTTTCAAAACTTTCTCTATTCACTCAAATTCTTTACATGTATTTATACCAAACAGGCTCGGTATAAATATCAAACTAGTCCTAATCTAAGGACTACTATGCAAAACGCCCCAAGTTAAGAACGACTAATGAAATCAAGCACAATTAGAAATAGTATCCTACATTCTCCCCCTTTGTGCTTGATTGCGTCTCCGCGCTGTTCGTCCTTGTCAGGCATAGTATGATCTGCGCAAGCCCAGCGCATGCTCATAGTCTCTAACCGTTTCCCTGAGCTTCAGGCGCTCCTCGATGTCATCCAGCAATTCCATCAGGAGCGGCTGTTCTCTCACGAACCGGTGGATCCTCAGCATCGTGTCTCGGTTGATCTCTTCCAACCTCTGCTCGATGTTTCTCCTGACGACCTTGAGCATTCCGTCGCAAAACTTATGAATCTCTGTCTTCAGCATCATCCTAGTCTTCTTGGAAATTGGATTGTTGTAGGTGATGCCTAGGACCGAGCTGATGTGAATATGATTGCTTGGAAGCCCTTCGATCTCAGGTCCTCTGTTGAGTGGTTCGTCCATGTTGACCTTCTTCATATTGCTCTCCAGAGTCATCTGACGGTCGTGCGCGGCGAAGTACTTGACTTGTCGCATCATGAACCGGTAGAGCCATTCGAGGCCTTCATTCTTGATGAAGCCCTGAGGCCCTTTGTGTTAGGGAGTGTGCCCTCGGAATGCCATACGAGGACTAGGAATAGTATAGGGCGCACAATGATGTATGGGTCAATAGACAGTTTTATTGTATATACTGTTAAAATAAAGTAGTGAATATTATTTTCATTATAATAAAGGCATTATTATTTATTTATCGAATTTAAAGTCTGCTTGGCATCTGGCGGTGCGATAAATAAATAACACCCAAATGTTTGAGTTGGACGTCTGATTCTCGTGGGGACGAGGGAGGAGACACCGGACGGTCCTTATCTCAGCATTAAATAAAAAGTCCGTAAGTCTAAGGATTCTAGGTGAGTGACTAGATATCCGAATATGACTTATTCATTGACGACCACATAGTATCGGTAGTGTCACCGATTACCTGAGAGGTTGTGGGTCGTGATGGAGATATCGGTGATCGGAGAGATCGCGTATTCGGACATTCGGCTCGTATTCGTCTTGATCACATGACTAGGATGTTGTCAATGATTGAACGAATGACTATAGCAGCCTCAGACCGATAGGGTCACTAATGGATTTGCTTTCGCGATTTCGATTTGTCGCTACTTGGCTAGGTCCGCAAGTGTTCGGAAATGGGACACGGGCCAGCGACGAAACGCAACTGACTTTACGGAGGTGATTGCCGGGCTTTGACTGCTATTGGGATTCACTGCCTATATTCGTATAGGTTAACGTCCTATGAGGTAATTGGAGAACGACGATTGTAAAGCCTTCGGCCGAAGCTTGGAAAGCTCGCTCGTATTAGATACGGAGCGGAGTTTAAATAATCGGTTGGTCTCGATTATAACATAGTGTTAGGTTAGTGAGTTTGACATTTACATGGCTCTTACCTAACCGGGACGCAAGTGAAAGGCGTAAGAGTTATTTAAATGTATACACTATAGTCGGTTCGCCCGAATTTCGATTAGATCAAAATTCGTTCTCAACTGGGATCTGTCCGGTACCGCGGGATTGGCTAGGCGAATACCGGGACTCGCGGATTCCTCCCGTGCCAGTTGAGATGGACCTAGAGAGTCGCGCTTAAAAATTGTAATGAACTTGAACGAAAACGGCGTGCTTTTCTCTGGAACCTAACGAATGGGATTCGTTGAGGTAGTGGCATAGTTGACACGAGGTGTCGCTAATTTATTTAAATTCCGGTGACGGTCACGGGAATAATTAGGACTTGAGATTGTCTTAAGTGCTTAATTAATTAACTAAATGAGGCTCAATTGTGATTAAAATAATTAGATTGGATTTAATTGTTTTATTACTTAAAATTGAGGGACTAAATTGAGAAATTATAAACCTCATGGGCTTAAATGAAATATTTGCATGTTGACTGGTCTTGGACATGTGTATGATTCCTAGCTTGCCACATTGGATGAGGTGGCATGTGAGTCATACTCTTGGCTTTGATGGGAGCATGACAAGTGTTAAAATATAAATCAATAAACATCCTTAGTGGAATTTTACTACAAGCATGGAAATAAAAGTAACATGCATAAGAGAGTTAATAGATAGCTTGCTTCTTGAAGAAAAGAAAAGCACTTGGTCATTTTGCTCTCATCAACCAAAACTAGAGAAATGGAAAAGTGTGACTTGGTACTTCTTAAAGCAACGGATCGTTCGACGAAGCCCGACGCCCGAACCGAGCTGCGTCTAGCCATCGGGAGCAGTCTCGGAGGTTTGATCAAGGTCATACCGGCGTGACAATCTAGCTCGGAAGCCCCGGGAGCCAGACGAGGTGTTGCGACGTCCATCCGAGGTGCATTCACATACACCGACGGTATATTTCAAACCTTACTGATTTGATTTTACGAAAAATACCAAACGATATCAGCATGATTTGAAAGACCCCGCGTTACGATCGTGGGGAAGTGTAGAATCAATCTGGAAAATTTGGTATTGATTGGAAATCATTTCGGTTGTCAAACTGTCGAAAGATGGCAGACTGCCGCTTTTGTCGAATTGATAATTTCGAACCACTGATTTGATTTTGTGAAAAATACCAAACAACATCGGAATGATTCAAAAGACCCCTCGTTATGATCGTTGGGAAGTGTAGAATCAATCTGGAAAATTTGGTATTGATCGGAAATTGTTTCGGTCGCCAAATAGTCGAAACACTGTCGGATGCCGCTTTGTTCGAACTAGTTTGGAACGAAATTATTAATTCGAATAAATTTGTAATAAATTCGAATTTAGGAAATTCGAATTAGACATGGTCTCCTGAGGCTCAGGGCAGTATCTTGAGCCCTCGGGAGAAGCCGAAGGGCATTAGGTCGAATTTAGACGTTGAAAATCGAAAATTCGGCACCCTACACCGCTCGGTTCAAAACGCGCTTCCGCTATCGCCACATTGAGCTGTTCGGGGGCCGGCGTCGATTAATCGGGCCTACCCCAACAGTGGTATCAGAGCTACCGATCATGCATGGTTCGACCGAAGGCCTCGAAAGCCGATGTGGCGAACGAACGGTCGACGTAGTTTGGAGACTATCGTCGCTCGTGACGTCGGTCGGGCACCCGGCGTCAAAATTCTGTGTTGCATGTTGATGTGGGACATTTATGCGGGCTTAGGTTCTAACCGGGTTATTTGTTTAAGGGCCGTTTGCTGCCCCCCGGTATGTACATGGATTACGGGTTGTTCGGGAAATAATTCCCCCCGTGTTGTATGTTATCGCTTTATTAGATAAGTTAGATAAAATGGCGGTCGTTCGATGCAAGGCGAGATTGGAGGGTTCGACGACCCGCATGACGACGAGTCGACGTTTGGAGATTAAAGACCCGATCGTTTTACGACCCATGTAATAGGACCAGTTTAGAAATAGCCCGCGCATTTGTCCATTTAAATTGCTTTCCTAGGGTTAGGAATTTAATTAACGCATTTATGTGCTCGTGCTTAATTTTTATTTGCTATGAGAATACAAACTCCCATAAAATACTAAGTGAGTAAAGCGATTGGAAGCCCTGTCTTCTATCAAGCTCGGGTTAAGTTGTTACGAAACCTAAATGCAAGGTTTGGTTCCGGGTATGCCGGCGCCTTGCATTTGTTTTCGTTTCGATTTGCTCGGGTGCGTTAGCGCCGCTCGTCAAGACCACACTGTGCGGTAAAACGTAAGGTTCAAGTGTGCGGTTATGAGCAAAGTTGATAGGTCGCACTTAGACAGTCATGACAGTCATACCGCCTTGTTCCGGATTAACGGGCGGGGGTCCCTGACTGAGACAAAGATAGTTGAGACATTCGACGAGGTCGGATTCGTGCGGAGCACGACTTCGTGGGCCGCTGCAAACCAATAAAACGACAAAGGTTGAGGTTTGCATCCGCCCACGGGGACATCAACTCCACTATCGAAGTTATCAACGAAACTTCCAAAACAACCAATGGGAGAAAATGGTGTTTATGAAAAGATAGTGGGAGTCAAACGGAATAAAAGTCCTTGTTCGTGTTTGATGATCTATACAATCGACATAATTTGCCTTTTATTTTCTGCAGCTTTTTCTCTCAGTGTTAATAATGTCTACCGCTCTAAACATACTACTCAAGGAGAATAGGTTGACTGGGTCAAACTATTCAGAAAGGCTTCGCAACCTGAGGATTTTCCTTCAGATTGAGAACCTAGTGTATATCCTTGACTCCGAGTTGCCGCTGGCCCCAGGGGCGCGGGCAACCGAGCAGGCTCGTGCCGCTTATGACAAGCGACTGCGCGACGAGCAGCTCGTAAAGGCACATGTCCTCGGATCGATGAGTAACACGCTGCAGCGTAGTCATGAGGGTATGGCTGACGCTCGAGCGATGGTTCAGCATCTGAAAGAGCTTTACGGTGAGACGTCTAGGACAGCTCGCTATGCGGCTTCGTCGCAGCTCTTCTGAGGGTGAGAACGTTGGCGAACATGTTATGAACATTCACCATGATCGAGAGATTGGAGACTCTCAATTTCCGATTTAATCGGGAATTACAAAACGATCTCATCTTGCAGTGTCTGCCTCCGTCCTTCAATGCATTCATAGTGAACTATCATCTGAACGGCATGACGCTGACGCTTCCTGATCTGATGAATCAGTTAGCAACGGCGCAAGGTCAGATGAAGAGGGCAAAGCAGACTGCACTTGTCGCCACCTCTTCAAAGACCCAGAAAGGCAAAAAGAAGAAGGGCAACAAGCTCAAGCCAACAGGGAAGGTTTCTAAAAAGAACAAATCTTCTGGAAAATCGAAGCAGACCGGTGTAAAGCCGACGGATAGGTGTCTGCATTGCGGTGCGCTGGGCCACTGGAAGCGGGACTGTCCGAAGCTCAAGGGTGAGCAGGCTGCGTCAGGTAAGGAACTTAATGTTTTAGAAACAGTTTGTTCATCATCTGTATACTCTACTTCCTGGATATTGGATTCGGGAGCTAGTACTCACATTTGTGTGTCCACGCAGGGTCTGGGACCAAGTAGAGCGCTTGGGGAGCGGGAGATCGAGGTTAGAGTGGGAAGCGGGGATAGTCTCTCGGCAAGCCACGCCGGATCAAGATCTCTTGTTTTGTTATCTGGGCATGTGTTGCGTTTGTACGATTGTCTTGTACTCCCGATGGGTTTTAAGAACATCGTCTCCATTCCTGTTTTGAGCAGGAATGGTTATGTATCTAACTTTAATAAAAATGCATGCCACATTATGTATCGAAACAAAAATGTTGGCAACGCGACACTGTTTAATGGTTTGTACTATTTAAACACCCAGAACGACGTATCTGTGAATACTGTCACAAACAAACGAAAGTCAGGAATAACTGCGAGGTACCTGTGGCATCTTCGATTAGGGCATACTGGAGAACGCAAGATCCATGAGTTAGAGAAAAACCGGATTTTGAAACCGTTGGGATCAGATACCTATCCGACTTGTGAGTCGTGCCTCCAAGGTAAAATGACCCGATCACCCTTCACCGGGACATTTAATAGAGCCACGGAAATTCTAGATTTGATTCACACGGACGTTTGCGGGCCATTCAATGTGAAGGCTCGGGGTGACTTCCACTATTTTATTACCTTCACTGATGATCACAGTCGTTACGGACTCGTGTATCTGATGAGGTATAAAGCTGATGCACTTGAAAGGTTCAAGGAGTATAAGGCTTTGGTGGAAAAACAAACGTCGAAACTCATTAAAGCCATTCGATCGGATCGAGGAGGCGAGTACATGAGTATCGAGTTTGACCAGTTCTTGAAGGAGAATGGTATATTATCACATATGACTCCGCCCGGCACGCCACAATTGAATGGCGTGGCCGAACGTAGAAACCGAACTTTATTAGATATGGTTCGTTCTATGTTAAGCTATACAGATTTGCCGATGTCATTGTGGGGATACGCGCTTTTGACAGCGGCTTATACCATAAACCGGTGTCCCCCGAAGTCTGTTAACGGCATTCTGTATGAGATATGGACTGGCCGTTTACCCAGCTTATCACATATTAGGATTTGGGGTTGCCCGGCCTATGTGAAAAAGTTGAAGGCAGACAAATTGGAGTCTAGGTCTCTGAAAGGTCGTTTCATAGGTTACCCTGAAAACTCAATGGGGTACCTATTCTACTTTCACGATGATCAGAGGATCGCTGTGGGCCTACACGCACATTTTCTCGAGGAAGAGTTCATTCGAGATTGTGGCGTTGGCCGAGAGGTCACTCTCGAGGAGCAGTCGACCGAAACGCCCTCACAGGATTTGGAATTGGATGGTCCGAGTGAAGCAGTCTTGCGACGATCTGAAAGGGTGCCACGCCAACCAGAGCGGTATGGCATGTCACACGTTGAACACGATTATGTTGCGACTAGGGGACTTCTAAGAGAAGATCCCGCTACTTTCGATCAAGCTATATCCGATGTTGAATCAACGAGATGGATTGAAGCTATGCGGGCTGAGATAGACTCAATGTACTCAAACAAAGTCTGGACTCTTGTAGACCTACCGAGCGGTTTTAGACCAATTGGTTGTAAATGGATATACAAGAGAAAGATTGGATCTGGCGGACAAGTTGAGACATACAAGGCCAGGTTGGTTGCCAAGGGCTATAACCAAAAGGAGGGAGTCGACTATGAGGAGACTTTCTCGCGTGTAGCCATGATCAAGTCTATCCGCATAATGCTCGCAATAGCTGCGCACTATGATTATGAGATTTGGCAGATGGACGTCAAAACGGCGTTCGTTAATGGATTCCTCAAGAAAGAGATTTATATGGAGCAGCCAAAAGGTTTTGAGTCGCATGCAGATGCTCACAAAGTGTGCAAACTGAATCGGTCCATTTACGGACTGAAACAGGCCTCTCGTAGTTGGAACCTACGTTTCGATGAAGCAGTTCAGAACTTCGGATTCGAGAAAAATGTAGACGAGCCATGTGTCTACGGAAAGAGTAGTGGGAGTATGGTGTCGTTCCTTGTATTGTACGTGGATGATATCCTTTTGATAGGAAACGACATCGGGATGCTCTCGTCGGTGAAAGCATGGCTTTCAACCGAATTCTCCATGAAAGATCTGGGAGAAGCGACGTATATACTTGGTATTCGCTTGTTCAGGGATCGAGCGAACAGAACGATCGGCTTATCTCAGGCCCTTTACTTAGAGAAAATCCTGAAAAAATTCAGAATGGATGACTCTAAGAGAGGGTTCTTACCTATGCGACATGGGATCCATTTGTCGAAATCAATGTCACCTCAAAGTGAGGAAGACCGACGAATGATGAGTGGGATACCCTATGCGTCTGCAGTGGGTAGTCTGATGTACGCGATGTTGTGCACACAACCGGACATTGCCTACGCTGTGAGCGTGGTTAGTCGGTTTCAGGCAAACCCAGGTGAAGGACACTGGACAGCCGTTAAGAATATCTTTAAGTACCTTAGACGGACTAAAGACTTAACGCTTGTCTATGGAGGAGCGGAACTAGAAGTAGAAGGTTATACCGATTCGGACTTCCAGTCGGACGTGGATGACCGAAAATCTACTTCAGGTTTTGTATTCGTGTTCAATAGTGGGGCAGTGTCTTGGGGAAGCTCCAAGCAAAGCACGACTGCCGATTCCACGTGTGAGGCAGAATACATAGCAGCCTCAGAGGCAGCTAAAGAAGCTGTTTGGATGAAAAAGTTCTTGGAGGAACTTACTGTGGTACCAGTTGCGGACAGACGCTTACACTTTGGTGCGATAATAGCGGTGCAGTCGCGCAAGCAAAGGAACCACGATCTCATAGCAAGTCCAAACATATTGAGAGAAAATATCACGTACTACGTGAGTTCGTTGAAAACGGGATGGTCGCCGTGCAGAAAATCGCCACCGCGGAAAACGTGGCGGACCCACTTACGAAGCCCTTGTCCCAGGCAGTTATGGAACAGCATCTGGACAAGATGGGCCTACGATACCATTGTGACTGGCATTAGGTGCAGCACATGGCATTCGAGTGCAAGTGGGAGGCTGTTAGGGAGTGTGCCCTCGGAATACCATACGAGGACTAGGAATAGTATAGGGCGCACAATGATGTATGGGTCAATAGACAGTTTTATTGTATATACTGTTAAAATAAAGTAGTGAATATTATTTTCATTATAATAAAGGCATTATTATTTATTTATCGAATTTAAAGTCTGCTTGGCATCTGGCGGTGCGATAAATAAATAACACCCAAATGTTTGAGTTGGACGTCTGATTCTCGTGGGACAAAGGGAGGAGACACCGGACGGTCCTTATCTCAGCATTAAATAAAAAGTCCGTAAGTCTAAGGATGTGGGTGACTAGATATCCGAATATGACTTATTCATTGACGACCACATAGTATCGGTAGTGTCACCGATTACCTGAGAGGTTGTGGGTCGTGATGGAGATATCGGTGATCGGAGAGATCGCGTATTCGGACATTCGGCTCGTATCGTCTTGATCACATGACTAGGATGTTGTCAATGATTGAACGAATGACTATAGCAGCCTCAGACCGATAGGGTCACTGACGGATTTGCTTTCGCGATTTCGGTTTGTCGCTAGTTGGCTAGGTCCGCAAGTGTTCGGAAATGGGACACGGGCCAGCGACGAAACGCAACTGACTTTACGGAGGTGATTGCCGGGCTTTGACTGCTATTGGAATTCACTGCCTATATTCGTATAGGTTAACGTCCTATGAGGTAATTGGAGAACGACGATTGTAAAGCCTTCGGCCGAAGCTTGGAAAGCTCGTCGTATTAGATACGGAGCGGAGTTTAAATTATCGGTTGGGTCTCGATTATAACATAGTGTTAGGTTAGTGAGTTTGACATTTACATGGCTCTCACCTAACCGGGACGCAAGTGAAAGGCGTAAGAGTTATTTAAATGTATACAATATAGTCGGTTCGCCCGAATTTCGCTTAGATCAAAATTCGTTCTCAACTGGGATCTGTCCGGTACCACGGGATTGGCTAGGCGAATACCGAGACTCGCGGATTCCTCCCGTACCAGTTGAGACGGACCTAGAGAGTCGCGCTTAAAAATGGTAATGAACTTGAACGAAAACGGCGGGCTTTTCTCTGGAACCTAACGAATGGGATTCGTTGAGGTAGTGGCATAGTTGACACGAGGTGTCGATAATTTAGTTAAATTCCGGTGACGGTCACGGGAATAATTAGGACTTGAGATTGTCTTAAGTGCTTAATTAATTAACTAAATGAGGCTCAATTGTAAATAAAATAACTAGATTGGATTTAATTATTTTATTACTCAAAAATTGAGGGACTAAATTGAGAATTTAAAAACCTCATGGGCTTAAATGAAATATTTGCATGTTGACTTGGTCTTGGACATGTGTATGATTCCTAGTTTGCCACATTGCATGAGGTGGCATGTGAGTCATACTCTTGGCTTTGATGGGAGCATGACAAGTGTTAAAATATAAATCAATAAACATCCTTAGTGGGATTTTACTACAAGCATGGAAATAAAAGTAACATGCATAAGAGAGTTAATAGATAGCTTGCTTCTTGAAGAAAAGAAAAGCACTTGGTCATTTTGCTCTCATCAACCAAAACTAGAGAATTGGAAAAGTGTGTACATGGTACTTCTTAAAGCAACGGATCGGAAGCCCGACGCCCGAACCGAGCTGCGTCTAGCCATCGGGAGCAGTCTCGGAGGTTCGATCAAGGTCATACTGGCGTGACAATCTAGCCCGGAAGCCCCGGGAGCCAGACGAGGTGTTGCGACGTCCATCCGAGGTGCATTCACATACACCGACGGTATATTTCGAACCTTACTGATTTGATTTTACGAAAAATACCAAACGATATCAGAATGATTCGAAAGACCCCACGTTACGATCGCGGGGAATTGTAGAATCAATCTGGAAAATGTGGTATTGATTGGAAATCATTTCGGTTGTCAAACTGTCGAAAGACGGCAGACTGCCGCTTTTGTCGAATTGATAATTTCGAACCACTGATTTGATTTTGTGAAAAATACCAAACGACATCGGAATGATTCGAAAGACCCCTCGTTATGATCGTTGGGAAGTGTAGAATCAATCTGGAAATTTTGGTATTGATCGGAAATTGTTTCGGTCGCCAAATAGTCGAAAAACTGTCCTGTCGCTTTGTTCGAACTAGTTTGGAACGAAATTATTAATTCGAATAAATTTGTAATAAATTCGAATTTAGGAAATTCGAATTAGACGTGGTCTCCTGAGGCTCAGGGCAGTATCTTGAGCCCTCAGGAGAAGCCGAAGGGCATTAGGTCGAATTTAGACGTTGAAAATCGAAAATTCGGCACCCTACGCCGCTCGGTTCAAAACGCGCTTCCGCTATCGCCACGTTGAGCTGTTCGGGGGCCGGCGTCGATTAATCGGGCCTACCCCAACACTTTGTACTTCTCCACATACAGCTGATAAAGGTGATATACTTCATCGTCGGGGAGGTACGGCAGGTCGCTCTCGCTCAGTTCCTCTCGGGTTCTGTCCACTCGCTCTATAACATAGTGAGGCGTTGGAAGTCCTCCTTTTGCACAATAGACACTGGGGAGTTGGCAAATTGGGGAGAGTTCCCTGAAATGACTCTTCAGTCAATTCTTTGGGATCCCCCGCCTTACGTTCGGTCCTAGTTGGGTCAGCATCCATAGACGTCATTCTCTTCTGCAGATCCCAGTGAGAGATCCCTCTCAGCTCAAACTCATTCGGCTTCTTGACTCTATCCGGTGACCTCCAAATATTTTCCCTGACTTCTTCTAGGAAGGGTATCTCTATTCTGATGTTTTCCCACGACGTGTCGATCCCAACGGTCCCTGGCATCTCTCTGGTGGGGACACTGCTCGTTGTGCGATCAACTCTGGTAGCCTTGGGATGTCTCTTTGATAATCTTCACCTTCCAGAAGTTCGTCTTCATCTATGATAACGAGGTCGACAAATGCTTCTTGTAAGAAGTGGCGGACGTCCTGAAGTCGTCGTCTCTAATGCTCCTCGCGCATGGAATGGGTCATCCACTGTCCTTCGAAGATATATTTATCTAGGACCTCGTGTGGATTGACGCCATGTTCTGAGGGGCCGGGTTGGTTTGGAGCGACTGAGGGAGTTACTTGGGTAGCAGCTAGGGCCACGAGCATTGCTGCACTTGCTTCTTCTTCCGGAAGCAAGGGGCTTGAGTAGATCGGAGGTGTGGGCGGAGGCGTCCGAAGGGTAAAGGTGGGTGGGTCGTTATGTGGTAGAGTGGCTGTGCGGTGCGTGGTGTGGGTGGTTTGGGTTTGGGTTTGAGTTTGGGTTTCACCAGCTCCAGCGCTTGTCTGCGTAGTGCCCGAGCCTTGTCCTTGGCCAGATGTAGATGTCCTCGGCCTCTTCTCCCCCTCATGATGGTCCTGGTCATCAGGATCGTCATGTTTGCGCCGTGAGTGGGAGCTTTGGCCTCGACAAGTGTTCATCGGTGGCTCAGGGTGATCCACCAATCGCCGATAGAGAGAATCTTCTTGAGACGATCGGATGGAAAGGCCTATCAAACGGGCGAGGAGTAAGTTGTGGAGCTCGATGATGGGTATTGTGTATGGGTTGATGAGGATGGAGGAAGTGGCAAAAGGGTCGGTGGGTGTGGGTTGTGGAGGTGTATTCTTCTAACGAAGGCCCTTCTGAGACAGGTGCTTTCCGGTATCTCTTCGGGATGTCTCGATGGCTTGTAGTACTCTCTCCGTGATCTTGTCTTCCATTGAGTGTATGGCGGCAGAGAGAGCGGCCTGAAACTGCTCGTTCGTCACAAAGGGTGCGGACGCCTCCGTGGATGGTCCAGGACGACTGATGTCGCCTGTTATCAACCCTTGAGTAGACACCGACTCTGCGGGTTGGCTCACAGTCACTTGAGGTTGTGACTGTATGAGACTTCCACCCAATCCTCGAGTCGAATCTTGAAGATTCGCTTCTATGGTTGTTATGGCAGCCTCAGGTTGCGCCTGCGAACCAGACACCACGGGAGTAAGTTGCGGCTCAAGATTGAGTGATGAAGTGCCATCAACACTTGTCGATGTGGTCAGCGTAGTATCTGGTGCGGTGGTGACGGCCGGGAAGAGGAACTCCAGCTGAATGCTAAGTCTTCTGGGAGTCCTCCCTATCAGGCTAATTTCCTCGTCAGACTCTGTGTCAGACGGGGTGGCGGGGTGAGGAGTAAGGTATTGATCGACGTCTCCAATGCATGATCTGTCACCAGTGGAAGAGAGGTTTTCCCCAATTCGACCCGGACTATGCTTCTGTTTGAAGAACCTCCTCAACGGTTTCTTCGAGCACGCCGACATGTATGGGCACTTCCACTTGGTATTCGTGTGCAGGAGCCTCGAGCGCCATCTCGGTAGCCACGACGTCTATCAAAGTAACTTCTACGTCGGGCATTGGTTCTTCGACCAAGAAAGACTCTTGTTCAAGCTCCTGAGCGACAACATCGATCATCGTGTCGTTAGGGCTTTGCTGGTGTTCCGTTTGGGAGGGCTCACATGGTAATCTGCCGAGGGCCCTCTGATTATTTGCTCCATTAAGTTGTGTTCCCGGCAGAATCTCTGATACTCAGCTCCCGCGGGGTCGGCGAGCCTGAGTAGGTTGAGCGGAATCGGCATCGACGGTTGGTCCAGGTCCGTGAGCTGTTGTGGAAGAACATTAGCCTTGGCGGCTGATAGTTACCACCGGGGGCAGCTGGGGGATGTTCTCCGCATGTAACTCCATGAACTCCCTGATGATCACGTTGAATCATCGAGTATAGGGCACGTTCTTCGACCTTTGGTTCTCCTTCAACCGGATCTGTCCAGCTAGATCATTCCAGATCAGCTGTGCGAAGTTGTAGTTTCTGGCGAACGCGAGACTGTGAAAGATCCGCAATATATTGCCGTTGCCCTTGTCGAATCCAGCGTGCTTGGGTGATAGACTTTTGTTCACTATCCCGAACAGCGTCTTCCAGGGGTGAGGGATACCGCTGCTCTGGACCTGAGCTAATTTTTTGAGTTGCGGTTGATATCCCAGCATGAAGTCGTGGACCATCTCTGGGTCCGACGGGAGCGGGTCATAGTTGCCGCTTTGGGCCAAGTCCAGTATCATGCAAAACTGGCTCTTGCTCATCTGAATATGCCGCGTCCCGACTCTCGTCGTGAAGGAGAATGCCCCATTCGCTACAGCTCCTTGTATGTATCCCCAGAATTGCTGGAGATAGACCATCGGAACTGAGGCGGTGACCGTCAGCGCATGCCAGATGGGGTGGCCTCGCAAGATAGATACGATGATCTCGTCCGGGCACCGAAATGTGCTCAGATCGAGCTGAAAGTTCGTATCTTGGACCTTCAAATACATGTTGTGGTCGTATATGTGATTGTATTGAGGATAGCGATCCATCTGAAAAGGAATAAAGAGATACAAAAGTTCATTAGTTCATAATTTTTTGATTTTAGTCGAAAATACATTTAATTTCATCAAACTATAATATTGTATCAATTTATGACATGTTTGATGAATTTTGAATTGAAATCATATGATATGCATATAGGATACTCAATTTTAAAAAAATGTAATGGCATGATTGTAATTTCGTATTAAACACTTAACGCGTTAGAAAGGGTTCGAAAATTTTCTAAGTGTTTAATCTCGGGTAGGGTCACTGTTCATGCCGAGAAATTTTTCACTCGATAAAATTGGATTTCAAATTGATTTTCGATGCATTGATTTCAATTGAAATGTTTCCGTGTAATTTTTCGATCGAGAAATTTTATTCGCTAATGTTCGCTACAGTGTAAAAGACTTAGAGAAAAATTTTCTAAGTGTTGAAGTTGAAATCGGAGCTGTTCGATTGGCAGCGTAATGCCCTCCAGTTGGTCCACTATGGCAATGCCCTAGAATCTTCGTTGTTTCCGGGCAAGCAACGCATCGTCGTATCACCTGGTCTGCACATCGCCTGAAAAGATAAAGATCTTCCCAAAAGTAGTACTTCAAGTCAGAAAGGAATTTCTTCTTTTGTTGACTTGTGTACCCCTTTGGTAGAATCCTCGCAACAAGATAATTAGCATAATCTGCAAACCAAGGAGAATCGTCACTTACCACTTGTATTGAGTACAAATGCTCGTCTGGGAATGTATCCTGAATTGCTTTGTCGTCCTTGTTGTGGATTTCGGACTCCTCTAGTCGAGAGAGGTGATCCGCCGCCAGATTTTCTGCGCCCTTCTTGTCTCGGATCTCTATATCGAACTCTTGAAGTAGCAGGATCCATCCAATTAGCCAAGGCTTGGCATCCGGCTTTGCTAATAAATACTTAAGGGCAGAGTGGTCAGTGAAAACAATAACTTTCGATAAAATTAGATATGACCTGAATTTATCAAAGGCGAACATGACAGCTAAAAGCTCCTTTTCAGTGGTCGTGAAGTTGGCTTGGGCTGCGTCTAACGTCTTGCTGGCGTAGTAAATCGGACTGAAATGGTTGTCTTTGCGCTGCCCTAGCACGGCTCCTGTGTAATCACTCGCATCGCACATTAGTTCAAAGGGCAACCCCCAATCTGGGGCAACCATAATAGGTGCTGCGATCAGTCGCTCCTTAAGCTAGTTAAAGGCATGCAAGCATTCATCGTTAAAATCAAACGGAGCATCTTTCTCAAGTAATCTAGACATGGGTCGAGCAATATTAGGAAAATCCTTAATGAACCTATGATAGAACCCAGTATGTCCTAGAAAACTCCTAATTGATCTCACGTTCGAGGGGACTGGTAATTTTTCTATCGTCTCTAACTTAGCCCGGTCCACTTCGATTCCTTTAGAGGAAATCTTATGGCCCAGAACTATACCCTCTCGAACCATAAAGTGGCACTTTTCCAATTAAGTGTCAAGTTCGTATTCTCGCAACGTGCGAGTACGAGCGTCAGATTTGCTAGACAAACATCGAATGACGACCCAAATACAGAAAAATCATCCATAAACACCTCCATTACCTCACCTACCAACTCGTCGAATGTAGCCATCATACACCGTTTGAAGGTGGCTGGAGCATTGCAAAGACCGAATGGCATCCTTCGATACGCAAATGTACCAAAAGGGCATGTGAATGTGGTCTTCTCCTGGTCCTCAGGCGCAATAGGAATCTGTAGGTACCCTGATAAACCATCAAGAAAGCAATAAAATGAATTACCAGATAATTTTTCTAACATTTGGTCAATAAACGGTAAAGGGAAATGGTCCTTTCTCGTGGCGTCGTTCAACTTTCTGTAGTCAATGCAAACACGCCACCCGGTCACAGTCCTTGTTGGAATCAATTCGTTCTTATCGTTAGTGACGACCGTCATTCCTCCCTTCTTTGGGACCACTTGGACTGGACTTACCCAAGCGCTATTTGAGTAGGGTAGATCATCCCCGCGTCTAGTAGCTTTATCACCTCTTTCTTCACGACATCCTTCATGTTGGGATTAAGTCGCCTTTGACGTTGGGCGACCGGCTTGAAGTCGTCCTCCAGCAGAATCTTGTGCGTACAATAGCTCGGACTGATTCCTCTGATGTCAGATATCTTCCATGCTATCGGCTTCTTATGGGCTCTCAACACGTCCAAGAGCTGACCCTTCTGTCCGTCGTCGAGGCTCGATGAGATGATGACCGGTAGCCCTCCATTGCTGCCAAGAAACGCATACTCGAGGTGGTCTGGCAACGGCTTCAACTCTAGGACCGGTGGCTCCTCGACCGAGCTCTTTTCCTTGTCCTCTTCGCTGTTCTCGTCGATAGTTATAATGGGCTCGTCGACTTCCTCCCCACACTCATCTAAGTAATAACATTTATCATCATGCTCATTACTTTTCATCATCGATTCAGCCATATTGAACGTAACTTTCTCGCCATCTACCGTCAGAGTCAACGTTCCATTCCTAACATCTCATAGTTTCGCCTGTAGCTAAGAATGGTCTACCTAGGATCAATGGGACGTTATCATCCTCCTCCATGTCTAAGATAACAAAATCGGCGGGAATCACGAATTTACCTACCTTAACTAGGACATCCTCAATAACTCCTCTAGGATATTTTAACGATCGATCAGCTAATTGAAGGCTCATCCTAGTGGGCGTGGTTCACCTAGTCCTAAGCGCTTAAACATGGAATACGGCATTAAATTTATGCTAGCTCCTAGATCAGCTAAAGCACGTTCAACAACTAAATCTCTTATAAGGCAGGGAATCATAAAACTCCCTGGGTCTTTAAGCTTCTTCGGCATCTTGTTCTGAAGTATCGCCGAGCATTCCACTCGTAGACATACCGTGGAAACATGTTCGAGCTTTCTCCTGTTCGTCAATAGGTCCTTCAAAAACTTGGCAAAGCTGGGCATCTGCGTAATAGCCTCAACAAACGATAAGTTAATATGTAGTTCTTTACAAATGTTCATAAATTTACCGAATTGCGCCTCATCTCTGTCTTTCTTCAGCAGAGCTGGGTAGGGGATCTTTGGCTGGTATGGCTTCACTGGTGGTCGCTCGATCTCCTTTGCCTTTTCGTTTTCAGGCTCGACCTTCTCCTTCTCAGCTCCGGTCTTCTCATCATCGTCGCCTTTGCTTACCTCCACTTCTGGCTCGTTGTGGACCTGGACCTCAGCTTTATCATTTGATTTCTTCTTGGGTAGGTATCTCTTGCAACTCTCTTCCGTTTCTCAGGGTAACCGTTTTGCAATACTCCTTAGGGTTTGGCTCGGTGTAACTTGGAAGTGATCCTTGAGTTCGCTCAGCCAACTACTTCGCCATCTGGCCCACTTGTTGCTCCAATTTCTTGATAGAGGCGTCGGTGTTCTGGGCACGTACTTCTATGTACTCCTCCATCTTTCAACTCTCGTGGGCTTGAGTGGTGTTGCTGAAATTTGTGAGGAGCGTCTTCATCATATCCTTCATCTCCCTCATATAATCGGATCCCGACCCTGCAAATGCGTTTTGACTCGCGAAGTGGACTAAATTTCTCGAGTGCATAGTTTCAATTTAGCGCTAGATTTTCGATCGAAAAAAAAGTTAGAAGATAAGTGGCGTTGTTACACCTATCGCCCCAGTTATCAGACTATAAACAATCTGATCCCATTCGATCCAAAGGTAGTCCAGCCTATATACCTTCAGTGAAATTGAGTTTTGAAAATTTGATCGAAATCCGGCGGTCGAAAAAGATTTTCGATGCGTTAATTGATTTTGGTCGTAGAGAAACAGTACCCAATTTATTTTCTCGCAGAGTCAAAATTAATAGGTTGACCGAAAAATTTTACTAGCAAAAATCCCAAAGTCAAACAAGGAATGTCTGACCGAAAAGTTTTTCGAGAGAAAAAGTCTTGCGCAGGGTCAAAATCGCAATTCTCGTCGAAATATTTAATGCAAGAAAAATTTTCTGCTAAAAACGTTATTGACAACAGGGACTCTAGTAGTAAATCAGTATTCTTAATTGAAAAATTTTTGCACGTAGTTTTTCGATCGAGAAATTAACCCTGGTCGAAGAACTTAGCGAGAAAAATTGAAATCACGCAAATTAATCGATAAAACTACAGGTATATGCTCGAAATCAAGTACTGATTAACCACAAACAGAAGATTAAACATGTTCGAAGCAAATAATGTTCAATTTTGCAAAACTCAGAACACTTTCAAACTGTTCATCGCGCAAACAGTGAAATCTCATAATCAAAAATTCAACCTAAATCATTCCAATTGCTACTGATTTAAACTACTTATGCGAGCACATAAACATCAAATTCAACTCAGATAAGCACAGAATTAAGCTATTGGATTGAAATTGAATTTCGCGCCAAACTGTTCTTCGATGGAACGGTACCAGAAATGAAATTTCGATCCAATTCTAACAATTTTCGATTCAGAACAAAACGAATTTGCTCTGATACCAATTGTTAGGTCCTAATTTATCAACTCCTATGATCCTAGATTTGAATCCTTAGTTAATCGATTAGAATCATACGAAATCTAAGCTCGATCGAAAAACTCATTTGAAACCTTGAGAGAGAATTTGCTTAGTGAGATGAAGATTCTGTTGTTTCTCTCTCTAGAAATTGAATTGCAAGCCTTTCGGATCAATATTCTAAAATCTTCTATTAAGCACAATGTTTACAAATGTATTTATACCAAACAAACTTGGTATAAATAACATACAAGTCCTAATCTAAGGACAAATGCAATAAAAGTCCATAATTACAAAGACAACTAATAAAATCAAAGCACAACTAAGAACTGATATTCTACAACATCTTTTATTCAGTACTTCTAGATACATTTCTACACCTCCCAAATCACCTATTTATACACAAACTTCTCAAATTACATCCACAATAATAAATTACATCAACCAAAAAATAATCTCATCCACCATTCTTAATAAGAAAATATTTACATCTAACTTTCTCAACCTCCATTCTTCACTTAACCACCATTCTAAATAATACATCCACATAATTTAATATTTCATAATAGAGAGGTTATTATATGTGACAAAAATATTAAATAAAATATATAGAGTAAAAAAATTAGGATAACTTAGCGGTACATCAATTTTAAAACATTACTTTTGTATTAATATTATTTTTGTTGCATTGTGTGAATATTTATGAAAATGTCTAGGTAAGTTTGATCTAGATAAGTTTAATGTACATTTAACTTGATACAATGTTTGCAGGCTTTTTAATTAAATTAGGGTTATTTTAACCCAAATTAGATAAAATAGGGCTAATTTGACAAAAATTACTAAAATAGGGGGAATCGCGGTTATTAGTCGCGACGTCGCGCCTATTAACAGCGACGAGATTTGCGCGGGCCAGATCGGGCCCGATATTTGAAAATCGGGCCTGATTTTTTTTAAAAAAAATGTGTCTGGGCCGAGTGACGGCCCAGTAGACACTTCGTCGCGGCTATTAGCGACGTCGCGCTTAATAGCAGCGACGACGCGGATAATATAGCCGCGACCTCTTCTTCTTCCCCCCCCCCCCCCCATTTCTCTTCTTCTCCTCCCCACAGATTCCGGCGATTACAGCGGCGATTTACGGCGACAATTTACGGCGGATAATATAGACACTTCTCTTCTTCTTAATTACAGCGGCGATTTACGGCGACGAACACCACGTGATAGATCCATCCTTCCTCGTCATCATCGATTAAGCTTCTTTTGGGTATGAAACTCCTAATTCGTTTAAATCTTAATTTTGATGTTTCGTTAAATTTCGGCGAATTCTTGCGTTTAAATTTGTGTTTTTGGTATAATATGTGCTTTACATATTGTGGGTTGCTTAGTAGATTGATATTATACGTTAATTTTACTTAATTCACTCGCTTTAGGTTAATTTCCCCTAATTCCGAAACCTAATTTTGAAATTAGGTTTCTAGTTAGTTGATTCGATTGTTAGTACATGAGTCAATTTATGTGTTTGTTTATTGTTATTTGTTGTGATATTGACTTTTAAACGCTAATTTAGGATGGATACGAATGAATATTACGGTCCGATAGATAGATCACTTCTGATATTCCATGATAGTCATCGTTGTAACGATGTACTATCCAACGCTGATGGTGCCCTCGACACGCCTTTGACCGTTAGGGATTTGGAGAGTGTCGTTTGGGGTAAGCTTTCACGACCGGTGCGGTTGCACGGTCGTATTCTGGAGAGGTTGGATACTATGTCCTTCTACGGTGTGTATAGTTGTGGATCTCAGAAGTTAGATCCACACTTGATCACGGCCCTCGTAGAGAGGTGGAGGAAGGAGACGCATACGTTCCACTTGCCTGTGGGTGAGGCCACCGTCACTCTTGAGGACGTCGATGTGCTGTGGGGACTCCCGGTTGATGGTCACTCGGTCAGTGGTGTTATCCAGCACAGGATGCAGGATCAGTGGCTCGATTATTTGGAGGAGCTGACTGGTTACAGACCTGTTGTGGGGGCGTACACCGGGACGAAGGTGTCGCTGAGGAAATTTGCAGACTGGCTAGAAGCCAACGAGATCGATGAGCACAACTCAGATTATGAGGTCGATCAGCGCGCACGTGCATATGCGCTATTGCTTATGGGATCAGTCTTGTCCCCCGACTCCAGCGGAAGCTCGACGTCCATGACTTTACTCCCGCTGCTCGAAGACATAGACGCCGTGCACACTTACAGTTGGGGCAGTGCCGTGCTGGCCTTCTTGTACAGAGAGCTTTGTACTTCGTGCCAGCGTCAGAAGATGAACATCGGTGGAGCTTTGCGGTTGCTACAGGTTTGTTCTTTTGTGTACTTGAATTTTCTTGAGGTATACATATTAATTTAAATTTTGTGTAGGTATGGGCATGGATACGTATATTACCTGTTCAGCCCTTTATTATCCGTCCTCGAGTGCGGATGATGCCCACCGAGGAAGATGGAATTCAGTTGCCCATGCCGGCACATGCTGCGATGTAGTATATTTAATATATTTTTCTTAAAAAATTTTATATATTTTAAATATTTAATATTTTTTTCCTAAAATATTTTAATATGTTTTAGGAAAAATATTTATATTCTAGAATATTTGTTTTTATTTTAATATATATTAATAATATATTTATATAATTTCATTTCAGGTGGAATGCGCTTTTCGATCATACGACATCGACGCACTCGAACTTGCGTGCGATTCGTGAGTCGATCGATAGCATGTCGATGGAGCAGTTCGTCTGGGCACCCTACGACGATCAGGCACCAGAGATTATGGTGTTGAGAGCGGACTCTCGACCAGCATGCGTTCGATCGTCGTGTCCACTCATCTTCTATAACATCATCATCGTCATCTGCAGGATCTGGCAAATCGTCTAGTGCCCCACCATCGTCGTCAGCTTCGGAGTCACTGACCTCACTATCTTGGACAGCATCATGAACGGTCTCAGGCTGTTCCACCGTCGAACTAATAGGAACGCAACGACTGCTCGAAGGTATATCTTCGTGTGGGGCAAACGAAATATTCGTCATTCCTTCAGTAAGTGATGTAATGTCAGGAAACGAATCCATCGGCGCGAGATTAGTGTACTGAACGATCTCATTTGTCTCGACAAAGACCTCAATGTAATCGAGCTCGTTGTCGGGATCCAAGAAGTATGCGAGCTCGGCATCACTAGACACTAGTAGGAGATTATGATACAGTCGTGAGTGTTGATAGTGTTCGTTCTTCACTCGAACTATTAAAAAGAAAGCATTGCTATCGACGGAAGTCATGTCGTACAGCATACTAAGAAATTGATCGAAATTGGTATCGCAATGAATTCGCCGATAACCGATGGGTTGAAGATTATACTGTATGGTGTTTGATTCGTGTATGATTTCACCGCCCTAATAAACAACTACTTGAAGTTTTCTAGACACCATATTGGATATGTATGAAATTTTATTAATTAACATTCGAAACATTGAGCCGCTTCAATAGGAAAATTCGTCGAGGATACAGAGCGCGTTGTCGCGGCCATTGAATGCGACGTCGCGTCCATTAGGCGCGACGAGTAGTGGCCCATTAACTTAGTGGGTTTAGTGGCGTCTTTAGTGGGCTTTTACTGGTCTGGGTCAACGCCGCGCCCATTAAACGTGTCGACGCATCCATTAAAAGTGACACGGGCCACGCGCGGGCCCAGCCTTGCCCCCTTGCTTTGTTGCTCTGCCACGTCACCGTCGCGTCTAATAGGCGCGACGACGCGTTTAATAGGCGCGATTCACTCGATTTTAATAATTTCGGTCTCATTTGCCCTATTTTATCTAATTTGGGTTAACATAATCCCATTTTAATTAAAAAGCCATGTTTGCATATATGATGTATTGAAAATAATAAAAAAAAATATATATACCGTAATTTCTATCTAGAAGCCGCCTAGGCCCGGCCTAGGCCGTCTGCCCCCTGCGGCGTCCGACTAACGTCTAACGAATTTTAAACATTGGTTTATAGCATGGTAATGCAGTTCAAATTCAACTTAACGCAAAATCACACAAGAAAGTAACATTCCTGGGAAGAAAAATTAGACGGCGCGATGAATTACACAGTGAATTACATTACACATTAGCCAACCATGTCTTTTTTTTCCTTACAGATCATAGACCTGCTTCCCGGTGAATTTAACCTCTATGGGATTAACGTTTTTGCCAATGGACCTCATATTCTGACCCACGCCAGTCCTCCCCTTGTTGACCTTCTCGGGGTAAACGCCGTCCTTGGGATGCAAATACTGAACCTCTCCGTTGGGGAAAACCCTGTAAAACTGGTACTTAATCTTGTACTTTGACCTCAACCTCGTACCTAATGCCAGGCACTGTTCTTTCCTCGACAGCTTGAGTAGGTTTGGCCCTTGTCTCATTATTGCAGCTCCCCCTATAGTTTCATTTCATTCGTTAGGTCGTTTAGCGTATTCCGAAATTAATGAAGTAAATGATACTCCATATCGATTTATAACCTGTGGGCATTTCGAAGACTTGTTCCTTGGGAGAGTCCCAAGTGATGACGTAGAACTCCTCGACTTGTGCCTTGCGCAGGAGTCCGCCGGTGCTGCCGCCGAAGATCGGAGATGGGGTGTTTGGGTCGAGCTCCGGCGGGGTGAACCCGGCCGGAGCTTCCTCCTTGGGTGCTTCGGCGACGGGGGCTGCCTCCTCGGCCATGGCCCGGATGGCGCGGCGGCGGAATTTGATTGGCTTGACGGCGGCGGCGAGGGGGAAGGAGACTGCCTTGCGAGAGATGGATTTTGAGGCTGATAATGCGGCGGGGGTGAGGAGGGCGGTGGTGTTGGTCGCCATTGTCGTCGCCATTCTGATGATTTCCTGGGTTATTGGGTTTGCTATGAATTATTATGATAGAAGAGAGTATAGATAGTTAGTAGCAGCTTTGTGTGGAGGGAGATATGGATATTGGGATAGGGTAGTGAATGGTTTCGACCAATTAGGTTGTGTTATTTAGATTTGTCGAGTTCGACATTGGTGACACGTGAGATATTTTATTATTATTATTGTTATGGGTAATTTCATTTAACTCCCCATCCGTTAAAATTTTTATCAGTTAACTTTATGCAACAAAGTTTATCACTTAAGGACAAAGTATCAAACTAATCTTTCGCTTACGGACCAAATCGACCGAAACGACAACTATACCCCTTCTTCATGATTTTTATTTTCTTTTTCTTTTTTAATAAAAAATCAAACCAGAAACGGGAGAGATATGGGAGCAAAAGAAGAAGAAGAAAAGAAAATTTTCACTTGATTCGACCATTCACTTGATTCGACCACCAACTTTCTCAGACCTATGTGGGTTTTCCTCCAAGATGAACTAAAAAATAGAAGAAGAAGAAGAAGAAGAAGAAGAAGAAGAAGAAGAAGAATGGGTAATTTCATTTAACTCCCCATCCGTTAAAATTTTTATCAGTTAACTTTATGCAACAAAGTTTATCACTTAAGGACAAAGTATCAAACTAATCTTTCGCTTACGGACCAAATCGACCGAAACGACAACTATACCCCTTCTTCATGATTTTTATTTTCTTTTTCTTTTTTAATAAAAAATCAAACCAGAAACGGGAGAGATATGGGAGCAAAAGAAGAAGAAGAAAAGAAAATTTTCACTTGATTCGACCATTCACTTGATTCGACCACCAACTTTCTCAGACCTATGTGGGTTTTCCTCCAAGATGAACTAAAAAATAGAAGAAGAAGAAGAAGAAGAAGAAGAAGAAGAAGAAGAAATTGTGGATATTTTTCGGTTTAAGTCAGTAAACATATGGGTCTTTTCAATTATCATGGTTGCAGGGAAATAAAATCAAAATTATCCCAATTCATTGTGGGATTGCTCGATATTGGTTACACTCGTGAGTTCGCTTGAAGTCGTGTGTTTCTACTCAGTATAGGTCATGTCTGAAAAAGATAAGACCCAGAATTTTAAGGAATACCATGAAAGAGATGTAGTGCAAAGCAATGCAAGATCATACACCTGTTTTTATACTATATACCTTAATACGTGTGGTTAGCGTTTAAATTACTTTTTATAGTGTATCTTTGCACATATAGCTAGTGAATAATATTACTTTATACACTGTACCTTTTACTGCATGGTTATAATTTTTTTTGCTTTACTTTTTTCAAATGGAAGTGCCATTTTTTCGTCATTTTAACAATATAGGTCTGAGTTGCTTTATTTTGTCCAGCGTATCTTTGGGAGCATATGTTGCATATCGGTAGGTCCATGAATATTTACGAGCCTATTTTTGTGTTGGTGGATGGATTAAATATTTTCAATTGTTATGCATGTGATTTTTGATACAATAAAATAATGTTAGAAAATGTACGGCAATTGTATGTATAAGGTGGGAGAAAATCATTTTTGTCCCCGATGTTTACCCTATGTGCGCTTTTGCTCCCCCGATGTCTTCACTTGCCACATTCAGCCCCTCATGTTTCTTAATTTGAACCAAATTGGTCCATCTGTAAAATCCACGTTAATTTAGACGGAATATGTCAGCATTAGCGACGGAAATTCCGTCGCAAAATTAGCGACGTATTTGCGACTGAAATTCCGTCGCTAAAGGAAAAAAGCTAAAAAAATGATAAATTAAACATAAAAAATGAAGAAAAATTCCAAAAAAAGGAAAAATATTCAAAAAATAGAGTAAAAAATTTAAAAAAAAAGAGAATATTACTAATAAATTAAATAAAATAATAATAAAAATATAAATAATAATAAAGATAAAATAATAAAAATGAGATAAATTTGGTAAATAACTTGTGATGTCGTCAGAAAATAGATCTACCGCGCTAAACGGCCAACGAACTCTTTCCTGCCTTGGCTTCGCCACAGATTTCGCCTGAAGACTTAGAAACAGGGTGAAGGTGGGGGGTCATTTGCCCTCTTGCCTAGTCAAGAGGGTATTTTCCGTATTCCAGGTGTAAGGCATGAAGTGTGTAAAAAAGAGCAGAGTAACGGTATGATAAGTCAGAAATCGATACTTGTTTTGGACGCGCTTTGTGGTATTTATAGGATGACTGCCTGGGGCGGTTATTGAGCGGTCTCATCCACGTTCCTTGTTTCTCTGGCCCGGACGTGCCTAGTTTTCCACCTTCCCACGATCACACGTCTTCTGGGTGTTCTTAGCCCGCGACGGTTACCTCACGCACGTTCGGCTGGTGTTGGTACGTGGAGAGGGTGGCAGTTTTAGTATCAGGAGGCTAAGTTCCCGAAGCTAGGGTTCAGCCCGGGAGTCGGGAAGAACCCCCGAGGGCCTTGCACTATCCCTTCGTCGGGAGCTTTGTTGCCGGGGCTCCCTATGGATGTCGAGCCTCAGATGACTTGCCCGACGGCTCTTGAGCGGGTTATTCTTCACCAAGTATAAAGCTTTGAGGTTCATAGGGGAGTCGGTCTTGTTGGTCCCCATTGCCCCTGGGGCTCGGGTCATTTCCTCGGTGGGGTAGATGGGTTAGTTAGGACGGGTCGGTTGTTTTGTCGCGGGGTCAATACAACCCGAGGGTAACAATAGTCCCCCCTTCGAATAGTCCAAAAGAGTATGGTGAATTTTGGACGTCTTGTTTGGTCTTG
Organism: Craterostigma plantagineum; assembly: GCA_027422505.1. NCBI lineage: Eukaryota > Viridiplantae > Streptophyta > Magnoliopsida > Lamiales > Linderniaceae > Craterostigma > Craterostigma plantagineum. The sequence goes on along the minus strand of JAPQWV010000062.1, from coordinate 4,074,773 downwards.
GCAAAATATCCAAATCGTTGATGTTCCCGCGGGCTGCTACTGGGATTCTTCTGAACGAGTTTTCTCTTGCCAGGGTGTGTCGCCACGTTCCCGATGAAGGAAACGATTTCGCCTTTCTTGCCACGTGTCGCCTTCATATTGGTTCATGCTGATGGGACATCTGGGCGGGAGTTTTGGCGCCCATCATATCGACACAGATCATCGAAGCCCGTCGATTTGATCTAAATCCAAGGGCTCGGATCAAGCGCGTGGGACCTATATATACCCCACTCCTCTCTTCATTTCTTTTCTTCCACTTTCTCTCACTACTCTCTTTCTACACGAAGCTCCCGAGCTCCCGACTCTTCCAGCCCTTCCTTCCTTCCGAGCTTTTAAGTTCTTGTAAGTCCTTCTTTCCTCAATCTCTCTTCTTGCTGAATCATGTCTTCTAATTCTAGCGATAGCTCTAGGGTTACCTCGGGTAGTTTTGCTGAGGGGTCTGGGGGTTCTAGTAACAGTAGTGGTAATTCTTCTTATAGTGATAGTTATTCACTCGGGGGTTTGGGGAGCCCGAAAGTTAGTGTGGGGGGTAGCTCGCAATCGAATGCTGAGTCCCCTCGGAAAAGTTCTCGTAGGGGTTGTTTTGGGGTAGCGGTAGTTTCCGGGCGCCATTCATAGATTCCGAGGTCACCCCATCTGTTCCCCTTGTCCTCGTGCCCCATGTTGTACGAGAGCCGGCCCCGCCCCACGAGGATGATATCCCCGGTCCAGGGGCCTTCCGTCGGGCCTTCAGCGCCTTGATATGGGAGGCCGGGTCCTTTCGGGCCGGCCGCCCAGGTGCCCGCTGGCACCGAATCAAAGTTTCTACTTTTAGGGCCTCGGATCTTCCTAGGTTAGAGTCTCTCTCGGGTATGCCCGATGATTTTGAAGTTAGAATCCCTTCTCCCACCGACCTAGCTAGTGCCCCTCCCGAAGGCTTTGGCACCTATTTTTTTTACCAGGTCGAGATGGGTCTTAGGTTCCCCATGCCCCGATTCCTGGTAGACGTCTGTAAATACTTCGAGATTTCGCCTGCTCAGCAGCCCCTAATTCCTTCAGTCTTCACTTGTCTCTTCCTGTCATTTTGAGTCACCATCATTACGTTCCTTCAGTCTCCATGATCTTAGCCTTCCCGAGGCTTAATAAGAAAGAAGAGGGGAAGTTTTTGTTTTCCCAGCCAAAAGACCTGACCTCATCCAGGGCAATCCCTCCTCTCATAAGGGCTGCATGAGTAAAGTTTTCTTCGTTAAGCCTCCGGCAGATACTGCCGAGGCAAAATTGATCCCTTTTTCCTGGAATGACAATGCCTCCGCGTCCCGTCCTCTTTCCCCCGAACCATCTGTTCGGGTAGAAGTTTTCTTAGCTAAGGTGGGTACTAAACGGTACTTTGCCAAGAAACTTCGCGATGAAGAGCTCCTTTGCGCCCACGGGTTCTCCTCCATAGATGTCCGCCTCTCCCGAACCTTAGGTATACCAAAGGAGTCTTGATGCATCGTGCCTTCGATTAGATCTATCCCGGTACTATGTTTCTGACCTTTTACGCCTTTCTTGCAGGTGAAAGGATGTCTCTGGCCGAGGTGATTGCTATTGCCGACGAGGAGGATGAGGATCAACCTCGTCCGAGTCCTCCTCGATCAGCCCCGAGCACCCGCTCCAAGGGCAAAGGGAAAGGTCTAGCCTCTTCCTCAGGTGCAAGGAAGCCTACTCCCAAGAGGGCTGCTCCCTCTCGGGGGGTCTTCGCCAAGAAGTCGAAAACTTCCTCGGGACATATTGGTCCTTCAGCCTCGGAGGACCCTGCTTCTTTGGGTCGAGGAAAGCAGCCTCTCTTTTTTTCCGAGCCCTCGAGAGAGGCCAGTTGGGAATTCCTCTGGGACTTCCCTAGCGAGGCTAACCGGAAGTTCACTTATGATCTTCCACACACCGATCTTCGGAGTCTCCTCTCCGTCTCGCTGGGTCAGGTAATTTATTCCTTCTTTTTGTTTCCCAAGGACTTGCCGTACTAACATGATGTGATCTGGGTAGAGCCTCTCCATTGCCTCCGAGTCCATGAGGCACATTTCTCGTCTTTCTGAGCGCAACCCGGTGTTAACTCAGACGAAAACCGATCTTCGCAAGAAGATCGAGGAGATGGAACGAGAGGCAGAGGAGGCGAAAAAATGGGAGAAGGAGCTGAAAGAGATGCCGAGGAGTTCCAACGCCAGCTCTTCAAATCCGAGGTTGCTCGGGTCCAGGAGCAACATAAGTGGGAGAGGGAGCTAGCCGAGGACTACGTCCCCAAACGCACCCACCAGAACGATATGAAGACCTTCTTCAAGTGGGGCTTCTACGGTTGTGTCTCCGAGCTTCGGGCACACGGGTACAGTCGGGCTGATAACCCTTTTAGGTTCTTGAATGCTATCAGGACCCTGAAGGATGCCCCCTCAGGGGGTTAACTTCCCGAGCCTCGGGGCGAGAGCGGTCCTTTGAGGATGCCAATGATGCCAGAGACCACCGCTAGGGCGGTCGAGCAGCCTCAATTTGAGGAGTTGTGGGGCGCCTCGGGGGATGAGGCTCAGAGGGACTCTGGAGAGGTCGAGGTGCGTGGAGAACCCGCTGGAGAAGGAGCTCGTGAGGAGCATGCCGATGTTGAAGTCGAGGTGGAGGTGGATGCTGGGAAGCCCGAGGATGTTGCCGGGGCTGAAGGTTAGGCCGGGTTCGCCGTTTGAACACTTTTTTCTTGTTTCTTCTCCTTTTCTTCGTCTTTTTTCTGTTTGGGAATGTAATCAACCTTTAATTTTCTGTTTGGGAATGTAATGAACCTTTAATTTTCTTGTAATGAACCTCGGGGCGTAATATGTTTGCAGAGCCTTCGGGCCTCCTTTCCTCTTTTTGTTGCTATCTCCTCTGGTTGCGTTTATTTGATGTTGTTTCTTTATTCTCGTCTTTTTGCCCTTACCGTGTTGACCCTCAGATAACTTACCTAATGCTGGCGGAATTCCCGAGGTGGAGACCGCCTCGGGCTGTTTTGTTTCGATCCACTACTGTTCCTTGGAAATAGCAAAAACCTAGCCCGGTTGAGAACGAGTCTTCGTGAATTTGCACGTCCGGAGATTTACCGATGTTATCTTGGGTTTGGTCTTCCCGTGGACCCGGTGATGAATACCCGGGAATATTGCATATTTCGAAACAGTCGACTTAGCCATTTGTATCTTGAATTCAAACTCCCTGGCTTCTTGCCCAAGTCTGAAATTCTCCTATAAATATAAGACCCCCTTGCTTCCATAGTTCACCATTTCCCCCTCTTTTCTACTTGTTTTGGGTTTACCTATCTATTTAGAGTCCATATGGCTTCGTCTTCCTCTTTTAAGGGCGAACGAATTGCTGTCCCTTTTCCTAAGGTAGAACGAGTTCCCTTTGACCTTGGCGGTTCTTCATCTTTTTTATGTCAGGGTTGGGTGTACAACCCGACCCCACCGCCGGTGTGAAGACGCCAATTCCCCAAGGCACTGGAGAGGAAAAGTGTTATCTCCGGGACCTCGAGGCGGAGGAGGCTCGATCAAAAGCGAATCTTCCATGGCACCGGACTAAAGTGTCGACCCTTAGTCCCTCGTCCCTCCGGGAGTTTCTTGAGCAGGCTAGGATCCCCTCTGATTATGAACTCCACCTGCTCGGACCTCTGCAGGTGGCGTCTTCGCCTCCTACCGGCTTTCTGACGGTCTATACTGACAAAATAGAGATGGTTTAAGATTCCCTATGCCATTTTTCCTCTTGGATCTTTGCGAGACTCTAGACATTTCCCCTGGTCAAATATTTCCCAACTCTTCTAGTTTGCTCCTAGCCCAAGCTGCGGTTTCTCGCAGGATTAAGTTTCCTCTTACCACCGAGCTAACTGTTAGTTTCTTCTGGGTATGCAAAAGGGATGCTGGCAAGTTCATCTTCGTGCCGTCTATAGATGTCTTCGATAATAACTTCACCGCCACCAAGGGGTTGATGAACAAATTCTTCTTTGTGCGCCCTTCTTCCCCACATCAGGATCGTTGTTTTTCCTTGCTTCGATGGTGAGATCATTGTCAGGTTCCGAGCGACTCGTCCGTCCTTCTGCGGGAGTTCTTGGCTCGGGTCGGTAGACGGAGTTTTTCGGTGAGGGAACTGGTGTCCGATGCTCCCCTTGAAGCGATTGCCCCCCTCGGTAGACGGAGTTTTTCGGAGAGCGCACATCCATTTGGACGACAATAGTGATGCTTCTCGAGGGGGCGATGCAGCTGGGGAGGATTAGCTTAGCATCTTCCTCTTGAGTCATGTTTTTAGTCTTTGGCTTTTCTTTGCTTTTCATAGATGTCGTCGTTTCCTTGCTTTCTTATTCACCTCCTGTGAACCTTTAAGTATCATATAAATAAAGGATTTGCTTTGGGTTACCTGGATTGACTTGATCTCCCGATGTTTGTTGTTCATATCCTTACTTGATTGTCCGTGACCAACATAATGAAAGTAAGGTCCCTCGCTCCGGGCCAGGGGCGTCCCCCCGAACCCACGAAGAGCCTTGGCAATTTCCGAAGAATGTTACCGAATGGTGTTGTCCCGAGGGGCCTTCTTTGCCTGTAGCTTACATAGAGGTGGCGCTGCCTCGCGTAGAGGGATAACAGTGTGCGCAAAAATTTGCTCTCTCCCTCAGGAGGAGGAATGTTTCAGCCTCTCACAGAGGGAATTCAGTGTGCGCGAAGTATATTACCCGATGGGTGTTATCCCGAGGGGCCTTCTTTGCCTCTAGCTTATATAGAGGTGGCGCTGCATCGCGTAGAGGCATAACAGTGTGCGCAAAAATCTCCTCTCTCCCTCGGGAGGAGGAATGTTTCAGCCTCTCGTAGACTAAATTTGGTGGGTGTGAAGTATATTACCCGAGGGGAGTCGTTCCGAGGGGCCTTAATGTGATTTTCTCGGAGTGTCTTCTACCCGGTGGTCCTTTTGTGTTTTAAGTTTTTGTTCGAACGTCCCTCGTACAGAAAGAAAGCAAATTTCATTAATAACTTGGTATAGCTTACATCCCAAAAGCATTAGAAGTAAGCTTTGAAAAGATAGTTCGGGAAAACAAGTTGAAAGAAAACAAATGCATAATGAGGGTACCCCCTCTAGGGATAATATTTGCACTGCTTGCTGGCGTTCCAGGGTCGGTCAAGCTGCTTGCCATCGGTGTCCTCGAGGTAATATGAGGCCTCTCCAACTTTCTTGATGACGCGATAGGGTCCTTCGAACTTAGGTTCTAACTTCTTCCTCCCCTCTTGGTTGTGAATCTCCTTCATCACCAGGTCGCCTTCCTTGTATTTCTTGCTTCGGACCCGGCAGTTGTAGGACTTAGTCATCCTTCGTTGGTAGGCGGCCATCCTGATGGCGGCTTTTTCCCTCCCTTCCTCGATTAGATCGAGGTCTTCAGCACGGAGCTGATTAATGTCCTCGGGGTACGTCAGGATTCGGGCGCTTTCCATACCAATCTCCGCGGGCAAGACCTCTTCGCTTCCATAGACCAGACTAAAAGGAGTTTCACTAGTCCCTTTTCGACGGGTGGTTCTGTATGACCAGAGGACACTTTGTAGCTCGTTGAATCATGACTTCTCATGTCCCTCAAGTCGGGTCTTCAGTCCTTGTACGATGGTGCGGTTGGTCACTTCCACCTGGCCGTTGCTCTGAGGATATGCCACCAAGGTGAAAATTTGTTCTATACCGAGTTCTTCACACCATTCCTTTAGTTTCTTTCCGCTAAATTGCCTTCCGTTATCAGATACTAGCCTCCTCGGGATTCCGTAACTGTAGATGATGTTCTTCCAGATGAATGCAGTAATGGCTGCCTCGGTGATCTTGACCATGGCCTCGACTTCAACCCACTTCGAGAAGTAGTCCACAGCCACCAGTAAGAACTTCTTTTGCGAGACATTTCCAGAAAGAGGTCCGACGATATCGAGCCCCCACTGATCGAAATGGCAGGGGATGTCACAGACTTCATAGCTTCCGCAGGCATTCTCTGCAGGCCGGCGTGTTCCGATCCTCGACCTGCCAGATGGATAGGACCCTTTCTTTTTCCTCGAGTGGGCCGATGGCGCTTGCCCACTTAGCTATTTGATCCGCTCTCTCGTTCTCAGCTTAGGTGATTAGGATGATCTTGAGTTCCTCGAAACCTCCCTTAATTTCCTCGAATGCCTTGACGTATTTTTCCAGGTTCGGCTCTTTGATGGCGAAATTACCTTCCAACTGTTGGACCACGAGTCTTGAGTCTGAGTGCACCATCACGCGCGCGATTCCCATTCTTGCGCCGCGCGAAGCCCGGCCAACAGTGCCTCGTACTCTGTCTCATTGTTGGATGCTTTGTAGTCCAGCCTGATGGCTAAGTTGGTCTCCTCTCCTCATGGCGATATGATATTCCAACTCCGTTTCCTGGGTTGCAAGAAGAGATGTCCACAAACATCTTCCACACCTCCTCGGTACGATCCCTTACCATCACTACCATGAAGTCCGCTAGTGCCTGAGCCTTGATGGTGGCCCGAGGCTTGTATTGGATGTCATATTCCCCTAACTCTATTAACCACTTGACAGCTCTCCCCGAGATGTCGGTCGAGTGGCAATTTTCCCGATCGGGTGATTGGTCAATACCACGATGGGATGTGAGAAAAAATAGGACCGCAACTTCCTAGTTGTGATAAGGAGAGCTAGTAGTGATTTTTCAGAGTTTGTGTACCTTGTTTCGGGGCCCTTCAAGATGTGGCTCATGAAATAGATCGGCTTCTGTACCCTTTCCTCTTCCCTAACCAGCACATAACTTATTGCCTGAGGCGAAGCTGCCAGGTAGACTATCAATTCCTCCCCAGGCCGAGGCTTATTGAGCATGGGCAGCTCGTCAGATACTCCTTCAGCTCCTGGAATGCCTTCTCACACTCGGTGGTCCACCGGAAGTTCTGGACCTTGCGTAACGCTTTGAAGAAAGGTAGGCTGCGATCGACGGATCGAGAGATGAATCGTGAAAGAGCTGTTATCCTCTCTGTCAGCCTCTGAACCTCATTTAGACTTCGGGGAGAAGTCATATCCATCAGGGCCTTGACCTTGTTGGGGTTGGCCTCGATTCCCCTTCTTGTCACCATGTAGCCCAGGAACTTTCCCGAGCAAACCCCAAAGGTGCACTTACTGGGATTCATCTTCAGGTTGTACCTTTGGGTGGCCGAGGGTGTTTTCTGGACATCGTCCAAGAAACAGCTTCGTTCTCGAGACTTGGTTAAGATGTCGTCCACATAGACCTCCACATTTCTCCCAATCTGGTCCTTAAAAACCTTGTCCATCAGCCTCTGGTAAGTGGCACCAGCATTTTTCAGCCCAAAGGGCATGACAGTATAGCAGTAGGTCCCTCCGGCGATTATGAAACTTGTCTTTTCTTGATCCTCCTTAGCGAGTAGAATCTGGTTGTACCCCTGAAAGGCGTCGAGACAGCAGAGTAACTCGTGCTCAGAAGTGGGGTCCACCAGCTGATCTATCCGAGGCAAGGGGTAGCAATCCTTCGGGCCCGCTTCGTTCAAGTTCCGGAAGTCCACGCACATGCGCCACTTGCCCGAAGCCTTTGGGATCAAGACTACATTTGAGAGCCATGTGGGAAACTGGATTTCCCTAATGTGGCCCGCTTCTAACATCTCCTCGACCTGCCGTCGTGCTTCGGCGTCCTTCTCTGCATTAATATGTCTCCTCTTCTGTAAGATGGGTTGGGTGGTCCGGGAGAATTCAGCTTAAGCTCAATGATCCCCCGGTCGATACCTACCATGTCCTTAGACGTCCATGCAAATACATCCTTGTTCTTCTCCAGCAGTTTGATTAGGTCTTCTTGTAAGTCTCGAGGTAGACCCTTAGCGATCTTGATTGTTTCCTCCGGCGGGTTGATCATCACTTCCTCAGTCTCTTCTTCCTTGTCTTCTTTCTTGGTGGTTCCGATGGTATATAGAGTTTTTTCCTTCCTCTCGGATGGTCATCCCTTCTGACCCTAGAGGATTTGATTTCTACCCGAACCTCTTTTACATAGCATTTCCTGGCCATTTTGCAATCCCCCAAGACTGTTCAAACTTTGTCTCCCACAGGGAATTTTATCTTCTAGTGTAATGCTGAGGCGATGGCCATGAAAGAGGTCAGGGCGGGCCTCCCGAGGATGATGTTGTATGGGCTTGTCGCGTTGATGACCATAAATGGAGCGATTTGCATTTTCCTCGTTTCGCCCTCTCCGAGGGTAAGCGGGAGGTGCAAGATTCCTACTGCCTCAATGCAATGTCTAGTGAAGCCAAAGAGAGCTGTTTCCACTCTGTCCATGGGGTATGCCCCCAAATCCATTTGATCGAGGGCCCTCTTGTATATGATGTTGACGGAGCTCCCATTGTCGACGAAACCCTGCCGACGTCATGGTTGGCTACCTCGGCCCGGATGACTAGGGCATCCTCGTGAGAGTCATCACCTCCATGAAAGTCCTCGGGACGAAAGCTGATGGTGGGTCCCGATCGCTTGCTGCCCACTTTGATGTCAAAGCTCTCTAATCGGCGATTCCCGCCTTCCTTGCTCAATTGGAATCTCCTCCTGTAGGTCCTCCCGAGATGATGTTGATCCGCCGCGGTGCGGGTCTCTCAGGAGGCCTTTGCCGTCCTGTTTCCTATTGTCTTGATTTCGTTGAACGTCATTTCCGTCTGGCCTAGGACCTCGCCTGTCTTCTCTTTCTGGCGTCCGTCACATTTTTCCTCTGGTTGTGAATTTGGCGGTCTTGTCGGGCATTAAACCGATTCCCCGTCCTGGGTTATCGGGGCTTGGTTCCAAAGCCACCATCTGCTCCGGTACGTTTGGCTCGGACTTCGAGGTTCGTTGCTATTAGCTTTTCTAACTCCCGATCAATTGAAAGCACTCCTCAGAGATATGTCCGTACTCGTGGTGGTAATTGCAGTAGGTGTCGGACACCGGTCGCCTTGGGTTGCCATCAATGTACGGGGGTCGACAAGGAAGTCATTCTCCTCGCATATCTCTAGCGCTCGAAGTTTGTTCACCCGTAGCCTTGGGTTGTGTGCCCGGGGAAGTGGGGTACAGGATAAGGGCGGTCATCCTTTCGAGGGAATACTCTGCGGTCTTGGTTTCCTGGAGGGCTCTTTCTGCGTTCTTGAGGAGGACTTTTGCGCTTCCTGTCCTCGAGCTCCCGGGCATGCAATTCTTCAACTCGAACGTATTTTTCTACCCAGGTCACCAGTTCCTCCACCGTAGTTGGATACTTTTTCACTAGCGACCTGAATAGGTCCTCGTTCCTCAGGCCATGATGGAACACTCCGATAAGCAACTCGGGCGCAGTGTTGGGGACCTCCATTTTCACATGGCTAAAGCACCGAAGGTAGTCTTGTAGGCTTTCCCTCTCGGCTTGCCTTATGTTTAGCAATTTCACCGCGGATGAGGGGCGCCTTCTGCGGCTCGAGAAGTACTTTAGAAAATGGCTGGTGAGGTCTTGGAATCCTTTGATTTCTCCCGGGGGTAATAGGCTGAACCACTGTTGAGCTCCCCTCGATAGGGTCGTCACAAAGAGTCGGCATTTGACGGGGTCGCTCAGTTGGTATAGTGCTGTGTTTCCTTCAAATACGGCCAGATGGTCTTCCGGAGGGCCGGATCCGTCGTACTTTCCCATTTCGAAGGAATGAAACTTTTCGGGCAACGGGGCTGCCAGTACCTCGGGAGAAAAGGGCGAGGCTCGAGGAATGAGTGGCACCTCTGGCGGGTTTGCCAAGTTTCGGAGTTTGCGGATCTCCTCTTTCATTTCTTCCAACTCGGCTGCCCATTGTTCGGTGCGTCTTCTCTTGTTGGCGCATACCCTCGCGAACTCCGGTACTAGGGTGCGGTTTTCATCTTCGCACTCTCCAGTTCCTGATTCGGCGTCGTGTTCTCCATTTGACCTCATTTGGTTATCTTCCCGCTCGGCGTCACGTTCCCTACCTGGTTTGCGCCTGTTGTCTCTCTGATTCCTTTCGACCATCAGCACCCCGACGTCCGTCCCGATCCTCCGGATCTCTTGCATGATCGTGACGAACATCCCGGCAAGATCGGCTGGGTTCGGTCCATTTCCGTCTAGCGACAGCGTGCGTTCTCTTCCGACAACCACCATACTAAATTTCTACTTCAGAGAAACTAGAGTTTCCCACAGAGGGCGCCAAGTTGATGTCGTCAGAAAATGGATCTACCGCGCTAAACGGCCAACGAACTCTTTCCTGCCTTAGCTCCGCCGCAGATTTCGCCTGAAGACTTAGAAACAGGGTGAAGGTGGGGGTCGTTTGCCCTCTTGCCTAGGTCAAGAGGGTGTTTTCCGTATTCCAGGTGTAAGGCATGAAGTGTGTAAAAAAGAGCAGAATAATGGTATGTTAAGTGAGAAATCGATACCTGTTTCGGACGCGCTTTGTGGTATTTATAGGATGACTGCCTGGGGCGATTATTGAGCGTTCTCATCCACGTTCGCTGTTTCTCCGGCCCGGACGTGCCCAGTTTTCCACTTTCCCACGATCACACGTCTTCTGGGCATTCTTAGCCCGCGATGGTTACCTCACGCACGTTCGGCTGGTGTTGGTACGTGGAGAGGGTGGCAGTTTTAGTATCAGAAGGCGAAGTCCCGAAGCTAGGGTTCAGCCCGTGCGTCGGGAAGAACCCCCGAGGGCCTTGCGCTATCCCTTCGTCGGGAGCTTTGTTGCCCGGGCTCCCTACGGATGTCGAGCCTCGGTGACTGGCCCGACGGCTCTTGAGCGGGTTATTCTTCACAAAGTATAAAGATTTAAGCTTCATAGGGGAGTCGGTCTTGTTTGTCCCCGTTGCCCCTGGGGCTCGGGTCGTTTCCTCGGTGGGGTAGCTGGGTTAGTTAGGACGGATCGGTTGTTTTGCCGCGGGGTCAATCAATTTGGTAAATAATTTTAATTTAAAAAGAGAGAATTAAAATAAACAACAGATAAGTTAAATTCAACTAAAATTAAAACGATAATAAAATTGTAATAAAATAGCTAACTAAAATAGAGAAAAAAAATACAACATTAAAGTAACAAGTAAAAAATAAACAAAAAATAGAGAGATAATGTTAAAACTAAAAATAATAATAAATAATAAAAAATACAAAATATTTATTTATTGAAAACTAAAATGTCACTGAAAGTTGACGATAATTCCCGATCTCGTCTCTGTCCAGTTAACGGCGATGCAATCATTCCAGTATATTTGTTAAAAAAATTCGAGACGTGGGACGATTATGTCCTCATTAACTTGGCAGGGATGGTTTTCGTAAAACTTTTAGAGGCATTTTTATCCTTAATATTGTTTTTTCTTTTAATTAAATTTTTAATAAATAAATATACTTTTATTTTTTACTTTTTCTAAATCTTAAATTTATATTTATTTTTAAATTTTAGTTTATTGTTTTACTTTTATTATTATTTATTTTTTACTATTTTTACTTTTTATTTAATTTATAAGTAATATTCTCTTTTTTGAATTTTTTGCTCTAATTGAATATTTTCCTTTTTTGTTTGGAATTTTCCTCACTAACCAAGGACAAAGGAGCTCCGTTACTTCAAATTTTAGGCCTCCAACAAGGAGCCCGGATACTAAGCGAGCGGGCGCTATCACCACGCATCTAAGCGAGCGGGCGCTATAACCACGCATCTAGCGAGCGGGCGCTATAACCACGCATCTAAGCGAGCGCGCGCTATAACCACGAGTTTAAGCGAGCGGGCATTATAACCTCGCGTTCAAGCGAAGCTGGCGCTATAACCAGGGTAAACCAATTATATCCCTAAGACAATACCGCCTTGTTGGAATATACACGTTTTATCATATAATGAAAGGTGCACCATATAATTTAATCGATGCCGAGGGTCGACGGACCTAAGGTGTACCCGACATCAAAGACTGATAGTCTGCGACGTGTGATGATCCCAAAGGCCGACGGGCCGGTGGCTCGACATCAAAGATAATAAATCTACGACGTGATGATGCCCAAAGGGTGTATAAGATGCCGCCGCTGACGGGCTGCGGTGTACAGGACATCAAAGGCTCTCAGTAAGCCTGCGATGTGAATGGTACCTAAAAGCGAAGCTGGCGCTATAACCAGGATAAATCGATGAGGGGATCCCCAGGGTTATAATTTTGTAGACCTAAGTGTCTACCCAGATACTGAAGTCGCTAAGGACAAAGAGAGCCTAGCGCAAAGCGACACCCGAGGACAATGACGCCGGTCATTGCAACCAAGGGCGTGAATTCGTACTTGGCTTACGAATTGATTAAGCAAGCTGACGCTATAACCATGTCACGATAATCATGTCTCAGAAACATCCATCAGGTCTCGCAAAAGAAAATATCATACAATGTGAAAGGGAACTCCGATGTTATCACCAGGATGAAAAAGAGGAGAGGTCTATATAAATGGGATGTCCCAGGGAGCTAGAAGCAACGTGCAGCAGGACCTGGGGATCTCCTTCGAAGTGCAAGAGGAGCTCCGCCATCAGGTCCCGTCAGGTCCCTTCCAGATTCCAAGGACGATGGATGTAACGGCGACGATAAAGCCTAAGGAAAAATGAGCTCCAACAGAGACTCATAAACATATGGGAGTTAAGCTCCCCTAAAATATTGCAGGTCCTAAGATGTCCGGAAAGGCCTTCCACTAAGTCCCAGGACCTCCACATGCTCCTTCGAGAGGCCAACCAAAAAATGAGGACTCTCGGGAGCTTGGGGACCTCATTCAAAGCAATCAAAGATGGCAGCTCTTGAAGATAAGCCAAAGGCACCTCCGTCATACGCGCGGACATCCCACTCTTCCTTCTCCTTAGCGAAGGAGCTCCAAAGATCCTCCTCGCGCTATTTCATAAGAGCTGCATTTTTGTCTTTCCCTCTCCAGGGAGCTCCGCAGTTCCCTCTTGTACTGCTCCACTAACTCTTTCTCGTTAGCTATCTCCAGGTCCGGGATCGATGACTTGGCGGACGATCTGGAAGCTACATGGCCCACCACCTGGGAGATGACCCTCTGAACGTCTGGGAGCACCCAACGACCTAACAAGCTCATCTTTTTACCTCTGTTCGGATGGTCCACAGAAGTAGGGAGCTTATCCTCTGAGGTCCCCATAGATCCCATAAGAGGCTCAGCATATTCACCCCAAGGGGAAGAAGTATGTAACTTCCTTTTTGTTTTTCTTTCTCTGAGGTCCCCAAGGTCCCACAAGTTGTTTTCTGCTAACACCAGAAACATGGACTGTGATGATGGGAACTTCTTGAGCTCCCCTGATAGGGGAAGGAACCGCAGGAACATCCTCCGTCCCTGCAGAAGAAGGAATCTCCTTGCAAACGTCCTTGCAACCAGGACCCAAGGGAGCAATGGAGCTACAGAAGGTGCGCTGGCTTGGGAATCAGCGGGACTTGGGAACTATTCCCGCTCAAAAAACTGAAACAGCGTAAGGGTTTTGGGGTGAGTCCTGGTAAGACCTACCTTGCGATTATTTACTTCATTTACAGCCTGCCTTACAATTTCTACTCTAATTCTCTTTTATCCCAAAAGACAAATTAGAGTAGGGAAGTGGTTGATACGAACATAAATTAGGCAGGCGAAATAATGTGAATTAAGGAAATAATTAGCTTATGATAATTATTAAGAGAACTTAGAGTTTCCTTGAAAAATATAAGGTTAGATTATGAAGGGAGGCTTTTAAGGACCTCCGACAGGTTTTAGGGACCTCCGACAGACTTTAGGGTGCTAATAGGAAAGAAGGGTTCTGGGGACCTCCGACAGATTTAGGAAGCTAACAACAGGTGCTCGGGACCTGAGGAACTACATGGCAGCTCCTGAGGACGAACAAAGCTTCCCTGATACGCCAACAGTGAAAATATATTGTAAAAAGGGTATCCAATGAAGATGCCACGTGTCCGATTGAGAGAGAGCAGCTCCACTGCAAAAAGCTGTCAGCCGACCACTGTTCACTGAAAGGACTGCAGACTGTACAAAGCTGACAGGCAGCCTACACTGTACACAACGGGCCCTATCACCAGGAATTAGGGGACGTAACGCAGACTGCTTGCAGCTCCCCGATGTGATGGAATGCATCCATCCCCAGGAATCTAGGGTCGGACCTACAGGCAATATCCAAGGGCTGGGGACGTAGCTTCAGGCAATATCCAAAGAGCCTCCTATATAAAGGGCACTTCATCATTTTCACAAACAACTGTCATTCCAGCGCTTCTTAACACTTATAATATTCGCTCTCTACATTAAACACATATCTTTGACGTCCCATTAGCTATTTTATTTTGTGTTCTTAAGATAAATGTGAGAGAGTGAGTTGTTGAGTGTGTAAATCATTGAAGTATAATGAAAATAGGTTTTAGAGCGTCCGTGAACGTAGGATCTGCAAAGATCCGAACCAAGTAACTCCTTGTGTCATTTCATTTACGTCTCAACATGTCCCAGCACGTCTGCAACGTCCCAAACACTGCCCATACAGGTCCCCGACGCCGTCCCAACACGCCCCAAATACGTCCAAACACGTCCCAAACACGTCCCTTACAGTTCCTTCATAAATAAGCACCTTACGCACGTCCTTAAACTTTATAATAATTGATTCTCCGGCTATATAAATTTCCCCACACATAAAAATTTTGTTGATTGGGATAGCCCCATATCAAATGGCGCTGTCTGTGGGAAAATTCAGAGTTGAAGGCGTGAGTAATTTTGCCTATGTTGTGTGAAGCTGTGCTTACCGTTTTCTTTTTCTCTTTTCTTCTCCTCATTTCTACTGGGACGAGACAGAAAATGCAAAAAAAATTGAGGGAGGAAGACCCTCTATGGCGAAGTATTTTGAGTTATAACCCGCAGGAGCTGTCGAAGCGCAACTGAAGCTCCTGAGACGTAATGCCATATGCACCACCTTGACCGTGAGGAGGAAAGGATGAAGACCGGACGCTCCCCCTTCGGGACTTAAAAGCCCAGCTCCGTGCTAGCAAGAAGACCCGAAGCTCCCCCTTCGGGACCTAAGAGCCCAGCTCCGCGCTGGCATGAAAACCCGAAGCTCCCCTTCGGGACCTAAGAGCCCAGCTCCGCGCTGGCATGAAGACCCGAATCTCCCCTTCGGGACCCCAGACCCTCCAAATCTCATTCTCTATTACATATTATTGTTGTCATAATAACCGTGCACCGCACTAACAATTTTTTTTGTTTGAAGGACGTGACCGAGACACTTATCCTGACAGAACACCCAAAGGGGCTAGCCGCAGTATCGAAGGTCCGCGCCTCGGTCGCATACGAAGGTTTGCTTTTGAGGACCTCCAAACCAGCTCCATCTGAGCACAAGAAGGCCCACTGGATCTATCAAAGGAGCTCCATACTGGTATGAGAGATCTAAGATGCTAAGGACCGGCGGGTCATACCCTTTCATCGACAAAGGGAGGACGAAGACCTCCACACAACATCAGTAGGTCCAACATTGCTGCACTGGGGGCACCCACCACCATTTTCTCCGTAAAAAATGAGTGCACCAACCAACGGCCTCCATGATGGGAGCTCACTGTGTCGTTGTCCCAAGAGCTCCCTCAGAATTCCATACAGATGTTATGCCAGGAAGAAATAGGCGAGAGACGTGCCCATGGAAAGCCACCTCAACCTCGGGATAGGGAGCTGTTGGGATATCTCCTTAGGATCCTGCAGAACCTCATACCATCATGCAACAACATGGAGGAGATCCTGGCCAGCCGGGAGACATCCCGTGATAAAAAGAGATCTTAGCGGGAACTGCAGGGCCCTCTGAATCTCATTTTCATTTACTTTACCAATATTATTATAAGTACATACATCACACTAACAACTTCTACTGTTTGAAGGACCAAATAGAAGGACCCATCCTCGTATGATGTCTAGGGAGGTCCGTTGGGCATAGCCTCGACCAAGGTCTGAAGGTAGCCAAGAAGGGGCCCGGGGGATCTGTGTCGGCTAAAGGCAAACAACCCCCGCGTCTTCCAGATAGGAGCTAGCTCCATTTAAGGATCCTCCGCGTTGGCACGTGAAGGTCCGTAGGACCTCGAAGGGAGCTCTGCATTGCCACCAGCTCCGCACTAGCACCCGAAAGCCCAATCTCCTTTCCGGTAGCAAAGTCCCTAAGCTTCTGATAGGGATCTATAGCCTTAGCTACGCACCTGCATAAAAGATCCAAATAACCGCAGCGCCTGAAAACTTGAGGGAGATTAAACCTGAGCTCCATGCTGACACATAAAGCTCTGCTGGAAGACAATCCCAGCTCCCCTCTAGCAAAGATCCGCAAGACCTCAAAGCCCAGCTCCTCGCTGGTAATATCCGTGGGACCTAAGAGACAGCTCTGTGCTAGCGCGCAGACCCGAATCTCCACATTTGGGACCTGCAAATCCAACTCCGCGCTGGTCTGAGGAGCCTAGTTACCACATTTGCCAATTCCGCGACAACGCTGATCCACGGGAGACATCCCGTATTGATAAGGCTCTTAGCCGAAATTCTAGGGCCCTCTAAACCTTATTCTCATTTGTATCATCGATATCATAATAAATACATGCATCATACTAACGACTGTTATTATTTGAAGGATGAAATCGAAGTGCCCCCTAGTGGGACAAGTAAGAAAGTTCCTGACCGTGGCATCAACCAAGGTCGAGGAGTCTGGGGGATCTGTGCCAATAAAGGCTCACATCCCTATAGGAGCTACAGGGCAGAGGAATTCCAATTTCCAGCAGAGCCCAAAATTGTTCATTTGAGCAGTCGAAGGTCCGAGCCTCTGGAGACCTGGAGCCAGGGACCTCATCATTAACCAATGACAAAGGAGCTCCGTTACTTCAAATTTAAGGCCTCCAACAAGGAGCTTTGATACTAAGCGAGCGGGCGCTATCACCACGCATCTAAGCGAGCGGACGCTATAACCACGCGATTAAGCGAGCGGGCGTTATAACCACGCGTTCAAGTGAAGCCGGCGCTATAACCAGGGCAAACTAATTATATCCCTAAGAAAATACCTTGTCGGAATATACACGTTTTATCAATGAAAGGTGCACCATATAATATAATCGATGCCGAGGGTCGACGGACCTAAGGTGTACCCGTCATCAAAGACTGATAGTCTGCGACGTGTGATGATCCCAAAGGCCGACGGGCCGGCGGCGTACTCGACATCAAAGATAATAAATCCACGACGTGATGATGCCCAAAGGGTGTACAAGATGCCGCCGCTGACGGGCTGCGGTGTACAGGACATCAAAGGCTCTCAATAAGCCTGCGACGTGAATGGTACCTAAAAGTGAAGCTGGCGCTAATAGGATAAATCGATGAGGGGTCCCTGGGGTTATAATTTTGTAGACCTAAGTGTCTACCCAGATACTGAACTCGCTAAGGACAAAGAGAGCCTAGCGCAAAGCGACACCCGAGGACAATGACGACGGTCATTGCAACCAAGGGCGTGAATTCGTACTTGGCTTACGAATTGAATAAGCAAGCTGACGCTATAACCATGCCACGATAATGATGTCCCGGAAACATCCATCAGGTCCCGCAAAAGAAAATATAATACAAGGAGAAAGGGAACTCCGATGCTATCACCATGATGAAAAAGAGGAGAGATCTATATAAATGGGATGTCCCAGGGAGCTAGAAGCAACGTGCAGCAGGACCTGGGGATCTCCTTCGAAGTGCAAGAGGAGCTCCGCCATCAGGTCTCGTCAGGTCCCTTCTAGATTCCAAGGATGATGGATGCAACGGTGATGATAAAGCCTAAGAAAAAACGAGCTCCAACAGAGACACATAAACATAGGGGCTCCCCTAAAACATTGCATGTCCTAAGATGTTCAGAAAGGCCTTCAACTAAGTCCCCTGAGGAGCTGGAGATGACGTCTGGGAGATCATAGCATGGGCCAGGACCTCTACATGCTCCTTCGAGACGCCAACCCGGAGACGAGGACTCTCGGGAGCTTGGGGACCTCATTCAAAGCAATCAATGATGGCCTCTCTTGATAAGCCAAATGCACCTCCATCATACGCGCGGACATCCCACTCTTCCTTCTCCTTAGCGAAGGAGCTCCAGAGATCCTCCTCGCGCTATTTCATAAGAGCTGCATTTTTGTCTTTTCCTCTCCAGGGAGCTCCGCAGTTCCCTCTTATGCTGCTCCACTAACTCTGTCTCGTTAGCTATCTCCAGGTCCGGGATCGATGACTTGGCGGACGATCTGGAAGCTACGTGGCCCACCACCTGGGAGATGACCCTCTGGACGTCTGGGAGCACCCAACGACCTAACAAGCTCATCTTTTCACCCCTGTTTGGATGGTCCACAGAAGTAGGGAGCTTATCCTCTGAGGTCCCCATAGGTCCCATAAGAGGCTCAGCATATTCACCCCAAGGGGAAGAAGGACGTAACTTCCTTTTTGTTTTTCTTTCTCTGAGGTCCCCATAGGTCCCACAAGTTGTTTTTCTGCTAACACCAAAAACAGGGACTGTGATGACGGGAACTTCTTGAGCTCCCCTGATAGGGGAAGGAACCGCAGGAACATCCGCCGTCATTTACAGTTTGCCTTACAATTTTTACTCTAATTCACTTTTGTCCCAAAAGACAAATTAGAGTAGGGGAGTGGTTGATACGGACATAAATTAGGCAGGCGAAATAATGAGAATTAAGGCGAAATAATGAGAATTAAGGAAATAATTAGCTTATGATAATTATTAAGAAAACTTAGAGTTTCCTTGAAAAATATAAGATTAGATTATAGGGAGGCTTTTAGGGACCTCCGACAGGTTTTAGGGACCTCCGACAGACTTTAGGGAGCTAAGAATAGAAAAGAAGGGTTCAGGGGACCTCCGACAGATTTTAGGAAGATAACAACAAGTGCTCGGGACCTGAGGAACTACATGGCAACTCCTGAGGACGAACAAAGCTTACCTGATACGCCAACAGTGAAAAGATATTGTAAAAAGAGTATCCAATGAAGATGCCACGTGTCCGATTGAGAGAGGGCAGCTCCACTGCAACAGGCTGTCAGCCGACCACTGTTCACTGAAAGGACTGTAGACTGTACAAAGCTGACAGACAGCCTACATTGTACACAAAGGGCCCTATCACCAGGAATTAGGGGACGTAACGCAGACTGTTTACAGCTCTCCGATGTGATGGAATGCATCCCATCCCCAAGATTCTAGGGTCGGACCTTCAGGGAATATCCAAGGGCCGAGGACGTACCTTCAGGCAATATCCAAAGAGCCTCCTATATAAAGGGGACTTCATCATTTTCACAAACAACTCTCATTCCAACGCTTCTTAACACTTATAATATTCTCTCTCTACATTAAACACATATCTTTGACGTCCCATTAGCTATTTTGATAAGTGTTCTTAAGATAAATATGAGAGAGTGAGTTGTTTGAGTGTGTAAATCATTGAAGCATAATGAAAAGAGGTTTTAGCGTCCGTGGACGTAGGATCTGCAAAGATCCGAACCACGTAACTCCTTGTGTCATTTCATTTACGTCTCAACATGTCCCAGCACATCCCCAACGACCCAAACACTGCCCAGACAGGTCCCCGACACCTCAAATACGTCCCAACACGCCCCAAATACGTCTCAACACGTCCCTTAGAGTTCCTTTATAATAATCGATTCTCCGGCAATATAAATTTCCCCACACATAAAAATTTTGTTGATTGGGATAGCCCCATATCAAAGGTACAATAAACAAC
Source organism: Craterostigma plantagineum (assembly GCA_027422505.1). Taxonomy (NCBI): domain Eukaryota; kingdom Viridiplantae; phylum Streptophyta; class Magnoliopsida; order Lamiales; family Linderniaceae; genus Craterostigma; species Craterostigma plantagineum. Next base: position 4,055,039 of record JAPQWV010000062.1, on the reverse strand, counting down.
AACATGGTACGCTAAACACAAAATGATACACTATATTAACTGCCTTAAAATTCCAATTATAAATAAAAAATTATCCTCAGCTTTGGTATCTGACAAAAATATGACTAATAACAGAACATGACATAACTAAAATAATGTTTGTTATGCATGTTTTTTCTTTGGTATGATAAGTAACTAGAGATGGGCATTCGGTTCGGACATACAAGTGATCGGATTCAGGTAGTTCGGGTCGGGTAGTTTGGATTATTTGTCGTGTATCGGGTTAGCCGATACCTGACAATTATTTTGGGTCGGTATTCGGGTAGTAACTTACTACCCGATCGGGTATTCAGGCACCCGACATATTATTTTTTTAAAAAAATTAGGTTTTGTACATAAACATTAAAATATATGATTACATATTTAGATATCAATTTCTAACTTGAGTGATGTTAAAGTTTTAAATAATATTACAACTAATTTCTTATTTTATATCAATGTATAATCATTATAAAAATTTAAAATATAATCTCAAAATTTTATAAATAAACATATAAAAATTAGGGGATTCAACACTTAAATACCTACATCAATAAAATTTATACAGTTCAGTCCCTAGTCAGATGAATTTTTAAACTAGGTACCTAGTTGAATTTTATTTTACTGATAGGTACCTAACTGACGGATTTACCCCTACTGAAACTGCTTATTTACATCTTTTACCTGCTTTTCTTATTTCACGTTCGTTCCTCCATTAAAAAAAAACTGCACACCCATCTTCCAAATCGCGCGATTAAATCCCAGAAATCGACCGCTTTTCCCTTCGTTCGTAGCGGTATTGCCCTCTGTCTACTCGTTATTGCCCATCTGAAATCGTTAGGTAAGTAAATCGAGTATTTCCGTTTCGTTGGTTTCATTTCCGATATTTCCGTATGTGGTTTTGCCGTAACTCGTTGTGTTTAAGCAATTTCGGTTAGTGTTCATATGGTCTGTGGTTTTGCTGCATGTTTTTGGAATGAGATTGATTTGTTGTTCAATTAGGGTTTTTTGTGCGTGTTCAGATGGATGGTTAGTGCTCGATTTGGGTTTTTTGGAATGTGTCGATTTTGGGTAAATCGAATGGGTCGATTTAGGGTTTTTCGAATTGGGTCAATTAGTTTTGGTACTACATTATCACTGCTTTTGGTACTTAATGTTTGAGAAAACTGGTACCCCCTGTGTGAATAAAATGGTACTACTTGTTAACTGGTTACCTTGAATGGGGTCAATTTGTTTTGGTACTACATTATGACTGAATCTGGTACCCTCTGTTTGGGCGAATTGGTACTCCTTGTGTGAATAAAATGGTACTGCGTGTTGACAGTGGTTTTTCAGAATGGGGTCAATTTTTTTAGTACTACATTATCACTGCGTTTGGTAACCTCTGTTTGGCCAAATTGGTATCGCTTGTGTGAATAAAATGGTACTACTTGTTAACTGGTTACCTTGAATGGGGTCAATCTGTTTTGGTACTACATTATGACTGAATTTGGTACCCTCTGTCTGGGAAAATTGGTACTCGTGTGAATAAAATGGTACTGCTTGTTAGCAGTGGGTTTTTCGAAAATGGTATCAATTTTTTTGGTACTACATTATCACTGCATTTGGTACCCTCTGTTAGGGTAAATTGGTACCCCTTTGTGTGAACAAAATAGTACTGCTTGTTAACAGTGGGTTTTTCGAAGATGGTGTCAATTTTTTTTTTGGTACTACATTATCACTGCATTTGGTACCCTCTGTTTGGCCAAATTGGTACCCCTTGTGTGAATAAAATGGTACTACTTGTTAACAGTTTTAGTTTTTTGCAGAAATGCCTCCGCGGAACAAATTTGAGCTGTCTTCCAGGTGCCATCCTACGCTCTTTCGATCTACCATTAGCAATTTGAAGGGTAGCATGACCCCTGATCAAAAAGAAGCTCTAAGAAGGTCCCCGTTTCTTTTTTTTAGATATGCCTAAGATGTCGCACTACGTGTTGACGCCTGTGAATACAGGTAACCACTGGGGAGTGCTCGTCTACAAGGTGAACGAGAGAAAGTTCTACGTTCAGGATCCGATGGCCTCGCATAAGATGACCTGGGCCGCTAGAGCCTTCGTAAGTCTTAACATTGGGCATATTTCGTCAACGTTCGGGTATGCGTTAATATCGTTTTTGATTTGTGCAGGCTGATTTTCTGATGAAGTATTGGTCATTGAAGTACGATTATCAATGTAAGAAGACCGTGGATCCGCTGTTCAACAGGCCCCAATTTGGCGACGTAGACTGCGGTGTGCACGCATATTTGACCATAGAGGAGTACGTTGTCGACACCCCAGAGTTCGAGAAGTATGGTAAAGAAGTCAGCATGGATGTCTATCATGCTTCTATGGCTGCTCGCATTTTACGTGACGAGCGTAGTTGTATGTTAGATCTTTTTCACTAAGTTTCTGGGATATGCTGTTAGACTCTTTGGAGACTCTTGTTTAGTTTGGTTAACTTATTTTGAGTTGGGGATGGGACTATATGGAGACCTTTTGGTTGGTTATGTTGGTTTTATTTTGTGCATGGACGGTTGTTGCCAAGTGTGTGCTGTGTTGTGTTGTTCTATGACTGTCCGTAATTTATGCAGGTTAACATATGTTATTGTATGACCGTATCTAATACTTTACGTATAGAGTACCAGAATATGCAGGTTAACCGTACCATTACGTAAATATATGGCGTACCACAAATAACAGACATAAAGTAACTTGTCTTTCATCTTACCGTACCATATCGCTTAACTATAGAGTACCGTAATATGGAGGTTAACCGTACCATTACGTAAATATATACCATACCTTATATATCGCACATGAAGTACCTTATCTGTTGTACACTAAGGTACCTTGTGATTTACAGAAGGTACCTTATCATTTACATATATAGTACCATAACCTGCATGTTGATCGTATCCAGAATTATACATATACAGTACCCAGATATGAAAGTATATCGTACCATTTGTTATACGATCGAAAAATGAATACATTCCTAATCGAATCGCGTTGTCCTGCGTGATTTTGAAAATACCGAACAATAACGAAATGAAAAAAAAAAAAGAAAGCCTAATGCACCGAATTCGCAGATGTAGCACTCACCAAATTATTCAAATTATGTTGTAGATGTTCTTGCTTGTATCCTTATACTATAATGAATCTTGGTATTTTAAGATTTAATTCATGCGTGCGGGGCTTAATGCACCGAATTTGATCTAAAACGTATCTAATACTATATATTATTGGTCTACGGTGGTTCGAGATGAAAAAGTAATTCGATCGACCTCGAAAAATACTAACCCTAGTATGACGTATCATATATATAAACGACGCCGTACCTTAAATATCTTTGTAGGGGTACCTGTTGTTTTGTTTAAAGCGTACCAACTCAGCCACGGTTGCAGTACCCAAAATTACTGATGACATGAAACATTTTAGGAAAGCCACCGACATGTCAGATGAGCTGACTTTTATTATTTAATACCTTGTATGTCAGACTCTGACCAACTCATGACTGAAAATGTCAGAAATCTCGTCAATCATGACTGAAAGATGTCAGAAAAGTGTGTAATCATTACTGAAAAAGTCAGAAAATGTCTAATCCTTTATCCACATGAACACTTGCTGAAATCCTTCGTTTGTGACGGAATATAGTCAAGGCTTAAATACCATTTGTTACTTTAATTTATACGGTACCTACTTCTGAAACGATACAGTACCCTATGTCGTACACTTACAGTAGCAAATAGGAATGTATTACCGTACCAAACTTGCATATGGTAGGGTACCAAACTAGCATTCATCACAGTACCAAATTTACATATATTACGGTGCCAAATGTGCATACAGTAGCAAATTGGTTTCTTTTAGGGTACCAAACTTGCATGTCGTAGGGTACCGAACTTGCAAGTCGTAGGGTACCAAAATGGCATTTATTACAGTTCCAGATAGGCATAGGTTACGGTACCAAACATGCATGCCGTAGGGTACCAAACTGGCATATATTACAGTACCAAACAGGCATATCTTAACGAACCAAACTTGCATATCTTATGGTACCAAAATGGCATGTATTACAGTAACAAATTTACATATATTACGGTGCCAAATGTGCATACATTAGCAAAAGTGCATATATTACTGTACCAAAATGGCATTCATTACAGTACCAAATTTACATATAATACCGTACCAAATTTAGAAATCTTACTGTACCAAACTGGCATATATTACAGTACCAAATTTACATATATTACGTTACCAAAAGTGCATATATTACTGTACCGAACTGGCAGGCATTACAGTACCAAATTTACATATAGTACCGTACCAAATGTGCATATCTTACTGTACCAAACTGGCAGTCTATTACAGTACCAAATTTAGACAAAAATAATGAGTCATATCCTATTGACACATTTGAACAAAACAATGACGTATTGGCATCATTTAGACAAAAAGAATAAGCCAATACCATACAAAAGACCACCGAAAAAGGTTACGGGACAAAAGCAAAAAGAAAATACATGGAAAATACGGATGCTACGTCGTTACGGCTTCTGTAAAAGTACGGTGATTATGTCCGTATTTCCCACATATTTTACACTTGTTGGATCTTCTATCTACCTGAGATGGAATCCACCGTGTCTTTCGGCGACAGGGGAGAACGCGGATGTCCGGATCACGAATAAAATTCCTATCATCGGTTTGAGCATTCATCTCGTGAGTCGGAATAGGGTTGATGATCGACAAATGTGCATAAATCGTAAAAAGAATGTCTCATAGTCCGCCACCAAACGAATTTACAGACGCCATATTTTCAGATACTATGGCAACCTGTATAAATGGTACGGTATATATTTTAGATTGGTACTGCATAACTGGACATTTTGGTAACGTATACACATGTTACTTGGTACGTGATATAAATACACAAAGATACTACAGAACATAAATGTCCAATCGGACTGTGTCGCATAATGTATTTTAGGTACGGTATAACAACATACAATGGTACGTAATATTCATAGGAAATGGTACGTCGTAACAGTTACATAAAAGAAAACCGAAATCTCGATGGATTGGCCTCAATAACTATCAAATCCTAACATTCCACTCTTATATGGAGCTCTTGGATCGCATTGAGCTCCCGGATTTGGGATAAACCTTGAACAAACGCCCAAAATCGATTAACCAAACCCTAACCAAAAGAAAAGCTTACCTGACAAAATCAACCACCAAAATCGAGAACCCAACGTTCCAGAGGCTCTTCGATCCTTGTCCGGCGCCAGCACGAGCAGAAGGAGTTGGTCGGCAAGAATATCGTCGTCGACGGCGAGCTGAAGCTCGATTTTTGCAGAGAAAAAAAAAGCTGAAATGAAATTCTAAATCATTTAATAAGGGTATTTTGGTAATCTTAGGTAATTAGGTACCTAAGTGTAAAATTTTTATTCAACTAGGTACCTAGCTGTAAAAGATGTCTGACAAGATACCTAAGTGGCTGATAAGTTTTCTACTGGGGATTTATGTGTAGATTCCCGTAAAAATTATGAATATATTATATTTGTTAAAAAAACCTATTCAAATATTAAGTGATATTCAATGTATGGATATTTGATATGTATATTGAATTATAATATTTTTAATCATAATTTCAAGTAAAAAATCGGGTACAGGAACCCAAAATATGCCCGTCAAGCGGGTACCCATCTTAGATCGGGTACCCGATACCCGACTACCCCACTTGATGCCCACCTCTAACCGTAACAGTGGTAAAGGAGGTAAGATAACTGATTGTGCAAGGTACTTTACGGCATTAAAATGGTATAGTATATTAAGAGCCGTAAAAAAGATATCAAAATACACAAAAAAGGCAAGTCTGGAACAAAACAACCAATATAGAAGAGGGTTTTTTTCTCCCCTTCTGCCATGGCGAGGAAGAGGAAAACAACCAAACAGAGGGCAACGTCGGTCGTGGAGATGGTGTCGCCCCTATCATCGGTGAAATCAGTGATGACGATGTTGTGGACACTAGGCGAGACTCGAATTTGAAAGCAGGAATTGCGCAATCGAAATTAGGTACTGTTCCATTGGTGCCAATTTCTGCAACTCAATCTCCTGTATCTCTGAGGGGCAAGGAGGCAGTAGCGAAGGAATGGCCGACTCTGGAGGAGTCAGTTGGGCGATCAGCTACTCCGAGCAAGTCTCCTACGCTACCAAATCAATGGATGAAATCAGTGCGGAAATGCTACAAAAGCAGGACGAGCGCCTTGAATATATTGAACCGATCACTGAGGGAGGTATTGAAATTGGTACAGTCGAAGTTGCTGAGATTAAGGATGAGTTAGAACATTGGAATTCAGCTGTGTTATGCCATGTGCTTGGGTCCAATCCACCTTACAATGTTATGTCAGGATTTCTGAAGCGCAAATGGGATTAATTAGGGCTAGTAAACATATGGCAGGTGTGGCGGGGGTTATTCTTAGCCAGATTTGAGAGTGTGGCGGTGAGGGCAAAATTCTGCAAACACATATTCTACATTTTGATAGGAAGCCTGTGGTTCTCGCTCCTTGGACTGAAGACACACAGCTTAACAAAGTTGGGGTTGAAAGCGTCCCAATTTGGATTCATTTACCTCAGCTAGAATTGAAGTATTGGGGTATCAGGACATTAAGCCGGCTAGCTAGTCTACTTGAGAAACCTATCATGACTGATAGCTATACAAAGAGGAAGGAAAGAATTCATTATGCCAGGGTCCTCGTGGAGGTGAATCTAAGCAAACCTCTAAAATTTATAAATGAAAAAGGGCAACTCATGGAACAACCAGTCCATTATGAATGGAAACCAGTGCTGTGCTCCAAGTGTGGGAAGTATGGGCATGAGGAATCCATTTGAAGGAAGGATATCAAAAGAGTCTGGCAGCCTGTTGGGAAAGCAGGGATAACACCTCCACAGACTGACAGATCCTCTGTTCAACCTATTCCTAATGTGCCTGGGAATATTGTGACAGGGACTTAACCTACCCAGCCTTCTGTTCAGAAAGGAAAGAAAATAGTAATAGGACAATCTTCCCAACCCCTGTTCAGGCTGTGGGAGATGTGCTAAGTGGTGTTCTTGGTCTGACATTGTACAAATGGAAGAGCAGATACAGCAGTCTGGTCCATGGGGGTCCCTTCCAAGCAGAGGGTCCATGGCTGAGATCATGGATAAGTCTGCTATATGGAACATTAGGGGCCTAAATGGCCCTGTGAAGCAGAGAGAGATTACTCTCTTGTGTAGTAAATATGGTATTAACCTCTTATGTCTTCTGGAAACTAAACTCAAAGAAGGGAATATGGATTTGGTTCTAAGCAGAATCTGTTGTGGGTGGGATTTTTGTCACAATTTAAGTAATCATCCAAATGGGAGGATTGTGGTCCTGTGGAGAGGAGGGGTTGTCATGGAATTAATTTCCAATTCTGACCAACATATGCACTTCAAACTATTGGATAATAACACACTAGTCTCCTACCTTACTGTAGTGTATGGTCACAATGAACCTTCTGCAAGGAAACGGCTGTGGGATATCATTTTGCAAATTGGTCTGAACATGAGTGAACCATGGCTGATTTGGGGTGATTTTAACAATAATAGGGGCTTTGAAGACAGAATAGGAGGGGCTGCTGTCCTTGCCAATGAATTTGTTGATTTCAACTCCTGTGTTCACCAGTGTCAATTAGAGGAAATTCGAAGAACTGGTTGTCACTTCACATGGTCTAATAAGCAATGTCCAACCCAAAGGATTTGGAGCAGAATTGATTGGGCTCTAGCTAACATGCCTTGGGCTCTCTAAATTTAGCAACTATATAGCTTACTTCCTGAAGGAGGGTGTGTCTGATCACAGTCCTATCTTGTTAAGGGATATGGGAAGACCTGCAACTCAGAAAAGGCCTTTTAAATATTTTAACATGTGGAGCATGACCCCAGAATTTCTGGAAAATGTGAAGCAGACATGGACCAGGAATTCAGGTTCTTGCATAAGGAGTGTCTGTGATAATCTGTTGAGACTTCGAGGTCCTCTTCAAGCCCTGAATAGATCAACCTTTGCAAATATTGTGAACAGGACATGAGTTGTTCAGCGCCTGCTAGAGGACTTTCAACAAGCTCTGCATCAAGACCCCTTGAATGCTGACCTGATTGCCAAGGAGGAAGCTGTCAGGTTGGAATATAATTTTCTGAGTGCAGCAAGTATCAGATTCCTTAAACAGAAGGCTAAGTCTAGATGGTTGGAACATGGTGACCAAAACTCTGCTTATTTTCATGCTACGATAAAGCTGAGAACATATAGAAATAGAGTCTCATCCATACTCGATCAAAATGGGATTCCTATTGTGGATAGGAGGAATTCAGCAGCACTTTGTTGAGTATTACAAGGAACTGCTTGGCAAGAAGAAGACTGGTTTGCAGCATTGATCAGAGAGTTGCTAAGATAGGCTATACTCTTAACCTTGAGGATCAAATCTCTCTTATACAACCCTTTGACAGAACTGAGATACTAGCTATGATAAGGATATCCATGATGATGCTGCCCCGAGACCAGATATATAGCAGTGGTTTTTTAAGCAAGCTTGGAGTGTGGTGGGAGAGCAAATTACTGATGCTATCTTGGATTTTTTTAACTCACGAAAATTATTCCCTAGCTTGAATTCCACAGTTTTCTGTCTCATTCCCAAGACCTCTAGTCCAGAATCAGCCCATGATTTTAGACCTATTGCCTGTTGTAATACAATCTATACGTGTATATCTAAACTGCTTGTGGTCGACTCAAGAAGCTGTTGCCCAAAATCATTCATGCAAATCAGAATGCTTTCGTGGAAGGGACATCGATCGTGCATAATATTCTATTGTGCCAGGATCTACTTTGAATGTATAACAGGAAAAATGCATCATCGAGAGTTCTTATGAAAGTGGATATCAGAAAAGCGTACGACTCTTTGGACTGGGATTTTCTTCAACAGTGGCTCTATTTACGAACTTCCCCGTGAAGTTTGTTGCCTGGATAATGGAGTGTGTAAAAACTGTCTCATATTCTATTTCGTTTAATGGGATTCAATCTATCAGATTTAAGGCTGCTAGAGGCCTTAGACAGGGGGATCCAATTTCCCCATTGTTGTTTGTGCTTGTGATGGAATACCTAACTCGAAAGCTGCAAATCTCTGCTTTCAACCCTCTGTTCAGGTTTCATCCGTTGTGTAAACAAATCAGATTGGTTAACCTTCGTTTTGCTGACGACTTAATGATTTTTTGCAAAGGTAAACCTCAGGCAGTCCGAGTGATTAGGAGGACTTAGATCACTTCAAAATGGTGTCTGGTCTAGAGGCCAATAAGAAGAAATCCAACATTTATATGGCTGGTGTTACTCCTAGATGTAGGGAGCAGATTCTGCAAATTACTGGTTTCCAGGCAGGGGTTTATCCCATGAGATATCTAGGTGTGCCCGTATCCCCCACCGAATGGAGTCGTAGCTCTTGTCAAGCCTTGGTGGAGTAGATCACCTCTAGAATTCATTGCTGGGAATCAAGAAACCTTTCCTATGCAGGGAGACTTTGTCTCATCAACTCTATTCTATTGGCTACACATGGGTTTTGGGGTGCTATTTTCCTTCTACCTTTTGCTGTTTCCAAGGAGGTTGACAGACTTTGTAAGGACTTCTTGTGGGGAAAGAAGATGAATGGTAAATCTATGCCTCTGGTAAGCTGGGATCAGGTCTGCCGAGCAAAGAGCAAAGGGGGTCTTAGCTTGCGAGATTGTGTGACATGGAAGCAAGCTCTTGCCGTAAAGCAAATTTGGGATATCACTTTGGATGTAGAGTCTCTTTGGATCAAATGGATCAATGCCATTTATCTGAAAGGTGTGGGTTTCTGGGAGTACAAACCTGCGGCAGATACTAGCTGGCATTGGAGAAGCTGCATAGGTTAAAAGAAAAGTTTCGAGAAGGCTTTGTGGGGAAAAAGTGGACTCCATCTGGGGATGGACAATATTCAGTTGGCTCAGGGTATTTGTGGCTCAAAGGTGACAGTCCAGCCTTTCAGCTTAGCAGGGCTATCTGGAACAAATTTAATATTCCTAAACACTCGTTTATGCTATGGATCCTACTGCAGAAATGCCTGCTAACATTTGATAGATTACACAATTGGGGTTTGTCAATTGACAATAATACTTGTAGGTTGTGTGGTGTTATGGATGAAACAATTGAGCATTTGTTCCTAAGCTGCCATTTTAGCCAGCAGTTGGTTATCATAATCTCGACTTGGTTGAATATTAAGGTTCCATTTCTATCTTTTGTTGACTTATCTGAATGGATGCTGTCTGTGGGGGGGTAAAAGACAGGTGCAGACAAGTATTAGTACAGCGTGCTATGCAGCTATGTTTTACCACATTTGGGGGGAGCGGAATAGAAGAGTGGATGATATGGGGTCGCTTTCAGTGGAGCAGATTGCTAGGGTTATCATAGAAGAGATGAAATGGAGAATCAAGTCTGTGTGTCAGAAGAAGTGTGCGAGTTGTGATGCTACATTTGCTCGTGTCTGTTTATTTCCGGTTTAAATAGTCTTGTCTTGTCTGAGTATGTGAACGGTGTAAAAACTCGTTGAGGTTGTGGTAAATGAATATGATCATTCTACCAAAAAAAACTCTGGAACAAAAGTTGACATGCCAAAATTACTTCAGTATATGCTAGAAATCTGACAAATAACTGTATCTGACATACCGATGATAGAAGTTCGAAAAACTTCCCATGTTAGAAAGTATATAATGTCGGATTTTGTCTTTCTTAATTTTGGTACGGTAAACTAACAAATTCGGTACATTATATATCCACAATAAGATACAGTCACAAACTGCTTTAAAATACACCATAGACAATATTTGCAACTTACTAGGATAAGCATTTTTCGTGGTAATCCGAATTATTTGACCATATTTTATATATGTATAACGTTATATATTTCACTTTATATCCTAACTGGGTAGCTCGTACATTAATGATTTTATATTACAAATCCCATGTTTCACTAGAATATGATAAATAATATGAGAACAACTTACTACAACATAATAGGGATGATTATGAATTGAAAACGTTCAATTGATTATAGATGTTTTGTGACAATCCTCATTTCTAATTAGGATATGGCGGGTTTCTGCAACCTAAGCAGCGGAAGGCCCGTCTAACAAAAACTCTTTCCTAAATTAATATATATTACAACGATCGTTGTTTACAAAGTCATATTTATACATAGGTTGTAGCCCCAAAATATCAAAATGCCAGAACCCTAAGGTCGCTCCGCATGTCTTCATCCATATAGAGCCTCGCCCTCAAAAGACCGCGAAGTCACCCCCGTCAGCCCGCCTTAGTCACGACGCGTATCGACGTCGAACTTAGTACCTACAACACGTAAACCCTGAGCTATCTCTCAGTAGGTGAAAATATGCGTTTATGCAAAACGTGCGCTCGACCTCGTCCCAAACATCTCACGATATGCACACTCAACTCTTCTCTAGTCATCACGACCTATCATATCTCAACACATCCCACGACTCGACACCATGTGCGCTCGCGTGGCCTACTCAGGTCTCTATCGCTAGAGTCGCCCTTTCCCGAGTGTGCACAAAATGTGAAATCAGGGATTTGCGCTCGAGTGGCCTACTCAGGTCTCTCTCGTTAGAGTCGCCCCTCCCTGAGTTTCCCTCTGCTCCCACAGTTATCTACACTGGTAGCACTCTTTTTACCCCACTCATTGATATATCAAGCGTTATTGTTTCATACGGTACTCAACTCTCTCGCACTGAATCAGTATGCAAGTACATTGCAAATGATGTGTATATAACGTGCAAGTTTTGAAAATTGACTTGGTTTCGAAAATAATTTTCCGAAGCCTTTGTTTCGAAAATCGACCGGTTTCGAAAATTATTTTCGAAAGACCTTGTTTCGAAATTTCAACCCGTTTATTAAACAAGTTGAATCCAAATGTGACTCAACCCGATCTATTTACCGTCGCGAAAATCTTCACGTTGGCCTTCAACTAAAATTCGTCTTCCACGGCAGCGAGTTACTTTACTTCTGATGGTGGGTATCGTCGAACAAACTTCGAAGCCACCGAGAAAAAATAGTAAAGAAAGATGTCACCGTCCCTCTTCCTTCTCAAGTCAACTATTTCCTACTATACTTACCAGTGGATGCTTATCCTCTTCCTAAAGTCCCAATCTTTCATTGCAGCTAACATCGAATTTACTAGAATAGAATGGTTCTGTTCTGAAAGAACGATCCAAACTTCGGATATCTTTATCAGTGTGTGTGCGTGTGCGTGCGCGCGCAAATACCGCTCTCTGATATCTGCGGTTGTTTTATTGTGCAGAAGAGTTGACCCAGCTGCAAATTGCCTTAAAAGATCTTAGTAGTTGCCAAACATGGCTGATGAGAAGATTGGAATAGCCAAAGATGTCACTGAAGTAAGTCCTTTTTACGGTTTATCTGCTTTTTTCATTTTTTGTGGTCTATCTATCTATATCATCTTTAATTTCTGGACTTATGTAGTTGATCGGTAAAACGCCAATGGTGTACTTAAACAATATAGTCGATGGCTGTTTCGCACGCATAGCAGCAAAGATCGAGTCGATGGAGCCTTGCTCAAGTGTCAAAGATAGGTGAAACTTCCATTTCACTATAAGCTAAGTATATGCACCCTATGTGTTTGTTACAAGTGTAACTATAGAAATTTTTTTCTTTGCATATTCTCGTTTGGTTTTGTTCTTTGTTTGCTCTTCTGGGATATCCTTTTTCATTTATTTTATCCAACCCGTAATCTTAAGCCCGTGCAAAAATGTGTCTATTTACAAGTAAAAGATAATTTATGTGAGGTGATTTATAGAATGTTTCTGCTATGATTATGTGAGGTGATTTCTAGCGTTTTGTTAGGATTGCTTATAGTATGATCGCGGATGCTGAAGCAAAAGGCCTTATCACGCCTGGAAAGGTAAAATAAAAGCACTCATCAATACATATTGATCATTCATTGGCACCTCAACAACGTGTAGGACAGAAGAAAAAAAAAACAATCTTGAAGCATGTTCGAAATAATGGTATCATTTGGTTATTTTAATTTATTTTTTTCTATTTCCTCTATAACCCAAATGAAGACTGTCCTCGTCGAACCCACAAGTGGTAATACTGGGATTGGGTTGGCATTCATAGCAGCTATCAAGGGCTACAAGCTCATTGTGGTCATGCCCAATTCTTACAGCGTAGAACGAAGAATCGTTCTTCTTGCATTTGGCGCAAAGGTTGTGCTCACCGATGTTAATAAAGGCGTGCAAGGCGTGTTCGATAAGGCCGAGCAGATAAGAGATGAAATGCCCGATTCTTACATACTTCAACAGTTCGAAAATCCCGCTAATCCAAGTGTAACTAATAATCACTCTATACCTATTTTTCTTGCTTTCTTTTATTGTGTAGATAAGTCTTACAACGATAAAATGTTAATGAATGGGGCAGATACACTATGAGACAACTGGGCCCGAGATATGGAGAGGAACGCGTGGGAAAGTTGATGCTTTTGTTTCTGGGATTGGTACAGGTGGCACTATAACTGGCGCAGGGAAATGTCTGAAGGAGCAAAATCCCGATATAAAGGTCAGATTTTTTCATGGTTCACTGAGACTTACGCCTCGTTAATTTCTGCTCTTACATATTTTCTTATCCTTATATCCATCCTTCAGTTATATGGTGTTGAACCTGTGGAGAGTGCTGTTCTTTCAGGAGGAAAACCAGGTTGGTATTGGTTTGATATTCTTTCTATTTCGTTCGACTTGTAAAGATGACCTTTCTACATACCTGAATTATTGTCAGTAAATAAATAAAATATATAAGATCTGTACTCTTACAGCGGGCGGTTTAGTTCAGTTATCTTGTTCTAACTTTGTTTTTAAAACTGGTTTGATGCTGATGTGTTTTAACTTTGTTTGACTTTGAATTTGGCAAAGACACATACTTGGAATCAATACTGATGAATTCAAGATCAATCAATATACAGTTAAATATAACCAATGCATATTCATTGCATCATTGTATTTGTATTGCAAAGGTCCCCATAAGATCCAAGGGATAGGTGCAGGCATGATTCCCCCCGTTTTGGACGTCGATCTTCTCGACGAAGTGATACAGGTAAGAACGCATCACTGATCATTATCAACACAAAAGTAAGCTACTAACTTCCCGCCTTTTATTTTCGAGCTAATTCTCAGATCTCAAGCGATGAGGCCATAGAAACTGCAAAGCTGCTCGCCTTAAAAGAAGGATTATTGGTAAGTTACTATATATATATATATATATATATATATATATATATACTCATTTTTTTTTTCTTGCATAAGCATTATTCTATTTTGTCGTAAACAGATGGGAATATCGTCTGGCGCTGCTGCTGCTGCGGCGATCAAGATCGCAAAGCGTCCCCAAAACGCTGGAAAGCTAATTGTCGTACGTTTATTTTCTGTCTTGCGATATAAATTCGACATTTTTTTTTCTTTGTTGAGCATTTAAGATGCCAATCAATGCAGGTTATTTTCCCAAGTTTCGGAGAACGGTACCTTTCGACCATTCTCTTCGACTCATTGAGGAAGGAGGTTGAGAGCATGACCTTTGAGCCATGAAAACTCTCTCTCTCTCTCTCTCTCTCTCTCTCCCGCCCTCCCTCCCTCTCTCTCTCCCCCTCTCCCTCTCTCTCTCGCTCCCCCTCTCTCTCCCTCTCTCTCTCCCTCCCTCTCCCTCCCTCTCTCTCGCCCTCCCTCTCCCTCTCCCCCCACCCCTCCCCTCCCTCTCCCTCTCACACGCACACTCGTGGGCATTGAGTTTAGACACTTGTGCGAATTTTATGTTGTCAAGTAACACTGTTAAGACACTTATGGGAACTTCAAAAATTTGTTGACTTGGAGATTGAAGCTATTAAAATTTGAGTTTGTTTGCAACCATATTCTATAACTTAGATGATTTGTTCAAATGTGTCATCTATCTAATTTATATTATACTCATATATGTTGGTCCGGTCATAAGGTTGTTGAAATACGTTATCTTGGGCTTCAAGCAGCAAATGAAATTTAACTGTTACCCCCGGATTTCTTTGGGTCTTGACGAAATACTCAGAAGCCGTTAAAACAAATAAACGGAATGAGGTGGGAAGTTGGAAGGAGCTCACGAAGAATTGCACCCCTCGGAAAAACTTGGTAGAGGGACGGAAGGTATGCCACCCCCTCGGGCACACCGAGGGAGGGGAGGTATGGTACCCCCTCGGGACAATACGCTCGGAGGGTGATAAAAAGAGTCCTTTGAGATATGGAATGAGGGAAGAGGACGGACTAGAAAGCGGGAAGAGGAAGGACTAGAAAGATGGGAGACGACCAAGATGAAAGAGAACAGACTAGAAAGAGGGAAGATGACCAAGAGGAAAGAGGACGAAACAGAGATAGGGAAGAGGACAAATCAGGAAGAGGAAAGAGGACAAATCAGAAAGAGGGAAGAGGAAGAACCAGAAAAAGGGAAGAGGACCAGCCAGGAATATGTAAGAGCACCGCAGGAGATGTCTGGAGAGAACACCCCAGGAGCTGTCTGGCAAGAGCACCCCCACGAGCTATATGGCAAGAACACCCGTGGAGCTGTCTGGCGAGAACATCCGTGGAGCTGTCTGGCAAGAGCCCCCATGAGCTGTCTGGTAAAGCACCCCCGGGAGCTGTCTGGCAAGGACACCCGAGGAGCCCAGGTAGCTGTCTAGCAAGAACACCCGAGGAGCCCAGGAAGCTGTCTGGCAAGAATGTCCGAGGGGCCCAGAAAGAAGGACACCCGAGCAGCTGTCTAGCAAGAACACTCAAGGAGCCCGGAAGCTGTCTGACAAGAATGCTAAGGAGCCCAGAAAGTGGGATGCCTGAGGAGCCTCAGGAAGCCGTTTGGTAAGAGTGCCCGAGGGCCCCCATGAGCTGTCTGGCAAGGATACCCGAGGAGTCCAGGAAGCTGTCTAGCAAGAACACACGAGGAGCCCAAGAAGCCGTCTGACAAGAATACTCGAGGAGCCCAGAAAGAAGGACACCCGAGGAGCCCGGGAAGCTGTCTAGTAAGAACACCCGAGGAGCCCAGGAAGCTGTCTGGCAAGAATGCCCGAGGAGTCAAGAAAGGACACCCGAGGAGCCCAGAAAGAAGGACACCCGAGGAGTCCAGGAAGCTCTCTGGCAAGAATGCCCGATGAGCCTCAGGAAGCTGTCTGGCAAGAACACTCGAGGAGCTGTCAGGGAAGAACACCCGAGGAGACTACCTAGGAAGGGAAACTGTATTGACGCCCGAAAAGAGGATGAACGTGGGAGAGCCACGAGCTTGGGGAGAACGTGAACGTGGGAAGACCTATGATCGTGGGAAGATGAGGAAACCTGAGCCCGAAAAACATGGTACGTGGGCAAAATCGCCAAGAATCACCTAAACTAGGTACATTATAAATACCACAAAGCATTCCTAAGGTACACAACTAATTCTATCTACCCTTACTGATACTATACCCTTTTTTACTCACTCAAGCACTTTCAAGCACTTCACACCATTTTTATGTCACCCTCTATTGCCATTTTACGCCTGGAATATGGAAACCGCCCTCTTGATATAGGCAAGAGAGCGAACGCCCTCCACCCCTAACCCTGTTTCGGCAGCTTTCAATCCGAGTTCGCGGCGAAGTTCAAGCGGGAAGAGGCAAGAGGCCACGAAAAGAGGAAGAAGGCAGCTCGTGACCCAACTGCGGAGAAGACCCAGGAAGCTCATGCGGAGCTCGGGCAAGAGGCAAGAGGCAAAAGGCCGCGGAAAAAGGAAGAAGGCAGCCCGTGACCCAACGGCGGTAGATCGTTCATTTTCCGACCGCATCATTAACGAACCGATTGACTACGAATCACAATGTCAATACTCATGGTTTCGGTAAATCGTATCGGAGATACAGCGATTTATGTTTGGAGTATAGTGGGATCTCAAATACGCGCAACTTCTACGAACAAAACACTAGTCTTATTTGGGACTAAGGAGAACACGATATGCTACGAATAAAGTGTAAAGAATTCTTTGTAAAACCTTTTGATGAAAGAATGCTCTTGTAGGGGTCATTACCAAGTGTCATCAAGTACAAAAGATACACTTTTGTACATATTATTTCATTTTAGAAAGTCATCATACGTATAAAGAAGAATACATTATCTTATATACATTTTTACAAATGTGCCTCTATACCTTTTCGATTGTACTTCTATGTACATTTTTAGACATGCTCTTTAACTAATCTTTGCATTCTTTAAAATGAACCTTTTTAGTTCATTAACCTTATCTAACAATGTAATAGAGAAAACTTTGTAATCAGCATAGGGTCCGTTTGATTACAATAGCATATATAAAGCCCAACATAATTCAATTAAAATAAGCCCAATATTATGATATGACCTATTGAATTCAGTTAAGTTGTAATGGGCTTCTACTCTAATAATGGGCTTTACTTATTAATAACGGGCTGTAAATTAAAAACCAAACATATTACACCTTATTCTTTATAGTACGAATTAATCTTGGAAACCAAATCGGGCCTTAACATGTAATCAATTCGGACACCGTAGACAAATCACTAATTAGCTTTTTAATTAGATAAGTACAGTTTTCCGAGTATGGGTTACGTACAAAGTTGGGCATAATCCAACTCCACTTAATGATTGACAGATGGCATACTATAAATTTAAGTACGTAATTAGGGTAGTTGGTGTTTCACATGGGTCGGTTAGTATGTAGGAATGTGACTAGTCACAATTTAAATGGAGTTAGGTTATATCCAATTGAGTAGGCTAAGTCAAAACCTAGTTTTCTTTTGAATTTTGCCATTTATCGTTTAAGTTTATCATAATACCCATTTTAAAAATCAATTTTCTTAATGATATATAACAAAAATTAAATTTGTTATTCCATTTATAAATATTTTCAATCATTAGTGAACGATTAAATATATATTATTTATACATATATATATATATATATATAAAGTAAAATAAGTAATTTTTAATAAATTGATGAAAAACTATCAACACAAATTCTCAAAATTGATGAAAACATATCAATTCACCTTCTACGTATTAATATTGGACGAACATCGAGGGTGGACGAAGGGTTATTGTTTGCTAATTCACTTCACACTTGCTCTCTCTAGAACCTCTGTTCTTTACTGCGTTCTCCAGATCTGAAGTCAAGGTATGTCGTCTCATTAGTGCGATTATTTCAATCAATCACTCTTTTTGCTTATCTCGGCTGCTCTATCCTTATTAGGAATTTCTTGTTTATGATAAAGAAAATAGTTTTGAGAGCATTACGTTGTTTCAGCTGTTTATACCAGATTAGGGTTCCCTGGAAATCCCAGTCTTTGAGGATGTTCATGATCGCTCATAAAAATTAAATTTTATGTCAATGAACATTGACTTTTGCTGCAAAAGCGGTTTTTCTCCTGTGGGGGATTCACTATTTTGAGTAATCAGTTGATTCAAGAAGATTAATGTGTGCTTTGGATGGTACCAAATACTGGGATTTGGTCACCATGAGTATCCCTGGGTTGCTCCAAAGCTTCTTTTTTTTTCATGGAGATGAAATAAAGTTCAATAAAAATGCAATCTGGCCAATTGTTCCAAGCTTTCTTACTGAAATTTGAAAGCACCACGGCTGGGGAGTCAAATATGTTTAGTTCAATGATAGTAGGTATACATATATATCTCAGTGTTTCTTCTCTGAAATCCTAATTTGGAGTTAATGTTTGATTTGATTGTTACTAAAACTAAGGTATTAATAGAGACATGGCTGAAGAACAACAACCAACGAACGAGCAGGCTATTGCAAACATCTACGCATCGATGAGATCGGAACTCAACCAAATATACTCGAAGATCACCGAATTGGAGATGGAGGTGAGCGAGCACACGCTCGTGACCAACGCCATCAAATCGCTCGACCCTTCGAGGCGTTGCTACCGAATGATCGGAGGCGTTTTGGTGGAGAGAACCATAAGAGAGGTTTTGCCCGCAGTGGAGAGGAACAAGGAAGGGCTCGAAGAGGTGATTTCGAGGCTCAACGAGGCTCTCGAGAAGAAGAAGAAGGAAGTGGCTGAGTTCGAGGCTAAGTATAAGATCAGAATCAAGAGAGGCGATGGCGGGGAGGTGAAAGGCGAGGCTGGAAATGTGAAGGAAGGGAACGCTCAAGGCGTGCTTGTCGCTGGTTCTAGTGAGTGATTTTACTATGCTTTTTTGTCTTGTTTTCTTAAGTGCTTGTTGTGCTGGTTATTATTACCCTTAAAAATGTTTAAGTTGACTGATGAGGCTCATCGTTGGTTTATATTTGTTTAGACTATAAGGTGACGTTCGATCTTGATGCAAATGGATGTTTTTTTTGAAGTTTTTATGTATGCTATTTGTTACAGCTCGTATAAATCAAGAACGGTAGGAGATGGAATAAACCTGTAGAGTTTAAGGATCTTCTCTTATTTGGTATCCATTTTACATCGCCCGAGAAATTTTGCCCTGCTTTTTCTGAAATCTCAGTCAAGATAGCTATAACAGTTGCAGAAGTAAGTTGGAACTTGCTATAATACCCCAATAAGACAACTCCTTTATAGTCTCCGACGCCCAACGTGGTTTCCCTTACTACCAAAATGGCCACTCATCGATAAAGCTTCGGCCATTTCCTTATTCTCTCCATGGCCTGGCTTTGGTTTACATGCGTGACTCTGTTATCTCTTCTTCCTTGTTGATTTGGTTTTAGGCGTTTTGTGATCGCGTGTTGCTTGTTCTTGGGTAGGATTTGGGAGCAAGGATTGAGTTCTGGTGATGGGATATTGTTGGAAATAAATATGATCTGCCTACAAACTTAAGTTTTTAGTTGAAGCGATCAAAGTTCGATCCACGACCATCGCAAAAACGTTGAAGTGTAAGTGAGAAATCAAGATCTGAAGGGACGTGCTGAAAATAAAAAATTAAATATGGCTAACGATATATTTAGTCGGGGTATCAGCGTGACTGGTCCTATATATTCCTACATGTCACTTCTAATCCCCAAGGTAATGTGTTTCGATGTTTCCATGTTTTGAAGTCTCAGTAGATAAATTATGAAGATTTAAAGTATGTGTTTACACGGGTTAAATGTATTAACGATTAATTTATCTGGGGAAACTGTCTAAAATCGATTACATTGGGGACTAAAAGTGACATTGAACTACGGGATCAGAAATGATACCCTAAACATTGGTGAGTAGAAATGTTGCCTTAAAGATCCGCTTAAATTTAATAGGTTGTGTCGAACCATGGTTTAAGACTCTGAATTTAATTTTATGAAACATAATTAAAAAAAAAAATGTATGTAGAAACTTATCAACTCCATGCTCGAGAAGCCCTACCTACCTACTAAAAACTAAGTAATGACACTTGCTTGACATATGTGAGAAAGCTTGTGCAAAGTAAGACAAAGCTAGTCACCTAAATATGTTCCACAGCCCACCATAGTTAGTTAAGGTAGTTTATCAATGAATCCCCTCAAATATTTATAATACACAAACACACACCAAATAGCACAACTGTATATCACATCTTCTCAGGCAATAAAAGGACACCATGGGGAAAATCAGTCTTGTTTGAGTTCAAGCAATAATATCACTGATCGTATTATTATCATCTCCTCACCATGTGAAAGCTCAATCGATACGAGGTCAGCATGCACTGGCCCGATGATCAACAGCTTCAGCAATTGCCTGAGTTACCTTTCTAGCGGATCGAACGAATCCTCACCGTCAAATGAGTGTTGTGATTCGCTGAGGAGTTTGATGAGCAACGGTCAGGATTGCATGTGCCTAATAGTGGCAGGAGGAGCTTTTCAAGTGCCCTTCAATAAAACCCTTGCCATCTCTCTACCAAAGGCTTGTAATAATAATGGAGGAGTGCCCACGGTACGCTTTGTTACCACTATTTATTTATTTATTTATTTTCAGACAAATAACCAGTTCCTGAAAAAAAAAAATTTAAGTTTTTGTTTACTAGTGATATGGGGCAAACCCAATCAACAGTATTTTTAGGTGTGGGGGCTCTGGATGTTTAGTTAACGGGGGTAAGCGAGGGTTGTTAATGCTGGGACATAAACAGAAAGAACACAGGGGTTTACGTGGTTCGAATCCTATCGGATTCTACGTCCACGGGGCGCTGGGAACTATCTTTCACTAAGTAAGAACACGTTACACACTCAGAAATTCCTCACCTTCGCTCTTAAAACGTAGAAAATATGTTTAAGCTATCTTAGAGAGAAAATGATGCGCGCACGTTTTTTGTAGAGAGATTCTGCTCATGGAAAATATGCTAAGTCCTCCCTTTATAGCAGCTCCCCGCCGCCTGCTGAAGGCTATGTTCCAGCTTTTCCGGGGGACGTACTACCTAAGGTCTGCAGAGGGAAATGACGGATTGCTTGATGGATTGACTTCTGCAGTGGCTACAGTGGGATACCCAGTGATTTCTTCCTCTGTTAAGACAACACGTGTCCCTTTATCCCTTTTTCCTTTTCCTGCTGTACCTTTTGTCTTGATACACGATGGTTCTTCTTCCTTTGTCCAGTTCATGCTAATGTCCGTCAGGTCCTTGCAGCTCCTTCCCAGATTTTATATCTTATCATGGGCTCTTCTTTATGGGCTTTGTTTGGGCCTCTTCCTTGTTTTTATTTTTCTTGGCCCGTCTTAATTAATACGATATCAACTAGAAATTAACTATGCATCGTTAATAATTATTAATTTAGTTACATTTCTTTTTATGGGCTGTTGGTATAGATTCCGGAAATAATAATAGTCGAGGGGGGAGTCGACCAATCGATCCTCCTCCAAGCACCACGGGTATATTCTACTCTATGACATTAGATTCAATTATTTAAACATAGGGTTTGAACAGTTAACATAAAACTCCCAACAATCTCCTCTATAATTTACTCTATACATAATATTTTCTCAATATTTTCCTTCATATTGTTAAATTATTTTCTAAGAAAACTGAAAGAAAAATAGAGAGAGAGAGAGAGGAGTAACAGTGCCGCCTCTGTAAATAACGTTGCACTATTAACCCTCCAAGTTTAGGGTGACCTTTGGGGTTACGTTGGAGTTCCTCCAACCTTATTCTTGCATCCAATGATGCATTTAGAGGTGCTTTGGAGATGCCCTAAGAGCATCTCTGGAGATGCCCAAGGAGACCTGAATTAGCGGGTGTCAATTCTATGTTTATAAGTTTCAAAATTGAAACAATTTAACAACAATTAAATTAAAGATTGCAATGTTATGACATTAAGTTTCAAAATTGAATTAATTTTTCAAAGTTCAAGCGTTAATTTTCCTCAAACAATTTTTTTAAACTTACTATTCGTCGGGCAATTTTTAAACTTCTTACCGTAAAATCACAACATTTTACTTAAGTGGCCTTATATGCCACCGCGAACAAAAATTAATTAAATCAAAGATTTCATATATCAAGTTATGATAAATATTTCAAAATGTTCTTCACAGTTCCATTTCTACCTTTGCCCTTCACAACACCGTCTTCAATACCACTATAACAGGCGGAACGATACCTCCTTTCATCGGTCTAACACCGCCTTCACAAGGCATCGGGGACTATGTCCCGACCCTCACACCGCACGGGATGAGACCCACCTTGACTTCGTCGTCGGCCCCTCGATGGCCTTGTCGTTGCTATAGGACTGCCTTGTTTATCGTCTTAGAACCGATGCTGCACACTTTCTTGCTCATGTAATGTCGATGCATATGCGTAGCTTTTCTTTTCTTGCTCTTTTTTTAATGATTATAGGAGTGGATTGGAGTGCAAAATAAACAAGTAATTTCTTATGATTCGAAAATATATTAATCCCACGGTCAAATTAATAAATAACTTGCGGACCTCTAATTTTTTGAAATATGTATAGTCTTGGAAATGAGGCGGGGCCACGCCGCCCGCCTGGGCGGGCACGTGCGCGTGCTGCGAGGCCTATCTGCCAGGCACGTGGCCGGGCTGCCGGGCCCCATGCCCGCAGGCCAGCGCCGGGAGCGCACAGTTGCCGAGGCACGCCGATGGCGCGCGCTGTCCCCCACGATCGGGGCGACGGCGTTCCGCGAGCCTAGCAACGGCTCGGTTGTTGGCCGCCGCCTGGCCACCATGGGCGGGATGCCTCGGCACCGCTCGCGCCCAACAACGGGCTGCCTCAACACCGCGCGCGCGCCGGACCGCACAATGGGCGACCCGTGCACCCGCGTACCCTTATGGGTAGGGGTGTGCATGGTGCGGGTTTGTATGTTTTTGACCAATTCCACACCAAAACGCAATATGCGGTTTTTCGAAAAAAGATTCTTAAAATGCGGTTTTTAAAAATCAAACCACACGTACGGTTTTGAGCGGTTTGGACGGTTGCGGTGCGTTTTGCGGTTTTTTAACTTATTAAACTAAAATACTTATATTTTAGTGAATGATACGTCTACTACTTAAAAGCAAAACAAAAAATCAAAAAAGACATACTACTATATTAGAATCAAAATACCGAAAAAATATCAAATCATAACTTAGGAGCTTATTTGAACAATGAAATATAACTAAAAAGTCTATTTTTCTTAAGTATTTTGAGTCGTACCTATTTTAACCCTAGTATATTTGGGTTTGGAGTTTACATATGCTAAGAAGTAAATATATAATTAGCATAAATAAAATTAGATATTTGTACGAAAAATTATTAATACACTAGTAGTGCGGTTTGGTTCGGTGCGATTTCCAGACCGAACCATTATTTTGGTGCGGTGTAGTACATAGAGTTACACTGCGGTTTAGACGGTTAATTGTCTTGTACAGTGTGGCTCGGTGCGGTGCGGGCAGTGCAGGCGGTTTTTTAAAATCGTTGCACACCCCTACAAATCCTTACCTCGTTATGCAGACGTGAATAAATATTTCTGTCGCTATCAGATTTGTTGGGATCACTGATTACATGCTTAGTCATCACTTGTTTTGTCGGTGGCAGAAGCTTGCTTTGTCCAAACGGTAAGTCGAGGCGCGTACGTACGTACGAAGTCCGTTAGACGATGTCGTTTTGATATTCACGTGCTTCTCGAGTTACGACAATCGTCCACAAGATACGACTAATTCTTTACTCGTTATTGCAGCACTACGACTCGAGTTTCAGGCGTATCGTACTCAAAACTTCTTGCTTTGAAAACGAGGGACTCGGAGTGAGCTATCTTAGAAATGCTATACTTGATTGCATTTCTTTTTTCCATTACACTGCACGATCCTATTTCAATTCGTCAATAGTGGCAACTTTATACCAATTTTGACTCGCTTTGACCATTTTGACCAATATCACTTTGCAAGATGCAACTTTTGGGCCTATTCGATAATAACACGGCTTAACCCTATCACATCGAACCGCCGAAACGGCTTTTCGTCTCATGCATGAGTTGGGGCCCTAGAGCCCACCTTCTTGGGCTTTATCACTTAGTTTGATAGTCAATAACGAGTAAGCATATATAAAGAGCAAAAAACTCAGAGTGGGAATTAGATCCTCATTATATACTCAGTGTTACTCAGTGTGGTACATTAAATCCCCATTATATATTATCGAACTTTATAATTTATTGGGCCGACTTCAAATATTAGTTTCTCAATCAATCGGTATCAGTTTTGAGCATATTAATAATCTATAGATTGCTCTCAACGTAGATTAAATCATCATTTTCGAGCCTAGCAAACATCTCGATTTCTACGTTGGGTTATTTAAACCATTTGGGCCCAATGACCCAAGTCTAAAAAATCCAACAATTTATTCCTTTCTGATATGATACTTACTAGAAATTACAATGGCAAACAAAAACGTACATATAAAAGCTTCCATTAAGTTCAATATGGTTACTCATTACCATGGAAATAAAGCAAACATTATACGCAACGCAAGTACATCAAAATAGGTAGATTTGATACATACTCATCCATTATTCTCAATGTATTCAGCGGAAATGGGGTGAAAGGAAGATGAGAGATAAAGAAATATTAATGTTCAAAATGTTAATAATATAACTTTCGAATTTAATAAATTGGATCCCATGAGGAAGTGGAAAGAACGACTTGCAGGTGAGAGAAAAACCGAGAATCTCCTCCAATCGATTCTACACTCAAATGCGTGTGCTAGTATACAAATGTATACTAAAAATAGATAGAAAATACATAATAATGACGTTTTTTTTGTTTAAACACTTGTTGTAATGAAATTCATAGGTGTAATGATGTTTACGTGCGTTTTAACACTTGTCAGGGGGAGGTGTAACGATTTTCGTTCGTTGGAATACGGAGTGGAATACAGAAAGTGGAATAGAGGATCTCAACCCAAAATTTGACAGTTTATACTCTTTGCACACCAAAATGTGGGATATATAATAATATTAACTTACGTACAATCAAATACGTGTTCTATTTAAGTAATTTTTTTATAAATATTTCATAAATCACAATTTACATTAATTTGTATGTATAAATATGTAAAAGGGCAAACTTGATTTATTATAAATTAAAATTAGGATAGCAATTACCTAAAATAGTAACTAAATAAAAATAGTATTAAACTATATATGTAATTAAAGGTAGTTAGTGATTTTTAAATTTTATTAATTAATTTTTTCAATCTCAATTGACAGACCATTTGACGGTTTATTAGAATAGATAAATTTAATTTAACTTGAAATAGTTCATTGAAATTATAATTTATATTTTATTATGTATATATATATATATATATATAAATTATAAAATTAATTGTATAAAAATTAACTGAAAATGATAACTAACTAAACATCTTTACGATTTTATAAACAGTCAATATGAGGTTTTTAAAAAAAAAATCATAGAAAAATCACCCACTACCTTTCATTACTATTTTACAGTTAATTACTATTTTAAGATTTAATTTTATAATATTATACATTTATATTATAGCATACACATTGAGTGTGCAAGAATTACTAGTAATGGTTAAAAAATAGTGAGTGATTTGTAAATTTATTGTTAATTTTTGTATGAAATTGACGGAGCAAGTTATAGCCACCTCTTTTGCTTGATAGGCTAGAATAGTTAGATGTATACATAAATTGGCAATTTGGCACACATGGCAATTTTATATTTGTCTCAACTCGTCAGATCAGATTCGAACATGTCGCAATAAATTTCATACGTAATACATTTAATGACAGTTAGCTTGATAGGATATAATAGACTTCACGAGAAATATAGCGATACATTTAATAAATTCTCATCATGGTTGGATTTGAGTGCATGGACACCATGAATCAATACGTTTTAAATTATATATTTGAAGGGGCAAAACATTAGTACCCGATGTATTTCCATTAGATGAAAAGAATGAATGGCGACGTTGAGTAGTGGAATAAGAATAAGAAATAGAAAAAAAAAAATAAAAATCTTGGAAAATCCGCATTCATTGTTGTTTGAAAAGGATATTTAAAAGCAAATTTATATGGGATATAAAGGATCGTAAGTCCCAAAAAATTTATATTAAATGATACTTATTGTGAAAATAAAGGATGGTGGCTCCCAAATAATTTTTATTAAATGATATGTTCTGCAATATGTTGCATATAAAATGACCATTTCGTTAGTTTTTTACTAATGAATCATCATGTCGATTGAAGTTTATACAATCACTGTTATTTTTGTTTGAAGGATATTCACTTTAAGAAATTCCAATTTTGCAATTGAAAATGAAGAAAACAAATACGAACAATTGTGGAATTGGATTAAAAACTGAAAAACAAATCCAAAATCTTTACACCAAATCTGACGGAACATGAATCTTAATTCATGAAAGAAACGAAGACGTGATTATGGTTTCATAAACTGAAGGATCATTCGTTAGTATAAATTGCAACTTGATGCTTTTATATTTTTCCGCTTTTTCTTCATGTATATATATTATAACTTAACAACGAACTCTATAGTGTATGTTGTCCGTTTGGTTTTTCACGTGTCGTCTTTGTGTTGCATCGACGGTTCTTTTCTTCGTTTTCTTTTGTTTTCTCTTTGCATCACAACGTCGCTTCTTCATGGTGATCGTAGTTTCGCGATTACTCTACAAATTTTATTAGAATTTGTTGTGTTTAGGTAGAACTGTTGCCATTATTGTGTGTGTGCTGGGATGGAAACACCGAAGAAAAGCAAGACCATTCAGATTACAGAATCTCTTGAAAAGCTTCAGGTTTGATTTTGTTCATCTATTTTATATTTCTTATTTGTCAATAATTATTATTTTGGGAGGGAGGGGCTTTCAGACACCATTGACGAAACTGTTGCTGGATTACCCTAAATTGACGAATATTACTTACTTAGGTGGATGGTTTGAGTTGTTTGTGATTTGTGTCTAGTTGATGATGTAAGAAACCTTATTTACTTGCAAAAGTTCATGTTTTTTAGTTTAGTTTCATGTTCATTCGCTTCTTCTTCCCAGTTACAGTTTCAGTGACTCGATTAATTTATATACTTTATTTTTGGTGCAGAGATCTCCAATCTTCCATTTCCTCGATAATCTCTCGCCAATCAAACCTGTAAAATCCTCATCATTTGTTAGAGAATCGAACAATCGTCTGAGCCTCGCTTCATTTTCCTCTGTTTTCACGTCCCCTCACGAAAAATCTCTCAAGGATTTCAATTCTTCCCAAAGGTATCGTATAGCACGCTTCTTCAGCCCTCTCACTTGGTTTGAAATTGTATATCATAAATATGATATGTGCTTGTGTCTATAACCTTGGTGTCTCTTTCAGACATCATTTTACCGATCTGACGAAGCCCAACAACCCTTCATCTGACGATCGATGCAATTTGTTTGCTCCGAAGTACTTGGAACGAGATAAGGAAAATCTCGATCCAATAGCTCGTGGGCCGACCTTCGATGCCTTGAAAATCTTGCCTTCGCTAGAAAACGCTGACTGTTCTAATAATGTGAACCTTGATATGGATCTTCTTTACAGAGACAATGTGAATTCGAGCCTGGCCGACGAACATGGATGGGAGAATTTCGTTACCAATGAGATCCTTTTCACATTTTTAGAGCCTTGCAAAGATCCCGCGACAACTTATTACCAGAATATTAAGAATGCGATGAAGAACATGATGATGCTGTCTCATGGTAATCCTATTGAAAAAATCAGTTATGAGGTAGGTAATCTTTTCTTAGTCGCTTTGCTTGCAAGAATTTGTAGATTGTTTCTCATACTGATGTAATAACTTACGTGGTATTTGCAGCAACGTTCTGAATCGATCCGAGGCTTGAGCAGGCGTAGCTTCGTTTATCCCGATTCAAACTCTTCAGACATCATTAATCTCTCCGAACAAAAACAAGCAGTTGCTAGAAATGATTCATCGCATCAGTTCGTATTCTCCAGTGTTGGTTTGCAGTTAAGCTCTCTGTCCAGAAATCCCAGCGAGTTCGAAAATGGAAGTTCGACTTCATTCGATCGTAAGTCGATTACTACAGAGAGAAATCAAGATTTCCCGAAAAAAGATCGGTATTGATACGGACTAGAATAGATGGGCCGAAAAAAACAAATAATAAAAGAGGCCCAGTAAGCCCATGAAGAGGAAGAGCCCAGAATGAAGTACATAATCGGACCTGGGAGAAAGAACCTGCGAAGGTCCCCCGGATATAGGCATTATCCGGACAAAGGAGGGAAGGCTTTTGGGTACTTCGGGACGATGGGACATCAGAAAAGAGGAAAGGAAGTCACAGAGACACGTGTCGACCATGGATGGGGCAGTGTCACTGTGGGAAAAGCTGTAGCCACTTGCAGGCTGTCATTCAGTCAACATTCGTCACTGTTCACTGTACCATACCAGTCACGTCCCCTGAAATCCTGGGATATTACTTGGGCTGTTGGGAGCTGCTATAAAAGGAGGGACTTAGCCATTTCTCACGACAACGATTATCATTCTAACATCTTTCCACACACGAAAAACAACTTCTCTCTCACTGTAATAATTCCTTTCCAGTAGATCTTTCAAGATATATGAGAGAAAGTGAGTTATGAGTGTGTAAATCTTCTAAGTATAGTGAAGCCCCGTTTTAGAGCGCCCGTGGACGTAGGATCTGCAAAGATCCGAACCACGTAATTCTGGTGTTATTTCGTTTATGTTCAAACAGGTCCCCTACGTTCCTTCAAACAGGTCCCCCGCGCTCCAAACACGTTCAAACGGCTCCCAGCACCTCTCAACGTTCCAGACAGGTCCCCAACACGGCCCTATGTCCCAAATAGGTCCCCAATACGTCCCAATACCACAAATACGTCCCCCATAAGTCTCAAACACGTCCCCTTCAATCTCTCTCTCAATAAGCACCTTACGCACATAACCATATCGCTTCCCCGGCTATATAAATTCCCCTTTTCCACACATATAAATCCTGTTGATTGGGTTTGCCCCATATCAAATGGCGCCGTCTGTGGGAAATTCCGAGTTGAAGGCGTGAGTAATTTTTACTGTGACCGTGCGAAGTTGTGCTGAGACTTTACTGTTTTTCCTTTCTTCCGTTCTGTTGGGGCAAAACGAAACGTGCAAGACGTCAACAGAGGAAGATTTGTCCATATCAAAGAACCTAGACCCACAATATGGGAAGGAGGACCCCCAGAAACTGCCAAACATGTTGAGGAGCGGCCAGAACCTGAAACACAGGCCTAAAATGGGGAAAGACGAGCAAGAAGATATGGATGAATCTTAAAGGGATCTCAGAACACCCATGCGGACCTCCACGAGTTCCACTAGTGAGCCACCCGAAAAAGCGAAGCGAGCTTGGAGCTCCAATGCCACAGCCTCTCCACCAGGAACCCTGGGAGTCTCCGCCAAGAATTTCATGGAGATTCACACCACTATGCAGATCCAGAAAGACGTGTTGCCACCAGCTTGGGGACCTCCCATGATGTGGGGACCTTTAGCCGGAACTCCAGGACCCTTTAAATTTTATTTTCATTTATATACCATATGATAATATGACCTCCATACTAACATTTGTTGTCCCTTGAAGGATAAAGTTGAATGGCTCATTCTGGAGGCAAATCTGAGAGAGGTCACTGATCATGGCCCAGAGCGAGATCCGAAGGTGGGTGAGGAGGAGCCTGTAGGAACTGGGCAAACTAAGGGCAGATGACATCCACCTCTTCCAGATAGGGGTCAGTTCCAGTCAGGACTCATGTCCTTGTCATAGTAGGAGCGCGAGGCACTGGGAACTTCAATGGCCAACAGAGCTAGAATCATGCACCTGAGCATCTCAAGGACTTAGAGGTCCAGCTCCACAAGGGTGTAAGGTCAGAGGGACCTAAAAGCCCAGCTCCGTGCTGGCACGAAGACCCGAAGCTCCGAATTCGGGACCTTCCAGCTCCGCGCTGGCTAGAAGACCTGAAGCTCCCCCTTCAGGACCTAAAAGCCCACCTCCGTGCTGGCACGAAGACCCGAAGCTCCGAATTCGGGACCTTCCAGCTCCGCGCTGGCTAGAAGACCTGAAGCTCCCCCTTTCAGGACCTAAAATCCCAGCTTCGTGCTGGTATGAAGACCCGAAGCTCCGAATTCGGGACCTTCCAGCTCCGACCCTTCAGGACCTAAAGCCCGGCTCCGCGCTGGCACGAAGACCCGAAGCTCAGAATTCGGGACCTTCCAGCTCCATGCTGGCTAGAATACCTGAAGCTTTCCCTCTGGGAGGTAAAAGCCCAGCTCCGTGCTGGCAAGAAAATCCGAAGCTCCCCTTCGCGACCTACAAGCCCAGCTCCTCGCTGGCATGAGAAGACTTAATCATCCAATGGGGATCTTCGGGGACCAGCTCCACACTAGAAACGAAAGAAGGGCGAGATGAACCGCTCGACCCTATGTGACGCACGAAAGGTCCACCTGCTGATTTGGGACCTATGACTATAGCTCTCCATTGGTATGAGAAACCAAAGGGGATTTGTGAAGACCAGCTCCGCTGGAAACAGAGATGCGAGCCGTGAGTCCGAAATGTCCAAGTCCCATGCACCGTTTTGCATACGAAGGTTCGCTTTGAGGACCCCCAAACCAGCTCCACTTTAAGGGCAAGAAATCGGTCCTTCTTTCAGGGACCTACTATATCAGCTCCATAAAAGATCCGAGATGCTTCTGTGAGAAGATCCTTTTCGCCCACAAGTCAAGACAGTTCAACAGCTGTTGTAGCTAGTTCCCAATTCCACTCAGAAGGAGCAAAGGGACCTCCGCGCATACATCAGCAGGTCCAACATTACGACCTTGGGGATACCCACCACCATCTTCTCCACAACAAATGAGCGCACCAACTAATGGCCCCCATGATCGCTGTTCCAAGAGCCCCCTCACACTTCCATGGAAGACCACCTCGACCTTGGGATTGGGAGCTGTTGGGATCTCCCCTTGGGATCTCGCAGAACCTCATATCATCATGAAACAACACCAAGGAGATCCTGACCAAGTCGGGAGACATCCCACGTTAATAAGGCCCTCGAGACTCGTCCGTACAGTCGCCTCAAAGGACTTTGCTGCCAAAGTTCCGTTCCAGGTCCCAAAGCAAAATCCAGAGGATCTACCTCGAACCAGGACAAACCATCTCCACCACCTTCAAACAAAGAAACTCCGCCACTGCCTAGGGCCCCCATTCCCATTATAGTGGGAAGTCCTAAAGGAGGATATTCTAAACAGGCCAGGAAGACATCAGCTAGAGTGTCGAAACATGTACGAGGTAAAAGCCCAGCTTGGCGCTGGAGCGAAGACTAGGAGCTCCGCCTTCGAAACCTAAGAGTCCAGCTCCCCGCTAAAGACCCAAGCACCTCCTTGGGACCTAAAAGCCCAGTTCCATGCTGGCAAGAAGACCCAAAGCTCCGCGGGCAGGACCTCCCAGTCCCGTGCCAGCAGAAGTCTTAAAAAGCCTAGCTCCATGAAAGCCTGAGCTCCTATATTTGGAATCTAAGAGCCAAGCTCCAAGTTGATCTGTAAAACTCAACTCCTTGGTGGAGACCCACTGAGGTTTACGAAAACCAACTCCGTGTTTGCAAAGAAGTCCGACTTCACACCGACATCTGAAGAGCCGCAGGAGATACAAGCCAAGCTCCTCACCTAGCACACGGAGGTCCGTGAGGACCTAGAAGTCATGCTCCATGCTGAGGTCCAACGATACGTGGGAGTTACAAGCCAAGCTCCAAGCTGACAACTGAAGATCCACGAGAGACAAAAGCCCCATTCCACGTGGGCACATGAAAATTCGTGGGAGACATCCCGCACTTAAGGCTCTTAGCCTGGACCTCAGGGCCCTCTAGATCTTATTCTCTATTATACATTCTTTTATCATGATAAATATATGCGCTGCACTAATAATTGTTGTTATTTGAAGGATATGATCAAGTGGCTCGTCATGACGAAACACCTTAAAGTGGTGGCAATCATGATAGCAAGCATGATTTGAAGGTGATCAAACAAGAAGTCTTGGGGATCTGTGCCGACTAAGGGCAGACAACCCCTGTCACTTCTAAGGGCCAATGCTGATTAGGGCTCGCATCCCTAGCATGATAGGAGCTCCAGGCAAGGTGGATCCTAACCTCCAACAGAGCCCAAAATCGCACACCTAAGCAGGCAAAGGTCTCAAGCTCCATAGATCCTGCGGGACCCACGGTAGGATTGTTGGCCGCGATGGCAAACATGACCCTCAAACTCGCCGAAAAAAGAAGTAGGGGGATCTGTGCCTAATAAGGGCAGACAACCCCCACTTCCTCCAAATTAGGCCACGTCCATTCTCCCCAGAGCCTTACTCTCATCATGAAGGGAAGACCAAATAAAGAAGACCCCGACCAGAGTCCAAGAGTTCTAAACTCATGCTATAAGAGATCCAAATGCAAGGGGATTTATGAGACGCACAAGGATGCGTCGGCCGAAGTTCGATTTATCCCAGGAGATGGAACACATATGGCCAGACCACATAACGATGCCTTGGACATGGGAAGTCCGACCTTCGGAGATACAACCAATGGAAGGAATCACGATGCTTAAAGGACATGGAGAAAGAGCCCATCCAATGACGGAGCAGTTGACGAAGCTCCTGACAATATGATCCAAATGGTGCTAAGGCAGCGACAAAAAGACGACATAGTACAAGAAATGAGAGATCAGAGGAGTGAGATAAAAAGAAAGGGGCCCTCTAGCTCACAACAAGATCCCGACAAGGAGCTGGGGGATGTCTACAAAAAATGCGGACATGTTCGCATTTTCTCCAAAGCATATGACAGAAGTTCGCCCGGATATCACCACACATCATCATGCCAAGAAGACGATCCATCAAATAGAAGCTCCGACCGTGGGGGGCTGAAAGAGCCCAGATCCTGAAGGAGGAAGTAGACAAGCTTTTCCAAGTAGGGACCTGAGCAACGCGTGTCCTACGGATTATTCTTCATCACCCCGAGTGAATCAACTGGTGGACTCCACCTCTAGGTATGAGGTCCCCAGCGCCACGCCTACCAGGGGATCTGGGAGCTCCAGAGGCCAGTAGGAAGGCCCTTGAAGAATTAAAGGAACACCTCCACAATATACCTCTCCCAGCAAAACATTTAATAGGGAACAAGCGGGCGCCATGTTTCTCCATGGAAGCATCAGCTTCGTCTTACTAAGGAAAGAAGGGCCTTCCCCAAGCCAACCTTTATGAAGCAAGGTGCTGTTGTAGGATGAAACCAAACGATAAGTCAGTCAGATCTATCTGGGAGAAAGGCGAAATGCGCCATTAAGCTAGGGGAGTGCCACAGGGAATTCAAACAACAGTCGGCCCCCCAAAAAACTCAGATCCTCTCCAACTTTGTGCTTGAGACACCAAAAGACCACATAAGCAGCGATGGGAGGTGCACACATACGATCTATGACCTCCCATAGATCTGGGGCGGAGGTCCTTATCATTAGCCCAAGGGGAGAGGAGCTCCGTTTCGTCACGACCTTCAAATTCCCTGAGAACGATTCTGAATACAAAGCCTTAACCTCTGGAGGATTGCGAAGGAGACGGGACATGGGACGTCATTGGAAGAAAAGTCGTAGAGTAGACTACTTGGCCAAAATGACGAGCCGGGTTTTGACCATCAGAGAGGATGGCATCGCCAATTTCACGAAAGAAGAGAGGGAGGTAGGGAAGTTGTGGGAAGCATGGAAGGAGACGACAGTTAGAGGACTCTGTCCCGAAGGTCCTGAGGAGCACTTAATCAAAAGGCAAGAAGGGATGTGCAGGATAGCATGTGGGATATAAGTCCTTGACGAGGACAATGATAAGGGCGGACTATCTCTGTCCTGCCATAATCACGGACCTCAGATTCAAACCCCAAGGGAGGTTCTGGGAGAAAGCTAATGGTGGACCACGGGAGAAATCGAAGGGGTCACAGCCCCACCTGACGGCAGGAGCTCCGCCAACATCCGGGACATGATCCCCCATAAAGGTCCTAAGATTCAATAAGTATAAGTTGGCTAACGACTTGATTTGATTTTCCAGGGCGAGTAAGGCAGTTCCATATGACACGTTATGATCCCGCCGCATGGTTGAAGGCAAAAAGGTCAAGCTCTGCGCTGACATGCGAATGTCCAGGGGACCTAGAAGACAGCTCCACGCTAACACGCGGAGACATACCGCACTGATAAGGCTCTTAGCCGAAATTACGTTATGTGAAGGATAAAATCGAATTTCCCTCCCTAGTGGAACAACTGAGGAAGTTCATTGATCGTGTCATCAAGCAAGGTTGGGAGGTAGCCGAGAAGGAGTCTGGGGGATCTGTGCCAAAAGGCAGACAACCCCCACCTCCTCTAGATAAGGGCCAGCTCCATTTAGGGCTCACGTAGAAGACCCAGGGCAGTGGAATTCCAATTTCCAGCAGAGCCCGAAATAATACACTTAGGCAGGCGAATGTCTGAACCTCCGAAGATCTGACCAGGGACCTCATCACTAACCGAGGACGAAGGTGCTCCACTTCTTCATTACTTTCAAAGTTCATGCCCCAAGTAAGGAGCTCGAATACTAAGCAAAGCAGGTGCTATAACCACGCATTTAAGCGAGCGGGCGCTATAACCACGCGTTCAAGCGAACTGGCGCTATAACCAGGGTAAACTAATGATGTCCCTAAGCAAATACCGTCTTTTCGGAACATAGATATTCTATAAACGGTGCACCGTATAATATAATCGATACCAAAGGACGACGGACCTGCGGCGTACAAAGACATCAAAGGCTAATAGCCTGCGACGTGAAATGATACCAAGGGTCGACGGACCTGCGGCGTACAAAGACATCAAAGGCTGATAGCCTGCGACGTGAAAGATGCCCATTACCACCGCTGACGGGCTGTGGCGTACAGGACATCAAAGGTCCCCAGTAAGGCCTGCGACGTGTATAGGTACCTCAGCGTAGCTGGCGCTATAACCAGGATAAAACGGTGGGATAGTCCCCCACTTTTTAAGACCTTCGGGCTTACATTACTGGATTCGCTAAGGACAAAGAGAGCCTAGCGCCTATGTGACACCTTTGGATAAGGACGACGGTCCTTACAACCAAAGGCGTGTATAATTCGTACTTGGCTTACGAATTGAATAAGCGAGCTGGCGCTATAACCATGCCACAGTAATGATGTTCCCAAAACATCCCTCAGGTCCCGCAAAGACGAAAGAAAAATAATAAAGGAGAAAGGGAACTCCGACGTAATATGCGAACATGGGGAGTTAAGCTCCCACACCATTATGCCTCGAAAGAAAAATATGACAAAGTATTTTTTACAGGCTATCACCATGATGGAAAAGAGGAGAGCTCTATATAAATAGGATGTCCCAGGGAGCTAGAAACAACGTGCGGCAGGACCTGGGATCTCCTTCGAAGTACAAGAGGAGCTCCATCATCAGACCCTGTCAGGTCCCTTCCAGATTCCAAGAACGATGGATGCAACGGCGACGATAAAGCCTAAGGAAAAGCGAGCTCCAACAGAGCCCCATAAACATAGGGGAGTTAAGCTCCCCTAAAACACCGCAAGTCCTCAAATGTCCAAAAGGCCTTCCACCAAGTTCCCTGAGGAGTTGGAGACGGCGGGCCAGGACCTCTGCATGCTTCTCTATAGCAGTGAGCCAAAATAAAGGACCCTTGGAAGCCTTCTATTCTCCTTGAAGCACGCGGGATACGGAAGGTCCCGCATGAATGACTTGGCCTCAGCTCCCAAGGGCTCAGCACCATAACCCCCATGAGGTATTGCTTCAGAAGAGGGACAAAATCCGCCAGGCCCTCTGAGAACTTCTTCCCAGCAGCTGTAGAAAGAAGGTGCTGCTGGCAAGACCTAACACATTCGGCCTTCGTATTTGCCAAAGCAGCTGCCGATAGCAGCTCCCCCATACACGCAGAACCCTCATCCCACTCAGTTTTCTCTCTGGCAAAGGAACTTCACGACGTTGCAAAAGTGCTACCTGCTCCTCCAAGCTCCGCAGATCCCCCCTATGCCGCTACACCAACGCGGAACTCTCATTCTCCATTTCTTCTTCAGCTCCAAATTTCAATGCAGTTTCCCCAGCTAATTGTTCCTTTGCGGCAGAGCTGACCTGAACTTACTCCAAATGCCCTTGAAGGGCCTGACTACTTTCTTCTGACTCTCAAGCCGACGGCCCACAGGTGACCGCGCAACCACCTGATTTATCACCTAAGAACGCAGCAAAAGAAGTCCCAGTAGGGAAAACACCACCAGGAAGGAAAAACCAGACGGCCCGGCACTTCCATCCCTTTTCCTTCTCGAGCTGATCTACGAAAGAGGGGAGGTCCTCTTTTGAAGATATCCCCTGTGAAACGTTCACTGAGATCCCCCCGGCTGTTGCTTCCTGACATTGGCAACTTCTGCTAGCTCCCCCACTCGTTTTTGTGGCACGCTAGCCTTTCTCTTAGCTCCCGAAATAGGAACAACTTCCTGAGCCGCTGAGATCCCCTCATCCTTGGGGAGCTGGGATATCTCTTCCCGAATGTACCTGGCTGCAGGAATCTCACAAAGCATGGGAGTTGCGATAGGTAATCCGACCTGGGGAACCAGCGAAGTGGCCCTTTCCTCCACATCCGCCAACAAAACTTGTCCCTTCAAGAGGTAATGGTGGTAGGGAGGTAAGGCCCCTCTTACTATTTTACTCTAATTCACTTTTTGTCCCAAAAAACAAATTAGAGTAGGGGAGTGGTTGATACGGACTAGAATAGATGGGCCGAAAAAAACAAATAATAAAAGAGGCCCAGTAAGCCCATGAAGAGGAAGAGCCCAGAATGAAGTACATAATCGGACCTGGGAGAAAGAACCTGCGAAGGTCCCCCGGATATAGGCATTATCCGGACAAAGGAGGGAAGGCTTTTGGGTACTTCGGGACGATGGGACATCAGAAAAGAGGAAAGGAAGTCACAGAGACACGTGTCGACCATGGATGGGGCAGTGTCACTGTGGGAAAAGCTGTAGCCACTTGCAGGCTGTCATTCAGTCAACATTCGTCACTGTTCACTGTACCATACCAGTCACGTCCCCTGAAATCCTGGGATATTACTTGGGCTGTTGGGAGCTGCTATAAAAGGAGGGACTTAGCCATTTCTCACGACAACGATTATCATTCTAACATCTTTCCACACACGAAAAACAACTTCTCTCTCACTGTAATAATTCCTTTCCAGTAGATCTTTCAAGATATATGAGAGAAAGTGAGTTATGAGTGTGTAAATCTTCTAAGTATAGTGAAGCCCCGTTTTAGAGCGCCCGTGGACGTAGGATCTGCAAAGATCCGAACCACGTAATTCTGGTGTTATTTCGTTTATGTTCAAACAGGTCCCTACGTTCCTTCAAACAGGTCCCCCGCGCTCCAAACACGTTCAAACGGCTCCCAGCACCTCTCAACGTTCCAGACAGGTCCCCAACACGGCCCTATGTCCCAAATAGGTCCCCAATACGTCCCAATACCACAAATACGTCCCCCATAAGTCCCAAACACGTCCCCTTCAATCTCTCTCTCAATAAGCACCTTACGCACATAACCATATCGCTTCCCCGGCTATATAAATTCCCCTTTTCCACACATATAAATCCTGTTGATTGGGTTTGCCCCATATCAGGTATAAAGACTTGCGAAAACGAGCAACTGATGCGAGTATCCCTAATAACAACAAGAGGTTATTTTCTTTCTTCGTCTTCTTCGTGATTATTCACAAACTCAACCGTGTTATAACATTTGAGAGCTGAATCTGATTTGTTCAGGCGCAAGTCAGAGGCTATCGAACCATGCAAGAGATGCAACTGCAAGAAATCGAAATGTCTAAAGCTGTAAATTCTGATGCTCTTTTATAGCACATTATATGGTCGATACGTATATATGATCGATAAAAGTAACGCCAAATGATACGGACCAAAATAGATGGCCATTAAATAAATAAGAAAAGGCCCGTTAGGCCCGGTAGAAATATGTTTAATACTTAATAAATAATGATAATAAGAAAGCTTATCCAATACGATTCCATTGAAAAGACCCTAAAGAGGTAGGAAAGCAGAGTACTAGGACACGTGTCGGCCATGGATGGGGCAGTATCACTGTGGGAAAGCTGTAGCCTTTTGCAGGCTGTCATTCAATCAACAGGCGTCACTGTTCATTGTACCATACCAGTCACGTCCCCTGAAATCATGGGATACTACTTGAAAGGGCTGCTGGGAGCTGCTATAAAGGAGAAGACTTGGCCATTTTCTTCACATTCACTCCGTGAAGACGAAAACACTTACCAATTTCTTTCCTTTTAGTGTGTTAAGTAGTTTCTTTCATGTTCTTCAGCATCTATGAGCGAAAGTGAGTTATGAGCGTGTAAATCTGTTAAGTATAGTGAAAACCCGTTTTAGAGCGCCCGTGGACGTAGGATCTGCAAAGATCCGAACCACGTAACCCTTGTGTTATTTCGTTTATGTTCAAACAGGTCCCCTACGTTCCTTCAAACAGGTCCCCCGCGTCCCAAACACGTCTCAACATACCCCAGACAGGTCCCAGCGTCCCAAACACGTCTCAACATGCCCCAGACAGGTCCCCAGCGTCCCAAACACATCTCAGCATGTCCCAGACAGGTCCCCAATGTCCCCCAAAAGTCCCAAACACGTCCCCTTCAGTCTCTCTTTCAATAAGCACCTTACGCACATAACTTTATCGATTCTCCGGCTATTCCATTTCCCACACTTGTAAATTTCATTGATTGGGTTAGCCCCATATCAAATGGCGCCGTCTGTGGGAAGCCCGAGTTGAAGGCGTGAGTAATTCTTGTTGGTATTGTGCGAAGTTGTGCTAAGGATTTACTGTTTTTCCTATTTTTCTGTTCTGTTGGGACGAAATGGACGAACTGGAGACAACGACGGTCGGTGGAAGCAGAGTAGGTCGATGGCCAATTTACGAAAATGGCAGGGGAAATAAAGTAGAAAAT
This sequence comes from Craterostigma plantagineum, assembly GCA_027422505.1. NCBI lineage: Eukaryota > Viridiplantae > Streptophyta > Magnoliopsida > Lamiales > Linderniaceae > Craterostigma > Craterostigma plantagineum. The sequence continues at coordinate 4,015,431 of JAPQWV010000062.1, read as the reverse complement.
GACCCAGGAACAGCGTCAGAGCCCCAGGAAACACCCAAAGATCAGTCAAAGGCAGAAAGTAAACTATAGAGGGGAGGAGGACCTCCAGAAACTGCCCAACGTGGTGAGGAACGTGCAGGATCTGAAACACGGGCCAGAAAGGATGAAGACCCAAAGCTCCCCCTTCGGGACCCAAAAGCCCAGCTCCTCGCTGGCATGAAGACTCGAAGCTCCCCCTTCGGGACCTAAGAGCCCATCTAGCCCCGCCTTCGGGACCTCCAGGCTCCGCGCTACCACGAAGACCTGGAGCTCCGCTTCCGAAAGCCAAGAGTCCAGCTCCACGCTGGCGTCCGAAGGTCCACGGGAGATACAAGCCCAGCTCTGTGCTGACACATGAGGATCTTGGGGACCTAGAAGGCAGCTCTACACCGACGCTTGAAGACCAGCGGGAGATAAAAGCCCAGTTCCATGAGGGCAAGATCCACGGAAGACATCCGACGATGATAAGGCCCTTGGCCAGAATTCCAGGGCCCTCTACATCCCCTTCTCAATTATATAATATTGTTATCATAATAAATATGTGACCACACTAACAAGTGTTATTGTTTGAAGGACGAAATAAAGAGGCTCATCCAGGCATCTGCCCTAAAGGAGTCTGTAGGAACTGTGCCTAATAAAGGCAGACGATGTCCACCTCCTCCAGATAGGGGTCACAGTCAGGATGTCCCCGTCATAGTAGGAGCACGAGGCACTGGGGAATCCAATGGACAAAAGAGTCCGAATCATGCACCTGAGCATTTGAAGGACTTAGAGGTCCAGCTCCGCAATGGTGTACAAAGGCCAGAGGGACCTCAAATCCCAGCTCCGCGCCGGTAAGAAGACCCGAAGCTCCCCCTTTGGGACCTAAAAGCCCAGCTCCCCGCTGGCAAGAACACCTGAAGCTCCGCATTCGGGACCCCCAGCTCCGCGCTGGCAATAAGATCCGAAGCTTCGCATTCTGGATCTTCCCAGCTCCATGATGGCACAAAGACCTGAGCTCCTATATTCGAGATCTAAGAGCCAAGCTCCACGCGCAAAGCCTGACACCTTTGTGAAGAACCACTGGGGAGTTACGAGACCAGCTTCGTGCTGAAAATAAAGATATGATCTATGTGTTTGAGATCTCCGTACCGAGCTCCTCGCTAGCACCTGAAGTCCGTTACGGGGGATCTCCAAATCAGCAGAAACTCAGCTCTGCGCCGGAATAAAGGCAAAGAAGCACAGCTCCACGACCGGCATGCGAAGGTCTGTGGAACCTAAGACACAGCTCCGACGCCTGCACCGAAAGAGTTAAAAGCGCAGCTCCGCGCTGGCACAAGGACCCGAAACTCCACATCCGGGACCTCCCAGCTCCGCGCTGGCAGGAAGCCCCTGAGCTGCACATCCGGGACCTCCCAGCTCCGTGCTGGCGCATGAAGCTCCACAGGAAGTCAAAGCTCAGCTCAGTACTGGCGTACAAGGACCTCCGTGCGTGCAATAGCAGGTCCCATATTGCATCCCTGGGAGCACCTACCACCGTTCCCTCCGCCAAATACGACTGCTCCAACAAATGGCCTCCACAACAGGGAGTTGTCGAGATCTCTCCTTAGGGTCCTACAGAACTCTCACCGTTATGCAACAACATGGTGGAAATTCTGACAGTATCCGGGAGACATCCCGCGATAAGAAGGCTCTTAGCCGAAACATGTTTAATACTTAATAAATAATGATAATAAGAAAACTTATCCAATACGATTCCATTGAAAAGACCCTAAAGAGGTAGGAAAGCAGAGTACTAGGACACGTGTCGGCTATGGATGGGGCAGCATCACTGTGGGAAAGCTGTAGCCTTTTGCAGGCTGTCATTCAATCAACAGGCGTCACTGTTCATTGTACCATACCAGTCACGTCCCCGGAAATCATGGGATACTACTTGAAAGGGCTGTTGGGAGCTGCTATAAAGGAGAAGACTTGGCCATTTTCTTCACATTCACTCCGTGAAGACGAAAACACTTACCAGTTTCTCTCCTTTTAGTGTGTTAAGTAGTTTCTTTCATGTTCTTCAGCATCTATGAGCGAAAGTGAGTTATGAGCGTGTAAATCTGTTAAGTATAGTGAAAACCCGTTTTAGAGCGACCGTGGACGTAGGATCTGCAAAGATCCGAACCACGTAACCCTTGTGTTATTTCGTTTATGTTCAAACAGGTCCCCTACGTTCCTTCAAACAGGTCCCCCGCGTCCCAAACACGTCTCAACATACCCCAGACAGGTCCCCAGCGTCCCAAACACATCTCAACATGCGCCAGACAGGTCCCCAGCGTCCCAAACACATCTCAGCATGTCCCAGACAGGTCCCCAATGTCCCCCAAAAGTCCCAAACACGTCCCCTTCAGTCTCTCTTTCAATAAGCACCTTACGCACATAACTTTATCGATTCTCCGGCTATATAAATTTCCATTTCACACACTTATAAATTTCATTGATTGGGTTAGCCCCATATCACAAAATATTCGAATGTAATGAATAATAATTAGGTACTGCGAGTGCTTTGCTGCTGGCATTTACTGCTCCGAGCCGTGCGCTTGCATCGACTGCTCCAACAAACCTCAATGCAGAGGTAGTTATTACGACGAGGAAGCAGATCGAATCCAGAAATCCGCTCGCTTTCTCTCCAAAGGTAAGTGGTAAGAAAAACTTCGGACCTTAGAACTTTTGATTTTTCCTTTAATTATTATTTCATATGCATCATAGGACAATTCAAGCTTAACTACTTCATCCTCCGCTCGGCATAAAAGAGGGTGCAATTGCAAGAAATCGGGTTGTCTGAAGAGATACTGCGAATGCTATCAGGTTCTTTTTTCTCTTTTCTTTCGGCAATTGTTTTTTCTTTTTTCTTTTTACGTATCAGTCTTACCGATACTTCTTTTCTTTGAAGAGTGGTGTGGGATGTTCGACCAACTGCCGATGCGAAGGCTGCAAGAATGCATTCAGACGAAAAGACGGTAAGTTTTTTTTACATTTTTCGAGTTTTCAAACGGTAAAAATGCCATCGTTATTGTTTACTGATCCCGGAAAAAAATTATCTTTTATAATCTCTAATTAGGTTTTGTAGTAGAAAGGGAAGTTGAATGTGACATCGAAGGAGAAGATGAAGATCAATTATGGCAGTTACGGACTACTAACCGATTCGTCCTCCCATCGAATCAGAAGCCTCCAAGATTTCCCTTTTACGAAGATTCAGATGAAGAGGAAATACCTGAGATTCTGAACCAGCAGTTCAGACAACCTTCGAACAAGCTGGTGCTGTCTCCCAACAGGAAACGAGTCTCGCCGCCTCAGACGAGGGGGCAGAACTCGAAGTCGTCGCCGGGATTTAGGAGTAGTCGGAGATCGATACTTACTTCGATGCCTTATTTTCCTTCTCTTGAGGCATTTAATCCGTGACATGAATTTAATTTTGTTCTTTTGCCTGAGTTTCGTTTTTTGACTGGTTGATTCTGTAGTTTTGGGGTGGCCTTTTTTTGGTTCCGGAATGATTTTCATGATGAAGTTAAGCGCCAACTCAATAATTAGTACTTCCTCCGTCCCGCTAACTTTATCACATTTTTCCATTCTAGACGTCGTAATAACTTTGTCACCTTTCCTTTTTTGGTAAAAAGTTAAACACCATTTCAAATTTAATTGGAGGGAAAAGTAAAGGTGGGAATAATTAGGAAAAAATTTATAAATTTAAGCAAGTTGTTTATATCTAATCTCATTGTACTATTTTATTATAATAATACCATTTTAGTTTGCGTGCCGTGATAAAGTTGCTGGGACGGAGGGAGTATTGACGCGCTCAAATACTAATGTACTAGGTCATCCAAGTAGTAAAACGGACGAATCGGTCCACGAAGACAGCTCGATTAATTCTAAGATAATATTCCTAATTTAATTTAGACTAAGGGAATTTTTATAGCTTTGAAAATTGATAAAATAGATAAAAGATGCAAATAATAAAATAACAACAAATAAAAAAATTAGGATAGAACAATTGACGACGAACGTGATTAAGACACATGCTCGGCAAGAACTATTCCTACGTCTTCATGCAATCTAACCTAACTAATCAACACGAATCAAGTAAAGGTGGAATTTCCTAATATATGTGCTACCCGTCATTCACGTAACTAGCAACCCTACATGAATAGCGAACCAATCAACTATATTTCTATATGACTGTAATTCCTACACGTGCATTTGATCTTTGTGAAATTCCCCGAGTTTAGGCGTTTTCGACGCCTAAGGTCTCGGAAACCACACATACGAAACCGAATTCCATCTCTGGTCGATTTTACGTAGTGATGTTCGATATTTTGATCTAACCTTTCTAATCACCTTTTCGGTCTCATGTACTAGGTCAAGAATCGCGTGCGTGGTGGCCGATCACACACACGTCACTAAACTCAAATAAAGAACACATAACAAAAATTATATGATTAAATAAGATAATAATAGCATTAATACGTAGTCAATCCGGCCTCACACGACCTCAATCACAAAAGAAATTAAGCTAACATGGGATTAAACGAAATCAACAACGAATCGAAAGAAAACATTGTTGAAAACGAGGTAGTAAAAGTATAGAATTCGCCCCTCACGATGCTCGAGCCGTCACGCGTCGCCGCGGCTTCTCCCGTCGTGAACGAGGGAGAAACGCCTTGGAGACCCTCGAGATCGCTCTTAGCTTTCTCTAGTCTTCTTAGTCGTCAATAGTCGTCTCGTCTCCTATTATTCGCCGTTGATGCTGCCCCCTCCTCGTATCATCGTTGAGGCTTTTATACAAATTAAAACCTAATAACCGACTTCAGTATAATGGGCCGAATTCATGAGTGACAGATATGATTTTAAATTCTAAATCTCATCTTCCCTCACGTAAAGCTTGGTTGTGCAATCATTTCAAGTATTTTGACATGGCCAAGCCTAGAATCGCGTGCCTTCCTTGCCTATATGGTACTCCACTTGCTCTATCTCATGTGATGGTTTGGACTTATTTTAACAATATTATGGGCTTGAGAGTAATGACACGAGCCTACGATTTTAGTGAGAATAAAGCCCACTTGGATGCTTTTTGATCCGATGTCTACAAAATAAGAAACGCAAACATAAGCATAGCATATTCAAGCATATTGCGATAAGTAATAAACGAAAATACGTTTTACGGGGTATAAAGATAGCGTAAAATCCTAACTATCAAGTATGTCGAATCATTAAGTGCTACTTAATATATATATATATATATATATATATATATATTGTCGCGGATATTTGAAGAGTGACATTTTAAGGACACGTAAATTAGATAGTAACATTTTAGGAATATATAAATTTTGAAATTGTAGAATTAGAAGACTTCCTAACTAAGAACAATAAAGTAGAAGCAATTTGACAACATTAAATTTCAAAAATTTAGGTGTTATGTCAAAATACTCAAAACTCTATTTTATTTTATCTTTGGGTGTCTAACGGCTTTAAAACACAACTCGCACCACACTGCACTGATTTATGAAATTAAGCGCAAAATCTATAGTTTAATTGTAACTATGTACCGCACGACTCACGAAGAAAAACTTAACTTCCTCTCTCTAAAATTTAGTCATCACAATCTCTCTAAACAAACCCTAGATCTAAGAATATCTCTCCTTCCGCCGTTAATGGATGTTGAGGGTGCTCATTTTTCTTCATTGTTTCTTTATTGTTCCTTAATGTTGTGTTTTTCATTTTCTTCCTTATGGGAGCGTGTCTCCCATTCTGGGAGTTTATCTTCCCCTTCATCGGATCTTTTTCCCTTTTTTTGGGCTTTCTTCTCCCTTTTTGGGGCTCGAATACCTTAGATTAATGAGTTTTCTCTCATTCGTGGTTGAAAAGTTCTTTCTTTAGGATTTGGGTTAGAGATTTTTGCACTTTAACCGAAAGACGCATCCTACCAAAACTGAAGATATATATGTTCTCGAGTTCGCGTTCACCATCCATAGTCTACAACAAATTTGATTTTATTAGCCACCATTATTGTGGAGTTTTGGAATTAGTTTGTGGTAGAAGTTCATTGTTGCCGATTTGGATGTTTGGAATACTTCTTGGTTGATTAGCTCGCTTCTTCGTAAATGTGATGTAGAACATCCTCAACGTGAGTGTTATAAAAAATCCGCCATGGTTGGCGTGGCGGATTTTGCAAATTAAACAAAAAAATTACTCGACTAACCCATTTACGTAGTAAGTGTTAAATTAATGAATACCTAGTGACCTCCAACCTGCGACTATCCGGCAGCCACCCCTCCCACCGGAGACCATCTGCCAGCCGCCCTCCCCACCGGCGACCATCCGGTGGGCACCCTCCTCTCCGGTGAACCTCCCTCAGACGACCCTCTTTCGTTAAGTTTCTTTTTTTCGTTTTGATTTTTGGTCTATACAATAGAAGTTCAGAATGATGGGATTGGGATCGAAGAAGAGCATGAGATTAGATAACTGATTTGTATTTGGATTTTTGTGGTCACCATTTTATTGGATTGACTTGTTTGTTTTTGTTCTTTTTGGCCTTTCATATTTGCCGTAATCTTGAACTTAGTGATAATCTTGAACTTATTGAACGACTACCTATAGTTTCTTTATGAATATATTAGAATGAATTGATGTGTTTTGCAACTTTATAGTTTATACACATTTTTTCAGTTATAGTCTATAAACATCATATATGATATATATTATGTCTAAATATATAGAATTCACATGTATTTTTGAATCCGCCATTTCTGCCACGCCATCCGTCATAGATCAATGGCGGTTTTTGGCTTTCCAACATGACCCGCCTCGCCATTGATAACACTGCTCAATGTATAGCTGCACTAGTCTTGACATCAACATGGCCTTCGCTGAGCGGCTTCCATTTTTGAACAAGTGATTGCAGTTTGTCTGTGGTGAAGTCTATGCCCTGTAAAATCCCGGGCATAGTGAAGCATTTGCTCATTTTAATCTTTGAGAACGAAAGCTTGCGTTTTGTTGGAAAATATTTTCATATCCAAAAGTTAGTGAGGTAATTGTTTCCCTAACCATCCTCGGCCCTCAAGCGTATATTTCTGAAGGCGCGATCCTCGCCGCCTTGAAGATCGGCCAAGGACACTTCAACAACACAGTGCGTGAGACCCTCAAAGGCAATATGTGATTACACTATTCAACTAAAAAAGCCTCCAACCAAGTAATACAACAATGAAAATAATACATTTGCAAGAATCAGTGAAATACATTAGATCATGTACGCTACCATGACTACGAGAAACTAAGGTCTTCCCAATGTTATTTGTATTGAAAATTGATGGAGCTTTGACATCATATCAATCCTTCTTCCAAACTGGATCAACGTGTGCAAGTAACAATATGGACTCATCAGTTTCAAAATTATGACAAACATAAGCCTATTCCATTAGGATAGAAAGAGTATTATATTCACAAGAAAGAGGGAAAAATTAACACTTTCTTCTTGCCTCCTTTCCTGCCCTCGGAAATTCTCTTGTTTTTCTATGACAAATTGATTAAGCATTGCACAATAATCAAAGAAAATATCACAATTAACTATTATGTTTGAATAAGTCTCTAGTATTAAAGTCTGTATTATTGCTAGTTAGTTGTTAGTTATTAGCATATTGAAGTCCTTACTTTCAGTCTTTTTTGTTTATCAAGTTCACATAGCACATGGAATAAAGTTACCATAATAACTTTGCTTTATAATCTTGTATCAGAGCAAATTCTGTAGGCCTGATAAAGCATAACTGCAACTAGCTTGGCGAGATGGCAACAGAAAATACTTTTTTGCAACCTGCTATTCCTAAGTTCGATGTTCACTATGATCATTGAGCAATGCTGATGTAGAATTTTATGCGCTACTCGAGTTCAGTGGAAACGGGAATCCAATTGCGACTGCTGGAACCACACCAACTGAGGTGCAGAAATGTGTAATTAAATAATGAAAACTTAAGGACTTGAAAGCAAAGAAGTATCTCTTTCAAGCCTTAGATCATTCCCTTTCTCGATGATTCTCAGACACTGCTAAAGATATATGGGACTCTGTGAAAAAACACAACTCGAGTAACTGGGCTCAACTGTAGGCGTTGAGGAAGGCGTTTGAGACTCTCCACATGAAGACGGGGAGAGCATCAATGTCTATTTCGCACGTACTTGCAACTGCGAACAAGATCAAGGCTAATGGTGAGATCATATGTGATATGGAAGTGGTTGAAAAGATACTACGGTCAATGACTCCAAAATTCAACTATGTGGTATGTGCAATTAACGAGGCACAAACTACTACCAAGTTTTCTATAGATTACTTGCAAAGCAGTTAGCTAATGCATGAGTAGAAGATGATTGACCCAGAAATGAAAAAAGCCTTGGAGGCTACATGTGGGGAATCTCGAGGAAGAGGTAGTAGTAGCTATCGAGGACGTGGTTGAGGACGAGGAAGGGCGAATTTTGACAAATCCACTGTTTTGATTATCATAAGATGGTCACTTCGTTGGGAATGACAAACAAAGAAATCAATCATACACAAACTTATGAAGAAATGTCCTCATAGCCCGGGTTGGAGATGAACTTTATAGTGATGCTTAGCTATTGGACTCGGTTGCAGCAACCATATGTGCCATAAGAGGGAATTTTTCACAGCATCAATGAGCAATTTGCTCATAACGTTAAGCTAGGGAACGCATCCTTGATGGTGAAAGGAAATGTGCGGTTGCAAATTGGTAATCAAATACAGGTAAAAGCTGAAGTTTTTTATGTGCTTGATTTAAAGAACAATTGCTCAGTTTTGAAAAACTTCAAGAGAAGGGTTTACCTATGCTTATTCAACACTATTGCAAGGTTATTATCCTTATAGGGGTGTTATCATGAAATATGTGATGTCCTTTAATCGCTTGTTCGAAGTAGTTGTGTCTCTAGCATTTGGTACAACTTGCTTCAATACAATTACTGAAGATGTCGGTCAATTATGGCGTTGCTTTAATGGAATCAATAACGCTCCGCAACAGAATGAAATGGTAGCGGGTTTGCCACATTATATGAAACGATCATGAATATCCAAGGAATGTATGTATGGGAAGCAACAGCGAGACCCGCTTTCAAAGAAGACTGCTTGGAGAACTGATTAATCCTTGCAATTGATTCGCTCTGATTTATGTGGTCCAATACCGATTCAGCCAATTTCATAAATTTTGTTTCCCTATAATGTCACATCTATAAATTACAGGATTGAAAAAATTAATTAACCCTATTTCAAATTACAAGGCAATTATGAGTAGGAAATTACATCTTTAAAAGTGGTCTTTTTAGAGAGAGAGAGGGGGAGAGAGAGAGAGAGGTTCTTTCTACCAAAATTTCCCCACTCAACCGGAATTTAACCTTCTTATATACTTTTCGAAATGAGATAGCCCAAGCGAAAAGTAAATAATGATAGGGAGCTCCCAACCTCATTAATGGAGGTGTGGGAGGAGGGATTCACGGTTTTTGGTATTAGGAATATATGAGATGGTTATGGATCAAGGTTCTTGGTGAATTTAGATTTTCAATCTCATAAATAATTGGATGGCGGATAATGCTACATATAGATATATGCCATTAACCAGTGGCGGATCCACCTTATCGAGCACTTCTCCTGTCGGTATTTAAATGAATGGTAATAAGTCCACAGTCTACAATAATTAAAGAATCCAAATGTGATCGAACCTTTAGCTATTGCTATATACGAAGATATCAAATCAACTTGAGCTATCCCTAAAAGAAATCTCAAGGAAATACAAAGACATTTCGTTTTTCGATCTTACCATGATAATTAGCTGGTATTGCATGAAAACTATGTTGAAATGGTATTGCATGAAAACTATGTTGAAAGTTAATTTTTTTGAAAACAAAAAGAAGAAAGACATGGAAATGACAAAACTCAAACCCCAAAACCTCGTCCTATTGCCCTTTAGAAGTGCTGCAAAATTCAATCCCGTAATTCCAAGACCAACATAACATCATAATCAGCTCAACAATGTCATCGTAATCCTAAAGCAGATATGTAACATAAAAAATATATATGCCAAATTATAAAAATGGTTCACTAAGTATACCAATTTGTTATTTTGGGTCACTATTTTTGCCAGTTACAAAACTAGGCCACTAAGTATATATATGGTAACAAATTTGGGTTATAGTTAGAAAATGAGTTAACTAAGTTTGTATATAGTAACAAAACTAGGTCATTAAGAAAATATCAAGAAAAAAGGGTCTTTTTTTCTCTCTCTCACCGCCATGGTGTAAAAGAGAAAAACAACAAACAGAGGGTTGCACCGATCTCGGAGATGACGCTGCCCCTATCATCGGAGCTATTAGCGAAGATGATGATGTGATTACTAGTGGAGAATTGAAATTGAAGCCAAAAACAGTGGATTCAAACGCAGGCACTGTTCCATTAAAGCGAATTTCTACAAATCGATCTCCTATCTCTTTGGGGGACACAGAATCAATAGCGAAGGTCTGGCCGACTTTGGAGGAATCAGCAGGGCGATCAGCTAATCTGATCAAGTCCCCTGTGATTCACAGCATCAATGAGCAATTTGCTCATAACGTTAAGCTAGGGAACGCATCCTTGATGGTGAAAGGAAATGTGCGGTTGCAAATTGGTAATCAAATACAGGTAAAAGCTGAAGTTTTTTATGTGCTTGATTTAAAGAACAATTGCTCAGTTTTGAAAAACTTCAAGAGAAGGGTTTACCTATGCTTATTCAACACTATTGCAAGGTTATTATCCTTATAGGGGTGTTATCATGAAATATGTGATGTCCTTTAATCGCTTGTTCGAAGTAGTTGTGTCTCTAGCATTTGGTACAACTTGCTTCAATACAATTACTGAAGATGTCGGTCAATTATGGCGTTGCTTTAATGGAATCAATAACGCTCCGCAACAGAATGAAATGGTAGCGGGTTTGCCACATTATATGAAACGATCATGAATATCCAAGGAATGTATGTATGGGAAGCAACAGCGAGACCCGCTTTCAAAGAAGACTGCTTGGAGAACTGATTAATCCTTGCAATTGATTCGCTCTGATTTATGTGGTCCAATACCGATTCAGCCAATTTCATAAATTTTGTTTCCCTATAATGTCACATCTATAAATTACAGGATTGAAAAAATTAATTAACCCTATTTCAAATTACAAGGCAATTATGAGTAGGAAATTACATCTTTAAAAGTGGTCTTTTTAGAGAGAGAGAGGGGAGAGAGAGAGAGAGAGGTTCTTTCTACCAAAATTTCCCCACTCAACCGGAATTTAACCTTCTTATATACTTTTCGAAATGAGATAGCCCAAGCGAAAAGTAAATAATGATAGGGAGCTCCCAACCTCATTAATGGAGGTGTGGGAGGAGGGATTCACGGTTTTTGGTATTAGGAATATATGAGATGGTTATGGATCAAGGTTCTTGGTGAATTTAGATTTTCAATCTCATAAATAATTGGATGGCGGATAATGCTACATATAGATATATGCCATTAACCAGTGGCGGATCCACCTTATCGAGCACTTCTCCTGTCGGTATTTAAATGAATGGTAATAAGTCCACAGTCTACAATAATTAAAGAATCCAAATGTGATCGAACCTTTAGCTATTGCTATATACGAAGATATCAAATCAACTTGAGCTATCCCTAAAAGAAATCTCAAGGAAATACAAAGACATTTCGTTTTTCGATCTTACCATGATAATTAGCTGGTATTGCATGAAAACTATGTTGAAATGGTATTGCATGAAAACTATGTTGAAAGTTAATTTTTTTGAAAACAAAAAGAAGAAAGACATGGAAATGACAAAACTCAAACCCCAAAACCTCGTCCTATTGCCCTTTAGAAGTGCTGCAAAATTCAATCCCGTAATTCCAAGACCAACATAACATCATAATCAGCTCAACAATGTCATCGTAATCCTAAAGCAGATATGTAACATAAAAAATATATATGCCAAATTATAAAAATGGTTCACTAAGTATACCAATTTGTTATTTTGGGTCACTATTTTTGCCAGTTACAAAACTAGGCCACTAAGTATATATATGGTAACAAATTTGGGTTATAGTTAGAAAATGAGTTAACTAAGTTTGTATATAGTAACAAAACTAGGTCATTAAGAAAATATCAAGAAAAAAGGGTCTTTTTTTCTCTCTCTCACCGCCATGGTGTAAAAGAGAAAAACAACAAACAGAGGGTTGCGCCGGTCTCGGAGATGACGCTGCCCCTATCATCGGAGCTATTAGCGAAGATGATGATGTGATTACTAGTGGAGAATTGAAATTGAAGCCAAAAACAGTGGATTCAAACGCAGGCACTGTTCCATTAAAGCGAATTTCTACAAATCGATCTCCTATCTCTTTGGGGGACACAGAATCAATAGCGAAGGTCTGGCCGACTTTGGAGGAATCAGCAGGGCGATCAGCTAATCTGATCAAGTCCCCTGTGATTCACAGCATCAATGAGCAATTTGCTCATAACGTTAAGCTAGGGAACGCATCCTTGATGGTGAAAGGAAATGTGCGGTTGCAAATTGGTAATCAAATACAGGTAAAAGCTGAAGTTTTTTATGTGCTTGATTTAAAGAACAATTGCTCAGTTTTGAAAAACTTCAAGAGAAGGGTTTACCTATGCTTATTCAACACTATTGCAAGGTTATTATCCTTATAGGGGTGTTATCATGAAATATGTGATGTCCTTTAATCGCTTGTTCGAAGTAGTTGTGTCTCTAGCATTTGGTACAACTTGCTTCAATACAATTACTGAAGATGTCGGTCAATTATGGCGTTGCTTTAATGGAATCAATAACGCTCCGCAACAGAATGAAATGGTAGCGGGTTTGCCACATTATATGAAACGATCATGAATATCCAAGGAATGTATGTATGGGAAGCAACAGCGAGACCCGCTTTCAAAGAAGACTGCTTGGAGAACTGATTAATCCTTGCAATTGATTCGCTCTGATTTATGTGGTCCAATACCGATTCAGCCAATTTCATAAATTTTGTTTCCCTATAATGTCACATCTATAAATTACAGGATTGAAAAAATTAATTAACCCTATTTCAAATTACAAGGCAATTATGAGTAGGAAATTACATCTTTAAAAGTGGTCTTTTTAGAGAGAGAGAGGGGGAGAGAGAGAGAGAGGTTCTTTCTACCAAAATTTCCCCACTCAACCGGAATTTAACCTTCTTATATACTTTTCGAAATGAGATAGCCCAAGCGAAAAGTAAATAATGATAGGGAGCTCCCAACCTCATTAATGGAGGTGTGGGAGGAGGGATTCACGGTTTTTGGTATTAGGAATATATGAGATGGTTATGGATCAAGGTTCTTGGTGAATTTAGATTTTCAATCTCATAAATAATTGGATGGCGGATAATGCTACATATAGATATATGCCATTAACCAGTGGCGGATCCACCTTATCGAGCACTTCTCCTGTCGGTATTTAAATGAATGGTAATAAGTCCACAGTCTACAATAATTAAAGAATCCAAATGTGATCGAACCTTTAGCTATTGCTATATACGAAGATATCAAATCAACTTGAGCTATCCCTAAAAGAAATCTCAAGGAAATACAAAGACATTTCGTTTTTCGATCTTACCATGATAATTAGCTGGTATTGCATGAAAACTATGTTGAAATGGTATTGCATGAAAACTATGTTGAAAGTTAATTTTTTTGAAAACAAAAAGAAGAAAGACATGGAAATGACAAAACTCAAACCCCAAAACCTCGTCCTATTGCCCTTTAGAAGTGCTGCAAAATTCAATCCCGTAATTCCAAGACCAACATAACATCATAATCAGCTCAACAATGTCATCGTAATCCTAAAGCAGATATGTAACATAAAATATATATATGCCAAATTATAAAAATGGTTCACTAAGTATACCAGTTTGTTATTTTGGGTCACTATTTTTGCCAGTTACGAAACTAGGCCACTAAGTATATATATGGTAACAAATTTGGGTTATAGTTAGAAAATGAGTTAACTAAGTTTGTATATAGTAACAAAACTAGGTCATTAAGAAAATATCAAGAAAAAAGGGTCTTTTTTTCTCTCTCTCACCGCCATGGTGTAAAAGAGAAAAACAACAAACAGAGGGTTGCGCCGGTCTCGGAGATGACGCTGCCCCTATCATCGGAGCTATTAGCAAAGATGATGATGTGATTACTAGTGGAGAATTGAAATTGAAGCCAAAAACAGTGGATTCAAACGCAGGCACTGTTCCATTAAAGCGAATTTCTACAAATCGATCTCCTATCTCTTTGGGGGACACAGAATCAATAGCGAAGGTCTGGCCGACTTTGGAGGAATCAGCAGGGCGATCAGCTAATCTGATCAAGTCCCCTGTGATTCACAGCATCAATGAGCAATTTGCTCATAACGTTAAGCTAGGGAACGCATCCTTGATGGTGAAAGGAAATGTGCGGTTGCAAATTGGTAATCAAATACAGGTAAAAGCTGAAGTTTTTTATGTGCTTGATTTAAAGAACAATTGCTCAGTTTTGAAAAACTTCAAGAGAAGGGTTTACCTATGCTTATTCAACACTATTGCAAGGTTATTATCCTTATAGGGGTGTTATCATGAAATATGTGATGTCCTTTAATCGCTTGTTCGAAGTAGTTGTGTCTCTAGCATTTGGTACAACTTGCTTCAATACAATTACTGAAGATGTCGGTCAATTATGGCTTTGCTTTAATGGAATCAATAACGCTCCGCAACAGAATGAAATGGTAGCGGGTTTGCCACATTATATGAAACGATCATGAATATCCAAGGAATGTATGTATGGGAAGCAACAGCGAGACCCGCTTTCAAAGAAGACTGCTTGGAGAACTGATTAATCCTTGCAATTGATTCGCTCTGATTTATGTGGTCCAATACCGATTCAGCCAATTTCATAAATTTTGTTTCCCTATAATGTCACATCTATAAATTACAGGATTGAAAAAATTAATTAACCCTATTTCAAATTACAAGGCAATTATGAGTAGGAAATTACATCTTTAAAAGTGGTCTTTTTAGAGAGAGAGAGG
Source organism: Craterostigma plantagineum (assembly GCA_027422505.1). NCBI lineage: Eukaryota > Viridiplantae > Streptophyta > Magnoliopsida > Lamiales > Linderniaceae > Craterostigma > Craterostigma plantagineum. The sequence goes on along the minus strand of JAPQWV010000062.1, from coordinate 4,000,302 downwards.
GGGAGAGAGAGAGAGAGGTTCTTTCTACCAAAATTTCCCCACTCAACCGGAATTTAACCTTCTTATATACTTTTCGAAATGAGATAGCCCAAGCGAAAAGTAAATAATGATAGGGAGCTCCCAACCTCATTAATGGAGGTGTGGGAGGAGGGATTCACGGTTTTTGGTATTAGGAATATATGAGATGGTTATGGATCAAGGTTCTTGGTGAATTTAGATTTTCAATCTCATAAATAATTGGATGGCGGATAATGCTACATATAGATATATGCCATTAACCAGTGGCGGATCCACCTTATCGAGCACTTCTCCTGTCGGTATTTAAATGAATGGTAATAAGTCCACAGTCTACAATAATTAAAGAATCCAAATGTGATCGAACCTTTAGCTATTGCTATATACGAAGATATCAAATCAACTTGAGCTATCCCTAAAAGAAATCTCAAGGAAATACAAAGACATTTCGTTTTTCGATCTTACCATGATAATTAGCTGGTATTGCATGAAAACTATGTTGAAATGGTATTGCATGAAAACTATGTTGAAAGTTAATTTTTTTGAAAACAAAAAGAAGAAAGACATGGAAATGACAAAACTCAAACCCCAAAACCTCGTCCTATTGCCCTTTAGAAGTGCTGCAAAATTCAATCCCGTAATTCCAAGACCAACATAACATCATAATCAGCTCAACAATGTCATCGTAATCCTAAAGCAGATATGTAACATAAAATATATATATGCCAAATTATAAAAATGGTTCACTAAGTATACCAATTTGTTATTTTGGGTCACTATTTTTGCCAGTTACAAAACTAGGCCACTAAGTATATATATGGTAACAAATTTGGGTTATAGTTAGAAAATGAGTTAACTAAGTTTGTATATAGTAACAAAACTAGGTCATTAAGAAAATATCAAGAAAAAAGGGTCTTTTTTTCTCTCTCTCACCGCCATGGTGTAAAAGAGAAAAACAACAAACAGAGGGTTGCGCCGGTCTCGGAGATGACGCTGCCCCTATCATCGGAGCTATTAGCGAAGATGATGATGTGATTACTAGTGGAGAATTGAAATTGAAGCCAAAAACAGTGGATTCAAACGCAGGCACTGTTCCATTAAAGCGAATTTCTACAAATCGATCTCCTATCTCTTTGGGGGACACAGAATCAATAGCGAAGGTCTGGCCGACTTTGGAGGAATCAGCAGGGCGATCAGCTAATCTGATCAAGTCCCCTGTGATTCACAGCATCAATGAGCAATTTGCTCATAACGTTAAGCTAGGGAACGCATCCTTGATGGTGAAAGGAAATGTGCGGTTGCAAATTGGTAATCAAATACAGGTAAAAGCTGAAGTTTTTTATGTGCTTGATTTAAAGAACAATTGCTCAGTTTTGAAAAACTTCAAGAGAAGGGTTTACCTATGCTTATTCAACACTATTGCAAGGTTATTATCCTTATAGGGGTGTTATCATGAAATATGTGATGTCCTTTAATCGCTTGTTCGAAGTAGTTGTGTCTCTAGCATTTGGTACAACTTGCTTCAATACAATTACTGAAGATGTCGGTCAATTATGGCGTTGCTTTAATGGAATCAATAACGCTCCGCAACAGAATGAAATGGTAGCGGGTTTGCCACATTATATGAAACGATCATGAATATCCAAGGAATGTATGTATGGGAAGCAACAGCGAGACCCGCTTTCAAAGAAGACTGCTTGGAGAACTGATTAATCCTTGCAATTGATTCGCTCTGATTTATGTGGTCCAATACCGATTCAGCCAATTTCATAAATTTTGTTTCCCTATAATGTCACATCTATAAATTACAGGATTGAAAAAATTAATTAACCCTATTTCAAATTACAAGGCAATTATGAGTAGGAAATTACATCTTTAAAAGTGGTCTTTTTAGAGAGAGAGAGGGGAGAGAGAGAGAGAGAGGTTCTTTCTACCAAAATTTCCCCACTCAACCGGAATTTAACCTTCTTATATACTTTTCGAAATGAGATAGCCCAAGCGAAAAGTAAATAATGATAGGGAGCTCCCAACCTCATTAATGGAGGTGTGGGAGGAGGGATTCACGGTTTTTGGTATTAGGAATATATGAGATGGTTATGGATCAAGGTTCTTGGTGAATTTAGATTTTCAATCTCATAAATAATTGGATGGCGGATAATGCTACATATAGATATATGCCATTAACCAGTGGCGGATCCACCTTATCGAGCACTTCTCCTGTCGGTATTTAAATGAATGGTAATAAGTCCACAGTCTACAATAATTAAAGAATCCAAATGTGATCGAACCTTTAGCTATTGCTATATACGAAGATATCAAATCAACTTGAGCTATCCCTAAAAGAAATCTCAAGGAAATACAAAGACATTTCGTTTTTCGATCTTACCATGATAATTAGCTGGTATTGCATGAAAACTATGTTGAAATGGTATTGCATGAAAACCATGTTGAAAGTTAATTTTTTTGAAAACAAAAAGAAGAAAGACATGGAAATGACAAAACTCAAACCCCAAAACCTCGTCCTATTGCCCTTTAGAAGTGCTGCAAAATTCAATCCCGTAATTCCAAGACCAACATAACATCATAATCAGCTCAACAATGTCATCGTAATCCTAAAGCAGATATGTAACATAAAATATATATATGCCAAATTATAAAAATGGTTCACTAAGTATACCAATTTGTTATTTTGGGTCACTATTTTTGCCAGTTACAAAACTAGGCCACTAAGTATATATATGGTAACAAATTTGGGTTATAGTTAGAAAATGAGTTAACTAAGTTTGTATATAGTAACAAAACTAGGTCATTAAGAAAATATCAAGAAAAAAGGGTCTTTTTTTCTCTCTCTCACCGCCATGGTGTAAAAGAGAAAAACAACAAACAGAGGGTTGCGCCGGTCTCGGAGATGACGCTGCCCCTATCATCGGAGCTATTAGCGAAGATGATGATGTGATTACTAGTGGAGAATTGAAATTGAAGCCAAAAACAGTGGATTCAAACGCAGGCACTGTTCCATTAAAGCGAATTTCTACAAATCGATCTCCTATCTCTTTGGGGGACACAGAATCAATAGCGAAGGTCTGGCCGACTTTGGAGGAATCAGCAGGGCGATCAGCTAATCTGATCAAGTCCCCTGTGATTCACAGCATCAATGAGCAATTTGCTCATAACGTTAAGCTAGGGAACGCATCCTTGATGGTGAAAGGAAATGTGCGGTTGCAAATTGGTAATCAAATACAGGTAAAAGCTGAAGTTTTTTATGTGCTTGATTTAAAGAACAATTGCTCAGTTTTGAAAAACTTCAAGAGAAGGGTTTACCTATGCTTATTCAACACTATTGCAAGGTTATTATCCTTATAGGGGTGTTATCATGAAATATGTGATGTCCTTTAATCGCTTGTTCGAAGTAGTTGTGTCTCTAGCATTTGGTACAACTTGCTTCAATACAATTACTGAAGATGTCGGTCAATTATGGCGTTGCTTTAATGGAATCAATAACGCTCCGCAACAGAATGAAATGGTAGCGGGTTTGCCACATTATATGAAACGATCATGAATATCCAAGGAATGTATGTATGGGAAGCAACAGCGAGACCCGCTTTCAAAGAAGACTGCTTGGAGAACTGATTAATCCTTGCAATTGATTCGCTCTGATTTATGTGGTCCAATACCGATTCAGCCAATTTCATAAATTTTGTTTCCCTATAATGTCACATCTATAAATTACAGGATTGAAAAAATTAATTAACCCTATTTCAAATTACAAGGCAATTATGAGTAGGAAATTACATCTTTAAAAGTGGTCTTTTTAGAGAGAGAGAGGGGGAGAGAGAGAGAGAGGTTCTTTCTACCAAAATTTCCCCACTCAACCGGAATTTAACCTTCTTATATACTTTTCGAAATGAGATAGCCCAAGCGAAAAGTAAATAATGATAGGGAGCTCCCAACCTCATTAATGGAGGTGTGGGAGGAGGGATTCACGGTTTTTGGTATTAGGAATATATGAGATGGTTATGGATCAAGGTTCTTGGTGAATTTAGATTTTCAATCTCATAAATAATTGGATGGCGGATAATGCTACATATAGATATATGCCATTAACCAGTGGCGGATCCACCTTATCGAGCACTTCTCCTGTCGGTATTTAAATGAATGGTAATAAGTCCACAGTCTACAATAATTAAAGAATCCAAATGTGATCGAACCTTTAGCTATTGCTATATACGAAGATATCAAATCAACTTGAGCTATCCCTAAAAGAAATCTCAAGGAAATACAAAGACATTTCGTTTTTCGATCTTACCATGATAATTAGCTGGTATTGCATGAAAACTATGTTGAAATGGTATTGCATGAAAACCATGTTGAAAGTTAATTTTTTTGAAAACAAAAAGAAGAAAGACATGGAAATGACAAAACTCAAACCCCAAAACCTCGTCCTATTGCCCTTTAGAAGTGCTGCAAAATTCAATCCCGTAATTCCAAGACCAACATAACATCATAATCAGCTCAACAATGTCATCGTAATCCTAAAGCAGATATGTAACATAAAATATATATATATGCCAAATTATAAAAATGGTTCACTAAGTATACCAATTTGTTATTTTGGGTCACTATTTTTGCCAGTTACAAAACTAGGCCACTAAGTATATATATGGTAACAAATTTGGGTTATAGTTAGAAAATGAGTTAACTAAGTTTGTATATAGTAACAAAACTAGGTCATTAAGAAAATATCAAGAAAAAAGGGTCTTTTTTTCTCTCTCTCACCGCCATGGTGTAAAAGAGAAAAACAACAAACAGAGGGTTGCGCCGGTCTCGGAGATGACGCTGCCCCTATCATCGGAGCTATTAGCGAAGATGATGATGTGATTACTAGTGGAGAATTGAAATTGAAGCCAAAAACAGTGGATTCAAACGCAGGCACTGTTCCATTAAAGCGAATTTCTACAAATCGATCTCCTATCTCTTTGGGGGACACAGAATCAATAGCGAAGGTCTGGCCGACTTTGGAGGAATCAGCAGGGCGATCAGCTAATCTGATCAAGTCCCCTGTGATTCACAGCATCAATGAGCAATTTGCTCATAACGTTAAGCTAGGGAACGCATCCTTGATGGTGAAAGGAAATGTGCGGTTGCAAATTGGTAATCAAATACAGGTAAAAGCTGAAGTTTTTTATGTGCTTGATTTAAAGAACAATTGCTCAGTTTTGAAAAACTTCAAGAGAAGGGTTTACCTATGCTTATTCAACACTATTGCAAGGTTATTATCCTTATAGGGGTGTTATCATGAAATATGTGATGTCCTTTAATCGCTTGTTCGAAGTAGTTGTGTCTCTAGCATTTGGTACAACTTGCTTCAATACAATTACTGAAGATGTCGGTCAATTATGGCGTTGCTTTAATGGAATCAATAACGCTCCGCAACAGAATGAAATGGTAGCGGGTTTGCCACATTATATGAAACGATCATGAATATCCAAGGAATGTATGTATGGGAAGCAACAGCGAGACCCGCTTTCAAAGAAGACTGCTTGGAGAACTGATTAATCCTTGCAATTGATTCGCTCTGATTTATGTGGTCCAATACCGATTCAGCCAATTTCATAAATTTTGTTTCCCTATAATGTCACATCTATAAATTACAGGATTGAAAAAATTAATTAACCCTATTTCAAATTACAAGGCAATTATGAGTAGGAAATTACATCTTTAAAAGTGGTCTTTTTAGAGAGAGAGAGGGGGAGAGAGAGAGAGAGGTTCTTTCTACCAAAATTTCCCCACTCAACCGGAATTTAACCTTCTTATATACTTTTCGAAATGAGATAGCCCAAGCGAAAAGTAAATAATGATAGGGAGCTCCCAACCTCATTAATGGAGGTGTGGGAGGAGGGATTCACGGTTTTTGGTATTAGGAATATATGAGATGGTTATGGATCAAGGTTCTTGGTGAATTTAGATTTTCAATCTCATAAATAATTGGATGGCGGATAATGCTACATATAGATATATGCCATTAACCAGTGGCGGATCCACCTTATCGAGCACTTCTCCTGTCGGTATTTAAATGAATGGTAATAAGTCCACAGTCTACAATAATTAAAGAATCCAAATGTGATCGAACCTTTAGCTATTGCTATATACGAAGATATCAAATCAACTTGAGCTATCCCTAAAAGAAATCTCAAGGAAATACAAAGACATTTCGTTTTTCGATCTTACCATGATAATTAGCTGGTATTGCATGAAAACTATGTTGAAATGGTATTGCATGAAAACTATGTTGAAAGTTAATTTTTTTGAAAACAAAAAGAAGAAAGACATGGAAATGACAAAACTCAAACCCCAAAACCTCGTCCTATTGCCCTTTAGAAGTGCTGCAAAATTCAATCCCGTAATTCCAAGACCAACATAACATCATAATCAGCTCAACAATGTCATCGTAATCCTAAAGCAGATATGTAACATAAAATATATATATGCCAAATTATAAAAATGGTTCACTAAGTATACCAATTTGTTATTTTGGGTCACTATTTTTGCCAGTTACAAAACTAGGCCACTAAGTATATATATGGTAACAAATTTGGGTTATAGTTAGAAAATGAGTTAACTAAGTTTGTATATAGTAACAAAACTAGGTCATTAAGAAAATATCAAGAAAAAAGGGTCTTTTTTTCTCTCTCTCACCGCCATGGTGTAAAAGAGAAAAACAACAAACAGAGGGTTGCGCCGGTCTCGGAGATGACGCTGCCCCTATCATCGGAGCTATTAGCGAAGATGATGATGTGATTACTAGTGGAGAATTGAAATTGAAGCCAAAAACAGTGGATTCAAACGCAGGCACTGTTCCATTAAAGCGAATTTCTACAAATCGATCTCCTATCTCTTTGGGGGACACAGAATCAATAGCGAAGGTCTGGCCGACTTTGGAGGAATCAGCAGGGCGATCAGCTAATCTGATCAAGTCCCCTGTGATTCACAGCATCAATGAGCAATTTGCTCATAACGTTAAGCTAGGGAACGCATCCTTGATGGTGAAAGGAAATGTGCGGTTGCAAATTGGTAATCAAATACAGGTAAAAGCTGAAGTTTTTTATGTGCTTGATTTAAAGAACAATTGCTCAGTTTTGAAAAACTTCAAGAGAAGGGTTTACCTATGCTTATTCAACACTATTGCAAGGTTATTATCCTTATAGGGGTGTTATCATGAAATATGTGATGTCCTTTAATCGCTTGTTCGAAGTAGTTGTGTCTCTAGCATTTGGTACAACTTGCTTCAATACAATTACTGAAGATGTCGGTCAATTATGGCGTTGCTTTAATGGAATCAATAACGCTCCGCAACAGAATGAAATGGTAGCGGGTTTGCCACATTATATGAAACGATCATGAATATCCAAGGAATGTATGTATGGGAAGCAACAGCGAGACCCGCTTTCAAAGAAGACTGCTTGGAGAACTGATTAATCCTTGCAATTGATTCGCTCTGATTTATGTGGTCCAATACCGATTCAGCCAATTTCATAAATTTTGTTTCCCTATAATGTCACATCTATAAATTACAGGATTGAAAAAATTAATTAACCCTATTTCAAATTACAAGGCAATTATGAGTAGGAAATTACATCTTTAAAAGTGGTCTTTTTAGAGAGAGAGAGGGGGAGAGAGAGAGAGAGAGGTTCTTTCTACCAAAATTTCCCCACTCAACCGGAATTTAACCTTCTTATATACTTTTCGAAATGAGATAGCCCAAGCGAAAAGTAAATAATGATAGGGAGCTCCCAACCTCATTAATGGAGGTGTGGGAGGAGGGATTCGCGGTTTTTGGTATTAGGAATATATGAGATGGTTATGGATCAAGGTTCTTGGTGAATTTAGATTTTCAATCTCATAAATAATTGGATGGCGGATAATGCTACATATAGATATATGCCATTAACCAGTGGCGGATCCACCTTATCGAGCACTTCTCCTGTCGGTATTTAAATGAATGGTAATAAGTCCACAGTCTACAATAATTAAAGAATCCAAATGTGATCGAACCTTTAGCTATTGCTATATACGAAGATATCAAATCAACTTGAGCTATCCCTAAAAGAAATCTCAAGGAAATACAAAGACATTTCGTTTTTCGATCTTACCATGATAATTAGCTGGTATTGCATGAAAACTATGTTGAAATGGTATTGCATGAAAACTATGTTGAAAGTTAAATTTTTTGAAAACAAAAAGAAGAAAGACATGGAAATGACAAAACTCAAACCCCAAAACCTCGTCCTATTGCCCTTTAGAAGTGCTGCAAAATTCAATCCCGTAATTCCAAGACCAACATAACATCATAATCAGCTCAACAATGTCATCGTAATCCTAAAGCAGATATGTAACATAAAATATATATATGCCAAATTATAAAAATGGTTCACTAAGTATACCAGTTTGTTATTTTGGGTCACTATTTTTGCCAGTTACGAAACTAGGCCACTAAGTATATATATGGTAACAAATTTGGGTTATAGTTAGAAAATGAGTTAACTAAGTTTGTATATAGTAACAAAACTAGGTCATTAAGAAAATATCAAGAAAAAAGGGTCTTTTTTTCTCTCTCTCACCGCCATGGTGTAAAAGAGAAAAACAACAAACAGAGGGTTGCGCCGGTCTCGGAGATGACGCTGCCCCTATCATCGGAGCTATTAGCAAAGATGATGATGTGATTACTAGTGGAGAATTGAAATTGAAGCCAAAAACAGTGGATTCAAACGCAGGCACTGTTCCATTAAAGCGAATTTCTACAAATCGATCTCCTATCTCTTTGGGGGACACAGAATCAATAGCGAAGGTCTGGCCGACTTTGGAGGAATCAGCAGGGCGATCAGCTAATCTGATCAAGTCCCCTGTGATTCACAGCATCAATGAGCAATTTGCTCATAACGTTAAGCTAGGGAACGCATCCTTGATGGTGAAAGGAAATGTGCGGTTGCAAATTGGTAATCAAATACAGGTAAAAGCTGAAGTTTTTTATGTGCTTGATTTAAAGAACAATTGCTCAGTTTTGAAAAACTTCAAGAGAAGGGTTTACCTATGCTTATTCAACACTATTGCAAGGTTATTATCCTTATAGGGGTGTTATCATGAAATATGTGATGTCCTTTAATCGCTTGTTCGAAGTAGTTGTGTCTCTAGCATTTGGTACAACTTGCTTCAATACAATTACTGAAGATGTCGGTCAATTATGGCGTTGCTTTAATGGAATCAATAACGCTCCGCAACAGAATGAAATGGTAGCGGGTTTGCCACATTATATGAAACGATCATGAATATCCAAGGAATGTATGTATGGGAAGCAACAGCGAGACCCGCTTTCAAAGAAGACTGCTTGGAGAACTGATTAATCCTTGCAATTGATTCGCTCTGATTTATGTGGTCCAATACCGATTCAGCCAATTTCATAAATTTTGTTTCCCTATAATGTCACATCTATAAATTACAGGATTGAAAAAATTAATTAACCCTATTTCAAATTACAAGGCAATTATGAGTAGGAAATTACATCTTTAAAAGTGGTCTTTTTAGAGAGAGAGAGGGGGAGAGAGAGAGAGAGGTTCTTTCTACCAAAATTTCCCCACTCAACCGGAATTTAACCTTCTTATATACTTTTCGAAATGAGATAGCCCAAGCGAAAAGTAAATAATGATAGGGAGCTCCCAACCTCATTAATGGAGGTGTGGGAGGAGGGATTCACGGTTTTTGGTATTAGGAATATATGAGATGGTTATGGATCAAGGTTCTTGGTGAATTTAGATTTTCAATCTCATAAATAATTGGATGGCGGATAATGCTACATATAGATATATGCCATTAACCAGTGGCGGATCCACCTTATCGAGCACTTCTCCTGTCGGTATTTAAATGAATGGTAATAAGTCCACAGTCTACAATAATTAAAGAATCCAAATGTGATCGAACCTTTAGCTATTGCTAATACGAAGATATCAAATCAACTTGAGCTATCCCTAAAAGAAATCTCAAGGAAATACAAAGACATTTCGTTTTTCGATCTTACCATGATAATTAGCTGGTATTGCATGAAAACTATGTTGAAATGGTATTGCATGAAAACTATGTTGAAAGTTAATTTTTTCGAAAACAAAAAGAAGAAAGACATGGAAATGACAAAACTCAAACCCCAAAACCTCGTCCTATTGCCCTTTAGAAGTGCTGCAAAATTCAATCCCGTAATTCCAAGACCAACATAACATCATAATCAGCTCAACAATGTCATCGTAATCCTAAAGCAGATATGTAACATAAAATATATATATGCCAAATTATAAAAATGGTTCACTAAGTATACCAATTTGTTATTTTGGGTCACTATTTTTGCCAGTTACAAAACTAGGCCACTAAGTATATATATGGTAACAAATTTGGGTTATAGTTAGAAAATGAGTTAACTAAGTTTGTATATAGTAACAAAACTAGGTCATTAAGAAAATATCAAGAAAAAATGGTCTTTTTTTCTCTCTCTCACCGCCATGGTGTAAAAGAGAAAAACAACAAACAGAGGGTTGCGCCGGTCTCGGAGATGACGCTGCCCCTATCATCGGAGCTATTAGCGAAGATGATGATGTGATTACTAGTGGAGAATTGAAATTGAAGCCAAAAACAGTGGATTCAAACGCAGGCACTGTTCCATTAAAGCGAATTTCTACAAATCGATCTCCTATCTCTTTGGGGGACACAGAATCAATAGCGAAGGTCTGGCCGACTTTGGAGGAATCAGCAGGGCGATCAGCTAATCTGATCAAGTCCCCTGTGATTCACAGCATCAATGAGCAATTTGCTCATAACGTTAAGCTAGGGAACGCATCCTTGATGGTGAAAGGAAATGTGCGGTTGCAAATTGGTAATCAAATACAGGTAAAAGCTGAAGTTTTTTATGTGCTTGATTTAAAGAACAATTGCTCAGTTTTGAAAAACTTCAAGAGAAGGGTTTACCTATGCTTATTCAACACTATTGCAAGGTTATTATCCTTATAGGGGTGTTATCATGAAATATGTGATGTCCTTTAATCGCTTGTTCGAAGTAGTTGTGTCTCTAGCATTTGGTACAACTTGCTTCAATACAATTACTGAAGATGTCGGTCAATTATGGCGTTGCTTTAATGGAATCAATAACGCTCCGCAACAGAATGAAATGGTAGCGGGTTTGCCACATTATATGAAACGATCATGAATATCCAAGGAATGTATGTATGGGAAGCAACAGCGAGACCCGCTTTCAAAGAAGACTGCTTGGAGAACTGATTAATCCTTGCAATTGATTCGCTCTGATTTATGTGGTCCAATACCGATTCAGCCAATTTCATAAATTTTGTTTCCCTATAATGTCACATCTATAAATTACAGGATTGAAAAAATTAATTAACCCTATTTCAAATTACAAGGCAATTATGAGTAGGAAATTACATCTTTAAAAGTGGTCTTTTTAGAGAGAGAGAGGGGGAGAGAGAGAGAGAGGTTCTTTCTACCAAAATTTCCCCACTCAACCGGAATTTAACCTTCTTATATACTTTTCGAAATGAGATAGCCCAAGCGAAAAGTAAATAATGATAGGGAGCTCCCAACCTCATTAATGGAGGTGTGGGAGGAGGGATTCACGGTTTTTGGTATTAGGAATATATGAGATGGTTATGGATCAAGGTTCTTGGTGAATTTAGATTTTCAATCTCATAAATAATTGGATGGCGGATAATGCTACATATAGATATATGCCATTAACCAGTGGCGGATCCACCTTATCGAGCACTTCTCCTGTCGGTATTTAAATGAATGGTAATAAGTCCACAGTCTACAATAATTAAAGAATCCAAATGTGATCGAACCTTTAGCTATTGCTATATACGAAGATATCAAATCAACTTGAGCTATCCCTAAAAGAAATCTCAAGGAAATACAAAGACATTTCGTTTTTCGATCTTACCATGATAATTAGCTGGTATTGCATGAAAACTATGTTGAAATGGTATTGCATGAAAACCATGTTGAAAGTTAATTTTTTTGAAAACAAAAAGAAGAAAGACATGGAAATGACAAAACTCAAACCCCAAAACCTCGTCCTATTGCCCTTTAGAAGTGCTGCAAAATTCAATCCCGTAATTCCAAGACCAACATAACATCATAATCAGCTCAACAATGTCATCGTAATCCTAAAGCAGATATGTACATAAAATATATATATGCCAAATTATAAAAATGGTTCACTAAGTATACCAATTTGTTATTTTGGGTCACTATTTTTGCCAGTTACAAAACTAGGCCACTAAGTATATATATGGTAACAAATTTGGGTTATAGTTAGAAAATGAGTTAACTAAGTTTGTATATAGTAACAAAACTAGGTCATTAAGAAAATATCAAGAAAAAAGGGTCTTTTTTTCTCTCTCTCACCGCCATGGTGTAAAAGAGAAAAACAACAAACAGAGGGTTGCGCCGGTCTCGGAGATGACGCTGCCCCTATCATCGGAGCTATTAGCGAAGATGATGATGTGATTACTAGTGGAGAATTGAAATTGAAGCCAAAAACAGTGGATTCAAACGCAGGCACTGTTCCATTAAAGCGAATTTCTACAAATCGATCTCCTATCTCTTTGGGGGACACAGAATCAATAGCGAAGGTCTGGCCGACTTTGGAGGAATCAGCAGGGCGATCAGCTAATCTGATCAAGTCCCCTGTGATTCACAGCATCAATGAGCAATTTGCTCATAACGTTAAGCTAGGGAACGCATCCTTGATGGTGAAAGGAAATGTGCGGTTGCAAATTGGTAATCAAATACAGGTAAAAGCTGAAGTTTTTTATGTGCTTGATTTAAAGAACAATTGCTCAGTTTTGAAAAACTTCAAGAGAAGGGTTTACCTATGCTTATTCAACACTATTGCAAGGTTATTATCCTTATAGGGGTGTTATCATGAAATATGTGATGTCCTTTAATCGCTTGTTCGAAGTAGTTGTGTCTCTAGCATTTGGTACAACTTGCTTCAATACAATTACTGAAGATGTCGGTCAATTATGGCGTTGCTTTAATGGAATCAATAACGCTCCGCAACAGAATGAAATGGTAGCGGGTTTGCCACATTATATGAAACGATCATGAATATCCAAGGAATGTATGTATGGGAAGCAACAGCGAGACCCGCTTTCAAAGAAGACTGCTTGGAGAACTGATTAATCCTTGCAATTGATTCGCTCTGATTTATGTGGTCCAATACCGATTCAGCCAATTTCATAAATTTTGTTTCCCTATAATGTCACATCTATAAATTACAGGATTGAAAAAATTAATTAACCCTATTTCAAATTACAAGGCAATTATGAGTAGGAAATTACATCTTTAAAAGTGGTCTTTTTAGAGAGAGAGAGGGGGAGAGAGAGAGAGAGGTTCTTTCTACCAAAATTTCCCCACTCAACCGGAATTTAACCTTCTTATATACTTTTCGAAATGAGATAGCCCAAGCGAAAAGTAAATAATGATAGGGAGCTCCCAACCTCATTAATGGAGGTGTGGGAGGAGGGATTCACGGTTTTTGGTATTAGGAATATATGAGATGGTTATGGATCAAGGTTCTTGGTGAATTTAGATTTTCAATCTCATAAATAATTGGATGGCGGATAATGCTACATATAGATATATGCCATTAACCAGTGGCGGATCCACCTTATCGAGCACTTCTCCTGTCGGTATTTAAATGAATGGTAATAAGTCCACAGTCTACAATAATTAAAGAATCCAAATGTGATCGAACCTTTAGCTATTGCTATATACGAAGATATCAAATCAACTTGAGCTATCCCTAAAAGAAATCTCAAGGAAATACAAAGACATTTCGTTTTTCGATCTTACCATGATAATTAGCTGGTATTGCATGAAAACTATGTTGAAATGGTATTGCATGAAAACCATGTTGAAAGTTAATTTTTTTGAAAACAAAAAGAAGAAAGACATGGAAATGACAAAACTCAAACCCCAAAACCTCGTCCTATTGCCCTTTAGAAGTGCTGCAAAATTCAATCCCGTAATTCCAAGACCAACATAACATCATAATCAGCTCAACAATGTCATCGTAATCCTAAAGCAGATATGTACATAAAATATATATATGCCAAATTATAAAAATGGTTCACTAAGTATACCAATTTGTTATTTTGGGTCACTATTTTTGCCAGTTACAAAACTAGGCCACTAAGTATATATATGGTAACAAATTTGGGTTATAGTTAGAAAATGAGTTAACTAAGTTTGTATATAGTAACAAAACTAGGTCATTAAGAAAATATCAAGAAAAAAGGGTCTTTTTTTCTCTCTCTCACCGCCATGGTGTAAAAGAGAAAAACAACAAACAGAGGGTTGCGCCGGTCTCGGAGATGACGCTGCCCCTATCATCGGAGCTATTAGCGAAGATGATGATGTGATTACTAGTGGAGAATTGAAATTGAAGCCAAAAACAGTGGATTCAAACGCAGGCACTGTTCCATTAAAGCGAATTTCTACAAATCGATCTCCTATCTCTTTGGGGGACACAGAATCAATAGCGAAGGTCTGGCCGACTTTGGAGGAATCAGCAGGGCGATCAGCTAATCTGATCAAGTCCCCTGTGATTCACAGCATCAATGAGCAATTTGCTCATAACGTTAAGCTAGGGAACGCATCCTTGATGGTGAAAGGAAATGTGCGGTTGCAAATTGGTAATCAAATACAGGTAAAAGCTGAAGTTTTTTATGTGCTTGATTTAAAGAACAATTGCTCAGTTTTGAAAAACTTCAAGAGAAGGGTTTACCTATGCTTATTCAACACTATTGCAAGGTTATTATCCTTATAGGGGTGTTATCATGAAATATGTGATGTCCTTTAATCGCTTGTTCGAAGTAGTTGTGTCTCTAGCATTTGGTACAACTTGCTTCAATACAATTACTGAAGATGTCGGTCAATTATGGCGTTGCTTTAATGGAATCAATAACGCTCCGCAACAGAATGAAATGGTAGCGGGTTTGCCACATTATATGAAACGATCATGAATATCCAAGGAATGTATGTATGGGAAGCAACAGCGAGACCCGCTTTCAAAGAAGACTGCTTGGAGAACTGATTAATCCTTGCAATTGATTCGCTCTGATTTATGTGGTCCAATACCGATTCAGCCAATTTCATAAATTTTGTTTCCCTATAATGTCACATCTATAAATTACAGGATTGAAAAAATTAATTAACCCTATTTCAAATTACAAGGCAATTATGAGTAGGAAATTACATCTTTAAAAGTGGTCTTTTTAGAGAGAGAGAGGGGGAGAGAGAGAGAGAGGTTCTTTCTACCAAAATTTCCCCACTCAACCGGAATTTAACCTTCTTATATACTTTTCGAAATGAGATAGCCCAAGCGAAAAGTAAATAATGATAGGGAGCTCCCAACCTCATTAATGGAGGTGTGGGAGGAGGGATTCACGGTTTTTGGTATTAGGAATATATGAGATGGTTATGGATCAAGGTTCTTGGTGAATTTAGATTTTCAATCTCATAAATAATTGGATGGCGGATAATGCTACATATAGATATATGCCATTAACCAGTGGCGGATCCACCTTATCGAGCACTTCTCCTGTCGGTATTTAAATGAATGGTAATAAGTCCACAGTCTACAATAATTAAAGAATCCAAATGTGATCGAACCTTTAGCTATTGCTAATACGAAGATATCAAATCAACTTGAGCTATCCCTAAAAGAAATCTCAAGGAAATACAAAGACATTTCGTTTTTCGATCTTACCATGATAATTAGCTGGTATTGCATGAAAACTATGTTGAAATGGTATTGCATGAAAACTATGTTGAAAGTTAATTTTTTTGAAAACAAAAAGAAGAAAGACATGGAAATGACAAAACTCAAACCCCAAAACCTCGTCCTATTGCCCTTTAGAAGTGCTGCAAAATTCAATCCCGTAATTCCAAGACCAACATAACATCATAATCAGCTCAACAATGTCATCGTAATCCTAAAGCAGATATGTAACATAAAATATATATATGCCAAATTATAAAAATGGTTCACTAAGTATACCAATTTGTTATTTTGGGTCACTATTTTTGCCAGTTACAAAACTAGGCCACTAAGTATATATATGGTAACAAATTTGGGTTATAGTTAGAAAATGAGTTAACTAAGTTTGTATATAGTAACAAAACTAGGTCATTAAAAAAATATCAAGAAAAAAGGGTCTTTTTTTCTCTCTCTCACCGCCATGGTGTAAAAGAGAAAAACAACAAACAGAGGGTTGCGCCGGTCTCGGAGATGACGCTGCCCCTATCATCGGAGCTATTAGCGAAGATGATGATGTGATTACTAGTGGAGAATTGAAATTGAAGCCAAAAACAGTGGATTCAAACGCAGGCACTGTTCCATTAAAGCGAATTTCTACAAATCGATCTCCTATCTCTTTGGGGGACACAGAATCAATAGCGAAGGTCTGGCCGACTTTGGAGGAATCAGCAGGGCGATCAGCTAATCTGATCAAGTCCCCTGTGATTCCTACTCAGTGGGTGAAATTCAGTACGGATTTGATACAGAATCAGGACAATTCTCTTGAATACATTGAGCCTATAACTGAGGGAGGAATTAAAATTGGATCGGTCGATGTTGATGAGATTAAGGAAGAAGTGGAGCACTGGAATTCCATTGAGTTGTGCTATGTGCTTGGGTCCAATCCTCCATATAGCGTCATGGCAGGGTTTCTTAAGCGCAAATGGGATAAATTAGGGCTGAAGAATGTTTGGCAGGTGCGACAAGGGCTCTTCTTAGCCAGATTTGAGAGTGTGACGACTAGGGATCATATCTACAAACACAGATTTTGCACTTTGATAGGAAGCCCTTAGTTCTAGCGCCCTGGACGAAAAACACGCAGCTCAGTAAGTTTGGTGTAGAAAGTGTTCCAATTTGGATTCATATGCCTCGGCTAGAGTTGAAGTACTGGGGAATCAAGACACTAAGCAAGCTATCTAGCTTAATTGGTAAGCCTATTATGTCTGACAGTTGTACAAAGAAGATGGAGAGAATCCATTATGCTAGGGTTCTTGTGGAGGTGAACCTCGGTAAACCTCTGAAGGATAGCATCCAGTTTGTGAATGAGAAAGGACAGCCATGGAGCATAGAATCACCTATGAGTGGAAGCCGGTGTTGTGCTCTAAGTGTGACAAATATGGGCATGAGGAAACTGTCTGTAGGAAGGGGACAAAACAAACATGGCAACCTGTCCAGAAAGCCCCAAATGAAGTTTCCTCTGTGCAACCTGACACTAGTGTCCCTATGGCTACCACAGCAGCGGTGCAGTCTCCTGCTAAGGGATTTCCAGTGATGTCTCAGGTCAAATCTCCCTCGGCTCAGGGTGGGGAAAGGGAGTTGGCTGACAGCTCAGTGGTGCCTCAGGCTAAAGTCCTATTTGTCAAGATGGGGATATGGGTATGGCGAGTGGTTCCTGGGCAGATATGGTCCAAGTAGATCATTATGGGAAGAAACCTGGTCCATGGGGTACCCCTTCAAAGCAGAGGGTCCATGGCCAAGGTCATGGATAAATTGGCTATATGGAATGTTAGGGGCCTAATTGGCCCTGTAAAGCAGAGAGCGATTTCTCTCTTCTGCCATAAATATATTATTAACTTAATCTGTCTCCTCAAAATCAAGCTCAAGGTAGGTCATATGGAGGGGGTATTAACAAGGATTTTTTGGGGTTGGGAGCTATGTCATAATTTGAGTCATCATCCTAGTGGTCGGATTGTGGTGCTATGGAGAGGAGGAACTGAACTAGAACTACTCTCGAAATCTGATCAGTTCATGCATTACAGACTGGTGGAGAATAAAACACTGGTTTCATACCTTACATGTGTTTATAGGCACAATGACCCTTCTAGAAGAGCTAGACTCTGGGATGAGGTTATGCAGATTGGTACATCTCTGAGGGATCCTTGGATGGTATGGGGAGATTTTAATAACATTAGAGGTTTTGAAGATAGACTGAGAGGGGCTACCATACATTCCACTGAATTTGATGGATTTAATCAATGCATTCAAATTTGTCAATTGGAGGAAATTAGTTGAAATGGCTGCCTTTTCACATGGTCCAATAAACAATGCCAAAATAAGAGGATTTGGAGTAGAATTGATTGGGCCCTGGCAAATGTGGCTTGGATTTCAAAATCCAGTGACTATGTGGCCTCTTTCCTTCATGAAGGTGTGTCTGATCACACTCCTATTCTGCTGAGAGACATGGGGAAAATAGTTGCTCAGAGAAAGCCTTTCAAGTTCTTCAACATGTGGTATATGGCTCCTGAATTCCTGAAAACTGTGGAGTTGAATTGGCATAGAAGAACAGGATGTATGCAGAGTCTGTGCAATAATCTGTTGGACCTGCGAGCCACCCTCAAAGCTTTAAACAGAGCTATCTTTGCCAATATAGTTGTTAGAACAGAGGATGTTAAAAGCAAGCTATTGGAATGCCAAGCAGTTGTAACGACCCGACTTCCTAGATACGTATTTTGGCGGATTTTCGCTGCGTAAGCAGCGGAAAGCCCATTTAATTAAAACTTTTAAAACATAATAATATAAATACGTTCAACGTCTAAATTCATAAGTCCAAACCCAAACACATTTTTATTCATTGGGCCGAAACCCAAGAGGTCCAAGCCCAAATTTAAAAACACAAAAGATAAACTCGTTCTACAGGTCGCATCCCATGTACTGCGCCGCCCTCAAAAGTCCGTGGAGTCACCGCCATCAGCCGCCTTACCTACACACGTAAACCCTGAGCTTTTGCCCAGTAGATGAAAATATGCATGAATGCAAATGCTCTCACATCCCAAACCTGACACCTCACAAATGCACGCTCGACATCTCTCGAGCATACGCTAGTTTCTACTTCAACTCTCAACTCATAAACAGGGCCCTAGGCTAGACTCGGAATCCACGCATAAAATGTCATATAATGTCATGATAGTACGGCCCCATCTCGGTCTCAACCGTGACTATAATAAGGGTAAGTGGTAGCGGCCCCATCTCGGTCTCAACCGCACCTAAAATAGTGACAAGCGTCCCCATCTCGGTCTCAACCGCAAGCGCTTCATCGAATCGTAGCCTGACAACTACATCGATCACTTTACCCCACTCATCGACACTATACATTGTTACCGTGACCCCGCACGGTTACAACTCCCCTCGTACCACGTGTATGCAAATGACATGCAAATAAAATGCAACATATCACAACGCAACACATAAAATGCAACGTATCGGCCCGAGGTATTAGCTCGGCCCGATCTCGAAAATGCTTATACACCAAATAATTCGGGCCCGAAGCCCGCGTTCCGATTTGATCGGCCCGAAACCTTAACCACCGAAACTGTCGTCGAAATTTCACTAAAAGTTCACCCAAATTCAATCCTTTTCACTTTAGGACCCTAATTTCACAATTGGTCCCTAATTTAATATATTTTAAAATTCTAACGTCCAATTTCAAAATATCACTTAAGTTCCTAATTTAGGAGAATCTTCCTAAATTTTTCATTTAAACCCCAAAATCTCATAATTTACATTTTAGGACCCGAAAATTTTCCTAAGTTTCAGATCTGCCCCGAATCTTTAAGAATTTTAGATCTGCCCCGAAAGCTTTATATTTCTTTAAAAATATCCCCTGTTCATATTTTACAACCTCAGTCCCTATATTTTTAAAACTTTTCAATCTAGTTCCCGAAATTTTTAGAATTACACAAAAGGACCCCAATTACTTATTCCGAAATTCAAATCTGCCCAAAAACTTCATATTTCTTTAAAAATCTTCCCTGTTCGGATTTTACACGCTCAGCCCCCAGATTTTTAAAACTTTTCAATCTAGTCCCCGAATTGTTAAAATTACACAAAAGACCCCAATTATTTATTCCGAATTTCAAATCTGTCCCAAAAGTTTTATATTTCTTTACAAATCTCCCCTCTTCGGATTTTACATTATCAGCCCCCAGATTTGTAAAAAAATTAAATCAAGTCCCCAAAATTAAAAAAAAAAAAAACTATTTTATACGGCTGTTTTGCGACAGTTTAGTATTTCTCAATGATCACGGGGTAAACGATGTTCGATGGATAAAGAAAACCCTAGAAAACACTAATTCTCCCTAAGTTTTGTTCTATCCTCTTAATCACAAGTCCTCGAACTCTATTCTTATGTTTCATGGACCTAAAATTCATAAAGATTAAGTTATTAAACTGTCCGAATTTTAGCATGTAAGCATCATCACGAAAATCATACAAGAAATTCACGTTTAGCGCATAAACACGTATAAATTCGTAAGAGATCATGCAATCACGTAAAATTCACGGATTTAAAAATTGTTTACGTGTGTAGGTGATCTTCACCTACCTTAAATTCCGGAGATAGCTACGTAACGGGTTGTTTCGGTGTGATCCCGACCCTAGAGTTTTGATCCCGAGCTCCCGAAGGTTTTTCTCCTCCTCTCTTTTCTCCTTCTCTCTTTCTCCCTTTTTCCTATCTTTTTCTTTCTCTCCTTTCTTCCTTCTCTCTCTCACTCTCACTCTCAAAATAACCTTTCGTCCCCATGGCCTTTTGTCAGCTCACACAGAATTGGGACAGAAACCTCGAATCCCGATCCGAAACGATTGAAATCGGGATCCCACGGAGTCTAACAATTTCTTGTATGTACAGCTCATTTAGTTTGATTGCTTGGCAGGAAATGAGCTGATTTAGTTAACCGGTCTACGATCACCCAGATTGCATCATAGCCCTTTACCGTCTTGGGTAACCCGACGACGAAGTCCATCGTTGTAACGACCCTCGTTTTCTAATAAATATTTTGGCGGATTTTCGCAACGTAAGTCGCAAAAGACCCGTCTAATTAAAATTTTAAATAAAACGTATTAAAATATACCTCGTCTACATAGTTGTATATTACACCGTAAGTCTAAAATATCAAAAATCCTAACATCGCTCCACAGGTCGCATCCATGTACCGCCCTGCCCTCAAAAGTCGCTGGAGTCACCGACAACAGCCCGCCTCAGCCGCGACGCGTATCTGGACACGTATGTACCTACAACACGTACACCGAGCTCCTTGCCCAGTAGATGAAACATGCATGTATGCAACGTGCGCTCAACCCCATTCCCAAAATACCTCACAAGTGCACGCTCAACTCGACTCGACTCAACTCAACACTAACACGTCTCAACACCCTACACTACTCGACACTAAGTACATTTCTAATATCCCACTCAGGTCTCGTTAGAATAGATTCCCACTCAGGTCACGTTAGAATGGAATATCCTATTCAGGTCTCGTTAGAGTGGGTGGCTACTCAGGTCTCGTTAGTCGCATATCCCGCTCAGGTCTCATTAGAGCGTTTAAGCTACTCAGGTCTCGTTAGAGTCGCCATATACTCGAAATGTCCTATAATGTCGCAACACATCCCGTCACTCGACACCTCATACGCTCGGGCGGCCAACTCAGGTCACGTCAGAGTTAGCACGCACCCGAGTTCCCCTCTACCCAACTTAATAACCTACACCTCCCATCGACATCCCAAATGTTACCGTTCCGCACGGTACTCGACTCCCCCGCACTGACGTGGTATGCAAGTGCAATGCAAGTCACACATATATATAATAACATGCAGAATATTTAATACATGTAAATCACGTAAATCACTAAACCACATAATCATATAAGCACATAAGTATCACATAATGTTTACGTGCCGTAGGTGAGTTTCACCTACCTGTCCTCCCGATAAAAATAAGTCTAAATGTTTGGTGAGTTCCCTAACTTGTCGAATCTCTGAGCATCAGAATATCATCACATAAGTATACATGCTAAGTCACGTAGATATAGAATTTCTCAAACTCTTAAAATAGAAATTCATATACTATCAAGATTAGCTTCAAAAGTCATTTCTACTCCAGAATACCGTACACCTTAAAACGTCGAACTCTCAAGAACACCCATGTTTCGAAAATCACTATAAGTTCAGAAACGAAATGTATGTAGGAAACATATAAATAAATATAAGCACAGAAATCAGTAACTCTGAAATTTCGAAACACTTATAACACATTCATACACATGAAAATCACGTAACTCACCTAGGACTCAACTTAGAAATAATCATAGGCCTTTTGCGAAACCAATGACAACTATTCTTATCATATACTTAACAAGGTAATTTCACCCTCGATAATAATAACAGATTGCAACTTCGAGATGTTTCAAGCTATCGTTCTTATATCGAACACTAAATCACATAAAGCACAATCCACTCCCCACAAAACTATTTTCTTCATCTGAAATCTATCCCCAACCTAAAGTCCCAAAACTTCACATAACTAATCCATATCCACATGAATTATTATAACTTCAGCATATGTGAAACTTACCTAAGTCACAATAACTTCCATTAAACATCACATATTTTATATAGATTAAATGACAGCCAAAATATATAATTACTTTGAAAACTTCCCAGAACTAGCACGTAAGCCTATAAGGCATGATAAGAACTTTGACATATTGAATCCACAAGATTTTAGTGTAATAGATAAACTAATTTACCTAGCTCACGTTTGAATAGATTTGCTAAGGACCTAGATTGTCGAACTCTCCTTTCCTCCTTGATGAAATTCTCCTTCTTCTTTGTTATTTTAATTCTTCGTTTTTTACCCATATAGGGGTTTTCACGTTAACTAACATGTATGAGGTATATATATCAATATGTTAAGTCATGTGAGAAAGATAAGTGGAGTAGGTGGTTGGTTCTTTGAACTAAGTTTGGTCCACCTCTCATATAATATTTCATGATCCTATAATTATGTTTAGTTAGTAACGAAATATACCAAAGCAAAGGCACTATCGTGATCTATTAAACATTTCACCATCGTCCTCATCTAATAAAATAATTATCTTCCTTTCTTTCTTTTTGTTTTGTGATGCATTTTCTTACAACATGATAAATTGATATGTGGACATATATTTATATATATAAAGTACTAGGCAATGATATGAGAGGTGACAACTAACACAACCACTAACATTGCTTTCTTTAATAACTAATTTTTCCATTTCTTTTGGTATATGCGTTTAGATAAGTACTACAAGATTAGAACATAGAGATAGTACAAAGTAGTGGTTTGAGGTCCTTTTCCTCTTTTACTAAGCACAACTTTCGTCCACTATGTGCCTTCATTTGTCTATGTCCATTGTATTATATACAACGCACCCCTTTCCTATTAATTAATTAATAACACGTTCCCTACACCTATTGCTCTCCATTTACACTTTATCTCTTAACTAAACATGATTAATAATTAAACATATATTGGTATTCAAATAGTAATTAGGTATAGCAAGGTCAAAAACCCTAAGGTGGTTTCCCTTTATTGTTTTTGGACCTTAATATTAATATTAGGGTTTCTCTTATTTGGGCTTCCATAAGTAACTTCTTTACATTACATCCCAATATTTAATTGGGCTTGACTGGAACAATATCATTTATGTAAGAGAATACATTCTTACATTTCCTTTAAGGTAACTACTTTAGAATATTTCTAGTAATCCCCTTTTTAAATATCACGGGTATTACAATCGTGATATGGTCACACTTCCACTCTGGAGTCATCAAAGGTTGCAACGTTCCCGCCGGTCTTTGATGTTCTCCTTTGATTTGACACGTCAAGCATCGTTGCACGAAAGCAACCACATCTTTCATCATTCCCGGCCACCAATAATTTATTTGTAAGTCCCGATACATTTTTGTTGCACCGGGATGTATCGAGTAGGTTGTTGTATGTGCCTCTGTCATTATAATTTGACGGATCTCTTCATCGGGTGGTACATATAAGCGACCTCGGAATTGTAAGCTTCCATCGTCTCGAAATCCGAACTCCGATTGAACACCTTCATCTTGTTCCGCTCGGATCTTCAAATATAATTCATCCTCTTTTTGTGCCTTGAGAATTCGATTTAACAACGTCGGCTTTAGGGTCAACGCTGCCAGTCTCGTCTCGATGTCACCTAAGTTGATCACTTCAATTCCGAGTTGTCACAATTCCACGTTCACTGATTTACGGCTCAGAGCATCTGCCACTACGTTCGCCTTCCCTGGGTGATAATTAATCACGCAGTCATAGTCCTTCACCAACTCGAGCCATCGTCTTTGCCTCATGTTTAACTCCTTCTGCGTGAAGAAGTACTTTAGGCTTTTATGATCTGTAATGATCTCACATCGTTCTCCGTATAAATAGTGTCGCCAGATTTTCAGGGCAAACACCACGGATGCGAGTTCCAAATCATGCGTGGGGTAATTCTTCTCGTATGGTTTCAGCTGTCGGGAGGCATAAGCGATTACTTTCTCGTTCTGCATCAACACGCATCCCAAGCCATTCTTCGAGGCATCACTGTACACCGAAAATCCTTTGGTACCAGAGGGAATCGTAAGAACGGGAGCCGTTGTCAATCGTTTCTTCAACTCCTAGAAGCTTTGTTCGCACGCTTCCGTCCACTTGAATGGAACGTTCTTCTTCGTCAGGTTTGTAGTGTCGAGGCAATGCTAGAAAAGTCCTTAATAAACTTTCGATAGTATCCAGCAAGCCCGAGAAAGCTCCTGATCTCCGTGGGAGTGGTTGGTCGTGGCCAATTATTTACTGCTTCTATCTTGCTGGGATCCACCGAAAGTCCGTTTCCGGAAATGATGTGCCCCAAGAAAACCACTTGTTCCAAGCAGAATTCGCACTTTTTGAACTTGGTGAATAACTGCTTTTCTCGAAGAATTCGAAGGACCATCCTCAAATGTTTCTTGTGTTCTTCTCTCGTCTTTGAGTAGATGAGGATATCGTCAATAAAGACGATTACGAATTGGTCCAGAAATTCTTTGAAGACCCGGTTCATCAGATCCATGAAGGCTGCTGGAGCATTCGTTAGTCCAAAAGGTATGACCAAGAATTCGTAATGGCCGTACCTCGTGTCAGCCTCACGAACCTTTAACTGATGATAGCCAGAACGCAAATCAATCTCCGAGAATACTGTAGCCCCTTGTATCTGATTGAATAGATCATCGTTCTCGGTAACGGGTATTTGTTCTTTATCGTGATTTTGTTAAGTTCACGATAATCGATACAAAGTCGCATTGATCCGTCTTTCTTCCGCACGAACAATACCGGGGCTCCCTATGGTGAGAAGCTAGGTTGAATGAAGCCCTTGTGTAATAGTTCATCAAGTTGCTCCTTAAGCTCTCGTAATTCGTTCGGTGCTAGTCGATACGGAGCTTTAGAGATCGGAGCAACTCCAGGCATGAGATCGATGGAGAATTTGATTTCTCGATTCGGAGGTAGTCCTGGAAGGTCATCGGGGAACACGTCGGGATATTCATTTACTATTGGGACATCTTCAAGCTTCGGTTGAGAGGATTCCTCGGCTTTCACTGGAAAGACGAAGAAAGCTTCGCAGCCCAAATTTACGAGTCGCTGAGCCTTCAGAGCAGATATATGAGGAATTAGATAACCATTCGCCTTTTTCGAAAATTAGAATTCCTCTCCCTCGGGCAAGCAGAATTTGACTATTTTCTTCGAGCAGTCGATAATAGCTCCATATTTGGAAAGCCAATCCATTCCGGAAATGACATCGTAATCATTCATCGGGATTACGATCAGATCTACGTTCAAATCTCTTCCTCAACTCTAACTGGACAATCTTCTACAACTAGATTCGTCCGTGTAGGATCTCCATGGGGTAAAGACACCACGAAGTTGCACATAGAACGAGTGGGATGAATTCCCACTCTAGCCCGAAATTAGCCGACACAAACGAGTGTGTGGCCCCAGAGTCAAATAAAATTGCTGAAGGTACGTGAAAGATATTCAGCATACCCGTGACCACGTTCGGATTGGCCTCCGCCTCCTCGTTCGTCAATGTGAAGACACGAGCTGGCACCGGCGGTAAGGCCCCCGCCTCCTCGTTTGTAAGTGCGAAGACACGAGCAGGCACTGGAGGTGTTCGGACTGGATTCTGTGGCTGGTTCTGTGGCGGGTGCGGAAGCAGCTGCTGAGTTCTGGGACAGTCTCGAGCGTAATGTCCGGGCTGCCCGCATTGGTAGCAATATACCGGTCGTTGTCCGAAACAGACTCCGACATGATTCCTCCACACTGTGGGCATCGTGGTGCTGGATTTGGTGACCTCGTATTTGCTCCCTGGTTGAACGTCGGATGCCAGTTCTGTTGGTTGGGTCGGTTGCCACTGTTGTTTGGACCCCTTCCAAAGAATGGCCGTTTGGAACTTCCGCCTCCTTGTGAAGCTTCCCTCTTCCGACTAAACTCCTGGGCCTCCCTGACAACTCCCTCCGCCTGCTCTGATATCAATGCCCGTTCCGTCGCATGTCAAAACTCTAACTGGCGCACTCCCGCCACGCTTAGATCCCGATAGAACTCGGGATTCAGCCCCCGAAGAAAATGCGTCACCTTCAGAGCATTGGTGGCTACGAGGTGAGGAGCAAAGCGAGATAACTCCTCGAATTTGCGGATGTACTCGGGCACCGACATACTCCCCTGCTTCAGGTTCATGAACTCATACATTCTCTGCTCCTGGTCGTGAGGAGTGAAGTACTTGCCGTAGAAGAGCTCCCTGAAGCGTTCCCAAGTCATAGTGACTGGGTCCTCCAACACCTTGACGGTGTTCCACCAGACACGTGCATTCCCCCGAAGTAGGGAAAAGGCGTCTTCTCCTCGTTCGGTACACGGCTATATATGAAGAGGTCTTCAATAGTGCCGATCCAATCCTCGGCTTCCGCGGGGTTAGTGGCCTCGGAAAAGATCGAGGGATTAAGTTTGCGGAAACGCTCCCCGATAATCTCCACACGGTGGGCTGTGGAGACGGACAGTGCTCAGATGAGCTCCGGTGGTTGATCAGATTATGGATTTGATTCCATTGTTGCTGAATAAGTTCAGTCAATCGATGGATGGTAGAGCGGTCCTCCTCTGGTGGAGATCCAGATCCTGCCCTACGACTCGACTCGCCCACTTCTCTACGTGTTCTCACCATTTTCAACTTACTTCTACAATCAATCAATAGACACATAAATCAATCAAATCCAATCACATAAAAGTGTAGAAACTTACAGGCGCGGCTGGTTCTCCCGGCTTTTGAGCGGCAGTACATGGACAGTCTACAGAATCTATAACCTAATGCTCTGATAGAAAGCCCATTTAATTAAAACTTTTAAAACATAATAATACAAATACGCTCAATGTCTAAATTCATAAGTCCAAACCCAAAAACATTTTTATTCATTGGGCCGAAACCCAAGAGGTCCAAGCCCAAATTTAAAAACACAAAACATAAACTCGTTCTACAGGTCGCGTCCCATGTACTGCGCCGCCCTCAAAAGTCCGTGGAGTCACCGCCATCAGCCGCCTTACCTACACACGTAAACCCTGAGCTTTTGCCCAGTAGATGAAAATATGCATGAATGCAAATGCTCTCACATCCCAAACCTGACACCTCACAAATGCACGCTCGACATCTCTCGAGCATACGCTCGTTTCTACTTCAACTCTCAACTCATAAACAGGGCCCTAGGCTAGATTCGGAATCCACGCATAAAATGTCATATAATGTCATGATAGTACGGCTCCATCTCGGTCGCAACCGTGACTATAATAAGGGTAAGTGGTAGCGGCCCCATCTCAGTCTCAACCGCACCTAAAATAGTGACTAGCGGCCCCATCTCGGTCTCAATCGCAAGCGCTTCATCGATTCGTAGCCTGACAAATACATCGATCACTTTACCCCACTCATCGACACTATACAGTGTTACCGTGACCCCGCACGGTTACAACTCCCCTCGTACCACGTGTATGCAAATGACATGCAAATAAAATGCAACATATCACAACGCAACATATAAAATGGAACGTATCGGCCCGAGGTATTAGCTCGGCCCGATCTCGAAAATCTTTATACACCAAATAATTCCGGCCCGAAGCCCGCGTTCCAATTTGATCGGCCCGAAACCTTAACCACCGAAACTCTCGCCGAAATTTCACTAAAAGTTCACCAAAATTCAATCCTTTTCACTTTAGGACCCTAATTTCACAATTGGTCCCTAATTTAATATATTTTAAAATTCTAACGTCCAATTTCAAAATATCACTTAAGTTCCTAATTTAGGAATATCTTCCTAAATTTTTCATTTAAACCCCAAAATCTCATAATTTACATTTTAGGACCCGAAAATTTCCTAAGTTTCGGATCTGCCCCGAATCTTTAAGAATTTTAGATCTGCCCCGAAAGCTTTATATTTCTTTAAAAATATCCCCTGTTCATATTTTACAACCTCAGTCCCTATATTTTTAAAACTTTTCAATCTAGTTCCCGAAATTTTTAGAATTACACAAAAGGACCCCAATTACTTATTCCGAAATTCAAATCTGCCCAAAAACTTCATATTTCTTTAAAAATCTTCCCTGTTCGGATTTTACACGCTCAGCCCTAGATTTTTAAAACTTTTCAATCTAGTCCCCGAATTGTTAAAATTACACAAAAGACACCAATTATTTATTCCGAATTTCAAATCTGTCCCAAAAGTTTTATATTTCTTTACAAATCTCCCCTCTTCGGATTTTACATTATCAGCCCCCAGATTTGTAAAAAAATAAATCAAGTCCCCAAAATAAAAAAAAAAAAAAAACTATTTTATACGGCTCTTTTGCGACAGTTTAGTATTTCTCAATGATCACGGGGTACACGATGTCCGATGGACATGAAATTTTAACCATAGTTAAACAACTTGCAATTCACGAATCTGCCCAAAGGAATTTCTAATCCAAGGTCTAGATTGTAAGATATGAATTTTTTGTACCTCTTGGCTGAAATGGACAAAGAAAACCCTAGAAAACACTAATCCTCCCTAAGATTGTTCTATCCTCTTAATCACAAGTCCTCGAACTCTATTCTTATGTTTCATGGACCTAAACTTCATAAAGATTAAGGTATTAAACTGGCCGAATTTTAGCATGTAAGCATCATCACGAAAATCATACAAGAAATTCACGTTTAGCGCATAAACACGTATAAATTCGTAAGAGATCATGCAATCACGTAAAATTCACGGATTTAAAACTTTTTTACGTGTGTAGGTGATCTTCACCTACCTTAAATTCCGGAGATAGCTAAGTAACGGGTTGTTTCGGTGTGATCCCGACCCTAGAGTTTCGATCCCGAGCTCCCGAAGGTTTTTCTCCTCCTCTCTTTTCTCCTTCTCTTCTTTCTTTTCTCCTTCTCTTCTTTCTCCCTTTTTCCTTTCTTTTTCTTTCTCTCCTTTCTTCCTTCTCTCTCTCACTCTCACGCCTCTCCTCTCCTCTCTTTCTATTCTTTTTAGCTTATTTATTCTTATTTGTCCTCATGTAATATTAGTTGATTAGGTGTATTAAGTGGTATATTAGTTAGGTTATTTTGTCCTCTTTCCATTATAGAGATGCATAGAGGTGACTTGATTGTTAGATCTTGTCTCCATACTCGCATGGAGATGGATGGAGGTGCATTTATTAAGTAAAAGATCTTGTTTTATTTACCACACTCACATGGAGGTGAATTGGAATTCTTTTATTTATTTTTCCCTTACTTAATTTCAGCCATAATAATTTATGATTATTATTATTGTTATTATTATTATTTTATATTATTGGGCCAAAATTCCTAACCTCTAATCTATCTCTCTCACATTTGTGCCATTATTCTCCGTTTGGCCCATAAGTATTTCGGCCCCTTTTAAATTCTTCGGATCCAATTCTAAATTCTTGGCTCGGCACGAAAAGAAATCGGTGTATGTTCGAAATCGACTTCACACATACCGAATATTATTAAAATAATCTCGTATAAATTTTACGGGCATTACAGCAGCTCTTCGCTCGGACCCTATGAATGTAGTCTTGATTGAGAGGGAGGCAAAATCCAGGCTTGAGTATAAATTTCTGAGTGAAGCAAATGTGAAGTTCTTGCAACAGAAAGCAAAGGCCAGATGGCTGGGAAAAGGGGATCAGAACACGGCATATTTTCATTCTGTGATCAAGCTGAGAAATTACAGAAATAGAGTTTACACTATATCAGATCTGAATGGGTCACCTATTATGGAAAATGAAGGTATCCAGAGGCACTTTGTGGAATACTTCAGGGATATGCTTGGTAGGAAAAGACTTAGTTTGCAGAAAATTGATCAGACACCTGTGGAAGCTGGCTACACTCTGAGCCTTGAGGATCAGCTGTCCCTTATCCAACCTTTAGACAGAAAAGACATCCAAGCTGTGATTAAGTCTATTCATGATGATGTTGCACCGGGGCCTGACGGGTACAACAGTGGCTTCTTTAAACATGCATGGAGTGTAGTTGGAGAGCAAGTAACAGATGCAATTCTGGAATTTTTCCACTCAGGCAGATTACTCCCCAGTCTGAACAAAAATGTGCTCTGTTTTATTCCTAAGACTGCAAATCCTAATTCAGCTAAGGACTTTCGACCTATAGCTTGTTGCAACACGGTATATAAGTGTATCTCTAAGCTGTTATGTGCTAGACTTAGACCTCTGCTGCCCAAACTCATTCATCCCCATCAGAATGCTTTTGTGGAAGGGAGATCTATTGTTCACAATGTCCTGCTCTGCCAAGATCTTCTACGCCTATACAACAGAAGAATGCTTCAGCGAGAACTCTGTGGCGACCCTACTTTTCTAATTAGGATTAGTGGCGGATTTCCGCAACGTAAGCCGCGGAAGGCTCGTCTAATTAAAACATTTTCCTAAAATAATATACACTAATATAAAAATCCGTCTACATCGTTATCTCTGTACACGGGCCGAAGCCCCAAAAATTATCAAAAGAACAAAAAAACGCTAACGCCGCTCCACAGGTCTTCATCCATGTACCGCACCACCCTCAAAAGTCCGTGGAGCACCGCCACCAGCCGCCTCAGTCACGACGCGTATCAGCGTCGGACTCAGTACCTACAACACGTAAACACTGAGCAATATGCCCAGTAGGTGAATAAAATGCATGTATGCAAGTGTGCACTCAATTCCAACCCCAATATCTCGCAACATAATATAATGCACACTCTTTCTTTTCCCACATTCCTATTTCACACAATACAGGGCCCTAGGTTAGGCTCGACACCCTCGCGCGCAAAGACTACTGGGAGGCCACCCCCAAGTCTCGCGGTAGCCTACCCTGGTAGTGCACTGGACGATCACGCCAATGGCCTCCTACCGGGTCGCTCCGCACCAATAGTATACACTGATAGTGCACTGGACGATCACGCCAATGGCCTCCTATCAGGTCAAATCAATATCTCGGCGGTATGCACCTCGGGACGGTCACGCCCGAGTAGACAGATCGATCACGCCTGTCTCCGCCAGGTGCCCAGTGAGCCCAACCTCGACTCCTCTAAGAGTCACCAATCACAAGCCTCTCATTCTACCCCGTACGTCAATATCTCATATCACCGTCTCAATACGGTACAACCATCTCTCTCTCTCTCTAACGTGATATGCATGTGCTATGCATATACATAAAATTCATAAAGCATGATCCGCGTAAAACGTACGTAAAACAGGTAAAGCATGTAAATCACATAAGCCACGTAAATCACATAACCACATGAAAACACATAAATGTGTTTACGTATTGTAGATGGATAATCCACCTACCTGTCCTCCCGCTATAATCAAATACGAGATCCGCTGAAGTCCCTAACGATGGATCCTCTGAATATAATAATATTATTAGTATATGTGCTAATTCTCGAAAATCCTAAAATTATTGAAACCTAAAAATAATAATATTCCTAAAGATATCCAAACCACATTAATATCCTAAAAATATCGAGACCCTAAAGAAGTCGAGACCCCTTGAAATGTCGAGATTAATTACTATAGAAAACATCTCGATAAAACCATTGTAAAATGTCGAAGTGCTTATAAAATATCGAGACCATAAAAATGTCGAGTCATAGTTGAGAAAAGAACAAATGTCGAGTTCTAGTAAAATAGAAAATGTCGAGCTCATCATTCCTTGAAAAAGTCGACATCATCGTAAAATGTCGAGGCACAAAATTGAGCAAAGGATAAATGTCGAAACCTTTAAAATGTCGAGACCACTATTTCTGAAAATGTCGAAACTAAAATGTCTAGACATCTTCTTATAAAAATGTCGAGATCTAATTTATTAAATGTCGGAACATGTATGTCGAAATCTACAGAATGTCGATATAATACAAATGTCGAGACATACCAAAAAATGTCGAGCTCGAATAAAATGTCGAGACATACAAAATGTCGAGCTCGAATTCTCAGCAATGTCGACATTTCTCTTAAATACCTCTCGACATCTTTTAATACCGAGATTTATGTCGACTTTTTCCCTAAACACCTCGAGATCTTATCTAAAACTATAATTCGCCCAGAAGCCCTAGAACGAACTCCTTATATTCTCCAGATTAGTTCTAAAAATGATTTCTAACTTCAGGATGTGGTACACTTTAAATTTCAACCTTTAAAAATATTTCCTACACTGAAACGTCTTAACATAATATTGATAAAGTTAGTTCTTAGAATCATCAACCATCGAACATAATATAGGTATCCACTTATCGAGATCTTTCTTTTTCCTAACATGAAAGCTTCCTAAGACTATCACATACCCACGTAATGATATATTAACACTCAAAACGAATTAAACACCAAGTACATAGAGTTTATACCTTTCTTCAGACCCTAGCTTGTCGAATTCTTGGATGACTAAAGTCGAGTTCCTCTGTTATTCGTGTAAGGTTCTTTTTTGTTTGTGAGGCTTTGTTATACACATGAACTTATGGATATATCATAGTAAAGTTTTCGAAACTTGAGATTGATATGACATATGACAGGCAATAACGGTTTACCTTATGTTTAAGCAATCATCTTACGTTTATTTTTCTTAATAATTGGGCCTTGATTTCGATATTCAATATACCTATTATAGCCCAAGGTTCAATATTTTCATTATTACATTATCATTTAAAAATTCCTTTTGTTAAATTTCGAAAGTACTTTAGTGACCCTAATTAAATTTTACCAATGAAAATTCCTTATTCACAAAATCCACTTGCTAGTTTAATTACATTAAAATCCCGTATCAAAATTTACGGGTATTACATCCTTCCCCCCTTAAAAGAATTTCGTCCCCGAAATTACGCCGACTGGAATAATTCGGGATAACGAACTCTCATATCATCCTCACGCTCCCAAGTGGCTTCCTCAATTGATTGATTCCGCCACAAAACCTTAACTAACGGAATAGTCTTATTCCGTAGTCGTTTCGACTCGTACAGCAAAATTTCTACAGGCTTCTCTTCGTAACTCAAGTCAGGCTTGAGCTGTTGATAAAGAAGCTCGTTCTGAATGACATGACTCGGGTCCGCGACGTATTTTCGTAATGTCGATACGTGAAATACGTCGTGAACTTGCGACAGGGAAGTCGGCAATTCTAACTGATATGCAACTTCACCGACTCGTCTGACAATCTTGAATGGGCCTATGTATCTTGGACTTAGTTTGCCCTTCTTTCCAAACCGCTTCACTCCTTTCATCGGGGAGATCTTCAAAAAGACTTGGTCATCTTCCGCAAATTCCAAAGGTCGTCGTCGATGATCAGCGTAACTTTTCTGTCGACTCTGAGCAATTTGCATTCTTTCCCGGATCTTGGTCACTGCTTCTGTTGTTTCTCGGATCATATCTAGTCCTAGTAAAGCTCGTTCGCCGATTTCGTCCCAATGAACAGGGGATCGACATTTGCGACCGTACAATGCCTCGTACGGTGCCATTCCGATCGTAGCATGGAAGCTATTATTGTAAGAAAACTCGATCAGCGGCAAATATTTGCTCCAGTTTCCCTTGAAGTCTAGCACGCACGCGCGTAACATATCCTCAAGGGTTTGGATCGTCCGCTCAGACTGCCCGTCGGTCTGGGGATGATATGCAGTACTGAACGAGAGCTTAGTACCCATCGCTTTCTGTAAGCTTTGCCAGAAATTGGATAGAAATCTCGAATCTCGATCCGAGACGATAGAAACTGGAATCCCATGGAGTCGAACGATTTCCTGAATATACAATTCAGCGTAGCGTTCCATGGAGTAAGTAGAGTTGATAGGAAGGAAATGAGCTGATTTCGTCAGGCGGTCTACCACCACCCAGATAGCGTCATGGCCTTTCGTCGTCTTGGGTAAAGCAACGACGAAGTCCATTGTGATGTGATCCCATTTCCATTCGGGTATTGGTAAGGGTTGCAGAGTTCCAGCTGGTCGCTGATGTTCCGCTTTGATCAACTGGCACGTCATACATCTACTTATGAACGTGGCGACGTCCTTCTTCATTCCCGGCAACCAATATATCACCCGCAAATCTTGGTACATCTTTGTCGCGCCCGGGTGTACTGAGTATGTTGTTGCGTGTGCCTCTGTCATTATCACTCGTCGTAACTCCTCGTCATTGGGCACGTATAGCCGATTCTTGTATAGCAAAGTTCCGTCTGCTCGGATTTCGAAGTCTCCGGGTAGTGTACCCTTCGTCTTTAGGTAGAATTCATCCTCTTTTTGTGCTCTTTGAATTCGTTCTAGCAACGTTGGTTGAAGACTTAGCGTTGCTAGTCTCGTTTCGAGTTCTCCTAAATTGATTATTTCCACTCCAAGCCTGTGCAACTCCGTACTCATCGCCTTTCGACTAAGCGCGTCTGCGACTACGTTTGCCTTGCCCGGATGATAATTAATGACGCAATCGTAATCCTTCACAAGCTCCAGCCATCGTCGTTGCCGCATATTTAACTCCTTCTGGGTGAAGAAGTACTTCAAACTCTTGTGGTCTGTGAAGATCTCACACCTTTCTCCGTAGAGGTAATGTCTCCAGATCTTTAAGGCAAAGACCACTGCTGCTAGTTCTAGATCATGGGTCGAATAATTCTTTTCGTACTCCTTTAGTTGTCTAGAGGCATACACGATTACTTTACCATTCTGCATCAGCACGCATCCCAGTCCGTTTTTCGAGGCATCACTATAGACTGAGAATCCTCCAGTTCCCGAGGGTATAGTTAGAATAGGAGCAGAAGTGAGCCGCTTTTTCAGCTCCTGAAAACTTTGTTCGCAAGCTTCAGACCACTTGAAAGGTACGTTCTTTCTGGTCAAGTTCGTCAGAGTCGAGGCAATGCTAGAGAAGTCAGCTATGAACTTACGGTAATATCCCGCAAGTCCTAGAAAACTTTGCACCTCGGTCGGAGTAGTTGGTCGTGGCCAATTGTTCACGGCTTCCATCTTACTCGGGTCCACGGAGATTCCACTCCCGGAAATCACGTGTCCCAAGAAGGCTACTTGCTCAAGCCAAAATTCGCATTTCTTGAATTTGGCGTAAAGCTGTTTCTCTCGCAGGATTCCTAAGACGATTCGTAAATGATTCTCATGTTCCTCCCTCATCTTAGAATAGATCAGGATATCGTCAATAAAGACGATTACGAAACGATCAAGATAGTCCTTAAAGACTCGGTTCATAAGATCCATAAAAGCAGCAGGGGCATTGGTCAGTCCGAAGGGCATGACCAAAAACTCGTAATGGCCGTACCTCGTACTGAACGCCGTTTTAGGAACATCTGTCTCCCTGATCTTTAACTGATGGTATCCCGAACGGAGATCGATTTTCGAGAATACCGTGGTGCCCTGTAGTTGATCGAACAGATCATCGATCCTCGGCAACGGGTATTTATTTTTGATCGTGATCTTGTTCAATTCCCGATAGTCGATACACAGTCGCATCGACCCGTCTTTCTTTCGCACAAATAGGACTGGTGCTCCCCACGGTGAAAAGCTGGGTTGAATAAACCCTTTCTGTAATAAGTCCTCTAGCTGTTCCTTCAACTCTTTCAGTTCATTCGGCGCTAGGCGATAAGGAGCTTTAGAAATTGGGGCGGACCCCGGCATCAGATCTATCGTAAACTGTATTTCCCGATCGGGGGGTAACCCCGGGAGATCGTCAGGAAATACATCGGCATATTCATTGACTATCGGCACGTCTTTTAGTTCTGGCTGAGGTAACTCCTCCGCCTTCACCGCGTACACAAGATAAGACTCACAACCGGATCTCAATAGTCGTTGAGCCTTCAACACCGAGATTTGCGGAATATGATTTAATGTAGTTTTTCCCGAAAAAGTGAACACTTCTTCTTCGGGTATTTGAAATTTTACGACCTTCTTGTTGCAATCTATAATGGCTCCATATCTCGAAAGCCAATCCATCCCAAAAATAACATCATAGTCATTCATTGGGATCACAATCAGGTCGACACTCAGATCTCTACCCTCAATATTCACAGAACATCCTTCCAGCACTTGGTTAGTGCGTGTCGGATCACCGTGTGGTAGGGTAACAATGTAGTTGCATTCAGATAAGGTAGGAGAAACTCCCACCTTTTCCACATATTTGGCCGACACGAATGAGTGTGTAGCCCCAGAATCAATTAACACAGAAGTGGGCACGTCATAGATAGTCAACGTACCCGTCACTACGGAAGGATTTGCTTCGGCCTCCTCATTTGTTAGAGTAAAGACCCGTGCTGGCACTGGAGGGGGTCGAATCAACGGTCGGTTCGGAACTTGAGGTACATGTTCGTTGCAGTTCCTAGCGTAGTGTCCTATTTTCCCACATCGAAAACATTGTGGGGTCGGGTTTGGTCTTGGTCCATAGCACGGACCAGAATGGAAACGCCCACACTGTCGGCATTGAGTCGCAGCACCTGAGGGCCGGTTCGCAACGTTAAATGGCCCTTGGTTCGGTCTTGGTCTCCAGTTCTGCTGGCCCGGTTGATTCCCGCGATAATTTGGTCCCTTGCCGAAAAATTGGCGTTTCTGGTTCCCTCCCCCTTGTTGTCCTTCTGTCCTCCGTTTAGCATCCTGCGCCTTTGCAACCCTGCTCTCCGCTTGTTCAGCTAGGATTGCTCGTTCAGCGATACGGGCATAAGTCTTCCCTTCCGTATCGTACATACTTACGTTCCGGAAGATCTCGGGTTTGAGACCCTCCAAGAACCGTTCAATTTTCA
This sequence comes from Craterostigma plantagineum, assembly GCA_027422505.1. NCBI lineage: Eukaryota > Viridiplantae > Streptophyta > Magnoliopsida > Lamiales > Linderniaceae > Craterostigma > Craterostigma plantagineum. Next base: position 3,963,093 of record JAPQWV010000062.1, on the reverse strand, counting down.
ACTCGTCAGTGGCCACGATATGTGGCGCAAACCTAGACAACTGCTCAAATTTGCGGATGTAGTCTGCTACAGACATCCCTCCTTGTTTTAGATTGATGAATTCGTTCAGTTTCTGCGCTCGATCTGGCGCCGTGAAGTACTTCCCTCGGAAGAGAGTCTTAAATCTCTCCCAGGTCATCATAGTGGGATCCACGAGCACTTGGATAGTGTCCCACCAGTAGCCCGCGTTCCCACGTAACATAAAAGTGGCACAAGCCACCTTCTCAGTATCAGGAAGATGACTGACGCGGAACATATTTTCAATAGTTCTAAGCCAATCCTCCGCATAGGTAGGATCGGCAGCTTCCTCAAATGAAGGTGGGTTTAGTCTTCGAAACCTTTCCCCGGCTGCTTCTACACGTTCTAGGCCAGGGGATGTGTGGCGCTCCGAGGAATTTTGACGGTGAATGAGGTCGTTAATCTGATCGGACTGCCGCCGAATCAGATCGGTTAACTGATGAATTGTAGAGCGGTCCTCATTCGGTGGGGATTCGGAACCCGCCCTACGACTAGTTTCACCCACTTCTCTACGTGTCCTTGGCATTTTCAACTAGTTCTACAATCCGTCATATAAAGCACATATATCAAATAACACGTAATCACGTACTCAAGAAGTAAACTTACAGGCCAGGCTGGTTCTCCAGACTTTTGAGCGGCAGTACATGGACAGTCTTCAGAATCTAAAGCCTACGCTCTGATACCACCTGTGGCGACCCTACTTTTCTAATTAGGATTAGTGGCGGATTTCCGCAACGTAAGCCGCGGAAGGCCCGTCTAATTAAAACATTTTCCTAAAATAATATACACTAATATAAAAATCCGTCTACATCGTTATCTCTGTACACGGGCCGAAGCCCCAAAAATTATCAAAAGAACAAAAAAACGCTAACGCCGCTCCACAGGTCTTCATCCATGTACCGCACCACTCTCAAAAGTCCGTGGAGCACCGCCACCAGCCGCCTCAGTCACGACGCGTATCAGCGTCGGACTCAGTACCTACAACACGTAAACACTGAGCAATTTGCCCAGTAGGTGAATAAAATGCATGTATGCAAGTGTGCACTCAATCCCAACCCCAATATCTCGCAACATAATATAATGCACACTCTTTCTTTTCCCACATTCCTATTTCACACAATACAGGGCCCTAGGTTAGGCTCGACACCCTCGCGCGCAAAGACTATTGGGAGGCCACCCCCAAGTCTCGCGGTAGCCTACCCTGGTAGTGCACTGGACGATCACGCCAATGGCCTCCTACCGGGTCGCTCCGCACCAATAGTATACACTGATAGTGCACTGGACGATCACGCCAATGGCCTCCTATCAGGTCAAATCAATATCTCGGCGGTATGCACCTCGGGACGGTCACGCCCGAGTAGACAGATCGATCACGCCTGTCTCCGCCAGGTGCCCAGTGAGCCCAACCTCGACTCCTCTAAGAGTCACCAATCACAAGCCTCTCATTCTACCCCGTACGTCAATATCTCATATCACCGTCTCAATACGGTACAACCATCTCTCTCTCTCTAACGTGATATGCATGTGCTATGCATATACATAAAATTCATAAAGCATGATCCGCGTAAAACGTACGTAAAACAGGTAAAGCATGTAAATCACATAAGCCACGTAAATCACATAACCACATGAAAACACATAAATGTGTTTACGTATTGTAGATGGATAATCCACCTACCTGTCCTCCCGCTATAATCAAATACGAGATCCGCTGAAGTCCCTAACGATGGATCCTCTGAATATAATAATATTATTAGTATATGTGCTAATTCTCGAAAATCCTAAAATTATTGAAACCTAAAAATAATAATATTCCTAAAGATATCCAAACCACATTAATATCCTAAAAATATCGAGACCCTAAAGAAGTCGAGACCCCTTGAAATGTCGAGATTAATTACTATAGAAAACATCTCGATAAAACCATTGTAAAATGTCGAAGTGCTTATAAAATATCGAGACCATAAAAATGTCGAGTCATAGTTGAGAAAAGAACAAATGTCGAGTTCTAGTAAAATAGAAAATGTCGAGCTCATCATTCCTTGAAAAAGTCGACATCATCGTAAAATGTCGAGGCACAAAATTGAGCAAAGGATAAATGTCGAAACCTTTAAAATGTCGAGACCACTATTTCTGAAAATGTCGAAACTAAAATGTCGAGACATCTTCTTATAAAAATGTCGAGATCTAATTTATTAAATGTCGGAACATGTATGTCGAAATCTACAGAATGTCGATATAATACAAATGTCGAGACATACCAAAAAATGTCGAGCTCGAATAAAATGTCGAGACATACAAAATGTCGAGCTCGAATTCTCAGCGATGTCGACATTTCTCTTAAATACCTCTCGACATCTTTTAATACCGAGATTTATGTCGACTTTTTCCCTAAACACCTCGAGATCTTATCTAAAACTATAATTCGCCCAGAAGCCCTAGAACGAACTCCTTATATTCTCCAGATTAGTTCTAAAAATGATTTCTAACTTCAGGATGTGGTACACTTTAAATTTCAACCTTTAAAAATATTTCCTACACTGAAACGTCTTAACATAATATTGATAAAGTTAGTTCTTAGAATCATCAACCATCGAACATAATATAGGTATCCACTTAGAGATCTTTCTTTTTCCTAACATGAAAGCTTCCTAAGACTATCACATACCCACGTAATGATATATTAACACTCAAAACGAATTAAACACCAAGTACAAAGAGTTTATACCTTTCTTCAGACCCTAGCTTGTCGAATTCTTGGATGACTAAAGTCGAGTTCCTCTGTTATTCGTGTAAGGTTCTTTTTTGTTTGTGAGGCTTTGTTATACACATGAACTTATGGATATATCATAGTAAAGTTTTCGAATCTTGAGATTGATATGACATATGACAGGCAATGACGGTTTACCTTATGTTTAAGCAATCATCTTACGTTTATTTTTCTTAATAATTGGGCCTTGATTTCGATATTCAATATACCTATTATAGCCCAAGGTTTAATATTTTCATTATTACATTATCATTTAATAATTCCTTTTGTTAAATTTCGAAAGTACTTTAGTGACCCTAATTAAATTTTTCCAATGAAAATTCCTTATTCACAAAATCCACTTGCTAGTTTAATTACATTAAAATCCCGTATCAAAATTTACGGGTATTACAAACTCTTATGAAGGTTGACATTAGAAAAGCGTATGATATTTTGGATTGGGACTTCCTTAGGGGTTGGCTTGGCTTGTTGAAGTTTCCTATGAAGTATATTTACTGGGTCATGGTATATGTTCAGTCTGTATCCTATTGCATATCTATCAATGGATCTCAGACAGGTTACTTCAAAGCTGCCAGAGGCCTTCGGCAAGGGGATCCAATTTCCCCATTGTTGTTTGTGATTTCCATGGAGTATCTTACCAGGAAGATTCTGCTGTCAACTAGTGATCCTCAGTTCAGGTTCCACCCTCTCTGTAAACAAACCAAGCTGGTGAATTTGTGTTTTGCAGATGATTTAATGTTGTTTTGCAAAGGTAAACTTGGGTCTGTCCGTGTGATTAAAGAGGAATTGGAGCACTTTCGATTAGTTACTGGCCTTGAGGCTAATAATCAGAAATCCAGTATCTTCCTTGCTGTATCTCTCCCAACATCAGAGCTCAAATTCTGCAACTCACTAGATTCCAAGCAGGGAGTTATCTTATGAGGTATCTAGGTGTACCTATATCCCCCAATAAATGGAGTAGGAGCTCATGTCATGCTTTAGTAGAAAAGATCAGTGCTCGGATCAGATGTTGGTCCTCTCAGCACATATCTTATGCTGGAAAAACATGTCTGATTAATTCTGTTCTCATGGCAACACACGGGTTTTGAGGCGCCATCCTCCTTCTCCCCAAAACTGTTTCTAAAGAGATAGACCGTATCCATAGGGAGTTTCTATGGGGGCAGAAAAACAGTGGCAAGTACACCTCTCTTGTGAATTGGTATCATATTTGTCGACCTAAGAGTAAAGGAGGATTAAACATCAGAGATTGTGAGACTTGGAATTTAGCTTTGGCAGGAAAACAGATATGGGATATCACTTTGGCTTCGGATTCTTTATGAATAAAATGGATCAATGCTATCTACTTGAAAGGTGTTTGCTCCTAGGACTACCAACCAAGGACAGACTCCAATTGGCATTGGAAGAAACTACATAGGATTAAGGAGAAATTCCGTGAGGGCTATATGGGGAGAATATGGACTCCTGCTGTGGATGGGGAATACTCGGTTAGCTCGGGGTATAAATGGCTTAAAGGGGATCTGCCTCCCTTCCACTTAAGTAAGGCTATTTGGAACAGTTTTAATGTACCCAAGCACTCCTTCATTCTCTGGCTGTTGCTGCACAGAAGATTGCTTACACTCGACAGATTAGAATCTTGGGGCATGGTAATTGCCAACAAAACTTGTCGACTTTGTGGCGATGTTGATGAAACTATTGAGCACATATTTTTGGCTTGTCAGTTCAGTCAACAACTGGTCTTGAAAATGTCTGTTTAGCTAAATTCGTATGTCCCACTTTTCTCATTTGAGGACCTGTCCAATTGGCTTCCGCATGTTGGGGGTAAGAAGAAAATACAGTTTCGCATTAGTATAGCTTGCTATGCATCGATGGTGTACCACATTTGGAGGGAGCAGAACAGGCACTAGTACAAACAGAGCAATAGACGACGGTTGTTATGGCACATAGGCGACGGTTTCGCTGCATCGCAAACCACCCCGACGCCTATGCGACGACGTACAGGCGACGGTTTAAAACCGTCGCATAAGTGCAAGTATAAGCGACGCTTCCTTAGGAAACCGTCGCCTATACCTTGCAAAGAATGCCTTTTTTCCGGGGTATATGCGACGGTTTCCAGCAGAAACCGTCGCCTATAAGTACATATAGGCGACGTTTTATTCAAAATCGTCGCTTATAGGTACGTATAGGCGACGGTTTATTTGAAACCGTCACTAGTTTTCAGTTTTTTTGGTGCTTTTACTGTTTTGGCTATCCCGACAAACTATTTCAGAACATTTCAATGCAACATTAAAACCCAACACTTAAAACCCATAATCAAAACACAAAAGTCAACTAAATCGAACTTCCTAACATCAAACAATAAATTAAGTTCAACAATATTAATATATGTCAGTCACATACAAGCAAAACGATCAAATCACGACTCTAGACAAACTTCATTGAAGTATTCCGCCCACAATTCTCGAACTTCTTCCACACATGCGTCGTCATAAGTGATTTCCGCTAACACCTATATCATTGAAAGTAAACTTGTTGCAATTAAACATTTAAAAATAATATGAATCAAATAGAAACTTCGGAAAAAATCTCACATTTCCAATGTTATGGTTTTCACCCCCGATCAATCTGATAAGATCGTACATATATCGCATGACGTAAAAGCCACATAGTTCACTAACCTTCGATTGTTGTGGACACTAAATTTTAGCAAAGAGTATATTAATTCAATATCATCAAAATGCTAAAATAATATACTTTGAAATATTATAAAACAGGCCTAACCTTGCATGCTTTCCAACTCGTAGCCTTCTTTTTCTGAAATGCACCACGCATATTCGCCATCTTTAAAGCCCTGAACATCCAAAGAACGGTACAAGATTTGTTAATTCAATAAAATGAATTGATATGAAGTTTGTTACTTAATAAAAACTTACATGTTTATATGTTGTTTTATCAATATACTTCTAACGCCAACACTTGGAGTCATAGGATCGAACACAAACACGATGTTCGCCGTGAAGTCGATGACCAACAATATCCAATGATCGCTAAGTAAACAATTAGCATGTTAAAAGTGAACATATATAACATGAACTTATATTAGTTATGACATATATAGATCTATTTTATTACCTTTGACAATAAGGAGCACAGAAATAATTGCATGACTTGTACGATCTTATAAAAGCTTCGACCAAGTAGTCAACGCCGTCGTTGGCACCCACGCGTACCATGCAATTCAGACGATCAGGGTTCATGAAGTTGAACGTCTGGGACGCATGAAGATACCTAAAAATAATTTGACCGACACTTATGTTAATATTAAATAAATAGATGCTTATTGTAAATCTAAAATACCTCATGAAAAGCTGAAGGATCGTAGAATCCAAACTGACACGTTTGAACACATCGCGGATATCCTTGACGTCGACGGCCACCAAAACAGAGTTAGGTCCAGAATGGTAGTAGACATCCTTCATGTCATAGGTGAACGATGTGTGCAGTCGATCTGCACGGGCTACGAGGGAGTTGACTAAATATCGACAATGATCACCTAGACTATCAACCACGCTCCTATCAAGGTTTGTAATATCATCTTCGTTCGCCACATTTCGCTCCTTGATTGGAGACTTCCCTTTCGTCGGTAAGTCTTACGCGGGGTAGGAAGTGGATAATATATAAATAAAAGATTAGTACAAAGATAAGTAGGTATTATATTTAATGTAAACCTCTTACCTTATCTGGTGAAAGGACAAACTCTCTGGGCCATTGTACGTAGGTGCCTTGTGTGTCGCCTAGCGTCACAAGCTCCGTGGTCTGTACCGGAAGGTAGACACTCTCCTTTCCAGGAGCAATGAGATCGATCCCGACTTTAATATTTTGCGCCGCAACTTCCACGTTATGAATCTTCAACTGGTCAACCCAAACACTCCCAAGGGCGACGATCTCTACCACCCCACCGATGCTCAACAGAAGTCGTACCTTAGGATACTATCAGATTTAAATAGAATAATTAGAGTAAATAAGTTAAAATAAAGTATCAACTATGTCCTAATAAACATAATGCTTACCGCTACTACAGATGTAGGAAACGGATCCATGGCAGAACCGTGAGAACTTCGAATACTACGAGGGGTGTCAGGTCCAGTGGGTCCAGTGTTGCCCATGTTCACTTCTTGCTTGATGTTAGGCATCTGAAATCCCATTTGCGCGAACACGGCCCTCATTTGTGCCGTCACCTGAGCCGTCACCTCGGCCCTTAGCACTTGAGCCGCCACTTCAGCTCTCATTTGATCCATTGAGACCCCGGTTGAATAACATCCCCTCGATCCCTCGGGTGGATTGCCAAACACACTACGATAGTCCCGTGCTTCCCGACACCCCTAACCCGCCCTGGATGATCGGGCTTCCCAATAGCACGGGACAATGCATCGTGGTGCCTCACGGGGACAAATTGCCCTTGACTCTCTTGTTCGTGTAACCGTGCCTGTCCAAATTTTATTATATTATATTGAACTGACATTTAAATACATAAATTATTAAAGGTAATCATAGTAACACTTACAACTTTTTCTGCGAGTTCCCGATTAGCATCACCGTCAATGACGTAGCCTCCTTCATCTCGTTTCTTCATCCTAGCTCTGATGAAATTTTTTGTCCTATCATTGCCGGTGGACAACAAAGGGGCCAATGCCTCGGGAAAGTCGATAATATGCTGTAACGGGTCCTCGGTTTCCCATTGAGGCATCTTTCCTCTATAACCCGATACGCCGAGGTGATGTGGATAAATATTATGAGACTGGCTTTGTCTAGCCTTCTCACTAATGGACATTAAGCAAATGGGCTTTAAGGGTCCTTATCATTTCCTCTATAATTATAGACATTAACATAAGCAACTAAAATTCACAAGTAATTAGCAGATGGGCTTTAAGGGTCCTTATCACTCCAACCTAACACATCTTAAACATCTACTATCACTAGTAAATGTATATTTAAGCATGAATATTGACGAAAAATTCAGCAGCATTCCCCATAGTTCTCCAAGTAGACCAAAAATATGAAAGGATAAATCCACTTCATATGTCTACTCAGAGAACAGGTAAAGGAAATGAAACCAAGCTTTCCATCAATATCAAAGCTTAAACACACATTTACACAACCTAAGCGATAGTAAACGTTTAAGAACGGTCCCAAAACGGGGACCATTCAAGATTTACTCCTAATGAGCAAACCTTGAACGGGTATCTAAGCTTAGGAAAAGCATCAAACACATGCATTTCAACTAAGTAGCAAGTATTAACATAGAAAAAAGGTAATTAACTAGATTATGGGGTTCAAAGATTACCGTAACCGTCCCAAAGCAAACCAAAACGAACGAGCAATGGCCCAAGCACGAAAACCCCAATCCCCAACAAGATATCACGCTGCAAGAACCTCCTAATTCAGCAACTTAGCCTCTAAATTGCCAAAAATCGCCCAAGCATGGCCCAAAACCCTAATTTTGAAACAAAATTGAGCAAAATCAACACCAAATTCGCAAAGTTTAACCTAATAACAGCTAAATCGAAATGTATAACATGTAATCAAGCAAATACAACCGAAAACTGGCCAAAATCTACGAGAAACCAAAAAAACATATCACCTTCGAATCGCCCAAATCGATCGCCGTCGACTCGCCGCTCTCCCGCCGCCGCTTCGCCGGTATCATGTCGCCTAAATTCGCTGTTAGTCACGGTCGGTTTGCCTCGTCGTTCGAATTCGTCGTCGAATTACTCACGGCTCAGCGTTCACGGGAATTTTCTGTCGTCGGGGGATTATAATCAAGTTTTATAAGACTATAGGCGACGGTTTGTACAACGTAATCGTCGCCCATAGTTACCTCGGAGCATAGGCGTCGTTTTCATAACCGACGCCTATTGTTGTAAATTTTTTAAAAAAATTAAATTCGGAGGCAGTATAGGCGACGAGTTTCGCTTGAAACCGTCGCCTATAGGTTTTGGAGAATTATAGGCGACGGTTAATGTAAGAAAACCGCCGCCTATTGTTTTAAATTGCCACCGCGTGTCTTTTAGGCGACGTTTTTTTAGAAACCGTCGCCTATAGCGCGTCGCCTATTGCACTGTTTGTACTAGTGAGGCGAGTTCATGATACGGGGACTCGTTCGATGGAGCAGCTTTTCCATGAGATTGTACAAGAAATGAAATGTAGAATTAGAGCTGTCTCCTCTCACTAGTACAAAAAAGGGTATAGGCGACGGTTGTTATGGACTATAGGCGACGGTTTCTCAGCGTCGCCTAGAGCCCCGACGCGCATAACTTGAGTATAGGCGACGGTTGTTAAGCGTCGCCCATATTCGAGTATAGGCGACGGTTGTTGGAAACAACCGGTACCTAAAGTATAGTATAGGCGACGGTTGTTGCTAACAACCGTCACCGATAGTGACTATAGGCGACGGTTGTCACTAACAACCGTCACATGATTTTATATTATTTTTAGCTTTGCTCGATCACACAATTTTCATAATCCAATGAACGTTCCACCCAAAAATTCAATGCAATAACTAACTGAAATATTATATATTTGAAGATAAATTACAACAAAAAAATTACAAATATTCGCATCAAAGTGTCACCTGAAGAGTACTGAGAAGACTAAAATCGAAAGGTAATTACGTCACTTTCACCAATCTATACTCTGCAAATTCCTTGTTCTGTTCGACTCCTTTTCTGTTCCAATGTTCGTCGATGAAGGCGTCAATCGCTTGTCGGAACTCCTTGCCGTCGAGACTCCTCGCCATCGAGACGGTTGATCTCCGACTTCAGAGCAGTTTTCCGGCGAATATCAGTCTCCGATCGCCGTAGCTCTGCCAACCGCCGAGCAGTAGCAGTCGCTTTTCTCAGCCTCTCCGATTGAGTCCTCTCGAACCTCTGCATATGCCTCGACGCCATCTCTATCGCCTCCGCCAGACCGTCGCTTGGAGAAATCGACACTGCCACGCCCTCGTCGCGAGGAATCGACGTCTCTGCTACCTCCTCGTAACGCGTGACGATCGTCTCCACCGCTCCGTCTCTTTCCTTCGCCCACCCTCGCCACCACATCCACCCAGATCTGCCTCGCCTAACCGTCTCTTGCACCAATCCAACAGATCTACACCTCGCCTCTCATACCCTCTCTCGCCACCATAGATCCGCCACAGATCTGCCCTTTCCCGCCATATATCTGCCCCTTTTCGCCACAGATCTGCACGTCGCCACCCTCCCGGGCGAGCATTGCCAGTAGAGACCTCCCCGAGCCACCAGCCGCAGGCCTCTCATTAGCGCTCATGTGCTTTCTCGCCACAAGCCACCTCCCGAGCCACCCGCGTGCTTTCGTCCGAAAGAGGAGACGAGAGAAGAGAGAGAGATGTGTTGTGTAGAGTGGAGAGAGAGGGAGATAATGTGTTGTATTGAGGGATGTGAATTTAAGTTATGGACTAGGGTTAGTAGAAAATAGGCGACGGTTTTAATAAACAACCGTTGCTTATAGTTCGACTAATAATATAGGCGACGGTTGGACTAGGGTTAGTAGAAAATAGGCGACGGTTTTAATAAACAACCGTTGCTTATAGTTCGACTAATAATATAGGCGACGGTTTCAGATAACAACCGTCGCCTATAGATAAAAATATCAAAAAAAATTGAAAAATTTAATAAGTATAGTAGACGGTTTTCCCTAACAACCGTCGCCTATAGTTCTACTAATACTATAGGCGACGGTTTTGGATAACAACCGTCGCCTATAGTTGTTGAAACTTTTAAAATATTACGAAAAGGCCACCGCGTGGATTATAGGTGACGGTTTTTCAGAAACCGTCGCTTATAGTGCCGTCGCCTATATATTATTATGTACTAGTGTCTGTTCAGACAGCGAAAGGAGATGTGTTTGACCGTCTTTGTGCTTATTCTTTCAATTAAGTGGTATGTTCGTAGTTTGAGGTAGCTGTAAAACGTTTAATGTGCTTGTGGTAAATGAACACAATCAATTTACCAAAAAAAAAAAACTAGGTCATTAAGTATGTATATAGTTACAAATTTGGTCACTAAGTATGTATATATATAATAAGAAAAAAGATGACCCAATTATATTACTATATACATACTTAGTGACCCATTTTTACAATTTTTCCTATATATATAATGACTTATATTATTTTATTTTATTTTCATTCTCTCTTGTTTGTCACGTAGTTCGATTTTTAGGGTTTTTAAACAACCGGAATTTTGAGCCAAATCCAATTCTCTTTCCCGTTTTAGATGTCAGACTTCATACAATGCAATACTAACGTAAGAAAATGTATTCTTCAATTGAAGTTCCAAACTAGAATTGATTAAGTACAGAGCAGAGCATTTTATATCTTGCTCAAATTTACATGTTTTTTATTCAATTTGTGATGACAACTATCAAATTCAAAGCATTCCTTAGTTATGGTATTGTTAAAATAAAAATGCAAAGACGCACGCACACGCATAGTCGATACATATATTTCGATCGATATTTTCACGATAAAAAAGTCGAAGCACCTAGTTGACTGCTGACATGGAACTGTCATGTAGGATTTCCAGACTTGTTCGAAAAAAACCTAACTGAAGTTATTGGCGTAATTTTATAACCATCAAATATATAACTGAAATTTTTAGTTTTTCCTATATGGAAAATAAGATAAAGTAATGATGAAAACTGTTCAAAATCTCGTTGCTCGATAAAGAAATAGTCAACATTTATCTGGAATTAATCAAATAAAATACATAAACACTCGCACTGCACAATTGTTTGTATCGACGCTTCCCACCGACCGTACGATGAGTTTAAGCTATGAAACGAATGTAATTTACGTTAAAGCGAATTGGGAGAGTCAATTCAAACATGCAAAAAGGATAAGGTTATCTATTTGCTTAAATGAATTTGTGTGACTCATGCATTTAATATACCTCTTTTTTTTTTTTACTTTCGACTTTTTGGGTTCCATTATCCGTCGGGATAATAGGTCGGTCAAACAACAAAATTTCAATATCAAGATCTTCAAAAAGTAAAATCTTCAAGCAAGATTACATATACTCGATATATTTATATATATTTCTTTTATATTACTCGTGTATTCGCATTCATTACATGTTTCGTGTAGTAGTAGTCTCCATGAAACCCATCTCATAAGATAGTAAGACTACGTGTGTGTCTCTAATAATTAGGTTTGAAACTTCTTTCTCCCACTTTTCGAACACTCCCACGAAGAAAGGGTTTACATGTAAATTCCCGCATAGTCTTTAAAGAATTGGTAACCCTTTCAAACGACACGAACATATCACACACAGTCACACACACACAAACATTATACACACGTATATAACAACACTAATTAGACGCCAATCTCTACAAGCTGTCACCGCAAAACCACCTTGATGGAGACACTCAATCGCCGCCGCTTTCAACAGTTTAAACTGATAATAATTGCAATATATCTTCTTGCTTCGACTACGACGGCCATTGTACTAAACCCATCTCCCCATTTCGGTGAGTTATTCTTTCTTATTCATCTTCTACATAGGGTTGAAGGAATTTTAGTTGAATCTAAACTCACATTAAGAAGGTAATTCTCCTATAAGTTTCCAACCAAATACTCTCCACCATAATTATTTTAAAAGTGGTAATAGTGTATCGGAATTTTTTATAGAAAAAGAAAAAAAGAAAGAAAATGAAGAAAAATCGCTATGAGCTTCTCTATAATCTTCCGTTTATGGATATCTAAATTGTATGACTACTTTAAGTTTCATCATTATCATTATCATTGATTACTTAAGTTTCATCATTCTCTATAATCTTCCGTTTATGCAACACTAAATAACGTCTTTTTTTCATAGTTGTACTTAACTAGAATATATTTTCTTTTTTCCTTCCAAAATGATGAGTAAATTTGAAACTAGCTTTATTACATCATTATCATTGATGTTCTTGTTATTGTTAATTGTTATTGTGATGATGATGACGATGATGATGACGATGATGATGACGACGATGACGACGACGATGACGATGATGATGATGATGATGATGATGATGATGATGATGATGATGATGATGATGATGATGATGATGATGATGATGATGATGATGATGATGATGAGGAAAACGATATTATGATTTTTCAGGATAATATGATTAACAATCAAATTAGGATATATTCATGACACAATCAACTGAAAAGTAACTATAAGAAAAACGGTTGATGTATTTGATATTCGTAATTGATGTAATAGGAAATTATGCCATGAAAATTACAAAAGCAAAGGTGTTTGGTGAGGAACGCCGTCGCCTCGGTGCTCCAGGGTCATCCCCGCCGACATGCTGGTGGAGATGTGGGTGGTGTTGGCCATGCGAACCCGTTCTAACTACGGTTGAACCCGTGTTTAGACGTAACGTCGAAGAGTACTATCCCGAGGCTTGGAGGTGCAAGTGTGGGAACAAGCTCTATGTGCCTTAAATATAGCTAGCTTCTTTGTTTTCACATATCACTATTTTTATGATTATAGAATATGGCTGAATGTTACCTACTAATTGAGTTATTCGTAGGATGATGCAATGTTGTAATATTTCTGCATTTTGATCACTCTTTTACTATGTGGTCATGAAGAAATGTGTGGTGTTTCAGATTTTCAAATCACTATGGTGGTATATTATGTGTGGTTGAGTAAAATCTTATTCTTCATATATATATATATATATATATATATATATATATATATATATATATATATATCTAGAAATTTAAAGTCCCGCACAGGGCGATGTTAAATGCCTTTATCTAGTAATCTGACACGCTCAAATACTGCTAGTAAGTGTATTAGGTCGTGCAAGTAGTAAAACGGACGAAGTACGAGTATCGATCCACGAAGATAGCTTGATTAATTCTAAGATATTAAACCTAATTCTAATTTAGACTAAGAGAACTTTTATAGTTGTGATGATTTGATAAAAGAGAAAAACGCAAATAATAAAATAGACGCAAATAAAATAGATGAGATAAAGACCAGTTGACGATGAGTAACCAAGGCATATGTTCAGCACAAATAATTCCTACGTCTTCATACAATCTATCCTATCTAACCATCATGAATCTCAGTCAAGGTAAAATTTCCTCAGACAATCGCTACACGTTTGTCCCGCAATAGAGATCCTATGCGATAGAGAACCAACCCGTATATGTCTATAGTTGTATTTTCTATGCACGAATCAATCTCTATGAAATTCCCCGAGCTTAAACGCTTTCGACGCTTAAGGAATCACATACGAAACCGAATTCCATTGCTAGTTGATTTTACGTAGTGATGTTCGATGTTTATTTTTCTAATCTGTCTAATCATATTGTCTGTCTCATAAACCAATCAAATAAACATGCATATGTTGATCATGATACACAGGCATTAAGCGCAAACAAGGAACACATAACTCGATTGACATGATCAAATAGAATAAGAAAAATATTAATACGTAGTCATTATTCGGTCTATCATGGCCTTAACCACAAAAGAATATAAGCTAGCATATTAATAAAATAAAAAACATAAAATATTAAATGTAGACAAAATAGAGAAATAATATAAAACTTCGCTTATCACGGAAGGAACGCCTCACAAGCCGTCAGTCGTCTTCTATAGTCGCTCTGCTCTTTTTATTTTTTTTCAGCCGCAAGCCTGCTCTTCTCTTGTTCGCTGCTCTCCTCGGTCCTACTCTTTCTCAGTCGCATGTATTCTTATCTTGGAATAGACACCGACTTAAGAGCTAAGTCCAATATTTTCCCCTTATTCGAATCTTTTCTTGGCTAATATATTGGTTTGACATTTTATTTCCTTCCATCTCTCATGTAGAATATCTTGGTGGAATTTATAAAGATCTTCTTTATTCTCCAAGCATAAATCGAATTCTTGTGGTGATTATAGCCTAATTCCCATAAACGTGCTTACGATGGCTCGAATTTGGTTCTTTTTCCTCGATAGCTGTCAACCAAGAAAAATGCACTGCACGTAAGGGAAGGACATCCAAGTTTATTCGAATAAATAACGGCCAAAAATATGCTTTTCGGGGTATAAAAATAGCGTAAATTCCTAACATATCAACAAGCCCCAAACTAGCTTCGATCATCCTCGATCATAAAATCGGAATAAAACCAAATCAAGTTAGGATTATAGATCATCGGTCAATAAAATCTCCCATTTCATCTCAGAAAACATAAAAGAAGGTCGAAATAATCATCAACTAATAAATGATCTAGTCAAAACATGAAGCATGAGGTAATAGGTCACAATCTTATCATAGCATAAAAGACGTTTTCAGAATCATACAATGTATCAATCCACAACTCTCACAATGATGGCTCGAGTCGCTCGAGGTGTTTTCAAAGGGATCTGTATAAAGACGCTCAATTCACATGAAAAGATATTACTCAATGCTTGAAAATAGAAGACGGGCTAGATAATAACCACAAATGTCTAATGAGGAACTTAGATGAGAAGAGCATTCTTAAAAGTAGATTTGAAGCCGCAACTAAGAAGGTCACTAGTCTCGAAGATGAATTAGCCAAGTCAAATTCCAAGATTAGTGAATTAGGGAAGAGTCTATATGCCTTTCAAGCCGAAAAGAGCACCTTTCTAATTAACAATGCTACCTTAGACGCCGAACGTAAGAAGCTATACACTAAGATTAAAGAATTATAAGATCTTCTTGTAAAAGGGGTCAAACTGATCAGACTATATTTTTTAATCAACCCAAGGACTTAGAATTTTATGATTATAAGTTTGGTTTGGGCTTCGAGAATCCACGTCACTTGAAGAAAGTTGACTGCAAACAACTCTATGATGTCAAGTACATGGATCTAGGACTAGCCTCTCTTATGGTTGTTACTAATGCAAAAGAAATCAACACGTTAGAAGAAGCTAAGAGAAAAGCCAAGACTAGGAATGAAATCCCCTTTTCTTACACCGAATTGAATCAAAGCTATAAAACTAATGAACTTCCCAAGGGCTGGAGCTTTGAGTCAATTTATCCTTTCGAAGATCGTTCTAATCCGGAGGAAGTGCAACATCACCATTCTAAAAATTCTCTCTATATACCCCCTATCGTTAGGAAAATAGAATGGTTAAGAGCCTCATTAGAAAAAAGAACGAGAGAATTTTGAAGCTAAAAAGAAAATGTTCCTAAAAGAGATGGACAATCTCAAAGCTTCATCTCACGAACCATTTCTCACGCATCTCCCTCAATAACATCGTTATGAAAAGCTTGAAGAAAGAAAAGATGCCTTCTCCTAATCCAAAACCCAAGAATAATATTTCCAAAAATATTATTTCTAATCTTGTCTCTACTACGTCTGCAGGGAGCGTAGTGACAGAGCCTAAGGAGTCGAAGACAAGATTGTCTAGAATAAAAATAGAGAAGGGACATGTAGATTTAAATACTTCCGATGTCCGCCCTTCTTCTGTAAAAATAAAAGATACACGTTGAAATAAAAGAGCCATATCTTCGCTATAAATAATCGCTTGTACGTGCTCTCTTCAGCCTACAACTTTTAGAGGCACCAATTTCGAAATAGGTTCTACGTCAGAAATTAAAAATTATCATTTTCAAACAAATGCCGATAGGAAGACTCGTAGGAACCAAGATCCAGCCATTAAGAAGGCTTATAGCGCTATTTATTCTTGTCCTCACCTAAAGTATCCCGTAAAAATCGAATCCCCCAAGCACCTTTGGAGACTATACAATGAAAATTTCTTTTCCTCGATCAAGCCTACCAAAACATTTGTCCTTTCTGAAATTCATCTTCCCTGCCAGGTTCAACCCAAATGGGTTCCTAAATATCCGCCCAAGAAGACACAAGCCAAAAAGGCAAAGTCTTCTACGAAGAGCAAACCCAAATCAACCTCTTCGAAGATGGTTGAGGTTGCTAAAGTCTCTAATTGTGATAATTTATGAACTATATCTGAACCTAAAACTAAATCTGCTAATCTGAGAGGACCCATTTATAAGTGGGTACCTAAAGCTCTCTAAATTGATTTTGCAGATCCATCATGAGTAATACTCGTAAAATTTTAATACGGAATTTTGATATAATTAATTGTGTAATTCGTAAATTAAGACTTTTGATAAAATAATAATATGGGAATTAATTAAATGGGCTAAACATAGTTTCAAACTAAGGCCCAAGTAGGTTTTAACCTTGGCCCAAGAACTGAGGCCCAACGTTCATAATAAACATTTCTTAAGCATATGAAAAGTTAACGTCATGAGCAACTTGTCTAATCATACATCAATATCGAAATCTTAATATTTATCTAATACACATACATATCCAAAGAATGTGAAGAAGAGACGTTAAAGCTAAGGAACACGAAAGCAAAAACTAAGAACAAAGGAAGTTCTAGCTAAGTTCAACGAACTCTCAATAATTCAAAGAGCTCGACGTATAGAAGGTAAATATTTTACACTTGGTTCGTAATTTTTATACTGAATAAATGATTATATATTTTTCTGTAACTTAAATGATTGAATAATTAATCTTGAGCTTTACAAACGGCTTAATCATACTAGGAGCTTAGATTCTTAGGATTTATTCATGACTGTGTTTATGGAAGTATATGTGATTTGAAGTCATCAAGGTTATCGAGAATATGATTTAAGATGATATGAAGATTTCGGTAGAAAACCCTAACTTTCGAAGCTTAATATACTATAGTTATTTTCAATATCATGTGACCATCTTGGAAATCCTAGGACTTATATGAACGTTGGTATACTTAGAAATTCTACAATCCGGATTTAGTACTCATATTCATGAGGATTAGAACAATCTCGACAAAAGCTTTGTCTGTCTTAAAATATTTTGAATGTATATGTCGATACATGCTAATGGTAGGAAGGTTTCGAAATGCACAATTGATAGATTTCGAGATATGTAAAAGGAGGATTTCGAAATGAAAAGCAGATAGATTTCGAGGTATATATATAATAAGAAGGTCTCGATATTTATTAGACCCGATATTGGTTGATGACCTCGACATTTGTAAGATCTCAAGGTTGGAGTTTGCAAACAAAGTTCTCGATATGGTTAAGAATCTCGATATCACCTATTATGCTATGTCTCGATATTTAATAAATTGCCTAGCTATTCTCACTGTGAAAGGAATTCGACTTGCTTAAGAATTCGACATATATGTAATTGGAAGATTTCGAGCTTAATAACAAAAGTATTTCGAGATGTATTGATAGTGGTAAAAATCTCGACAAGAGCATTACAGAACTCGATATTGCTGTTCTCGAGATATATCTTACATAGATGTCGACATATATATATATATAGGAAGATTTCGACTTGCTGTACATAGATGATTTCGAGATATGATAACCTTAGGAAGATGTCGAGATCTAATAACCTTATGATAAATAAATTTCGAAATGTGTGTAACAGAGAGATTTCGAGATGAGATAATTATATCAACTGTCTAGGAAGATGTCGAGATGTGATAACTATATCATAATAATAGTTTTTGATAAATAGTAATTTTAGCATTTTAAGAATTTTAGGGTTTTGCTATTTCTAGGATTTCCGATGTTTTAGGGTTTATTTATTTTTAGGGATTTCATTATTTTTAGGTTTTCATTATTTTAGGGTTTTGCTATTTCTAGGATTTTCGATGTTTTAGGGTATTTATTTTTAGGGATTTCATTATTTTAGGGTTTTGATGATTCTTTTGAAATTTATATGACTTAGTAAATATATTTATATGAAAATATTTATTATATTCAGAGGATCGATATATAGGGACTACACCGGATTCCTATTTGAGTATAGCGGGAGGACAGGTAGGTGGATCATCCATCTACAATACGTAAAGACATATGTGAATTATGTGCTTTCATGTGATTCGTGATTTTCGTGACTTATGTGATTTACGTGATTTACCTGTTGTACGTACGTTTTATTTAAATCATGCTTTCATGAGATTTTGTGAACATGCATGGCACGTGCATATCACGTCAGGAAGAGAGTGTTGTACCGTAGTGAGATGGTAACGATATGAGATATTGACGTACGGGGTAGAATGAGATGCTTGTGATTGGTGACTCCTAGAGGAGTCGAGGTTGGGCGCTGGGCACCTGGCGGAGACAGGCGTGATCGATCTGTCTACTCGGGCGTGACCTTCCCGAGGTGCATACCGCCAGATGAGATATTGATGTGACCTGATAGGAGGCCATTGGCGTGATCGTCCAGTGCACTATCAGTGTATACTTTTGGTGCGGAGCGACCCGGTAGGAGGTCATTGGCGTGATCGTCCAGTGCACTACCAGGGTAGGCTGCCACGAGACTTGGGGGTGGGTTCCCAGTAGTCTTTGCGCGCGAGGGTGTCGAGCCTAACCTAGGGCCCTGTGTTGTGTGAAATAGGAATGTGGGAAAAGAAAGAGTGTGCATTATATCATGTTGTGAGATACTGGGATCGGGGTTGAGTGCACACTTGCATACACGTATTTTATTCATCTACTGGGCAAATTGCTCAGTGTTTACGTGTTGTAGGTACTAAGTCTGACGCTAATGCACATCGTGACTGAGGCGGCTGGTGGCGGTGCTCCACGGACTTTTGAGAGCAGAGCGGTACATGGATGAAGACCTGTGGAGAGGCGTTAGGGCTTTCTTTTTATTTTGGGGCTTCGGCCCGTGTACAGAGATGACGATGTAGACGTATGTTCATAGTAATATATATTATTTTAGGAAAAAGTTTTAATTAGACGGGCCTTCCGCGGCTTACGTTGCGGAAATCCGCCACTAATCCTAATTAGAAAAGTAGGGTCGCCACATCATGTCTGGTATCTCGACTCTGGTTGCTCCACACACATGACGGGAAACCAAGAGCTGTTGAGCAACTACCAAGATAGATTCAATGGCAAAGTCAGATTTAGGAACAATGACTCGCTCCTATACTAGGATTCGGTGACATCATTCTGGATAATCTGACTATTAAGGATGTCTCATACGTCGAAGGTCTCTGCCATAACTTGTTCAGCATAGGCCAGTTATGCGACAAAGGATTCCAGGTGGTCTTCCATACTGACCGGTGGAGAATATTGGACAGTCAGGACAAAGAACTCCTCCAAGGATTTCAGAGATCAAACCTTTACACGATAAAACTGACGTCCGTGCGGACCTCGACTGCTGTTTGCCTCATCTCCCAGATTACAATTCAGAGGAACAGCTTATGGCATCAATGAATGTCTCATCTCAACATCAAAGCTCTTCAAAGCCTCTCAATGAAGAAGTCGGTTCACGGTCTACCAACCGTAACACTACAAAAAGAGCATCAATGTTCGGTATGCCAACTAGGAAAAAGGAAGCGAGCATCTCATCATGTTAAATTAGTTGCCTCTACTTCACGTCCACTGGAACTACTACACATGGACCTCTGTGGACCGAAATAGACACTGAGCATCAACGAACGCAAGTACGTGCTAGTTATTGTCGATAACTTTTGTCGCCACACATGGAGGAAGTTCCTCCGACTAAAGATGAGACAGGGGACTTGATCGTCAATTCGTGAACCCTACTCATAATTTACTGCAGCAGAGTATTCAAACCAGCCGAACAGACAATGGAACTGAGTTCAAGAACAAGTATCTCAGTGAATTCTATCTAAAACTTGGAATTAGTCAGTAATTCTCAGCGCAAAGACGCCTCAACAGAATGGGGTAGTCGAAAGGAAGAACAGAACTCTAGTGGAAGCACGCGTACGATGTTTATCTACTCAGGCCTCTCACATTCCTTTGGGCTGAAGCAGTAAATACTGTCTGTTTCACTCAGAACAGGACGGTAGTTCACAGGCGCTTCGATAAGACTCCGTACAAGATCATTAACAAGCGAGTACCCAATATTTCCTTCTTCAAGGAATTCGGGTGCAAGTGCTTTGTGGCGAACGATAGAGAGCAACGAGCAAAG
Source organism: Craterostigma plantagineum (assembly GCA_027422505.1). Classification (NCBI taxonomy): domain Eukaryota; kingdom Viridiplantae; phylum Streptophyta; class Magnoliopsida; order Lamiales; family Linderniaceae; genus Craterostigma; species Craterostigma plantagineum. Next base: position 3,942,265 of record JAPQWV010000062.1, on the reverse strand, counting down.
TTCGACCATAAAGCATTCGAAGCCACTTTCGTCGGGTATTCTTCAACCTCCAAAGCGTACGGAGTATAAATCAAGTCCAACAGAACAATCAGGGAAAGCTAAAATGTTACTTTTCATAAAGTAGCAGAGATGGCTCCTGTTCATTACAGTCCAGGACCCGTGCCTGACCAGATGGCTTCTGGGCACATCTGTCCAGGACCCGTGCCTAACCAGATGGCTTTTGAATACGACAGTTCAGAACCCATTTTCACTGGTGTGTTGGCACAAAACCAACATAAAATGGCAACGATTCAGGATTCAACGTCAGAAAAAGCTATGAGACTCGCTAAGACTTGGACTCTCTCTTTGAGCTCGTATATCGGCCAGACACCATCTACACCCATAGTGGATCCCCACTCGATGAGGCCGATGTACCAAGCTCTTCATATGTCCCCACCTCACCCAATACTACCCGGTTGTTGAGGAAGTATCATCAGAATCGCTCAATTCAAGTGCAGATATGGACTCGAGCGCATCCGGTTGATCAGATAATTGGTGATCCTAAAGAGTGGAGTACGGACACGACATCAGCACAGTCTCTTCAGCTGCTTCCTAAGCCAAAATAAGCCAACCAAGGTAGCAGACGCACTTCAGGATGCGGATTGGGTAATTGGTTGCAGATGAGATCAACCAATTCGAACGTATTCAAGTGTGGACACTAGTACCCCATCCGCATGGAAAAACTATCACCGGGATGAAACGGGTGTTTAAAAACAAGAAGAATGAAGATGGAGAAGTGATCAGGAATAAAGCAAGATTGGTTGCGAAAGGCTACAATTAATAGGAAGGCATTTACTACGACGAGACGTATGCTCCTGTTGCCCGAATCGAAGCCATCCGCCTGTTCTTGGCTTATGCAGCCCATAAAGACTTCAAAATCTACCACATGGACGTTAAGACTGCCTTTCTCAAAAGCGTGTTAAAGGAGGAAGTCTATGTCGCTCAGCCAGAAGGCTTTGTTGATCAAGAACACCTCGATCACATCTATCGATTGGACAAAGCTCTCTACAGACTCAAACAAGCCCCACGTGCTTTGTATGATGTCTTGAGCGATTTCCTCGTGAAGTCCGAATTCATCCGAGGGAACGATCGATACGATACTCTTCATCAAATGGCAAGACAAAGACTTGATGGTCGTTCAGGTTTATGTAGACGACATCATATTCGGATCCACAAATCGATGGCTTTGCAAGAGATTAGGAGATTTAATGAAGAGCAAGTTCGAACATGGGAGAGATGCAATTCTTCTCAGGACTTAAAGTCAGGCAGCTCGATGATGGAATATTCATCAGTTAGACGAAATGTAGCAAGGATATACTAAAGAAATTCCATCAAGATCAAAGCAAGCCTCTCAGCACTCCTATGTCTACAAGCTGCAAGTTGGATGCCGATCCCTCTGGAAAAGCGGTCGACATCACACTTTATCGCAGCATCATTGGATCTATTCTCTATCTCACTTCAAGCCGGCCGGAGATCATGTTTGCCACATATTTATGCGCCCATTTCCAAGCCGATCCCAAAGAATCTCAATGCTTGCGGTGAAGCGGATCCTGCGCTACCTCAAGAGCACATCTACCTTAGGATTGTGGTATCATAAAGGTACGAACTTCAAACTTATCGGCTACACTGATGCTAATTATGCAGGCTGATGAATGGACACGAAAAGCACATCCGGTGGCGCTCAATTTCTAGGCGAAAAGCTGGTCTGATGGTCATCCTAAAAGCAGAATTGCAAAATCAACGGCTGAGGCAGAATATGTCGCGGCCGCCAGCTGTTGCTCCCAAATGCTGTGAATGAGGACTCAGCTCCGCGATTATGGGTACAATTTAAATAATATACCCATTTATAGTGATAGCCAAAGTGCCACTGCGCATTACATGTAATCATGTTCACCACTCACGCACGAAACACATAGACATTAGATATCACTTTATCAAGGATCACGTTGACAAAGACACTATTGATATGTACTTTGTGAACACGGAATATCAACTAGCCGACATTTTCACCAAGGCATTGGATGAATAATCTTCCAATTTCTTGTCGGAAAATTAGGCATGTTGAATCTTCCGTGATGTGTGTTTTACCTGATCTTATTTGCTCTCAAAAGTTTCTCTATGTGCTTTCGAAAATTAATTACCATATCTTGCGTGATTTAGTAAAAATATACTATAATAATAATAAATTCAAAAATATTATACACATACCTATACTATTAGGAAATGACGATATGTTTATGATGCTCGATCTAGTCACGTACAGATTTCCCTGACATGAGACTGATTAATTGCTTAATTTTGTCAGTCTAAGTCGCATGCTTGTGTCTAAAGGTCGTTAGTTTGCTCAACTAGACACAAAGCCATTTCATATAAGTGAGGATTCTAGCGTTCTTAATTTTCCTCTCTATGGATATATTCTTGAGCGAGTCACGCATCAATTGCTTGTCTTAACTAGTGATTCTTGGCCTCATACTCGCATTGCTTTGTTAGGAAAATGATAAGGGCACTTAGGTAATTCCTCACTTGGCCTTCTAAAATTTTTCTCCCTTACATTCGCCCCTAGTCATCCAATTTGAGCCTTCTCCGATTCCCTTTTCTTCATTTGAAACCCATTCCCAACCTTCAACCGATTTCTATATTCTTCGGAGGGGTGTCCATACGAGAAAAGGGGGAGGAGAAAAATTAAAAACAAAGGAGAAAAGATGCGAAAAGAAGACATTGCTCAACGCACAAAAAGCAGAAGAAAGGAACATGCCTTCCAACTATCTACATCACAAATTCTTAGAAGGTGGCATGGATCCTGCTATGAACTTCTGCGTCGATAATCTCGTGCGCTCGTTAGAACGGCTAGAAATAGGAGCTCCTCGAAGTGAACTTCTCCAACGATAATCCAGTCTTATATCAGGAAATGAGAAGAAGAGCACGGCCTTGGGTTCGAATTCCATAACCCTGAACTTCAAATCGATAATCTCTGAAACCTCTCTAGCGATTAAGAGAAAAGGAGCACGGTATCGGCCCGAGAACCAACAAGAAGAACTTTGCCTTAGATAATCTCTTAGCCTCGTAGAGAAGCGGAGCTTCAGCTTGAGCATAAAAGGGGATAGATGGATAAAAGGGGATGAAAAAACAAAAAATAAAAATGCCGGTGGAGAAGAAAGACGAGGAAATGGAAGACGAAGAATTAAAGCTCACCTCTCCCATATCTTTCCTTCCCTTCTAAGTCAAAGCCTAATTAATTCCACGAAGTCTCTTTGATTCCAAGACGACAATCTTTCGTGTAGGTGAATGATTAAAAGCGCCTCGATCACAGGTCAATTGACATAAAATTGCTTGTGTTGACTTGAGTGATATAAATAAAAAAATGCCAAGGTAAGAATAATTAAGCGCTACAGCTAACCTAGTGAGAGTTGTCGAAACGGATCATTCTATGAACTTAGATCTTTAGTTTGACGACATGACTTGACGGTATAATATCTTTCAAGTGGTTTGTGAAATTTTAGGCGACGTTGATCGAAGCAAAATAATCTGACCCCATACTATTAATAGTATTAATATTCATAAGAAAATTAAAAATATAATAATAATAATAATAAAAATAATATATGTTTGCTATATTTTTAGCTTGTTTAATAAAAATGAAAAACATAATAATAAAAAGTCGCACATTATCACATGCAATTTAGTTTTGCATCTGCATTGAATTGATTAAATGCGAATTACTAATTGTGTGCTCATACCCCCGGCATAAGTTTAATTACATGATTAGGGGACCATGTATCTAAGATAAATTGATCAAATTGCATGTTTTGAATGTTTGCTACTTGGATTGATTTACTCGTTGTACGATTAAATCAATTAAGGTGCACTATTTGAGGGGGAGTAGTTACAAAATACTATGTCTTGAGATCCAAATATTTTTGATGTTTTTCTCTAAGTGTTGCAGACAATTTCGATCTGATTTCCCTTGTACAACGCACTTCAATGAGGAAGACTTCCCGAATTTTCACGATTTGGAGCGCACGACATTGTATTAAAAATTCAAGGGGAGCCTAATTAGTACAATTGCTTCCAAAGTAACTCTAATATTTTCGACATTCTTACTAAGTATTGCAGATTCAACTATGGAGCTAGATTCTTCAGAATTACAGGGAGTTAATTGCATTATTTCATACTTAGGGGGAGAAATTGTGTGGTTTTAATTGAAATAAGGGTTAGTCTGAAAACTTAGGAAAACTTACAATCGAAAAACTGGTTTGAAAACAGTATGGGCATAAAATTGCAAAGTCCAGATAACGTCTAATCTGCCCACTTAAAGGAAGCTAATGTGTGCAGTCGAAAACCTTTATCGCACGCATAAATCCCAAATTGAAAACCCTTAATCGCAAAATCCACCAGTCGAAAAGTCTCACGCGAAAAACATAAAAAGACGAAAGCGAAATTCCTTCAAATCTTTTATTCAAATAGATTTCGTCTTTTTAAGGTAGATTAGACATTCTTTAGGCATTTGCGTGCATTTAAAACTTGTTTGCATCTGCATTATGTGATTTTTTCCTTCGATTTGCTGGTATATTTCTCGAATATGAACTGTTTGAAAACCCGTATGTCATGTTCAGAAATCTAAGACCTTTAGATGCATTTATCTGGTTCGATTTCTGTGTTCTATCGTCGTTTAGGTGTTTTCGTTCAGTTTGAGTGTGTAAAAGTTTTGATACCGTGCAAGTCAGATTTAAGTCTCGGCTAAAACTGAGTTTTTAAATGTTTAAAGGCGTCGAAGAACTTCCTCGATCGCAAACAGTTCCAATCAAAATTCAATTGATTGAGGTACTGTTTGTATCGTAAAAGATTTTCGATCGCTAAAATTTGACTTAGTCGACAAGTTAGACAACGTAGATCGAATAATTACTTACCATGGAGAATTCTATTTAGATATTTATGCAAGCAAAAAATTAATGAGTGGACTAGTTAAAAAGTTGTATTTTAATCCGAGCGCAAAACTTGCTATCGCAAACAGTATCTTCGATACATTTTATTTCGGTCGCAAACGTAGCGGTTAAGAAATTAATTTTTCGACTTTAAAATTTCTCTATCGTAAAAATGCAGCGATAATTTTGTTCGATCGAAAATTTTCTCGGCGGTTGACTTATTTTCTCGTTGACTACTTCTCGATCGACAAACTTCGCAGTGAAAAACATTTTTAAATCGAGAAACTTTATCGCTCGAGAAACTTTCTCGATCGTAAATATACACAGAAACTTTTCTCGATTGTAAAATTTCTCGGCTATAGTGTAACATATACCGCTCAACACTTAGTAAATTTTTCTAAGTCTTTTACAATGTAGCGCATCTAACGAATAAAATTTATCGATCGAAAATTTAGCGGAGATGTTATCCAGAAATCAGCACTTAGGAAACTAAAATTGAAAATTCAATTTTTCGTGCGCAAAACTTCACGGACTGAATAGTGGTGTTCAACGCTTAGCATATTTTCGACTGAACTTACATATATCTTATACACAAATGTCGAGATGTCATTATGTCGTAAATGTTCTCTTTGTATGACCTATATTCAGAATACTTATTTCAATTACAAATTCATCAAACATGCTATATGATTTGATAAAATCAATCTTCGACTCAATTAAATTCCTGATCTAATGAGCTGTCTTATTTCTTACTTTTCAGATGGACCGATATCCAGCTTACAACCACATTTACGACCACAATTTATATCTTAAGGTCCAGGACACGAATTTTCCAACTCGATCTGACCACCTTCCGGTGTCCAGACGAGATCATAGTGTCCTACTACAAGGCCATCCCCTCTGGCATGCGCTCACGGTGACGGCTTCAGTATCGATGGTCTATCTCCAATAGTTTTGGGGAAGAATAAAGAGTCACGTAGTTGACGGCACCTACCTATTCACCATGGTACTCGGGACGAGACACATAGCTTTAGCAAGGATGATTTTGGCCTCGTCCTGGACATACCTTTCTGCCCCAACTACGACACTCTGCCTACGGATGCAGAGATGATGCATGACTTCCTCCAAATGGGATACCGTCCACCGCTCACCAAGCTCGCACAAGTTCAGAGAAAGGGCATCCCACATCCCTGGAAGACACTTTCTGGAATTATCAATAAGTGTGTCGCCAAAGCACGCTGGCTTCGACAAAGGCAACGACAACATTCTCCGCATCTTCCACGGAATTGCGTTATCGCGGAATTATAATTTTGCTCAACTGATCTGGAACGATCTAGCAGAACATATCAGACAGAAAGAGAACAAGTGCTCAAAGAATGTCCCATATGCACGGTGGTTCAATGTGATCATTTCCCAACTCATGGAGCTTCACGAGAATATTCCCCGGTTGCCTCCTGGAAGAAACTACCAACCACCGAGACTCAAGTTCCTTCACAACCCAAAGCTCACGGATCTAGATCAGCCGTCGATGTCGATCTCGTTTGAGCTCTCCATCTTGCCGACCCCTCGGGATACGAGAACCGACGCTACTGCCGGGAGAATCATCTTACAGAAGAGATGATTCGAGGGCCCCACATAAATTTCATAGTGAGACCTCAAAAACAACCAAGTCATGAGGCTGAGATGATTGATGCAGTCGCCCAGGAACTTGAACTGGGGCCCTCAATTCCAGAAGTTCAACTGCTAGATCAAGATGCCACGCTCGACGAAGTGGCCCATGAGCTGGAAGTTGAAGCCCAAGTTCATGAGCTCCAAGTGGAAGTGCCCATTATTGTAGGAGTGGGGTCTATTGAGGAGATCCTATTACAAGAAGCACACTCTGAAGCTGAAACGGGGCACAACCCATCACCACAGGCTACAACGCCTGAAACTGAGGCTCTGATCTCAACGATTCAACTCAACGAGCCCTAGTGACAGCCCAAGCCCATGAGAAGGCAGCACGTGATCCATCTCCTCATGCGGCTACCCCGTCAGACACCGAGTCAGACGAGGAAATTTGCTTGATAAGATGGCCTCCCACACGACAAATCACATTAGCCGACCCCATCTTAGAAGCTCTTACAACTACGTCAGACCCGACGTCGGTTATCACTCCAAGGGCTACGGATCCTTTATCGCTCCATCTTGAGCCGCAGCCCGACCCCTCCGCGTCAGTCGTGGCCGACGTTCAGATATAACCTACTGCCGGCCATGAACTCCCAAGGTCTGATATGCAAGTTCAGCCAGAGCTTGCAACATCATCCATAGATGCGAATATTTTAGATTCAAGTCAAGGATTGGGTGGAAGTCTCGACCCGTCACTACCTCAAGTGACGACGAACCAACCCGATGAGTTGGTGATCACTCAAGGGTTGTCAACAGGCGACATCAGTCGTCCTGGTACATCAACAACGGAGGCGTCTGTCCCGTTTGTGACTAAAGTGCAATTCCAGACAGCCGTCTCTGCAACCATCAAATCCCTGGAAGACAAAATGATAGAGAGAGTGCTGGCAGCCATCGAGACATCCCGTCGCGACACCGGGAAAGCACCCGTCCAGAGGCCCTTTCAGCACAAGCTAACCTCACAACCCCACAACCCATTGACCTCTCATCAACTCATCCATCCTCATCAACCCATACACCATACCCATCACCGAACTCCACGATATCCTACTCCCCTGCCTCATAGGTCTTCCCACTCGGACGCCCCATGAAGAATCCTTATACAGGCATCTCGTGGATCATCCTGAGCACCTACTCAATCCGACCGAGGCCAAAGCTCCCGCACAAGACACCGACATGACGATCCCGACGATCAAGATCGTCATGAGGGGCAGAAGAGGCCTAGAACATCTTGGAGTGGCCAAGGAGAAGGTCATGGACAAGGTTCGGGCGCGACGCAGACAAGCGCTGGAGCCGTTGAAACCCAACCCAGTACTACCCAAACAACCACCACCACGCACCACACCACCCAAACTCTAACCCAAATTGAACCTCCAACCTTTCACCTAAGGACACAAGCCCCTTGTTTTCGAAAGAAGAAGCAAGTGCCGCCATGCTCGTATCCTTGGCGCAAACTCAAGCAACTCCTAGCTCGATTGCTTTAGACCACTCGGGACCATCAGGAAGTGGAGTCAACCCACACGAGTTCCTTGATAATCTTTGAAGGACAGTGAGTGAGTCACGATGCCCGATGACATTCAAAGACAGAGGCTCAAGGACGTTCGACACTTCCTACAACAAGCTTCGGTCGACCTAGTCTTGATAGAAGACGAAGAACCTAAAAAAGATGAAGATCATGACCGAATTCCCTCAAGGCTTCCAAAATTGATTGCACCAATGAGTGGATTCCCCTACAAGACAAATGCTAGGGACCGTCCGAATCGACACGCAATGGGAAAATAATAGGATTGAAATCCCATTCCTTGAAGAAGTTCGTCAACATATATGGAGGTCATCGGAAAAAGTCAAATAGTTGAACGAGTTCGAGCTCAGAGGCATCTCTCACTGGGGACAACAGAAGAGGATGACATACCTTTGGATGGTAACCCAACTTGGACCTGATGTGAGGCTGGGGATTCCAAAAGAACGATTGAAGAGTCATTTCAAGGAATTATCCCCACTCTGTCAGATGCTAAGCGTCTACTCATGAAAGGCGGTCTCCCAACTCCATTCTATGTCATAGAGCGAATAGACAGAACTCGAGAAGAGCTAAGCGAGAGCGACCTACCTTACCTCCCTGTCGAGGAGGTGTACCGTCTCTACCAGCTCTAGTAGAGAAGTACAAGGGTCTTCAAGGCTTCATAAAGAAGTAACAACTCGAGGGACTAACGATTCATGATGTGCCAGGTCAAGTGCCATGCCTCACACGACCTTCAAATGGCTCTGGAGAGCAATATGAAGAAGGTCAACATGACCGCTCCGCTCAACAAAGGACCTGAGATCGAAGGGCTTCCCAATAACCACGTACACATAAGCCCAGTCTTAGGAATCACCTACCACAATCCAATTGCCAAGAAGAATAGGTTGATACTGAAGGTTGTGATACACAAATTCTGTGACGAGACACTCAAGGCCATCAGGAAGAATATAGAACAGATTGAAAGAAATCAACAAAGATACGATGCTGCATATTCACAGGTTCGTGAAATAACAACCACTTCTGATAGAACTCCTTGAAGTCATCGAGGAGCGCTTGGAGTTGAGAGACACACTAAGGAACTTTGAGCATGAGCTGGGCTTGCGCATGTCCTATTACACCCGACGAGATAGCACCGAAGAGCAATAAAGCACAAAGAGGGAGAATCTAAAATACCATTGTAATTGTGCTTTGATTTTATTAGTTGTCCTTGTAATTAGGGGTGTTACTTGTATTTGTCCTTAGATTAGGACTTGTTTGTTATTTATACGCAGAAATTGAAGCTACACGTCGGCGTAACAATCGAAATCATAGACAAAGAATGGAGAATAAAAAAAATTAGGAAGAACAGTATAATAACGAGATGGTTCCGCCACGGCCCACTTTACTAAGTCGAGTGCTTCCGGGAATTTTTTATGACGACCCGATTGCCATCCCCGCGGGACCAAATAATCATTTCAAGATTAAACCCGTTACTATGGGTTCAGCACAATTTCATGGGCTTACCAGCGAGGACGCAAATTCACATATTTTGAAATCCACTAAAATTTGGAAACTATTAAATATGCCGACGTCTCTAGAGAAGTGATAAAACTGACATTTATTCCCTTTTCTTTGACATGAAAGGCTTCGGAATGGCTCTCATCATTGCCACATGCATCTATCACTAGTTGGAAGCAACTGGTGGAGTGTATTCTAGGCAAATATTTTCCATTGTCAAGAACCAGCGAGATTAGGAGCCAAATAGTAAACTTTAAACAAGAAGGTGGCGAATCTGAGCGATGCATGGAGTAGGTACAAGAGCCTTGTCTAACAATGCCCAAACCACATCATTCCTGTGAGCGTTCAGATGCAGTCATTCTCATAGGCCTGAGCACATCAAATAAAATGATCGTCGACGGCGGGTGCACATGAAATTTCATGGAGTTAGGCAATGAGGAAGCACAATAAGCCATCAAGCGAATTGCAGCCTACCCTGCAAGATATACTAAACATGATCTGGATCGACGGACGGCTAGAGTACATGAGATATGTAGCTCGTTGGAGGCGCAGTTCGAGGCTATACACTCCTAGGACCCTGATACATTCCCAGGACCCTGAGACGGTCAATCACATCCATAATAGGCAGAGGAATGCATACTCCAATAATTCGATCCGAATTAGATAAGCCATCCTAATTTGTCATATGGAAACTCGCACTACTTGAAGCCTCCAGAAGTTCAGAATCAACAAAATGAACCACCAACAAAACAAAAGGCAGATTGGGAGATAGCCTTGGAGAAAATGGCGACGGTTCAAGGCGATCAAAACTACAAGACGGAGGAGAGACTCCACGGTCTAGAAGGGAGAGTTCAGGAAGGCTTCCACGATATACGGGCTGCAATAAAGGACTTAACAATTCAAATGGGACAGCTCTCAAATACGATGTTAGAGCGCAAACCAGGCACACTCCCAAGCAACACCGAAAAGAACCCTTGAGAGTACGTCAAGGCCATTCAGCTGAGAAGTTGGAAGATGCTGGAATTAACTCAAGAGGCTGAGGAAGTGGAGGAAACAAAAGAGATGAAAAATTACGATGAGAGCAACGTCACGGACGCAGCTCATCACGACCAAAGAAATGACCAGCAGGCCGAAGAAGTCGAGGACAAGCCGCATTCTCTCGCGGTGGAAAAGAAGGTCGACCCACTCCCACCAGCCAAGATTCGACCTCCATATCCCACGACATTACGAAGGGGAAAATCGGATAAGCACTTCGAGCGCTTTATAAATATTTTTAGGAAGTTAGAAATTAACATTCCTTTTGTGAAGCTCTCTTGCGGATTCCGAAGTACGCCAAATTTTTCAAGGAGTTGTTATCAAACCGGAACAAGCTAGAGCAATATGACACGATATCCCTAATGAGGAATGCTCTGAAGTGTTACAAGGGAAGCTACCACCAAAACTCAAAGATAGGGGGAGTTTTTCTACTCCTTGTTCTATAGTCTCATTATCATTTACTAATGTTCTTTGTTATTTAGTAGCGATTATTAACTTGTTACATTTTTCACTTCTGAAAAAGCTAGGGAGAGCCAAAGCCTACATCTACGGTCCTCCAACTAGCGGATAGATCGATCACATACCCACGAGGAGTAGTGGAGGACGTACTAGTGAAGGTTGGAGAGCACTACTAAAAAGCCGACTTTGTGGTGCTAGACATCTCAGGAAAATCTCATTCATCGGGAATAACTTTCAAGCAACCATTCAAGTGTATGAACAAGATTGACGAATTCGAAAGCGACTCGAGGGGCGAAGGGAAGGTTGGTTAGCGATTGCACGAGGCGTTATGGAAGAAGACACCGACATGCCCCTTATTTTAGGAAGACCGTTTCTGAATACCGTAAGAGCTCTTACTGGTGTTGGTAATGGTATGCTCATCCTATAGGTTGGGGATGAGAAAGTTATATTTGATGTTTATAAAGCAATGAAACACCCTCTAGATGATGATTCTTTTTCCTTTATTGATAGTAGTATTGACGCATATTGTTAGGTTCCTAGATATCAACTCTATGGTTCTAGACTTCAATCCTAAGGCAATCGATTAGAATTGGATGAAAATCAAAGTTCGATCAAAAAATCTTCTTTGAAGAATAGAGAGAGAACTCCTTTCGTGAGAGACTTATTTGTGTTTTTCTCTCTATAGAATTTAGATTGGCAGCCCTTCAGATCAGTTCAATAATTTTCTGTATTTAGCTCAAATATTTACATGGTATTTATACCAAACAAACTTGGTATAAATAATAAGCTAGTCCTAATCTAAGGACAAATATAATAAAAGCCTCTAATTACATGGACAGCTAATGGAATCAAAGCACAACTAAAACGTATATTCTACATTCTTCCCCTTTGTGCTTGATTGCCCTTCCGCGCTATCTGTCATCATCGGGCATAGTATCACCTGCGCAAGCCCACCGCATGCTCGAAGTTTCTTAGAGTGTCTCTCAGCTCCAAATGCTCCTCGATGGCTTCAAGTAGTTCCATCAGAAGCGGTTGTTCTCTCACGAACCTATGAAGTTCAGCATGGTCTATCGGTTGAGTTCTTCCCATCTCTTTTCTATATTCTTCCTGATGACCTTGAGCGTCCGTCATAGAACTTGTGTATCTCAGTCTTCAGCGCCAACCTATTCTTCTTGGCATATGGATTGTGGTAGGTGATTCCTAAGACTGAGGTTATGTGTACGTGATTATTGGGAAGCCCTTCGATCTCAGGTCCTTTGTTAAGCGGAGCGATCACGTTGACCTTCTTCATATTGCTCTCCAGAGCCATCTGTAGGTCATGTACGGCATGGTACTTGACCTGGCGCATCATGAAAGAGTAGAGTCCCTCGAGTCCTTCCTTCTTTATAAACCCTTGAGGACCCTTGTACTTCTCTACGTACAGCTGGTAGAGATGGTACACCTCCTCGGCAGGGTAAGGTAGGTCGCTCTCGCTTAGCTCTTCTCGAGTTCTGTCTATCCGTTCTATGATATAGAATGGAGTTGGAAGATTGCCTTTCGTACAGTAGACACTTAGCAGATGACAAATTGGGGATAGATCGTTGAAATGACTCTTCAATTGTTCTTTTGGAATGGATGAGGGGTACGGTGTATGGGTTGATAAAGATCGATGAGTGGCTGAGAGGGTTGGTGGGTGTGGGTTGTGGAGATGTGGGTTGAGGTTGTGACGAAGATGGCTCCGAGGCGGGTGCTTTCCCACGATCTTGTTGGGAAGTCTCGACTTCTGTACGCACACTCTCCATAATATTGTCTTCAAAAGATTTCAATGCTTCGGAGAGCGGCCTTGAGTCGTTCTTCAGTCACAAAAGGGACGGACGCCTCCGTAGATGGACCAGGACTACTGATGTCGTCTCTTAGCAATCCTCTACGATCAAAATAAAATGAGTCAAAAATATTGTTTTCGATGGTAAGTTTTGCCCTCGTAATACATTGCACCTATTTTGACTATTCCGTCTTTAGTTTTTCGCTCGCATAAAATCCTAATTAGATTTCTCGATAGTAAGTAGTTGTCGATCTGCGTCAATTATCTTAGCGACTGAGTCAAAATTTAGCCGAAAATCTTATTCGATGCAAACAGTAACTCGATCAAATCTAAATCCAATTGACACTGTTTGTGATCGATAAAGTTCTTCGACTGCTTTAAACGTTCAAAAACCTATTTAAGTTGAAACTCAGATTTTGTATCTAGAACACAGATTATTGAAAAGCTACACTACCAGGTTGAACGAAAACTCCAGAACCATCTAAAGTTGCAGATATTAACCCAGATAAACATCTAAACAGGGCTCAATGGCTGCAAGCAGACATTTCGAGTTTTCATATGTAACACAGACGAGAATTTCTAAACGAAACATGCGAAAAATCACAGAATATAGGCGTTAACAGAGTTCAATAGCACGCATATACTTAATAAACGATGATTCTACCTTAAAAATACGATAATCTATTAAGAACTAAGAGTTTGAGTGATTTTTGAGTTCGTCTTTTTAATAAGGTTTTTCGCTTGAGAAGTTTCATCGACCATGTGATTTTGCGATTGAGGAATACGTGTAATTAAGGATTTTCGACTGCAAATAGTGCCTTTTTCTAATTGTGCTGATTAGATGTTTTCGATACTTAGATGGATCAGGCCCAGAGCTCTCAAGAAACTCAAAAATTACATTTTCTGTCCAGTTTCTCCATTGTAAGTTTTCCTAATTTTTCAGATTAACCCCTTTGAAAATAAATAAGCACAAATTTACTCCCCCTATATATTAAAATAAATGCGATTAACTCCCTGTAATTTCGAACAGTGACATCTGACTCCATAGTTGAATTTTTTAAAATCTGCAATACTTTGAGCTAGAAGTCCAAAAATGTTCGAGTTAATCAACAAGTAATTTCAACAAGGCTACCCCTCAACTTTTATACCAATGCCATTAGCTCCATATCATGAAGAATCATGAAGTCCTCCTTAATGAGTGTCCTCGAAAAAATTCTGCAACACTTAGAGGAAATCATAAAAAATGTTTGGAGATTAAAACATCATATTTTGCAAATGCAGCCCATCAAATAATGCATCAAAATTGATTTAACATGAAAAGACAAAAACTCAATTGCAAGTACCAAACATGTAACACGCAATTTACACAATTTAGCTTGATACATGGCCCCCTATTCATGTATTGAAAATGTTGCGCGATGGTATGAGCAAGAACAAATATTCGCATTTTATCCATTCAGAGTAGATGCAAAATAAGATTGCAGGATATACTGTGCGATTTGTTTTCAGTTTTTTTTTCGGTTTTGTTTTTAAAGAAAAACTAAGACAGAAAATCAAAGATATTATCTTTTAACAAGATATATATTTATTATATTACTATTATTATTATTATTTTGTTTTTTATTTTTAAATTTTCTTATGTATATTAATATTATAAATAGCATGGGGTAAGATTATTTTGCTTAGATCAACGTCGCGCCTAAAATTTCACAAGACACGTGAAAGGATCATATGCCATCAAGTCATGTCAACAAACTAAAAGTCCCAAGTTCATAGAATGATCCAGTTTCGACAACTCTCACTAGATTCGCTCTAACGCTCAATTATTTTTATCTTGGAATTTTTATATTTATATCACTCAAGTCAACACAAGGAATTTTAAGTCAATTTACATGTGATCGAGGCGCTTTTAATCATTTTACCTAAGCGAAAGAATGTTGATTTGGAATCAAAGAGAATTTGAAGGATTTTAATTTGGCTCTGACTTAGAAGGGAAGGAAATATTTGCGAAATGGGCTTAGGTCTTCGTCTTCCTTTTCTTGAGTCTTTCTCCTTCATCGGCATTTCTCTTTTCGTATCTTCTTTTTGTCATTTTCATTCTTTTATTCTTCATATCTGTCTACACTTGATCAAGATGAAGCTCCGCTTCTCTACGAGGCTAAGAGATTATCTATGGCGAAGTTCTTCTTGTTAGCTCTCGGGCCGATACCGTGCTCCTTTTCTCTTAATCCCTAGAAAGGTTTCGAAGATTATGAATTTGAAGAAGTTCACGGTTATGGAATTCGAACCCAGGCTGTGCTTCTCTTCTCATTTCCCGATATAAGACCGGATTATCGTTGGAGAAGTTCACTTCGTGGTGCTCCTCTTTCCAGTCGTTCCGATGAGCGTACAAGATTATCAAGGGAGAAGTTCTCAGTAAGATCCATGCCCCCTTCTGATGCTTTGGAATTTTTGATAGTCGAGAGAGTCGAGAGGTAGGTTCTTTTGGACTGCTTTTTGTGCGTTAAGCATTCCTCGTGTGCGTTTTCCACATTCTTTTGTCATCTTTTTCTTTGTCATATCTTTTTCTCCTCCTCCTTTTCAAGTTTGAACATCCCGCCGAAGATTTAGAGAGTCGGTTGAAGGCTCAAAGGGGTATCAAATGAAGAAAAGGAATTTAGAGAAGGCCCAAAATGGATGACTAAAGGCGATGTTAAAGGATTGCAATATACATGTGGCCAAGTGAGGAACTTCCTAAGTGCCCTAATCATTTTCCTAATGTTCGAACGCAAGGCGAGTATGAGGCCAAGAATCACTAGGTAAAACAAGCAATTGATGTGTGACTCACTTAAGAGGAAATCCGTAGAAAAAAAATAAGAAGGCGTGAATCCTCACTTATATGAAGTGGCTTTGTTCTAGTGGAGCAAACAAATGACCTTTAGACACAAGAATGCGACTTAGACTGACAAATTAAGTAATTTATCAGTCGCATGTCAGGGGAATTCATACTTGACTACATAGAACATCCTAACGATATCGTCATTCCCCTAATAGTATACGTATATGTATAATACTTTGGATTTTATTTAATTATTGTAAACTTTTTTGTTGAATTTTACACAAGATATAGCAATTAAGTGCAGAAACACATAGAGATGAGCATGTAAGAGCACATAATGATTAGGTAGAGCACATATCACGTAAGATTCAACATGCCTTGGTGAAAATGTCAGCTAGTTGATATTCCGTTTTCACAAAATACATATCAATTATGCCTTGTGATCTTTAATAAAGTGATATCTTAAGTCTATGTGTTTAGTGCGTGAATGGTGAACAGGATTACACGTGATGACAACGGCATATCACTGTATATGGGTATATTATTTAGATTGTACCATAGTCGTAAAACTGAGTCCGCATCCAAAGCTTTTGTGAGCAACAGCTGGCAGCGCAACATATTCAGCCTCAGTCATCAATGTTGAAACGCAGTTCTACTTCTTTGATGACCAGCAGACCAGCTTTTCGCCTAAAAAGTAAGCGCCGCCTAACGTGCTTTTCCTATCCATTCGGCAACCTGCATAATCAGCATCAGTATAGCCAATTAATTTGATTAGTTCCTTCGGGATACCATAGTCCTAAAGTTGAGGTGCCCTCCTTTTAACCGCGAGCATGTGATCTTTAGGAGCGGCTTGGAAACGAGCACAGAGACAGGTGTCAAATATAATGTCCGATCGACTTGAGGTGAGATACAGGAGAGACCCGATGATGCTATGATAGAGTGTGATGTCGACCGCTTTTCCAGAGGGATCAGCATCCAGCTTGCAACTTGTAGCCATGGGAGTGCTGATAGGCTTGCTCTAATTTTGTTGGAATTTCTTCAAGATTTCTCTGATATACTTGGTCTGACTTATAAAAATTTCGTCTTCAAGCTGCTTATCTTGAAGTCCTAGAAAGAATTACATTTCTCCCATATGGCTCAGTTCAAACTTGGTCTTCATGAGATCTCCAAATTTCAGGCATAATCGAGGATTAGTAGAGCCGAAGATGATGTCGTCGACGTATATTTGGACGATCATCAAATCTTTATCTTGCCACTTAATGAAGAGGGTTGTATCGATTGTTCCGCGGATAAATCCAAACTTCACGAGGAATTCGCTCAGGACGTCATACCAAGCGAAAGGGGCTTGTTTTAGTCCGTAGAGAGCTTTATCCAATCGATAGACATAATCAGGGTGATCTTGATCGACGAAGCCTTCTGGCTGGGGGATGTAGACTTCTTCCACACGCCATTGAGAAAGGCGGTATACATACATTTGGTAGACTTTGAAGTCCTTATGGACGCATAAGCTAAGAATAGTCGGATGGCTTCGATTCGAGCAACTGAGCATACGTCTCGTCGTAGCCGATTCCTTCTTGTTGGTTGTAGACTTTAGCGATGAGTCGTGCGTTGTCCATGATTACTTCTCCATCTTTATTTTTCTTGTTCTTAAAAACCCATTTCATTCCAATGATGACTTCCCATGTAGTCTCGGTACTAAAGTCCACACTTGGAGACGTTCGAATTGGTTGAGCTCATCTTGCATAGCGATAACCCAATCCGTGTCCTTAAGTTCTTATGCTAACTTGGTAGGCTCGTTTTGACTTAAGAAGGAGCCGAATAATCCACTCTGATGTCGAGTCCATACTTTACTCGAAGGATCACCTATAATTTGATCAAATGGATGGGCTTGAGTTCACTTTCGCTCATGTGGCAAGGCCGAAGTTGATGCATCAGCCTTTTGTGGACCGAGATTTCCAACAATCTCAGGCTGTGCAGGTGATTGTGGAAGTGCCATATCTGCACCTGAGGTGAGCGACTCTGATGATACTTCTTCAACAGCCATGATAGGTTCTTCAGGATTCTGAGATAATTCTGAATCGGGTGTGGTGGGGACATTTGAGGAACTTGGTACATCGGCTTCGTCGAGTAGGGAATCCACTGTAGGTGTAGGATCGATGATGTCTGGCCGATATATGGGCGTAAACGGGGAATCCAAGTCATTTAGTTCTCATAGCTTCTTCTGACGATGAATCTTGAGTAGTTGCTTTTCTCTGTTGGTTTTGTGCCAACACACCAGTGAATACGGGTTATGATCTGTCGTAGTCAGAAGCCATCAGGTTGGGCACAGGTCCTGGACTGATGTGCCCAGAAACCATCTCTACCACTTCTTGGAAAGTGACATTGTAGCTTTCTTTGATTGTTCGGTTGGACTTGATGTATACTCTGTACGTTTTAGAAGTTGAAGAATACCCGACGAAAGTGGCTTCGATGCTTTAGGGTCGAACGTGGCACGTTGTTCTCTATCGTTCGCCACAAAGCACTTGCACCAAAAGACCTTGAGGAAGGAAATATTGGGTACCCACTTGTTAATGATCTCGTACGGAGTCTTATCGAAGCGTTTGTGAACTACCGTCCTGTTTTGAGTGAAACAGGTGGTATTTACTGCTTCAACCCAAAGAAAGTATGGGAGGTCGGAGTGGATCAGCATCATACGCACGGCTTCCACTAGAGTTTGTTCTTTCTTTTGATGACCCCATTCTATTGAGGTGCCTTTGCGGCTGAGAATTGCTAACTAATCCCAAGTTTCTGATAACATTCACTGAGACACTTGTTCTTGAACTCAGTTCTAGTGTCTGTTCGGATGATTTGGATAGTCTGCTATAGGTTATGAGTTGTGTTCACAAAATTTACAATCAAGTCCCCGGTCTCATCCTTAGTACGAAGGAACTTCGTCCATGTGTAACGAGAAAAGTGTCGATAATGACTATCACGTACTTATGTCCGTTGATACTCTGTGTTTGCATAGGTCCACGGAGGTCCATGTGAAGTAGTTCCAACGGACGTGAAGTTGAGGCAACTAGCTTGACGTGATGCGAGGCTCGCTTCAGTTTTCCTAGTTGACCTGCCAAACATTGATGCTCATGCACGTCAAATTTGTTGGTAGACCGTGAACCAACTTCTTGGTCGAAAGGCGTTGTAGAGCTTTAAAATTAAGATGAGACACTCTTTGATGCCATAGACTGCGTCTCTGAATATTTGTCTGAGAGATGAGACAAGCAGCAGTCGAAAGCCGGATGGACGTCAGATTTATCGTGTATAGATTTGATTTTTGAAATCACTGAACGAGTTCTGTATCCTGGCTGTGCAAAATTCTGCACCGGTCAGCAAGGGAGACCACCTGGAATCCTTTGTCACAGATTTGGCCTATGATGAACAAGTTATGGCGGAGGCGTTTGACGAATGAGACATCCTTGATCGTCGGATTCTCCAGAATGATATCTCCAAAGCCCAAAATCGGAGCCGAATCGTTGTTGCCGAATCCGACGTTCCCTTAGAAGCGGTCTAGGTAGTTGCTCAGCAGCTCTTTATTCCCAGTCATGTGTGTGGAGCAACCGGAGTCAAGGTTCCACACATGATGGATCTGAAAAAACAAATTAGAGAGCTTTAGGTACCCACTTATACATGGGTCCTCTCGGATTAGCAGATATATGAAGTGGTTCAGATTTAGTTCCTAAATTGTCACTAATTGGAGCTTTAGCAACCTAAGCCATCTTCTAAGAAGTTGATTTGGGTTTGGCCATTGTGAGAGACTTGGCCTTTCTGGCTTTCGTCTTCCTAGGTGGAGTTTTTGGAGCCCATTTGGGTTGAACCTGACAGGGAAGTTGAATTTCAGCAGGGACAAATGCTTTCGTAGGATTGATCGAGGAAAAGATATTTTCATTTGATAATCTCCTAATGTGTTTGGAGGATTGGATTTGTACGGGGTACCTAGGTGAGAACATTCATGAATACCACTGTAAGCCTTCTTAATGGCTGGATCTTGTTTCCTACGAATCTTTCTATTGGCATTTGTCCTAGAATGATTCGTTGTTATGTTAAAGGAAGAGCCCATTTCATAGTTAGTACTTCTAAAGGTGAGGGACGTTAGGGAGCAGTAGAAGCAATGATTTTGAGATGAGAAACAGCTCTTTTATTTCTCCGAGTGTCCTTTATTTTTACAGAATGAGTTGAAAATTTTGAAACTTTGACATCTCGAGGCCGCTTCTGAATTTCTAAGCTAGACACTCTCGCCTTCGATTTCTCTGGTTCAGGTACTGACTCCCTGTAGATGTAGTAGAAGCAGGGTTAGAGATAATTTTTATAAGAACATTATTCTTTGTTTTTCGTTCATTAGAAGGTGATTTTTCATCCTTCACGCTTTTCATAATGAATTTATCTTTTAAGGAAGATGCGTGAGGAATGGTTTTGGAGACGGAGGAAGGTTTGAGATTTTCCATATCTTTTAAGAACCTTTTTTCTTTTCAGCTTCAAAATTCTTCTTTTCAATGTTAAAGGATGACCCAGTTTCCTTAATTTTCTGAATCATATGAGGAATATAAATGTTAGAAGAATTCTCAGAATAGTAAGTGCTTGCTTCCTTGGACTGACTCGTATGTTGTAAAGAAAGTCTTGAATCACTGCTACACTCCTGGGGTACATCCCGAGTTTTATAACTGTTATTCAATTCTGTATAGTCAAAGGGGATCTCGACCCTAGTTTTGGCTTTACGCTTCTTTTCTTCTAACGCATTTGTCTCAGATGTGCCTAGGGCTGATCATTCGGTAAAAATCGAACCGAACCGAACCGAAATTTCGGAACCGAAATTTCGGTTCGAAAATTTTATTACCGTATACCGAAATGAAATTTATCGGTTCGGTTTCGGTAAACCGAATTAATTTTCGGTTTTGTTCGGTTACAAACCGAAAAACCGAAATTAAATAAAAAAAATACACTGAAGCTTAAATATCCGGCAGCAATACAAGTTGTAAATACCAGTAGCCTCGAGCACCAAAAGTTAAAAACTTGAAACCCTAAACAAATCAAGAATCGACCCCTGGGATGCACAAGAACGCCTTCGCATCTCTACCATTTCTTCTGCTCACAACTTCGCAAAGCCTACAAGACAGAGTATCAAGGCTAGCAACCCTCGTCTTGGCGTAATTACCTAAAAGCCCACACCTCCTCCAAGCATGATTGTAGACAAAAAAAAAAGAAAACGCAGAAGATACCATTTATGACCCAAACAGAGAGTGCGAGCAGAGAAGATAACGGTGAAATTGCATCACAAGAGAGTGAGAGCAGAGAAGATAATGGTGGAATTTCAGCGCAGGTTCATACGCCTCTCCTTTCGATTCTGAATTTCTAATTTGGAAAAGATTAAATAAGAAACATGGGCTATTATACATCTAAAGGCCCAAACACCTACATAAACGTATATAAATATGGGCCTGACTTTTTAAATGGTATATTAATATAGTTAAATTTCGGTATTTCGGTTTTTATTCGGTTAACCGAATTACTGAACCGAAAAAACCAAAAATTTCGGTTTTCTATTTTTAAGAACCGACCGAACTGAATTTTTTCGGTTCGGTTCGGTTCATACCGAATTTTTAATTTTCGGTTCGGTTCGGTCGGTTAACTGAATTTTGAACACCCCTAGATGCGCCAGTAAAATTCATTAGGGAGGTTAGACCCAATCCCATGTATCTTATATCATAGAGCTGAATGTAATCAACTTTCCTTAAGTTGGATGGGTTTGCAAGTCCTAAACCTTCCTTAGCGTTGTAAATGTCAGTTTCTAAGGGTTGGATTAGATGAATCATTTGATCGGTTTGTCCCCTAGAATCAGCCTGTCGTCTAAGAGTTTAATCCTAGAGTCGAGTCTTTTTCTTTCCTCAGAGAGTGCTGTATAGTCATTTCTAGATGTGGCCAACTCTCTGTTGCTTTCTCTCAGAGCTTTATCTAGGTCGTTATTTTTAATCTTTAAGGAGGCTATTCTTGATGCTAGACTATTTTATTTTTCATTTGCATTTGACAAAAGAATCTACATGAAGTCCTCAAATAGCAATTAATGGTTACGCTCACTTATAGCTAGTCTCTCTCTAATTCCTTTATGCTTTTCTGCTCAAGTTTCATGTTAGCGTAGTCTATTTCATACGATTCTAACATGGTCAATAATGTGGAATTAAAGGAATTTACCTTCTGAAATGATGTGGATGATTGGTCATCATATGTCCGGTTAGAGGGTTCAACGTCGGAGTCTTCGTCTAGACAGGCCATGAGGGCTAGGTACTCCTCCTCTGAACTCGATGTATCCTCGAGCCAATGGTCTTGTTCTAATTTGCGAGTTGAAGCTTCTTGGAGTAATTGGCATATCTCTTCTTTGGGAGAGAGCATTCACGGGCTAAGTGGCCGGATTTGCCGTAGTTAAAGTACTTGTTTGACTCTTTACCGTTCTTGACTTTGGAGATCTCTGGTGCTCTTTCCTTGTTCTTTGAGCTAGTGGTCCGAAAGCTGTTGGCTGATGACGAGAACTTTTTCGTGAAGTGCTGTTTGCTCATCATCTTTTCAATTAGAGCCAGTTGCTTTCCTAAGTCTCGGATATTTGGCTCGACGTTGGAGTCCGATTTAGCTTCCCACCTGATGGGGTGGAAGGCCTAATGGCCTTGTCTTTATGGTAAGTGATCATGCATGACCGTTGTGCTTAATTGGTTTATTTTAGCATGATTCTTTTAGTTAATGCACGTGATTATTGAGTTTTCTCTTGCATATTCTGTGCTTAACTTTCCTTGTGAAGTGTAGAAGTCATCTTTGGGTCTATATAGAAGAAAAACACTCCACGTTGAAGGGTACGAAACAAACACGCAAGCAAAAGAATTCCTTAAAGTGATTGAGCGTTAATTTGCGATTCATTTGTAGTTTGTGTTGCGCTTACATTTTCGAATTCTGTACCGGTGAGGGATCTTTAGTATCACCCTACCCTAAACCCTTGTCCTCGGACGTGTTTTGTCTTCGGACGTGTTGAGCGCACAAAGGAGCACGAGTGGAGTCTTTTGCATGTGGAGGGACGAATATGGTGAACTCGGTGGCCCTTCGGTAGCAAGGTGTGTCCAGTCAGGGAATAGGTTCCCTGGGAAATGACGTGGAATGAAACTTGGCGTGTGGCAGCCTAAGTGGAGGTCTAGTTCCCATAGTGCTTCGGTTGTGTAAGGGTCGATCATTTTGTAACCATAACTGGTAATACTTAGTGATTGATTGGAACTGTTGGGGAGATCACACCCCAAGGACAGGATTAAACCCCAGTTGGGGATATAACCTGTATAAAAATCTCATCTTACTTGACTTTCAGTTATTTACTTTTCTGTGAGACAAACCCGGAACGCCTGCAAGTAACTAGGTAATATAATTGAAACGCTTTGTGGAAATAACGTGATATTTTGTCAAACAAGGTTAGGGAGTGAACGTTGATACTCTTACTGCTTTCTAGGGAATAACATACTCTGCAGTATCTTCTTAAAGAAAAGTATTTTTCAAAAAAGAACAAGCCAAATTTTTTACAGCTTAATTCAGAGCCAGGTTACTCAGCGAAAGGCCTAACACGCTTGAGTTAATATCTAATGGCTTTTTCGAGTGTTGATGTATTTGCAGAGGGTCAATCCCACTCTAGGCCGCCTCTCTTCGATGGAACGAACTACGAAGTGTGGAAAAATCGTATGATCGAATTTCTCCTTGTTGTCGACTACGATCTTTGGGAGACAATCACCAATGGATCATACACGACTGCGAAAGAAGATGGAACCCCAAAGACTGCTAAAGAATACACTGCTGCTGATAAAAGGGGAATCACGCGAAACGCAAAGGCGAAAAATATGCTCGCATGCGCACTCACACGGGAATAATACATTCGGGTTAGTTCCTGCTCATCGGCAAAGGCTATGTGGGATATGCTCCAAGTTACTCATGGAGGAACCCAACGAGTTGTGCGAGAAAGACTCGCTCTGCTCACTCATCAGTATGAACTGTTCTCAATGGAATCTAACGAGAATATAAGCCACATGTATGCCGGATTTATGGGAATCATCAACCTAATGTTCTCTTTCGGAAAGAAGGTTTCCGATAGTGAACAGGTCAGAAAGATACTGAAATCACCGCCACGAGAATGGAATGCCAAGGTTACTGCCATCTACGAAGCAAAGGATCTGGAAGCACTTAGCATCTCCGAACTGATCGGATCTCTTATATCTTACGAGATGATTCACACGTCAATGAATAAGAAGTCGCAGAACAAAATCAGAAGTCCATTGCATTCAAATCCAACCAAGAAGAATCTGATTCTGACGACGAAGAAGCTTGATGTACGACTCAACCATGCTTACAAAAAGATTTGAAAGACTCCAGCAGAAAAAGAAATTCAAAGGGAACTTCAACAAATTCCAGAAAAAAACAAGGAAATCTCCACGTCTGGGAAGAAAGTTCAGAAATATTTCTGATGAACCAGGCCACTATGCACATGAATGCCCAACAACCAACAATGAGAAACCAAGGAAGCAGAAGGCCATGGTGACGGAATCAAACGACTCTGAAATGGAACAAAGTGAAGACGAGGATCACCCTTATATGGCTGACGAGGATCACGTATGTCGTTCTTCCTCCATTGAGAAAATCCATATCTTAAACAATCTTTATAACAATGATTGTGAAAGTGACTCATCTGTTTTTTATATAGAAGAAAGTAAGGAACAATTGTGTGAATTACTTCAAAATGCAGAGGGGAAGATTAAGTCGCTAAATTCCTTGAATAGGAAATTGATAAAACAGCGAGATGATTTAGCTAAGGAAAAACATGAGGCTGACCTAGAGATCTCACGTTTGAAAGGAGGTTAGTTACTGCTGAGAAAGAGGGAATTCCATGTGACTGTGAGAAATTAAACAAGAAAACAGTGACTTGTCTAGGGATATCGTAGAACTCAGTAATTCCTTAGATAGAAAAAAGCAGAAAGTTGATAGACTCCTTGAGGCTAAGTAGAACCTAGATATATTGTTAAGTACTCCTAGGAATATTGGTAGGTCAGGTATAGGTCATTCCATTGAAGTAAAGCATGCTAAACATTCTGTGCCTAAGCTTAAATGTTTCTGTTATGGTAGAAATGGTGATTATGCATACAACTGTCTTTTAAAGAAAATTGATAAAGCTAAGTATGTCTGGAGACCTAAGAAGTCACCTGTTGATCGACACGTGGTGTAATGTGCAAGTGCGACAAGTGATAAAATAAAACGTATACTAAATTACTATCACCGACGTGCGATAGGCAGTGGACCTATCATTTGTAGTGTAGTAAAGTGAGTAAACGAGTATCGAACACGAGGAATAAATCAAGTACTAGTAATGACCTATCGACTCGATATTTAACCTTAATAAAATACGCAAATTGTTTGACGACTTAACCTAACAGATCGCTCCTAAATCAACTAGAGATTCAAATAACACGCTTAAAACTGATACGAAGCTTTAGATAATAAAGATGTGCTCGGGATTCGAATCCCGCTAGGTGTTGTCGACTAAGACAATAAAATCGTTCCTACGTGATCTTGACTAAATCGCAGTAATTTCCTACCCGCTCGCGAATTTGCTGTCGCCCTAAACGCTCGCGGGGATCTAAGATTCAATAATTACTAACGGCGAGGTTCGAGTATTTGCTTTCGCCCTATACCCGAATCCTATCTTCTATGAACGGCCTAAACGTTGTTTAGCTGTCGCCCTAAACGTTTTTCCACACGATCACTTTAACACATAGACATATTAAAGTGACGAAACATATTCATAGAACGATAAATAGTCAAAAACACAAAGTCACGATAATATACGTCGTAAGTACGACTAATCCTAGCGTTCATCTAATCCCAAACACAAGGGGAAATTAGCTACTCATAATAGACGAGATAACAACGAAGATTGTAGAGAACAGAGAAGAAGAACTCATGATCTCGAATACTGGCGAGTTATCGATGCTTGCTTGATAAATCTTCGTTCTCTGATCAATTGGGCGTGATTGCGTCGCTGCTCCGTCTCTTGCGCTCCGGGATGTAATTCTTTGTTCTTTTTGCCCTAAATTCGTCCCTAGATGGTTTAGATTTGATCTCTGCTAAGTTGTTCTTATTTATACTGATTCCCGTGTCGGTCACGGCCTGGGACATGGGCCGTCACGGCCGTGACCATCATCGCCCGCGTCTCGTCACTTTCTGTCCTTGGTCACAGCCAAGTGCATTGTCGGTCACGGCCGTGACCATCATCAACGCACTTCTCTGCCTCGCGTCACGGCCAGACGCATTAAGCGTCACGGCCGTGACCATCATCAGCGTCCGCACTCTGTCCCTCGTCACGGCCGTGACGCATAATGCGTCTGGCCGTGACCGAGGGCAGTGTTACCATTTTCGCGCCGTTTTGCCTCGTTTTCGCTCCTTTTCGCCCGAAAGTCGTCCTAAGCCCCTTCAACAACAAAACAAGTGTAAATATATCGAATAAATGCATCAATTGATTGCTAAAGCTCTGTTATACCCCGAATAAATACCGCGATAAACGCATTGAAATGCGTTTATCAAACCTCCCCACACTTAAGCATTTGCTTGTCCTCAAGTAAATTAGAAATCAGATAAGGCATCAAACTAGGATAACGGAACGATTGTTTGCAATTTATCATCAAAGCTAGAAAGCACAAAGGAATCAAGCAAACAATCACGAATATTACACTAATGACTTGCACTCGTCGCCCTGAATTTTCTTTGCACTGCTAATCGAGACTCATACCTCACAAGGATTCACTCAATTCACTCAAGTGTATAGGCTAGTATATGATGAGTCGCTCAATTCGTGCACTAGTCCAACCCCTACCATAAACTTGCAAGTTAATCGCATCTCGACTATTCAAAGTGGCAAGTATAAATCTGAGGGTCTTTTTGGGAAAAACGGGTCGAACAATCATGAAGAGGCAAGCATAAGTAATGAACACTTAATCTTAGAGCTAGGACATGTGATCGAAAATTTTCAAAGAACACAGCATGATCAAACAGACAGTCACACGTCCCAACATAAGACTCGACGTTCTTGCTCCGAAATCCTAGACTTTCTGCTCGGCCCTCTCAACTCAGTTCCCTTTCATTTTCTGCCCTTTCACCTTAGTCACGCTCTACTTTTGTGCACTGCCCTTATTCCCTAAAACATCAAGGTTCGGCTTTTGTCGCAAAGAATACATCGTCACAGCGAATGCCCTGTACCTAGGGATACTTATTACCGAGACCTATATCTTGCCAAAGGGTTATGGGCAGGCTTATGCAAGGGATCGGGTCATTTCAGAAAACGGTCAAGTAAGGGACGAGTCATTTCACGAATAGCAGAGAAGAATATCAAATCAAACACTGGAACAATGACTTTCAAGTTTGACTTCTGCTTTATTCTAATCAACTCAGGCTCATAAAATCTCTGGAGGTTTATTCGGGTTAGTGGCTTCTATAACATACGAGGTACGCAACAAATAGGTTCAGGCTCAGGCTCAACGTGGCTAACTAATGGGGATCGTCATGGTTAAGAAAATTTTGGCCCTGGACTTGATTCCTAATGCCCTCATCATTTTCACACTCGCACACCAAAACAGTTTCAACACGCATCGGACAGGCAAGTTCTAGAGAGATGTAGACTAGGCACGTCACGCAACCAAGAAAAATGAGCGTAAGCTCGTCAGGCTCAAACTCTCACACGAAACAGGGTTATGTTTACGGATCTCTCAAAACAGATAAGATTCAATCAGTCATGCATGTCCTAATTGCTCACAGAATTTCATAGAATGCAGACCAACTCGAGATAAGTGCAAACAATCATGCCTGATTCAGTAATTCATGCCTTTCCAACGAACTCAACGACTCACGGACACGTCATAAAAATTTAAAAATTTTCACGTAAGTTCTAAAACTACATTCCCCTCCCCACACTTAAGTCAGACGTTGTCCTCAACGTAAAAATGATAAAAGGGAAAGAAAAAGAGTTTAAAAGAACGGGACTCCCCTGACGTGGTCGTGTCGTAGTTGTTTATTATGCGCGTGAAGGTCGTGTTGTAATCCATTTGCGTATCATGGCGCTAGCTAGAGAGCAATAGACACGAAAAGATAGTAGTCATAAGATTAACTAGAAACATAGTTATAAGTGCAATGTCATAAATGAAACACACGCGACTACGCAAGCAAACGCAATGTCATAAATGATACAGAAGAAATCCCTAAGGTGGCGGCGCTGGTGGTGATGGTGGCCTCGGGCGCAGGAAAGCCATCGACTGCTGGGAATACTTGAGCGCCGTGTGCATGGCTTGAAGGGCCTGGTTGTAGCGCTCCAGCTCTGCGTCGTAGCGGCGGTGGGCTTCCTCGTTCTGGCACTCGTACTCTTCCTGTCGGCGCCGAGTCTCTTCGTTGTATCACCGGAGCTCGTCGTCCCTCTGTAGTGAGTCGGCGTTCATGCGCATCATGTCCTGGCACAGTGCTTCAAGGTCTGCCATTGAAGCGTACGGGGCGACGCCAGATGATTTGCCCTGATGGTAGCCAGAGGAAAATGAGGGCCCTGCAGTCGTCGTGTCCGTCTCCACTGGGTGTCGAGGTAGAGCTGGTCGTCGGGGATAGCTCCTTGGTCGGTCTGGCCGCGATACATCTCGTGCCAGATATACACCTTGTTGGTGCGAGTCCAGGTGGGCGCCTTCACGAGCATCTTCATCTTCACCAGCATCTCCTCGTTCACTGGGTGACGCCCGCCTACTACCTCCATCTCGGGTGCATTTGCCGGCCAGTAGCGTAATCCCTTGATCACCTTGGTGATCAGTGGGCCGACGGTGATCCATGGGGTCGTGCTTCCGCCTGAGCACTGAAGGCGTGGGACACCGCCATCCCTAAATTGATCCGTTCGCCTCGCTGCAGCTGGGTCAGGTAATACAGATCGCGGAGGGTGACTGCTCCGTGTGAGTCACCCCTCGGTGTAAGCGAGGTCGTCAGGAGGCGGTGAATATAGCGCAGTCCTGGGCTCCGTAGCGCAGATGCCTTCGACGTCATCGCGCTGTATGCCGGCTCTCCAGGTCGAGCGATTTCAGCCCAGCACCCCCGTCGTCTGCTCGGTGTATCGAAGAAGGTCGCGAAGGACCAGTGTGGGGGCTCTGGGACTCCAAGTGCATGGCACACATTGTCGGCCATTACTATATGCTCTTCGTTGAACGCGCGAAAGCGGATTGTGTGGTCGCCGTATTCGTCGAAGGAGAACGTGGCAAGGAACTCCAAGGTGAGTTCCTTGTATGCTGGTTCGTCGATGGCCAGGAAGGTGTTCCATCCGCTGAGTGAGAGTACTGGGCGACCTGCTGGTCGATGTGGTATTTCGCCAGTGTCTCGTGATCGATCTGGTCCATGGCTATGAACTCCATTCCCTTCAGCCGGGTGTATCGTGCCGCCTGGGCCTCGTCAGTGAACTGGCCCATGGCTTCTAGCATTGTTGGCGGGGGCCCGCGTCGCCTTTGACGAACGGGCGAACGCGAGGCGGGGTCACGTGAGGCTGAGGATCGACTTTTACCCATAGTACCTGAAAGTGAAAGTGTGAGCTCAAAGAGATAGCAAATAAACGCAAGCAACCTGACTCGACCAAAATATTTACAGGAGACATGTAATCCCGATCACATGCAAAAGTTCAAAGCGGCATTTTGTCGAACACGTCACGGGCAAGTTGGGATAAGCATATCAAATCCAAGATTAATGTTCCTAATCAACAAATTACGCATACCCAACATGTCAATAGCATGTAATCATCATAAAATAGCACGAAGAACATGAAATTGGGCTTAATTTCGAAAAGCCCCAAAATCGAAATTAGGGTTCTTCGTAAACATGTCGCAATTCAACGTCAATTCACGTAATTAAGCATGATTGAAGGGCTCCTAGCATGTATCTACCAATAATAGAGCAAGTGAAACACAAGATTGATCCCAATTCAAAAAGCCCCAATTTCGAAAATTAGGGTTCGTCATCAAAATCCGAAAATTCGCACTAATTTCAACGAATTAAGCATACCCAATAGTAGATATATCATGTAACGGACAATTAAGAACAGATTCATATCCAAAAATTAACAAATTCGACGAGATTCTCCACAAGTTAGATCGAGATAGTGTAAAGAAGAAGAAAATTCATACCTTCGCGTTTTTGATGATATAAAGAGATGAATTATGATGTTTAGGTTGTGGACTACCGGATTAGGGAGGGGTTGGGCGGCCTTAGGTGGTGGAAGGGTGATTTTTGGGGTGGTAGAAGGTGAGGTGAGGACGAAGGGTCGCGCGAGAGAGAGAAAAGAGGGAGGAATAGGAAAAAAATTCGGATTTTCCTCTTAAATCTGTGAGGGTCACGACCGTGACCTTCAAAGGTCTTAGCCGTGACCCGAGGCAGTGCGGCCCTCTGGCGCACGTCACAGCCGTGACGTACTCGTCGCAGGCCGTGACCGAATCGGGCTCTCTTTTCTTTTTTTATTTGTTTATTTATTTATTTATTTATTTATTTTTTAACCCGCCGGCGTCACGGTCGTGACCGCTTAAGCATAGTGCTGGGCTTTGGGCCGGATTGGGCCGGTTCCGGGCCGGTTCTACCGGTTCCGGTTCAACCGGTTCCGGCACTGTTCCGGTTCCGGTTCCGGTCCGGTTCCGGAACCATTTTCCAGGGACCGGACCAGAACTATAAGAAGAACCCCCGGGACCAGAACCGGAACCGGCCCGTTTAATTTTTTTTTATTTTTTTTTTAATTTTTTTTTCTATGAAAAAATTCTTTAGAAAATATCCAAAAATTTTATTCCAAAAAAAACAAAAAAAAAGATAAGAAAAGTACAAAAAAATAAAAAAAAAACTACCTAAAAAATACAAATAAAAACATAAAAGAAAGAAAAATAAATCTAAAACTTACAAGTTACAAAATACAAAAAAGGAAAAAATATTCGAAATAAAAAATACAATTTATTCGACTTGACTATTAATTAAAACTATGTTAGAGGCCTCTTCGTCTTCGTCCGAACTGGAAGAACGGAACTCGTCGATGGCGTTCTCCCGTTGGTTCTTCGATTCGGCCAAATACCAATCCTTCAACAATGTTAACATTGCGAGGGAAGTCGGGTTAAGGCTCGCGCGTCTGTCGCCGATAATTCGCCCGGAGGTAGAGAATGCGGACCCGGAGGCGACGCTAGACGCTTGCACGGCTAAAACGTCTCGAGCGACGGCGGAGAGGGTCGGATAAAGAGTCGCGTTCGACTTCCACCAGGCCAAAACGTCGAAGTCTTCGGGAGTCTGGAAGTTGTGGCTCAGGTAGAGCTGGATCTCATTCGTGTTCGACCCCGACGCACGCGTTTTGGTCTTCGTCTTTTGCGCCTTCAATCTTCGTAGTAGTCCCATTGCGCCGCCGCCTCCTTCCGACGAACCGGCTTCACTCGCTGGTACGGATTGCTCCACGCTATGTCCCTGCTCAGATGCATAAAAAGAAAAAAGTTCTTGGAGAGAAGCGTGAATTGACGCCTTTTGGTCGTCCACTTTCTTTCCAAGAAACTGAGCATAATATTCGAAAAAAATATCAAATGTATCAACACCGCAACTAGGATCGAGTATGGCCGACAAACCGTGTACTATTGGGATGGTTTCCCAATACTTCTTGAACTTCTGCTCCATATTTTGGATGAAACCACCCAAGTACGGATTGTTGCGAAACTCCACGAACTTGTAGCACATCCCGAAGAGGTTCGGGACGAATAAGGGGGACGTCGGGTAGTGAACTCCGGAAAATTTCTCCGTAGCCTCGGCGACACTTCAAGTATAGACACGACCAAACCTACAATATCCCAATCAAGTGGTCGTAATTCATACCTGGAGGTGGTGCCGACCGCGGCCTCGTTCCAAAAAGGCGTCAACAAGTCCTTGTAACGCATGAAGGTGCTGAGGAGGTGGTACAACGAGTTCCACCTAGTCGGGACTGGCAACGGAAACTTCTTGTACGGGAGGCCGGCGGCAAGGACGGTTTGCTTCCACGACGTTCCGATGCGGCGTTCCCGAAGTAACTTACCTATTACCTTAAACTTTTCTACAATATCTCCCAAAACTTCGTCAAAAGCACATTGCACACACAAGTTAATAATATGGCAAGCGCACCTAGCATGTAATAATTTGCCGTCTAAGGGTAACCTAAGTTGCCTACGAAGGATCCCTATCGCTACGTTGTTCGCGCTAGCATTATCTAAGGTGATAGACATAATCTTATCTTGAATAAAATATTTATTAACGACATTCAACACATAGTTCGATATCGTAGTGGCATTATGTTGCGAATCTAGGGGATCTAGGGAAAGAATACGTTTTTGCATGGTCCATGTTTCATCTATCCAATGGGCGGTGACGACTAAATAAGATTGCGACGTAATATTAGTCCAAATATCGGTAGTCAAACTAATCCTACACGTAATGTTGGCTAAATGACTAATTAAGCTAGTTTGATATTCCTGAAAAGTTTCTAACACATATTTCCTAAGGGTTTTACGGGTCACGTTATGGAATCCGGGTTGTATCGTACTCGTAAATTCGGTAAACCCTTCACTTTCCGCAATGCAAAAGGGTTCTTCACACATAACTACGAATTTAACTAATGCTTTTTTAGAAATTTCCCTAGTAATAACAAAATTCTTACCCGTACTTACGTTTATTTGTTGTTGTCGGGGTTCGGTCCCTACCGGCTCTAGATCGTCCCCGAAGTTATGCGCCCTCTGGAGGTGTTTTTTCATCGAGCCCGTCCCACCTTGATTCGGTCCGGTCATAATTGTGTAGGGGTGGCGGCACATTTTGCAATAAGCGGTACCTGAAGCGGCATTATTTTTATCCATTTCTAAATCGAAAAAATTCCATACCTTAGACCGCCGACCATGCGGTTGTTGCTTCCTTTTTGTCGTCGCCGTAGAAGCTTGGCTCGGTCCCTCGTCGGTCGCTCTCGTCTGTTGCGGTTCCGGTTCGGTCTCCTCGTCGGTGTCGCCATTTCCCCGAAATGTGTCGGCGTGACCTAAAACCATAAAAACATCTTCGTCACGAGGGTTAGGATTTCTCGATGACGACGCCATTAGTGTAAAATAATAATTTAATTATTGGTAATAATAAGTGAGTGTGTGTAGGTAGTAGTGTAGTGTAGTAATAATAAAATAATTATTAATGTTAATAATATTAAATATTAATAGGATGATTTTTTTGAGAGCTTTTCGAGAGAATTTGGAAGAGATTTGGATGTAATTGTGAGTTAAAATGGTTAAAATGAGGTGGTATTTATAGATTTTTCGTTTGGGGCTAAAACTGTAATTTACCAGTGTTTAAAAATTAAAAAAAAAAATATATATCATAAGGCCGTTGGCCCAACGGCTATATAGCCGTTGGGCCGGTTCCGGTTCCGGTTCGGAACCGGAACCGGAACCGCGGATCCGGATCCGGGAACCGGAACCGGCAATCCGCGGTTCCGCGGCCCAAAAACCGGCCCAGCCCAAATATAATGGGTCGGTTACCGGTTCTGGAACCGGTTATACCGGTTCCGGGTTTGGGCCGGGCTAACGGGCCGGTTTTGGGCCGGTTCCGAGTCGGCCCGGCCCAAAGCCCACGTCTACTTAAGCAGTTGGCCGTGACATGAGGCAGTGAGGGCCTCTGTTGGTTGTCACGGCCGTGACTGCTTAAGCAGTTGGCCGTGACACCAGGCAGTGAGTGCCTCTAGTGGTTGTCACGGCCGTGACTGCTTAAGCAGTTGGCCGTGACACTTTTTTTTTAAACTAAGGCTATGCCTAAGACATGAATGAAAATACCTGGGTTGCCTCCCAAGAAGCGCTTACTTTACCGTCTTTAGCCGGACGTCTTTTCGTTCGCTCAAGTCTGGAAGTCCAGGTACAGCACTTCCCTCTCGGTCGCGTCTTCCTCGCATGCGAGATAGTGCTTCAACCTATGGCCGTTCACCTTAAAAGTGCCCTGCTCCATACCTGAATCTCAACAGTACCATAAGGGAAAGCACGGGTAACAGTGAACGGTCCTGACCAACGTGATCTAAGCTTGCCAGGGAAAAGCCGAAGTCGAGAGTTGAAAAGAAGGACTTGGTCCCCTTCCTGAACCTCTCGCCTTTGCCTAATCTTTTTATCGTGATAGGCTTTAGAGCGTTCCTTATACATGCGAGCGTTATCGTAAGCCGATAAACGCCACTCGTCTAATTCATTGATTTGGAGTTGCTGCTTTCCGCCGGCGTTCCCCAAATCAAGATCCAAGGACTTAATGGCCCAATATGCCTTATGCTCTATTTCTACGGGAAGATGACATGCTTTTCCATAGACTAATCTATATGGTGTAGTACCTATGGGGGTCTTATACGCAGTCCTATATGCCCAAAGTGCATCATTCAACTTGTTCGCCCACTCCCTACGGTTCCCCTCTATAGTTTTCTCTAGAATGCATTTCAACTCGCGATTCACTACTTCGACTTGACCACTAGCTTGGGGATGGTACGGGGTGGATAGGCTATGTTTAACACCGTAACGTTCTAAAGTGCGTGCAAACTGGGTGTTACAAAAGTGAGTGCCTCTATCACTAATGATGCATCTAGGTGCCCCAAAATGTGAAAATAATGCTCGCAAAAATCTAACGACTACCCTAGCGTCGTTTGTGGGTAAGGCATGCGCCTCGGCCCACTTAGACACATAATCGACGGCAACTAGGATGTACTTATTATTGTACGAGCTAGGAAATGGACCCATAAAATCTATACCCCACACATCGAATATCTCGCATACCAAGATAAAATTCTGAGGCATTTCGTCGCGTTTGGAGAGATTACCTGCGCGATGACACTGATCACAAGTGTCAACGTACCTTTGGGCGTCCTTGAAGATCGTGGGCCAGTAAAATCCACTCTCCAACACCTTCTGAGCGGTTCTGTTTGCTGCATAGTGTCCTCCGGTCAGTCCATTGTGGCAATGTCTAAGGATCTGTGTCGATTCTGGGGCCGCCACGCATCGCCATATTACCTGGTCTGCACATCGCCTGAAAAGATACGGGTCTTCCCAAAAGTAGTACCTCAACTCAGAAAAGAATTTCTTCTTTTGCTGACTCGTATACTCCTTTGGTAGGACCCTTGCAACAAGATAGTTAGCTTAATCTGCAAACCAGGGGGTGTCGTCACTTACCACATGTATCGCGTAGAGGTGCTCGTCTGGGAACCGATCGTGTATCGCCCTTTCGTCCTTCTGATATATCTCGGACTCCTCTAGTCGAGAGAGATGATCCGCCGCCAAGTTCTCTGCACCTTTCTTATCGCGAATCTCGATGTCGAACTCTTGCAGTAGTAGGATCCACCTAATTAGCCGTGGCTTGGCATCGGGCTTTGCTAACAAGTACTTAAGAGCAGAGTGGTTAGTAAAAACAATAACTTTAGATAAGATTAGATATGACCTGAACTTGTCGAAAGCGAAGACGACGGCCAACAACTCCTTTTCGGTGGTCGTGTAATTGGCCTGGGCTGCATCTAGCGTCTTACTCGCGTAGTAGATCGGTCTGAAGTGGTTGTCTTTACGCTGCCCTAGCACGGCCCCAACTGCATAGTCACTAGCGTCACACATTAGTTCAAAGGGCAGCCCCCAATCAGAGGCTACCATAATAGGTGCTGTGACTAATCGCTCCTTAAGCAAATTAAAAGCATGCAGACAGTCGTCATTGAAATCGAACGGGGCATCTTTTTCTAGCAACCTAGACATGGGTCTTGCGATCTTAGAGAAATCCTTAATAAACCTACGATAAAATCCCGCATGTTCTAGGAAGCTTCTAATCGATTTCACGTTCGAGGGAACAGGCAATTTCTCTATAGTTTCTAACTTGGCCCGGTCAACTTCGATCCCTTTAGAGGAGATCTTGTGACCGAGGACTATACCCTCTCGAACCATGAAGTGGCACTTTTCCCAATTAAGTGCCAAGTTTGTTTCCTCGCATCGTGCGAGTACGAGTTTCAGATTTGACAAGCATGCTTCAAACGACGACCCGAAAACAGAAAAATCGTCCATAAATACCTCCATTACCTCACCTACCAATTCGTCGAATATGGCCATCATGCATCGATGGAAGGTGGCTGGGGCATTGCATAAGCCAAACGGCATCCTTCGGTACGCGAACGTTCCGAACGGGCAAGTGAACGTCGTCTTTTCTTGGTCCTCGGGTGCTATGGGGATCTGTAAAGAACCTGACAAGCCATCAAGGAAACAGTAAAATGAGTGACCCGCTAACTTTTCTAGCATTTGATCAATAAATGGTAAAGGGAAATGATCCTTCGCGTGGCATCGTTCAATTTCCTGTAGTCGATGCAGACGCGCCATCCGGTCACGGTTCTCGTCGGGATTAGTTCATTCTTGTCGTTGGTAACGACCGTCATGCCTTCTTTCTTTGGAACTACTTGGACCGGGCTGACCCATGCGCTGTCTGAAATGGGATAGATCATCCATGCGTCTAGCAATTTGATCACCTCCTTCTTTACCACGTCCTTCATGTTGGGGTTGAGCCGCCTTTGGCGTTGAGCGACCGGCTTGAAATCGTCCTCCATGAGGATCTTGTGCGTGCAATAGCTCGGGTTGATACCTCTTATGTCGGATATCTTCCATGCCAATGCCTTCTTGTGCGCCTTCAACACATCTAAGAGCTGGCCCTTCTGTCCGTCGTCGAGGTTCGACGAGATGATGACCGGCAGCCCTCCATTGTTGCTCAGAAACGCGTTCGATGTGGTCGGGCAGCGGCTTCAATTCCAGGACCGGTGGCTCCTCGACCGAGCTCTTTTCCTTGTCCTCTTCGCTGCTCTCGTCGATAGCTATGATTGGCTCGTCGACCTCTTCCCCACACTCATCGATCGCCATAAGTGTATGCATGTCGTGATCGTCGACCTGTGACAGACCTTGCACGGAAAAGAGAAAGTCGTGGTCAAATACGTCCAAAAAGTAGCACTTATCATCTTGCTCGCCGCTCTTTTTCATCGAGTCGGCCATATTAAAAGTAACTTTCTCGCCGTCTACTGTCAGGGTCAAAGTCCCATTCCTAACGTCTATCATGGTCTCCCCCGTTGCTAGGAAGTGTCTACCTAAAATCAAGGAAACATTCTCATCTTCCTCCATATCTAACAAAATCTGCGGGAATCACAAACTTATAAACTTTAACTAAGACATCCTCGATAACACCTCGAGGATACTTCAACGACCTACCAGCTAGTTGGAGGCTCATTCTAGTGGGTCGTGGCTCACATAATCATAAACGCTTGAACATAGAATACGGCATAAGGTTTATGCTAGCGCCTAGGTCTGCTAATGCACGCTCAATTACTAAATCTCCTATAAGACAGGGAATAGTAAAACTCCCTGGATCCTTGAGCTTCTTAGGGATTTTGCTTGTATATTTGCCGAGCATTCTCCTTGTAGGCAGCGGTGGAGACGTGTTCGAGCTTCCTCCTGTTCGTCAGCAGGTCCTTCCAGAACTTGGCGAAGCTGGGCATCTGCGTAATAGCTTCAACAAAAGGTAAGTTAATATGCAACTCTTTACACATACCCATAAATTTACCAAACTGAGCCTCGTTCTTATCCTTCTTCAGTCGAGCCGGGTATGGGATCTTCGGCTGGTATGGCTTCACTGGTGGCCGCTGGATCTCCGTCACCTTTTCCTTCTCGGGCTCGACCTTTTCCTTCTCAGCGTCGGCCTTCTCGACATCGTTGCCCCTGATCTCTTCAACTTCAGGCTCATCATGGCTCTCAAAGTTGGCATTCTCCTTGGCCTTCTTTTTGGCGGGCACTTCTTGCAATTCTCGCCCATTCCTCAGCGTCACCGCCTTGCTGTACTCCTTAGGATTCGGCTCGGTGTAGCTTGGGAGCGATCCCTGGGTACGCCCAGCCAACTGCTTCGCCATCTGGCCCATCTGCTGCTCCAACTTTTTGAGCGAGGCATCTGTGTTCTGAGCACACAAGTCGTTCGCCTCCATGTACTCCTCCATCTTCGTCATACGGCTCTCGTGAGCTGCGGTGGTGCTACTGAAATTCGTGAGGAGTGTCTTCATCATGTCCTTCATCTCCCTCATGTCGTCGGATCCTCCCGCGGGCGCATTCTGGTACTATCGTGGTGGTCCGTTTTGGAATCCGGAAGGTCTGGGCTGAAATCCTGGTGGTCCTTGGCTCTGATGGTTCTGATTCCCGTACGCCAGGTTTGGATGTGCCCGAGGCTGGAAACTTCGCTGGCCGCCTTGGTAATTTCCCATATAATCTACGTGTTCCAGCGGCTGCCCAAGTTGGCAATCTGAGGTCTCGTGGGTTGCGCCGCAAATCCCGCATAATGGCACATAAGGCGTGTGCTGCGTCGGTGTGGTGGTGGCCACGGTGTTCACGGGCTGAGTCTGCCCGGACTTGGGAAGCAATACACCAATCACCGTCTGCAACTGAGAGTTCGTCGAGGCGATTTGTTGCTGGAGCGCCTCGATCTTAGCATTAGTAGCCGTCTCCTCGCTCACTCCAAATACGCCAGTCGTCTTCATCCTGGTATTGCCCCTCATTAAACTGTTCCTCGAGTAGTCCTCAATGAGGTTCCAAGCGTCGGTCGCGTTGAGCTTCAGGAGTCCTCCTCCTTCGGCTCCGTCTAACATATGGACCGTCTGATCGTTGAGCCCCTCGTGGAATCAGTTGATCTGGGCTGCCTTCGACATCCCGTGCTATGGGCACCTCTTTAGTAGCGCCTTGTAACGCTCCCACACCTCATACAAGTTTTCGGAATCCTTCTGGTGGAAAAGAGAAATCTCTGTCTTCAATCTTAACACCTTTGTGAGTGGGAAGTAGGGGTTGATGAAGGCGGCTCGCATCTCCTCCCAGGTAGTGATCGATCTGGGCGGCAACATATCCAACCAGTCTCTCGCCATGAACTTGAGCGAGAACGGAAACATCATCAGTTTGATTGCATCGCCTGGGACACCGTTGATCTTGATAGTGTCGGTCAGTGTCAGAAACGCCTTCAGATGGGAGTAAGGGTCGTCATCTGGGTTGCCCTCGAACTGGGCCGTCTGAAAGATCATCTGAAGCCAAGAATGCCTCAGTTCAAAGTTGTTATTCTCGATCGGCGGGATGACAATCGCCGACTCCGTACCGCCTAGCGCGGGATTCTTGAGGAGGTCCTAAGGCGATGGTTCCTCCTCTGGAATGTTGTGGACGGGCACTCGGTGGTCCGCCATGTCTACTTCTGTATTGGGACTATCTACGACTGTCTCTACACGTGAGTTTTGGATGGATTCCTGCGAACTATCCTCTGAATACCAGACTAACGGATCCTGAGAGCTGGTGGATGATCCTTCGGTATCGTACTTAAGCTTCCTTCGCAACTTTCGTTCAAAATCCGGGTCTGCGTCAACGATGGGGCCCGATGGATGGCTTCGGGTCATTCACCGCTGAATCGTACCTTCAATAAGTGAGAAACAAATGTTAGCGAAAAAGTAAACAAATACGCCGAATAAGAATACGAAATCAATAACGACGCAGGAAAACAACTAGTGCAAATAACACAAATAACGCAAACAGTAAAAGCAAAGAAAACGTCGAAATCACAGTGGCTAAAGTACCGAACTACAGTGTTCCTAATATCAATTTATTCCCCGGCAACGGCGCCAAAAACTTGATCGGCACGTGGTGTAATGTCCAAGTGCGACAAGTGATAAAATAAAACGTATACTAAATTACTATCACCGACGTGCGATAGGCAGTGGACCTATCGTTTGTAGTGTAGTAAAGTGAGTAAACGAGTTTCGAACATGAGGAATAAATCAAGTACTAGTAATGACCTATCGACTCGATATTTAACCTTAATAAAATACGCAAATTGTTGACGACTTAACCTAACAGATCGCTCCTAAATCAACTAGATATTCAAACAACGCGCTTAAAACTGATGCGAAGCTTCAGATAATAAAGATGTGCTCGGGATTCGAATCCCGCTAGGTGTTATCGACTAAGACAATAAAATCGTTCCTACGTGATCTTGACTAAATCGCAGTAATTTCCTACCCGCTCACGAATTTGCTGGCGCCCTAAACGCTCGCGGGGATCTAAGATTCAATAATTACTAACGGCGAGGATCGAGTATTTGCTTTCGCCCTATACCCGAATCCTATCTTCTATGAACGGCCTAAACGTTGTTTAGCTGTCGCCCTAAATGTTTTTCCACACGATCACTTTAACACATAGACATATTAACGCGACGAAACATATTCATAGAACTATAAATAGTCAAAAACACAAATTCACGATAATATACGTATTAAGTACGACTAATCCTAGCGTTCATCTAATCCCAAACACAAGGGGAAATTAGCTACTCATAATAGACGAGATAACAACGAAGATTGTAGAGAACAGAGAAGAAGAACTCATGATCTTGAATACTGGCGAATTATCGATGCTTGCTTGATAAATCTTCGTTCTCTGATCAATTGGGCGTGATTGCGTCGTTGCTCCGTCTCTTGCGCTCCGGGATGTAATTCTTTGTTTGTTTGCCCTAAATTCGTCCCTGGATGATTTAGATTTGATCTCTGGTAAGTAGTGTCTTTTTCTGGGTCGAATTTGGGCTTTTTATACTGATTCCCGTGTCGGTCACGGCCTGGGACATGGGCCGTCACGGCCGTGACCATCATCGCACGCGTCTCGTCACTTTCTGCCCTTGGTCACGGCCAAGTGCATTGTCGGTCACGGCCGTGACCATCATCAACGCACTTCTCTGCCTCGCGTCACGGCTAGACGCATTAAGCGTCACGACCGTGACCATCATCAGCGTCCGCACTCTGTCCCTCGTCACGGCCGTGACGCATAATGCGTCTGGCCGTGACCGAGGGCAGTATTACCATTTTCGCGCCGTTTTGCCTCGTTTTCGCTCCTTTTCGCCCGAAACTCGTCCTAAGCCCCTTCACAACAAAACAAATGTAAATATATCGAATAAATGCATCAATGGATTGCTAAAGCTCTGTTATACCCCGAATAAATACCGCGATAAACGCATTGCGTTTATCACCTGTAAATGCCGCCGATGTATCTGATTGTAACAGGAGATCATCGTCCATGCAGAATGATATCTCATATGTTATCATAAGTTATTTCACCGCTAACATGTTAGGACCCAACAGAAATTGGGTACCTCGGAAGAGTACTTCTTTAGATACAAAGAAGGAATTCCAACAAGAAAAACAGGTGGTATGTCGATAGCGGGTGCTTCCGCCACATGACAGGTGATATAAGTAATTTTGTGTCGTTGACGGCGGTTGATGGAGGATATGTTTCGTACGCTAACGCGCAAAAGCCAAAATCGTTGGAGTTGGTACGGTCGGTAACAATTTAAATATCACTATAGATAACGTATGGTTTGTTAGAACTTAGAACATAATTTGATAAGCATTAGCCAACTGTGTGACGATGGACATACCGTAGCCTTTGCTAAGATAAGTGCTTTGTTAAAAAGGATGGTGAGGTTGTGTTTAGTGCATCTAGACATGGTAACATCTACTGCATCACTCTTGATAATATTGCTAACCAGAACGTCAAGTGTCTTGCAGTTACGCAGGATATCACATGGTTATGACACAGATGTTGGGACATGCTAACATGGAACTGATGTCTCACATCTCATGCAATTAATTGGTGAGAGGTATCCCTGATATGAAAGCCACCAAGGACAGAACTTGCAAAGCGTACCAAATGGGAAAATAGACCAAGACGTCCTTCAAACCTAAGAATGTGATATCCACGTCCAGACCACTGGAACTGCTGCATCTTGACCTTTTTGATCCGGTACAGGTTATATCATTGAGATGTAAACGATATGCCTTTGTTATCGTAGACGACTCTACTAGGTACACATGGGTCTTATTTCTTGCGCACAAAGTGAGGCTTTAGATAACTTTGTGCCACTGATAAGAAGCTAGAAAATGAGAAAGATATG
This sequence comes from Craterostigma plantagineum, assembly GCA_027422505.1. Lineage (NCBI taxonomy): Eukaryota > Viridiplantae > Streptophyta > Magnoliopsida > Lamiales > Linderniaceae > Craterostigma > Craterostigma plantagineum. The sequence continues at coordinate 3,900,452 of JAPQWV010000062.1, read as the reverse complement.
AAGGTCCGTAAGATTAGAAGTGATAACGGTCTAGAATTTGATAGTAAATCCTTTGCATTTTTTTGTGATGAAAATGGTTACAGTCATAATTTTTCAGCCCCTATTACGCCTCAACAGAACGGAGTGGTCGAGATGAAAAATAGAGTTTTACAAGAGATGGCTAGGACTATGCTGAGCGAATATAATACTCCAAAACATTTTTGGGCTGAAGTTGTTAGTACGGCTTGTTATGTTTCGAATAGAATTTTCCTTAGACCGATTATTAAGAGAATTCCCTATGAACTTTGGAATGATAAAACCCCTATAGGATATTTCGATGTATTTGGCTGCAAATCGTTTATTTTAAATGGTAGGGATAAGAGATGAAAATTCGATTCCAAAGTAGATGAAGGGATATTCTTAGGATACAGCCTTCATTCCAAAGCTTTTAGAGTGTTTAATAATATGAAGAAGACTGTTCAAGAGTCTGCACATGTTACATTTGATGAATTCCCTAACGCAGATGCTACTGAGGAATGTGAAGTTGTGTCTCCTGCAGGTATACAGGTTACTGACAAAGAAGTGAATGCAATTCCATTGGAACTAGATACTAAGTCAGAGGAACATGAGGCTTCAGACGAACACCAGCGCAGGAAATTCAAACATGCCTCAAGTCATCCACCCAACAGGTCATAGGGAATATCACTTCAAGGATCAAAACGAGAGAAACTGCACGAAATGATGCTACTGAGGAATCACATAATGTGCTGTTGTCAACCATGGAACCTAAGACAGTGAATGAAGCTTTTGATGACGAATCGTGGGTGATTGCCATGGAAGAAGAGCTAGCACAATTGGAAAAGAGTCAGGTGTTGACTCTTGTGGAAAGACCTAACGGCAAGTCCATAATAGGCACGTAGTGGGTGTTTCACAACAAGCTGGAAGAAAACGGTAATGTGGCACGGAACAAGGCCATGTTAGTTGCCAAAGGTTATTTCCAAGAAGAATGTATAGATTTTCAAGAAACCTTTGCACCCATAGCTAGCCTTGAGTCAATATGTATTTACTTGCATATGCATCCTTAAAAGATTCAAGCTTTTTCAAATGGACGTGAAAAGTGCATTTTAAATGGTTTTATAAATGAGGAAGTTTATGTCGAGCAACCTCCCTGTTTTGCAAAAGAAAAATTTTTACATCACGTCTTTCAAGTTAAACAAAGCTTTTAAAACATGCCTCCCAGGGCATGGTATGAAAGATTGAGTAGGTTTTTGCTAGACACGAGCTTTACAACAGGAAAAATAGATAACACTCGGTTTATAAATTGTGATGGGAATCACATACTGCTTGTGCAAATATATGTCGATGATATCATATTTGGCAGTACTGACATCACTCTTTGCGAGAATTTTTCTAAGCCTATGCAACATGAATTTGAGACGAGCCTAATGGGAGAACTCACGTACTTCCTTGGATTGCAAATCAAGCAATTGGACACGGGAACATTCATATCTCAAATGAAGTACACGAAGGAACTACTTGAAAAATTAAGAATGGCTGATTCCAAGGTACTTCCCACTCATGTGCATCAGACCCCAAAATTGACAGTGATGAACAAGGTACGCGTTTTGACCAAACTAAGTATGTATGATCCAAAGTTTGCTCTACCTTACGGCAAGCAGACCCCATATTATGTTTGCTACTGGTCTGTTGACTTAGAGCATCAGCGACCACGTTCGCCTTTGATAGTTTTTCTCGTATTCCTTCAATTGACATGAGGCGTAGGCCACTACGTTCCCGTTCTGCATTAGCACGCATCCTAATCCGTTCTTCGAAGCATCGTTGTATACTGAGAATCTCCCGGTTCCTGATGGTATCGTGAGAACTGAGGCCACAGTCAGTCGCCTTTTCAGTTCTTGGAAGCTCTGCTCACATTCCACGCTCCATTGAAACGGTGTGTTCTTCCTCGTTAACTTCGTTAGCGTTGATGCGATTTTCGAGAAGTCTTTGATGAACTTCCTGTAATAGCCTGCCAAGCCGAGGAAACTCCGTACTTCGGTCACATTTGTTGGTGGTGGCCAGTTGCTGATGGCTTCGACTTTGCTGGGATCTACTGAAATTCCCGCTCCGGAGATAATATGTCCCAAGAAGGCGACTTGGTCCAGCCAATTCGCACTTCTTAAATTTGGCGTACAACTGCTTCTCTCGTAATACTCCAAGGACTGTTTGTAGATGCTGCTCGTGTTCCTTCCTTGTCTTCGAATATATTAGGATATCGTCTATAAACACAATCACGAACTTGTCCAAGTACGACTTAAACACACGGTTCATCAAGTCCATAAAGGCTGCCGGCGCATTAGTCAGCCCGAAAGGCATGACTAGGAACTCGTAATGTCCATAGCGCGTACCGAAGGTAGTCTTTGGGACATCTTCCTCCCGAATCTTTAGCTGGTGATACCCCGATCGCAAATCGATCTTAGAAAATACGGTGGCGCCTTATAGCTGATCAAACAGATCGTCGATCCTTGGGAGGGGATACTTGTTCTTGATGGTTATCTTGTTCAACTCTCTGTAATCTATACACATCCGCATTGTTCCGTCCTTCTTCCGCACAAACAATGCCGGCGCTCCCCAGGGAGAGAAACTTGGCTGGATGAATCCTTTCTGTAGAACTTCGTCTACTTGTTCCTTCAGTTCTTTCAGCTCGGTTGGCGCTAACCGGTAAGGAGTCTTCGATATTGGTGCTGCTCCCGGCACCAAATCTATTGTGAACTCAATTTCCCTATTGTGTGGCAATCTGGTAGGTCTTCGGGAAGTACGTCTGGAAAGTCCCGAATCACGGGCACTTCTTCCAGTTTCGGGGATGAACCCTCTTCCGACTTCATTACATAAACAAAATATGCTTCACATCCGGCTTTGATCAAGCGTTGAGCCTTAGTGCCGATATTCTTGAACCGCTTCTCCCTTTGATCGTCCCCGCGAAACTAAAAGGCTCGCTTCCTTCTATGTTGAATGTGACTACTCTACGATTACAATTGATCACAGCTCCATACTTCGACAACCAGTCCATCCCAAGAATGACCTCATAGTCGTTCATTGGGATGACTATCAAATCTATGGGTAATTCCCTATCGCCAAATAATACTGGGCAATCCCTCAGTATCTGATTCGTTTTAGTTGGACTCCCATGTGGCATGGCTACACTATATTCGCACTCAGATTGGCGAGGTGTGACCCCGAGTCTCGTCACATACTTGCTGGATGCAAATGAGTGCGTGGCCCTTGAGTCTACTAGTATGCACGTGAGAGTTTGGTGGATGTGGCGACCCTCATTTTCTAATTAAGGTTAGTGGCGGATTTCCTCAACTTAAGCCGCGGAAGGCCGTCTAAAAAAAACTTTTTCCTAAATTACAATATATTACATTAAAGTGTCGTTTACACTGTGAATCTATACCAAGGCCGTAGCCCCAAAAACGTCAAAAGAACAAAACCCTATTATCGCTCACAGGTCTTTATCCATGTACCGCCCTGCCCTCAAAAGTCCGTGGAGCACCGCCACCAGCCGCCTCAGTCTTGACGCGCGTCGGCGTCAGACTCGGTACCTACAACACGTAAACACTGAGCGATTTGCCCAGTAGGTGATAGAAATGCATGTATGCACGTGAAAGCTCATTCCCGATCCCAATATCTCACATGCAATGTTCACTCTTTCTTTTCCCACAATCCTATCTCATATTACACAACACAGGGCCCTAGGTCAGACTCGACACCTCGCGCACCCATAATAGTAATAGACGGAAGCTTACACTAGCAGCGTTTTGACGATCACGCAACTGCCCTGCTAGGCCGCTCTTCCGTAAGCGGTAGAATACGCCGATAGCATTTTGACGATCACGCAACTGCCTTGCCGGGTCGCTCCCTCCGCTAAAAATAAAATCATGATGGTTTTGCACCTTGGGACGTTCACGCCCGAGTAGACAGATCGATCATGCCTGTCTCCCGTCAGGTGTCATATGAGTACCAACCTCGACTCCTCAACGAGTCAACAATCACAATCATCTCAGTCTACCCCGCTCGTCAATATCTCAAATCATTACTAGCTCAATACGGTGTAAATATCTCACTCCTGTGATATGATATGCATATGCCATGCATATAAACCTGATAACTTAAAAACATATTTTCACGTGAGACGTACATAAAACACGTAAAACACGTAATTCATTTAATCACATAGAAGCACGTAAATATGACATAGGTGTTTACGCATTGTAGATGAATAATTCACCTACATGCCCTCCTGATAAAATCGGTAGAGAATCCTGGTGAATTCCCTACAGTTCGAATATCTGAGCACAAAATATTATTATATCAGTATATTTACTAAGTCACCTAACTTCGATATTTTCAAATTCTAAGTCTCTAAACCCTAAAATTATCAAAACCCTAAAAATCACGAAAACCCTAAAATATGTAGAAAACTTTTGTTAAATGCATATGTCAAAATCTTTAATGAGATACCGAAATCTTTATAAAGTTGTGAAGAAACGATTATATGTTGAAGTGTTTTATGAAGAATGTCGAGATCTTTAAATGTCGAAGTATTTATTAAGAATGTCGAGATTTTGATATATCATGAAATATAAATCTCGAGAAGCTTAAAGGTTAAATGTCGACATCTTTTCATACTACATCTCGAGATCTTATATTATTATGTCTCGAAATTCCTCTATGATACATATCGAGATTTTACTTTATTATACCCGTTTATAAAATGTCGAAGTGTTTATAGCATGTCGAGATCTTGATAATGAAGTTTGTCGAGATTGGTTAAATGTCGAAATGCTTTCCAGAAAAAGTCGAGATCTTATTGTCCCAGATATGTCGAAATCTTCTTGTATTGGGATTGTAGCACCTAACTTTTATAATAATAAACTATTAACTGAGAGTCATGAAAACTCGTGAAGACATGATTACATCTCGAGTTTGTTAGTGGAGTTAAATGTCGAAACTTTTGCATGACACATCTCGAATTCTATCTCTAATACATCTCGACATCCTTATGTTATACAACTCGAAATCTTTGTAATAGTCCTAATGTGCCGACATCTATTAATTTCATAATGGTATTGTAACGACATTGTATAGTTCTCGAGAGCTTACGGGATTTTATATTTCTCGAGATCATATTTTGCAAAACTCGTCATAATTCTTTCGAAGACCTTCTTCATCACTAAACTCTATTTCGACATTCAAACTAAACGAGAAATTCATATATCACCAAATCATTTTCAAAAACTACGTTACGTCTAGAAAATGATACGCCTTAAAGCATCGAATTCTTAGGGCTACCTAAATCATAAGAATCCAGACCTCTCGTATAACTTTCATGACATGAATTCTAGCTAAAATCCTAAGTTCTATGTGCAGTACCCTTCGAACCCCTCCTAGGGTTACTACACTTAACAACATGTAGCTATCGAAACAAGTCTAAGTGTAAAAGGTTAATTATATACCTCACTTTGAAGATTGGTTTTCCAAAATTGCTAAGCTCCTTTTCGTTGTGAAATTTCCTGTTTTCTACTCACACCTTCAGCTCCTTTTTGCTTTCATTCATGAGGGTTTTCTCTTACTAATGACCAATGATCTTTGTTATATGGTATATATATTAGATAAGTATTAAATCCTCAAAAGCATAATTGACGGGACAAGAAGGTGATGACGTGATTTCCCTCAAGTTTAAGCAACTTCATTATATGAGTATCTTTGAATGCTTGGGCTTAAATCTAAAAATCAAACAAAGCCCATATTTAATTATTTCACACTATCATCATTCTTATTTTTACCTCTTTGTTTATATTTCAAATTATTTTGGAATCTATATTAATTCATATTTCCGTTCTACAATTTGAATTTCCTTGTCAAACTTCCTAATTTATAAACTTTACATTAGCTAACTATATCAAAATCCCGTATTAGATTTACGGGTATTACATCCTCCCCCCTTAACAGAATTTCGTCCCGAAATTATGCCGACTGGAATAACTCGGGATAACGAATTCTCATATCGTCCTCGCGCTCCCAAGTGGCTTCCTCAATTGATTGATTCTGCCACAAAATTTTAACTAATGGAATATTCTTATTCCGTAGTCGTTTCGACTCGTACATCAAAATCTCTGCAGGCTTCTCTTCGTAACTCAAGTCAGGCTTGAGTTGTCGATAAAGAAGTTCGTTCTGGATCACATGGCTTGGGTCCGCGACGTATTTTCGTAATGTCAATACGTGAAATACGTCGTGAACTTGCAATAATGAAGCCGACAGCTCTAATTGATACGCGACTTCGCCGACTCGTTTGATAATTCTGAATGGGCCTATGTAGCGGGGACTCAGCTTGCCCTTTCATCCGGAGCGCTTTACTCCTTTCATTGGGGAAATTTTCTGGAACACTTGGTCACCTTCTGCGAATTCCAAAGGTCGTCGTCGATGATCTGCATAATTCTTTTGACGACTCTGTGCGGTTCGCATCCTTTCCCGAATCTTCGTCACAGCTTCTGTCATTTCTCGGATCATATCAGGTCCTAACAGTGTTCGCTCCAATTTCATCCCAATGGACTGGGGATCGGAACTTGCGCCCGTATAACGCCTCGTATGGTGCCATTCCGATTGTAGCGTGGAAACTGTTGTTGTATGAAAACTCTATGAGCGGCAAATACTTACTCTAGTTCCTTTGAGAGCAACATGAAGAAGGTCAACATGACCGAACCGCTCAACAAAGGACCTGAGATCGAAGGGCTTCCAAGCAATCATGTGCACATCAGCTCAGTCGTAGGCATCACCCACCACAATCCAATTGCCAAGAAGACTAGGATGATGCTGAAGACTGATATTCATAAGTTTTGCGATGGGACGCTCAAGGTCATCAGGAGGAATATCGAAAGAGGTTGGAATAAATCAATAGAGATACAATACTGAGGATCCACAGGTTCGTGAGAGAACAGCCACTCCTGATGGAGTTGTCAGATGACATCGATGAGTGCCTGAAGCTGAGGGAAACGCTTAGAAACTTCGAGTATGCGCTGGACTTGCACAAATCATACTACGCCCGACGAGGACAAACAGCGCGGAGACGCAATTAAGCACAAAGGGGGAGATTGTAGAGTATATATTTTAATTGTGCTTGATTTTATTAGTTGTCCTTGTAATTAGGGGCGTTTTGTATAGTAGTCCTTAGATTAGGACTAGTTTGATATTTATACCAAGTTTGTTTGGTATAAATACTTTGTAAACAATCGCAATCAATAGTGAAAGTTTTGGAAATTGATCCGAAAGGCTTGCAATGGAATTTCTAGAGAGAAACAATAGTAACTTTCTCACTGTACTCGAATTCTCTCTCTTGTTCTTCATTTGAGCTTTTCGATCGAATCTCAATGTCGATCATTATCATCCAATTACTTAGAATTCATGTCTAGGATCATAGAGTTGTTAATCGTAGGACCTAACAAATTTACTTGTTAAAGATGTTATTTTTAACTTGACTGGCGATTGTCTGCAAGCTTTTTGAACTTTGAAGGAGAAAATCACCACATTGCTAGTGATGGTCGCACCAGACTGGACACTCCCATTTATATTAATGGTGCGGTAGGTGCGGTTCTAGGACAACGCAATGATAAGGTATTTCTGGTCATTTACTACGCTAGTAAAACTCTGGAGGATGCACAGAGAAATTATGCTAGTACAGAGAAAGAGTTACAAGCCGTGGTATTTGCAGTAGATAAATTTCATTCTTACCTAGTGTTGAATAAGGTAATCATCTACACTGATCATGCTACACTAAGATACTTAATCACTAAGAAAGATGCTAAGCCTAGGTTGATTCGCTGGATTTTATTACTTCAAGAGTATGACTTAGAGATTAGTGATAAAAAAAGGTGTTGAGAATCACTAGTACAAAAGAGGCTTTTGGCGACGGTTGTTTTGGACTATAGGCGACGGTTTCACTGCGTCGCTAACAGCCCCGTCGCTGATTCTCCTGAGAATAAGCAGCAGTTGTAAATCGTCGCCTATACTTGAAAATAGGCGACGGTTGTTTTTTAACAACCGTCGCATCTGAAAAAAGGAAATTAGAAAATATATAAAATCTAAACTCGTACCACCTACCATCACGCCTCTCCTCTCACAGTGTTGCAGAACCTCCGACCACCTGATCCGTCGACTTCCAGCTTGCATTCACCAGATCCGTACCATAGCTACTAGATCTGCCCCGCAACCTCCGAGCCGCCACAGAAGTCACTAGCACCCGCCATAAGATCTAGCTCTCCCGCAACTAGATCCATAGATCTCACGCGCATCCACCATCTGCAGCCTTTCCCCACCAGATTCAAGATCGATCCGTCGCTCGAAGCCATCTGTCGGCACCAGAGCAGTTGCCAGATCCGTTCGAAGCCACCAATGCCATCACGTGCGTTCTCGCCTATTGATTCACGACAAAGGAGATGAGAGGAGACGAGATGAGACGAGACAAGATGAGATGAGGATATATATATATATATATATATAGGGGGAGAGAGAGAGAGAGAGAGAGAGAGAGAGAGAGAGAAAGAGAGAGAGAGATGGGTAGACGTTTGTGGAGAGAGAGGGAGATGTTGGTAGTGACGACTGATGAGGATATGTGTTTAAGTTAGGGTTAGTAAATAAAAAAAAGTATAGGCGACGGTTTTTAGCGACGGTTCTAGGTGACGGTTTCGGAGAACAACCGTCGCCTATAGTTAACATATAGATAACAATATTAAAAAAATTTAAAAGATATCATAAGTATAGGCGACGGTTCTTCGTAACAACCGTCGCATATAGTTTTACTAATACTATAGGTGACGGTTTCGTAGAACAACCGTCGCCTATAGTTAACAATATTAAAAAATTATAAAAAATATCTTAAGTATAGGCGACGAACAACCGTCGCCTGTAGTTTTACTAATACGATAGGCGGCGGTTTCAGAGAGCAGCCGTCGCCTATAGTTGTTGAAACTTTAAAAATATTACGAAAAAGCCACAGCGTGTATTAAGCGACGGTTTGGTTTTTCAGAAACCGTCGCCTAAAGTGTCGTCGCCTATTACATATTATGTACTAGTGAATGTGATTGCTGATCATTTATCTAGGTTAGATAATTCGCATGAGCAAGAGAAGGAGTTACCCATTGACGAATATTTTCCTAACGAAACAATTACTTGCGGATTTGGCAAATTATGTTGCGACAGGTGAGATTCCCATAGGCTTGAGTTTGCATCAGAAAAAGAAATTTTTCTTTGATACGAAACACTACCTATGGAACGATCCATTCCTATACAAGACTTGCTCTGATCAAGTAATCCGACGATGTATGCCCGCCGAAGATGTGAGCTCGGTTGTCTCATTGACATACCGATTTGACGGGTGGACACCATGGACCAACTAGGATTGCATTTAAAGTATTATGGTTTGTTTGGCCTACTTTGTTTAAGGATGGACATGCTTATGTTGCCTCATGTGATCGTTGTCAGCGTACGGGTGCTACGTGTCGAAAAATGCCATTAAATATCATGTTAGAAATAGAGCTCTTTGATGTGTGGGGCATTGATTTTATGGGGCGTTTTCCTAGTTCATGTTAAAATAAGTATATCTTGGAAGCAGTAGAGTATGTGTCTAAATGGGTAGAGACAGAGACATGTAGGACAAATGATGCACGCGTAGTCATACGGTTTCTTAAAGGGCATGTTTTCACTCATTTTGGTACACCTAGGGCAATAATTAGCGATGACGGTACTCACTTTTGTAATAAATTATTTGCTAATTTATTGTCTAAGTATGGTGTGAAGCATAAAGTGTCTACCCGTACCATCCTCAGACTAGTGGATATGTAGAGGTTTCTAATAGGGAGCTGAAGCAGATTTTGGAAAAGACGGTGAACGCCTCAAGGAAAGATTGGTCGTTGAAGCTAGATGATGCATTATGGACATACTGCACCACATATAAAACTCCAATAGGGACATCGCCTTTTCGTCTTGTTTTTGGAAAAACATGCCATTTACATGTTGAACTAGAACACCGTGCATATTGGGCTATTAAAAAGCTAAACTTTGATTTGTCTGAAGCAGGTAAGAATAGGATACTCCAGCTGAATGAGATGGACGATTTATGTCAACACTCATTCGAGAATGCCAAGTTATATAAGGGCGAACAAAAAAATGGCATGACAGAAGATCATAAAAATTGAGTTCAAAGTCGCCAATCTTGTCTTGCTATTCAACTCAAGGCTACGTCTCTTTCCAGGGAAGTTAAAGATTAAGTGGTTAGGCCCCTATTTAGTACAGAAAGTATTTCTATCAGGGGCCGTACAAATCCTTATCAACGGAATGGACGATCACACGGTTAACGGGCAGCGCTTGAAACTCTACGATAGGGAAATTGGCAAAGCGTACTTGGTATTCCTAGAAGAACATAGTGGTACTAACATACCTGATTTACGTTGTTTCGTGCCTTTCAAGGACACCTCGTCTGGAGAGAATACCAGCGAGCTGAAGGACCTCCAAAACACCAAAGCAAGCCTAGACACCAAACCGCCCTGATCGTCTCGAGAGTCAAGCTAACGACTTTAAAAACAGCGGTTCTTGGGAGGCAACCCAATTATTATCGACGCATATATATTATATTATTTTTAGTCCTATTACTATAAGTAGTACTTATTTTTCGTCTAATAAACTCGCTTTCACGGTGCACCTAGTCATGGTTTCTCGCAGGCTCATAACTAGTTGTAGACCTTTTTGGTCCAAATGATTATGAGAGTTTTGATTATTCCAAGATTATGTATTATGGGCGGTACAATTTAGAAAACTCGACATGTATGATTTATTATGTTGAAGTATGTGAAAATATTCGATTAAGTTAAGAAAATCGAATATATGTGATGTTGTGCTTAACGGAATATCGATGTAATCACCTGGGATGAAAGTTTTCGTATGAATGGAATCTCACTGCGTGATATATATGGAATATATTATGTTGAGTGATTTGTGGAACTGTCCGCGAGATTGAGTTATTTTAGGAAAGAATATCGATGAGATCACCTGGATATGAATGATTATGCTATATATGGTAAAGATATTATGATTAAGTGCTTACATGCGATTGATTTACTTTAGGTATCCGTTTGAGTGCTATCTTATTCGACTCTTAAATCAGTGATTCAATGATATACCTTTCCTTATGCGACTTAGGATATATATTTTGGAAGCGATTAATTGACTGGGATTATATGTGGTAATATGCTGATTAAGACTATATATGGAATGTGCTGACAAACGGATGAGAATACCGTGGAATGAAAGTAAGATTTGTGGTATTTATGGTAAGTGATCATGGATGACCTTTGTGCTTAATTGGTTTATTTTTAGCATGATTCTTTTAGTTAATGCACGTGATTATTGAGCTTTCTCTTGCATATTCTGTGCTTAACTTTCCTTGTGAAGTGTAGAAGCCATCTTTGGGTCTATATAGAAGAAAAACACTTCACGTTGAAGGGTACGAAACAAACACGCAAGCAAAAGAATTCCTTAAAGTGATTGAGCGTTAATTTGCGATTCATTTGTAGTTTGTTGCGCTTACATTTTCAAAATCTGTACCGGTGAGCGATACCCTACCCTAAAACCTTGTCCTCGGACGTGTTTTGTCTTCGGACGTGTTGAGCGCACAAAGGAGCACGAGTGGAGTCTTTTGCATGTGAAGGGACGAATATGGTGAACTCGGTGGCCCTTCGGTAGCAAGGTGTGTCCAGTCAGGGAATAGGTTCCCTGGGAAATGACGTGGAATGAAACTTGGCGTGCGGCAGCCTAGGTGGAGGTCTAGTTCCCATAGTGCTTCGGTTGTGTAAGGGTCGATCATTTTGTAACCATAACTGGTAATACTTAGTGATTGATTGGAACAGTTGGGGAGATCACACCCCAAGGACAGGATTAAACCCCAATTGGGGATATAACCTGTATAAAAATCTCATCTTACTTGACTTTCAGTTGTTTACTTTTTTGTGAGACAAACCCGGAACGCCTGCAAGTAACTAGGTAATATAATTGAAACGCTTTCTGGAAATAACGTAATATTTTGTGAAACAAGGTTAGGGAGAGAACGTTGATACTCTTACTGCTTTCTAGGGAATAACATACTCTGCAGTGTCTTCTTAAAGAAAAGTATTTTTCAAAGAAGAACAAGCCAAATTTTTTACAGCCTAATTCAGAGCCAGGTTACTCAGCGAAAGGCCTAACACGCCTGAGTTAATATCTAATGGCTTTTTCGAGTGTTGATGTATTTGCAGAAGGTCAATCCCACTCTAGGCCGCCTCTCTTCGATGGAATGAACTACGAAGTGTGGAAAAATCGTATGATCGAATTTCTCCTTGTTGTCGACTACGATCCTTGGGAGACAATCACCAATGGACCATACACGGCTGCGAAAGAAGATGGAACCCCAAAGACTGCTAAAGAATACATTGCTGATGATAAAAGGGGAATCACGCGAAACGCAAAGGCGAAAAATATGCTCGCATGCACACTCACACGGGAATAATACATTCGGGTTAGTTCCTGCTCATCGGCAAAGGCTATGTGGCATATGCTCCAAGTTACTCATGGAGGAACCCAACGCGTTGTGCGAGAAAGACTGGCTCTGCTCACTCATCAGTATGAACTGTTCTCAATGGAATCTAACGAGAATATAAGCCACATGTATGCCAGATTCATGGGAATCATCAACCAAATGTTCTCTCTCGGAAAGAAGGTTTCCGATAGTGAACAGGTCAGAAAGATACTGAGATCACCGCCACGAGAATGGAATGCCAAGGTTACTGCCATCTACGAAGCAAAGGATCTGGAAGCACTTAGCATCTTCGAACTGATCGGATCTCTTATGTCTTACGAGATGATTCACACGTCAATGAATGAGAGGTCGCAGAACAAAATCAGAAGTCCATTGCATTCAAATCCAACCAAGAAGAATCTGATTCTGACGACGAAGAAGAAGGCTTGATGAACGACTCAGCCATGCTTACAAAAAGATTGGAAAGACTCCAGCAGAAAAAGAAATTTGAAAGGGAACTTCAACAAATTCCAGAGAAAAACAAGGGAATCTCCACGTCTGGGAAGAAAGTTCAGAAATATTTCAGAAATATTTCTGAAATGGAACAAAGTGAAGACGAGGATCACCCTTATATGGCTGACGAGGATCACGTATCTCGTTCTTCCTCCATTGAGAAAATCCATATCCTAAACAATCTTTATAACAATGATTGTGAAAGTGACTCATCTGTTTTTTATATAGAAGAAAGTACGGAACAATTGTGTGAATTACTTCAAAATGCAGAAGGGAAGATTAAGTCGCTAAATTGCTTGAATAGGAAACTGATAAAACAGCGAGATGATTTAGCTAAGGAAAAACATGAGGCTGAACTATAGATCTCACGTTTGAAAGGAGAGTTAGTTACTGCTGAGAAAGAGGGAATTCCATGTGACTGTGAGAAGTTAAACAAGAAAACAGTGACTTATCTCGAGATATCGTAGAACTCAGTAATTCCTTAGATAGAGAAAAGCAGAAAGTTGATAGACTCCTTGAGGCTAAGTAGAACCTAGATATACTGTTAAGTACTCCTAGGAATATTGGTAGGTCAGGTATAGGTCATTCCATTGAAGTAAAGCATGCTAAACATTCTGTGCCTAAGCTTAAATGTTTCTGTTGTGGTAGAAATGGTCATTATGCATACAACTATCTTTTAAAGAAAATTAATAAAGCAAAGTATGTCTGGAGACCTAAGAAGTCACCTGTAAATGCCACTGATGTATCTGATTGTAGCAGGAGATAACCGACTATGCAGAATGATATCTCATATGTTAACATAAGTTATTTCCCCGCTAACATGTTAGGACCCAACAGAAATTGGGTACCTCGGAAGAGTACTTCTTTACATACAAAGAAGGAATTCGAACAAGAAAAACAGGTGGTATGTCGATAGCGGGTGCTTCCGCCACATGACAGGTGATATAAGTAATTTTGTGTCGTTGAAGGCGGTTGATGGAGGATATGTTTCGTACGCTAACGCGCAAAAGCCAAAATCGTTGGAGTTGGTACGGTCGGTAACAATTTAAATATCACTATAGATAACGTATGGTTTGTTAGAACTTAGAACATAATTTGATAATCATTAGCCAACTGTGTGACGATGGACATACCGTAGCCTTTGCTAAGATAAGTGCTTTGTTAAAAAGGATGATGAGGTTGTGTTTAGTGCATCTGGACATAGTAACATCTACTGCATCACTCTTGATAATATTGCTAACCAGAACGTCAAGTGTCTTGCAGTTACGCAGGATATCACATGGTTATGACACAGACGTTGGGACATGCTAACATGGAACTGATGTCTCACATCTCATGCAATTAATTGGTGAGAGGTATCCCTGATATGAAAGCCACCAAGGACAGAACTTGCAAAGCGTACCAAATGGGAAAATAGACCAAGACGTCCTTCAAACCTAAGAATGTGATATCCACGTCCAGACCACTGGAACTGCTGCATCTTGACCTTTTTGATCCGGTACAGGTTATATCATTGAGATGTAAACGATATACCTTTGTTGTCGTAGACGACTCTACTAGGTACACATGGGTCTTATTTCTTGCGCACAAAGTGAGGCTTTAGATAACTTTGCGCCACTGATAAGAAGCTAGAAAATGAGAAAGATATGAAGGTCCGTAAGATTAGAAGTGATAACGGTCTAGAATTTGATAGTAAATCCTTTGCATTTTTTGTGATGAAAATGGTTACAGTCATAATTTTTCAGCCCCTATTACGCCTCAACAGAACGGAGTGGTCGAGAGGAAAAATAGAGTTTTACAAGAAATGGCTAGGACTATGCTGAGCGAATATAATACTCTAAAACATTTTTGGGCTGAAGTTTTTAGTACGGCTTGTTATGTTTCGAATAGGATTTTCCTTAAATCGGTTATTAAGAGAATTCCCTAAGAACTTTGGAATGATAAAACCCGTATAGGATATTTCCATGTATTTGGCTGCAAATCTTTTATTTTTAATGGTGGGGATAAGAGAGGAAAATTCGATTCCAAAGTAGATGTAGGGATATTCTTAGGATACAGCCTTCATTCCAAAGCTTTTAGAGTGTTTAATAATATGAAGAAGACTGTTCAAGAGTCTGCGCATGTTCCATTTGATGAATTCCCTAACGCATATGCTACTGATGAATGTTAAGTTGTGTCTCATGCAGGTATACAGGTTACTGACAAAGAAGTGAACGCAATTCCATTGGAACTAGATACTAAGTCAGAGGAACCTGAGGCTTCAGACGAACACCAGGAAATTCAAACATGCCTCAAGTCATCCACCCAACAGGTCATAGGGAATATCACTTCAAGGATCAAAACGAGAGCAACTGCACGAAATGATACTACTGAGGAATCATATAATGTGCTGTTGTCAACCATGGAACCTAAGACAGTGAATGAAGCTTTTGATGACGAATCGTGGGTGATTGCCATGGAAGAAGAGCTAGCACAATTGGAAAAGAGCCGGGTGTTGACTCTTGTGGAAAGACCTAACGACTAGTCCATAATAGGCACGGAGTGGGTGTTTCACAACAAGCTGGAAGAAAACGGTAATGTGGCACGGAACAAGACCATGTTAGTTGCCAAAGGTTATTTCCAAGAAGAATGTATAGATTTTCAAGAAACCTTTGCACCCATAGCTAGCCTTGAGTCAATATGTATTTTACTTGCATATGCATCCTTAAAAGATTCAAGCTTTTTCAAATGGACGTGAAAAGTGCATTTTAAATGGTTTTATAAATGAGGAAGTTTATGTCGAGCAACCTCCCGGTTTTGCAAAAGAAAAATTTTCACATCACGTCTTTCAAGTTAAACAAAGCTTCATATGGTTTAAAACGTGCCCCCCAGGGCATGGTATGAAAGATTGAGTATGTTTTGCTAGACACGAGCTTTACAACAGGAAAAATAGATAACACTCTGTTTATAAAATGTGATGGGAATCACATACTGCTTGTGCAAATATATGTTGATGAAATCATATTTGGCAGTACTGACTCACTCTTTGCGAGAATTTCTCTAAGCCTATGCAACATGAATTTGAGACGAGCCTAATGGGAGAACTCACGTACTTCCTTGGATTGCAAATCAAGCAATTGGACACGGGAACATTCATATCTCAAATGAAGTACACGAAGGAACTACTTGAAAAATTCAGAATGGCTGATTCCAAGGTACTTCCCACTCCTATGCATCAGACCGCCAAAAATTGACAGTGATGAACAAGGTACGCCTTTTGACCAAACTAAGTATGTATGATCCGAAGTTTGCCCTACCTTACGGCAAGCAGACCCCATATTATGTTTGCTACTGGTCTGTTGACTTAGAGCATCAGCGACCACGTTCGCCTTCCCTGCGTGGTAGTTGATCATGCAATCGTAGTCCTTCACCAATTCTAGCCATCGCCTCTGCCTCATGTTATAATTCCTTTTGCGTGAAGAAATATTTCAGGCTTTTGTGGTCCGTGTAGATCTCGCATCGTTCCCCATACAAATAGTGCCTCCAAAGGCAAAGACCACTGCTGCCAATTCCAGGTCGTGCGTTGGATAGTTTTTCTCGTATTCCTTCAATTGACGTGAGGCATAGGCCACTACCTTCCCGTTCTGCATTAGCACGCATCCTAATCCGTTCTTCGAAGCATCGTTGTATACTGAGAATCTCCCGATTCCTGATGGTATCGTGAGAACTGAGACCGCAGTCAGTCGCCTTTTCAGTTCATGGAAGCTCTGCTCACATTCCACGCTCCATTGAAACGGTGTGTTCTTCCTCGTTAACTTCATTAGCGTTGAGGCGATTTTCGAGAAGTCTTTGATGAACTTCCTGTAATAGCCTGCCTAGCCGAGGAAAATCCGTACTTCAGTCACATTTGTTGGTGGTGGCCAGTTGCCGATGGCTTCGACTTTGCTGGATCTATTGAAATTCCCGCTCCGGAGATAATATGTCCCAAGAAGGCGACTTGGTCCAGCCAAAATTCACACTTATTAAATTTGGCGTACAACTGCTTCTCTCGTAATACTCCAAGGACTGTTTGTAGATGCTGCTCGTGTTCCTTCATTGTCTTCGAATATATAAGGATATCGTCTATAAACACAATCACGAACTTGTCCAAGTACGACTTGAACACGCGGTTCATCAAGTCCATAAAGGCTGCCGGCGCATTAGTCAGCCCGAAAGGCATGACTACGAACTCGTAATGTCCATAGCGCGTACTGAAGGCAGTCTTTGGGACATCTTCCTCCCGAATCCTTAGCTGGTGATACCCCGATCGCAAATCGATCTTCGAAAATACGGTGGCGCCTTGTAGCTGATCAAACAGATTGTCGATCCTTGGGAGGGGATACTTGTTCTTGACGGTTATCTTGTTCAACTCTCTGTAATCTATATATAGCCGCATTGTTCCGTCCTTCTTCCGCACAAACAATGCCGGCGCTCCCCACGGAGAGAAACTTGGCTGGATGAATCCTTTCTGTAGAAGTTCGTCTAGCTGTTCCTTCAGCTCTTTCAGCTCGGTTGGCGCTAACCGGTAAGGAGACTTCGATATTGGTGCTTCTCCCGGCACCAAATCTATTGTGAACTCAATTTCCCTATTGGGTGGCAATATGGTAGGTCTTCGGGAAATACGTCTGGAAAGTCCCGAATCACGGGCACTTCTTCCAATTTCGGGGAGAACCCTCTTCCGACTTCATTGCATAAACAAAATATGCTTCACTTCCGGCTTTGATCAAGCGTTGAGCCTTTAGTGCCGATATTCTTGAAATGCTTCCCCCTTTGATCGTCCCGGCGAAACTAAACGGCTCACTTCCTTCTATGTTGAATGTGACTACTCTACGATTACAATTGATCACAGCTCCATACTTCGACAACCAGTCCATCCCAAGAATGACCTCATAGTCGTTCATTGGGATGACTATCCAATCTATGGGTAATTTTCATCGGCAACTAATACTGGGCAATCCCTCAGTATCTGATTCGTTTTAGTCGGACTCCCATGTGGCATGGCTAAACTATATTTGCACTCAGATTGACGAGGTGTGACCCCGAGTCTCGTCACATACTTGATGGATGGAAATGAGTGCGTGGCCCCTGAGTCTATTAGTATGCACGTGAGAGTTTGGTGGATATATAAGGTACCTGTCACCACGGACGGATTTTCCTCTGCTTCCTCTGAGGTTATGGTGTACACTCTGGCTGGCACAGCCGGTGGCCTTGTCTGACTCCCGGCTTGGCTTCCTGTTGCACTTTCGGGACACTGTCTCGAAAAGTGCCCTGGCTTCCCGCACTTGAAGCAATTGTTGGTGTGGGCATAACAATTGCCGAAGTGTCGCTTCCTGCACCTCGGACAATTTGGGACAGGCGCTGGAAATTCTCCTTGATTTGGGTTTGGTGGTCGGTTTGGAATCCCTTGCGGTCGTTGTGGTTGCTTGTTCTGAAAGTTCTGCTTTCCTCTTTCGGGCACGAACTGTCGCTTCTGACTTCCCCCACTCCAACCCTTGTACTTGTGCAAATTTCCTTTTAGCCTCCTGGGCACGAAAGATCCTGGCCTCGGCCTGCTCTGCCACCATGGCCCTCTCTGCCACTTGTGCATGGCTCCCTGAAGCCCGCCATACTTACGTCCCAATACAGTTCAGGCTCCAGGCCTTTGAGGAAACGTTCAATTTTCAAACCCTCTGTGCTCACCATGTGATCAGCGAACCTCGACAGCTGCTCGAATTTCCTGATGTATTCGGCCACGGTCACGGATCTCTGTCTGAGGTTGATGAACTCGTTTAAGCGATGGGCTCGCATCAGGGCAGTGAGATACTTGCCCCTGAACAACTCTTTAAATCTGTCCCAGCTCCTGGTTGCGGGGTTCTCGAGCACCATGATGGTGTCCCACCAGTGCCCTGCACTTCCCATTAGCAAGAATGCAGCGCAGAGGGCTTTCTCCGTCTCTGGCACCCGGCTGTACACAAACATTCTCTCGAGCGTTCTCAGCCAGTCCTCAGCCGCCGTCGGGTCGGCTGTATCCTCAAAAGTTGGCGGGTTCAACCTTCGGAATTGTTCTCCAACTATCTCGGCCCTTTCAGCCTGGGTCGGTCCAGTATGTGTGTTGTTCTGCTGTATCAATTGTTGGATCTGAGTGGACTGCTGACGAACTAATTCTGTAAGCTGGAAGATCATTGCATCCCGATTATCCGTAGGGGCTGTGTTTCCCCTATTCTGGTCAGCACCTCCACTAGTCTCACCTCCACTAGTCTCACCTCTAGTTCGTACCATCGTTCCTGGTCTATCCTGATAGTCCTATGGCCAATAAATTATGCAACACAAAAGTTCACATAAGCATAACACTTACAGGCAAGGCTGCTTCCCCGCTTTTGGGTGTGTGTACATGGACAGTCTATAGAACCTGTGACCGAAGCTCTGATACCACTCTGTAAGGACCCGATGTCCTCGCTACCTATTCTAACATTATCCTAGGTGCTTAACGATGTATTAACCTAAAAGAAGTGCAGAAATGCGTATGAAATTTTTCCATTTATATAATGGAGAATTCCATTTATATAATGGAGAACAGTGCTTTACATGTCAAAAGAATATTCCTAATTCTAATTACATGGAAGCGTATACATGCAATACCAAAGAATCCTACGCGCACGGCCTCACAGGTCGTCATCCATGCACACACCACCTCCCAAAAGCCGCTGGAAGCGTCAAAAGATTTCCTTGCCGCCTAAGAGATCACGTACTGTGATCGCGTGCACCTACAACACATAACGTAAGGGGTGAGCGATATGATCAGTAAGTAGAAATTATGCATGACAGCGCACGTGATAAATTCCCCGCAAAGGCAGTCCACGCCGATGCATCTTACGTCTCATAGATTAACTCAATCTCATATATTTTATCTTAGGGCCCTTGGCAGACTTTTACCCAGGCGTACACCGTAAAGAGCTCTAATCCAACCACGGGCATCAGCCCAAAGTATGAGGGCATCAACCTAGCCATACCAAAGCATGAGGACATCAACCCAACCATACTAATGAGGGATATAAGGGCATCAACCCAACCATGAGGGCATCAACCCAACCATGGTAATCCCTCGACGCATCAACGTCGTTCGTATACTGGCGAAGCATCAACGTCGCCGACGGCGCATCAACACCGTCACGGTGCCCCGAAATCCGCCCCTCACTTTACTTATAACCTATTTACATCATTGCCCACCTCGGCAATCATCGTACGCTTTTTGCAACATAAATCATGCATGCTCATCATCATACAACCCCCAAATGTTTCGTACATGCTCGTGCATATACATAGTGCATTAATACCATAATGCTTACCGTATTCATAGAAATCACGTCATATAAATTCACATAGGCACATAAACACTGAATTCGCGAACTGCACGGACCCACCATGTTATGGTTCGCGAACTGTACTCAATTCGCATAACCCTCATTTTACCACCAATTCGCGAACCATCCTAGTTCACGAAATACACCACTTCGCGGGCTCGTTTAGCTTACACGGGATTCATGAACCCCTCATGGTTCGCGAAGTGCATTATATGGCTTATGGTTCGCGACTCGTTGGGCCCGCGAAACCTTTATTTAGCGAATCGATGCTCGTGAGATTGCTTGAGTTCGGGAGCCTCGTGCCACCTATGATTCGCGATCCCAAGTTCGCGAAGTTCATACTTCACGAACTCAACCACTACGAAACATTTCCTAATTCGTGAAACACTAGCTTTAAAGATCAAAAAGCTACTTTTCTCAAGAACAGTTTGAATATCATATGAGCTCGAGAACCCTAAAAATTCGAACCTATTAAAATACGAATCTGGGCGGATTTTAAGTATACAACATCCTAAATTTGCTAAATTCGAACTTAGAGCTTAAAAGCATAATAACATTTATACCTTATTCCCAAGCTCGAAATCGATCTCTCTCCCTTCTCTCTACCTCACGATTTCTAGTGTGAGAAGTGATGAGATATTTGGCTTATTATTTTAAAGTATAATTTTTTATTTTAAATTTTTGTCAAAGTATGGTAGATGGTACATATGTCAATGAAAATATCCCTCATTTTAGGGAGCTTGTTGCTAAAATTTTTTTAAGGATTTTGGGGCCTAATGTTTAATTAGCCCAACCCAACATAGTCCAATTTCTATTCCTACCCGTAATTTTATCATTTCCATCTCCCTTATTCATTATTTGAAAATATCCTAAATAGATTAGTAGTCACATGGCACAAATTAAATGCACCAAATTCTCAAAAATAACGTAAACATATAATTAGCACCCAAATTTCATATAATCATATAAAACACGTGTGCAAATTTATTTTGTCGTATAGATCACGAATGCAAATTCATTGGCCAACTAGCTTACGGGGACTCGGGTTCTACAGCGATCGATTAGGAATTATTGAGCTCAAATAGGAAAGGTGACAAGATAAGTTAATCCTTAGTATTTCTTTGATCTTATCCTTTAGGATCTCCTCGATTTTATCCCTTGATTCTATCTTCCTTACCTATTCAAATCCTTCCCTTCATGGGGAGATTATTTTTTCTCTAAATAGATTTTCTTCGAGACTTGGGTCAAAATCTATTTTCACATTTTTGAAGTGCTTATTTCCTTCCTTAATTTCCACGAGATTTCCTCTTACCTTCAGAAAAATTCCATCTAAAGGGCTGCTTCCTTTTCCACAAACAATTTTTGAAATTTCAAATTTGAAATCTTTTCCTTAAACTGCCACACGTCTTGTCGAGATCACATCTCTCAATAACTTCCTTCCATCCTTATCCAAGATAGTCTCGACCTTTGTAACCTCTTACCCTTCTTCCTTCTTCAATTCATTCAAACCCTAAATTCTTCACTTCACAATTTCACTGTTCAATCCTTCGATCTCAACCATGGTGAAGACTAAAGGCACCGAATCTGCCTTTGACAAAAAGCGTAACGCTGTTCTAACTAAGTCCCCACTCTCTCCAAAAGTCACCCGCTCCAAATCAGGGAGTAGCCCTAAATCTAAGAAATCTCCGATGAAGCTGAAGCAGAAAGCGAAGATCGTCAAGACTCCTACTTCATCCCCACTTCTTCTCAAGATCAGCTTGCATCCCAAGAGAAATCTGCTTCTGTCGAGAAATCTACCTCTCCCGAAAAATCTGCTTCTGCTCAAATTGAGTCCCCTCCTCGAGACACCAGTCGTGATACTGAAGAGCAAATGCTGTTCAACCCTGATAATCTGGAAGAAATCACCGATGAAGTTAGATGACTGAGAGCGCCAAGGAACTTCTTGAAAAGCTTCAGAAGCGATGAGTTGCACGAGGTAGGTGCGTTAAGTTTGACGAGTCGGCTGACAGCCAAGTGGCGACATAGCTGACTGACGATGGCTGGGAAAAATTTTTAAGGATTGACAAGTCCGTTTATGTGGAGGCGGTGAAGCTCTCCTATGCCAATCTCACTTTTGTTGAAGACAGAACTGAGATAATAGTGAAGTCGTATGTGCTTGGGATGAACCTTGAATGGAATAGCACCAAGATGAATGAGATGCTGGCAGTTGAGAACGAAGGGCTCTGTTACTTCGACTTGTCCGCTGGTGCGCCTCTGAGGTAACCATGCGAGATTGTGTGAAAGCTCTCTGGAATGCCCCCTCTAAGCCAAAGTTCTCTGAAGGAGAAGCTTTGAACCAACTTCCCGTAGATCTGTTCTTTCTCTACAAGGTTCTGCATTTTACACTATGGAGCACCCGAGTTGGAAGTGGAGGTCATTCCACTACAATGAACAACATGATCATGCTAACTCTCTATATGGTGTCCCAAAATAACTTGAGACATTCCATGGTAACTTGTGACATTCCATATTATATGATCTGGTAAATTACTAAATCTTTGCTACTGTCTTTTATATAGGAATATTAGCAATTAGACAGGGGGAGCATGCTATGAAATTTGATAAATTTATTTGCTCTGATCATATGTCACGTGCTTTGATACTTAAACATGCTATGTGCTTAAACGGTTTCATATCGAGTGTACTCATATGCTTAAGATAGACATTAATTACTTATCATCAAAAAAGGGGAGATCGTAGACCTTTTTGGTCCAAATGATTATGAGATTGATTATTCCAAGTAATTATGTATTATGGGGGTACAATTTAGAAAACTCGATATGTATGATTTATGATGTTTAAGTATGTGAAAGTATTCGATTAAGTGCTTCAATGTGATTTAAATCGCTAAGAGAATCGAATATATGTAAATCTTGTGCTTAACTAGAATATTACTGTGATATTATGGTTATGAACGTTTTCGTATGAATGGAATCTCACTGTGTGCTATATACGGAAAATATATTATGTTGAGTGATATATGAACTGTCCGCGAAATTGAGTTATTTTAGGAAAGAATATCGATGAGATCACCCGGATATGAATGATTATGCTATATATGGAAAAGGTATTCTGATGAAGTGCTTACATGCAATTGATTTACTTTAGGTATCGTTTGAGCGCTATCTTATTCGACTCTTAAATCAGTGAATCAATGATCTACCTTTCCTTATGAGACTTGGGATTTATATTTTGAAAAGTGATTAATTGATTGGGATTATATATGGTAATATGTTGACTGAGTCTATATATGGAATGTACTGACAAACGGATGAGATTACCGTGGAATGAAAGTAAAATTTGTGGTATTTATGGTAAGTGATCATGCATGACCGTTGTGCTTACTTGGTTTATTCTTGGCATGATTCCTTGAGTTAATGCACGTGATTATTGAGCTCTCTCTTTTATTTCTATGCTTAACTTTCCTTGTGAAGTGTAGAAGCCATCTTTGGGTCTATATAGAAGAAAAACACTTTCACGTTTAAGGGTAAGAAACGAACACACAAGCAAACGAATTAATGGAAAACACTTAGAGTGATTGCGAGTTAATTTGAGATTCATTTGTAGCATGTGTTGCGCTTACATTTGCGAAATATGTACCCGTGAGCGATCTTCAGTATCACCCTACCCTAAAACCCTTGTCCTCGGACGTGTTTTGTCTTCGGACGTGTTGAGCGCACATAGGAGCACGAGTGGAGTCTTTCGCACGTGGAGGGACGAATTTGGTGGATTCGGTGGCCCTTCGGTAGCAAGCTGTGTCCAGTTGGGGAATAGGTTTCTAGAGAAAACGCCGTGTAACGAAACTTGGGCGTGTGGCAACCAAGGTGGAGGTCTAGTTTCCATAGTGATTCGGTAGTGTAAGGGTCAATCAATTTATAACCATAACCGTTAATACTTAGTGATTGATTGGAACTCTTGGGGAGATCACACCCCAAGAACAGAATTAAACCCCAGTTGGGGATATAACCTGTATAAAAATCACATCGCACTTTACTTTCTGTTATTTACTTTTCTGTGAGACAAACCCGAAATGCCTGCAAGTAACTAGGTAATGCCATTGAAACGCTTTCTGAAAATAACGTGATATTTTGTGAAACAGGGTTAGGGAGATAACGTTGATACTCTTACTACTTTCTAGGTAATAACATACTCTGTAGTATCTTCTTAAAGAAAAGTATTTTTCAAAGAAAACAAGCCAAATTTTTTATAGCCTAATCCCCCCCCCCCCCCCCCCTCTTAGGCATATTTTATACTTCACTAGTTTGGGGGTTGCTCGTTCGCGATGGTTGCTTGTTTACTGCAGATAAACAAAGTCTTCTACATCGATGGGTGAAGAACAGTATTTGATTGGTGATGATAATATTCACCTAGAAATGGAAAAAGTATAATAATCAAATTATATTTACTGTGTTGTGTACGTTATGGGAGAAAAACAAATTATAATATTTTTCTATTTTTTATGTAGTATGATAATTTCGGTTCGATTTTTCGGTTTTACGTATGCTTAATCCGATAGAACCATTTTAATTTGGTTCGGTTCGGTTTTTACAATTCGTTTCGGTTTTTTCGTTTCGGTTCTTTTCGGTTCAGTTCTTTCCAGTTCGGAACACCCCTAATTTTAGTGTATGATTTTAGTATAAATAGGTGTTTTAAGTTACATTGTAAATATATAAAAAGTATAGAAATTTTATTACCTCCCTCTAAATTATCTCCTTATATTATTATCACAATAATCATAATAGATATAAAATAATATTAATATAATATAAATCATAATAAATATTTCATAACACGTTTTCAGCACGAACACGCTCCATCGTCAAGATCAACCTCCATCATAGAGATCAACTTCCACTGTCGAATCAAAGTCTTTCGAAGTTCTTAAATTTGGTCGAGGTACCGTAATTTTATTTTATACCAATCATTGGTTTAATTGTGGTATATGACTTCCCATTTTTTTAAAAGGTGATGAGATCATATTTTGTTTCTCTGTCGTAGCATGTTAAAAATTCTTAGCCAGTTTTACAAAAATTGTTTAAAAATAATTTTTATTTATATTCTTGAATATTTTTCGTTATATTATAATTTTATCTATTAACTTATTTAATTTTTAGTTTTCATTTAAAATATATTTTATTTGAAGGATATTGCTCTATCTGATGATTGAAGAACATTTGCTTATGTGTATTATTAATATGTGGGCACTTATTTGGATGTTGATAATGTTTTTCATAAGAATTTTTTCAAAAGAAGGATACTGAAGATGAAACTAAAGAGGATATTAAAGAAGAGTGGTTATAAGTCTTTTAATTTTTTGTTGTGTTTTTTTATTGTTTTGTATTTTATAGTAATATGATGAACTTGGCAAGCCTCGAATTTGCTGCACTTGATATCAACGGCAGGAACTATTAATCTTGGGCACTAGATGCTGAAATTCACCTAAAAGCCAAAGGTTTAGGTGACACCATTGTCACTGTGAAACCACGACAAATCACGACGCAGGCGCAACGGACGCCAGTAGCACAATAATATCCACCACTCATCGGGGTAAGGCAAAGCCTTGATATTTCTTCGCCATCACATTCATGAAAGTCTGAAAACTGAATACCTAAACGAAAAGCATCCAGCTAAGTTGTGGAAAAGTCTGAAAGAACGATATGACCACCTGCTACTGTTATCATGCCGAGAGCAAGGTACAAGTGGATAAATTTACGACTGCAAGATTTTAAATCGGTGAATGAATATAACTTTGCAGTTTATAGAATTACTTCTACATTGAAACTAATTTGAGAAGCGTCACCAACGATGATAAGCTCTGAAAACATTCACCACTTTCCATCCGTCGAATGTAGTGTTACAACAACAATATCGTGAAAGGCAATCTAAAAGGTATGCAGAACTAATATCTGTTTTATTGTTGGCCGAACAAAGCAACGAATTGTTGATGAAAAACCATGAATCCAGACCAATCAGTGCGGCTGCCCTCCCTAAAGCGACAGTCGAAGGAAATAATAATGAAAATAATCGAGGTGGACGTGGCGGACATCGTGGCCGCGGATGCGGCCATGGTCAAGGCCAAGGTCGTGGCCGAGGATACTATGGTGGTTATCAGCACTTCCGTGGTGGTTAACATAAAAATCGTGGTGGTGATCAAAATCTTCCCCAGAAGAGGAAATTTTATGATAATAAAGATGAGAAGAGGCATATTGAACAAAAAGATAACAATGGACGATGCTATCGTTGCGGTGGTCTCGGCCATTGCGGTAAATAATAATAAAATATATATATATATATGAAAAATGAAAATAAAAATTTAAACTCATAAACTTCGCACATTTTGACATGAAATGTTATGTTTCATATGCGTTGAATTGAATAAATGCGAATTTCTTTAGTACATCGCACATTCTAAATGCAATTTTAGATTGCATTGGTACTGAATTGTTTAAATGCGATAAGTTTTTCTATGCTCTAACCCTCGCACAATATTTTGAAGTACATGTTTTCGGGGACCATGTACACGTACTTACTTGGTAAATTTGTGTGTTTTTATGCTCGTGACTTGAATTGATTTAATATGCTTGCATAATTAGTTAATTCTTGTGCATCATTTGAGGGGGGAGCAAGTATAAAAATCGTGGTTTAGCTACAAATATTTTTGACGTTTATCTCCGAGTATTTCAGATCTTTCAAGCTCAAGGAGTGAGACGTCGACACTACAAAAATAGGAGCTAGACACAAGACCAAATATTTCAAAGATAAAATTGCCAAAAATAATTGCTGATTAACTCCATTATTACTAACGTCTATCTCTAAGTGGTACAGATTTTTAAACTTCTGCCAGGAGAGCTAGACGTTACTACACGGAAAATACAG
The DNA here is from genome assembly GCA_027422505.1 of Craterostigma plantagineum. NCBI lineage: Eukaryota > Viridiplantae > Streptophyta > Magnoliopsida > Lamiales > Linderniaceae > Craterostigma > Craterostigma plantagineum. Next base: position 3,873,089 of record JAPQWV010000062.1, on the reverse strand, counting down.
GGAGTTAATTGCATTTATTTTAATTACTAAGGGGGAGCCTTACAATGGGTTTTATTTTGAAATAGGGGTCTGATGTGTTTATTGTAGTATTTAATTGGGATATAATAAGAGCTTAGCAATCAATTTATGTGTTTATTCGTTACATCTACACTCATTTTGTTATTGAAGGAGCTTTGAACGAGTTTCGGGCGAAACGGAGCGAAAACGAGGCAAAACGGAGCAAAACCGACGGAAAAAGGCATGTGTCACGGCCGTGACACATAGTGCACTAGGCCGTGACGTTGGGCAGAGAGTTGGAATGAAGATGGTCACGGCCGTGACACTTATTGCACCAGGCCGTGACCCATAGGAGCAGCAAAATTAGAAAATTCATATCTCTCAATCCAGATCTCGGATTGAGAATTCCTTTGGTCAGAATCAAGATTAGCGAGTCTTCTATCTATGGTTAAAATTTCAGGTCAATCGGACATCGTTTACCCCCCCATCCGAGAGAAATACCGCACAGCCGCAAAGCTGTTGAGTGGGTCACGGCCGTGACACTACTGCACCAGGCCGTGACGAGCGGCAGTGAGCTCAATTTTTGCCCCGAGAGTGTCACGGCCGTGACCTGTCTTGTCCTAGGCCATGACAGTATCGAATTTCACTATAAAAAGCCCAAATTCGACCCAGAAAGGAGACAACTTACCATAGATTAACCCTAATCACTCTAGAGACGAAAATTAGCACAAAAGAACGCAGAATCGCATCCCGGAGCGCAAGAGATGGATCATCGACGAGATCACGCCCAATTTGACGAAGAACGAAGAATCTTCAACGCTCCCATCTCAGATCATCCGTATATCAAGAACATGAATTTCTTCGCCTTTATCCTTTATTTCTTTCGTTGTTTTCTCGTCTATCATGCGTAGCTAAATCCCTTTTGTGTTTGGGATTAGATGAACGCTAGGATTAGTCGTACTTAAGACATGTTTATCGTGATTTGCGTATTCTGACTATTTATTGTTCTATGAAATTACTTCTTCGCTTTAATATGTCTATGTGTTAAAGTGAATGTATGGAAAATCGTTTAGGGCGACAGCTAAACAACGATTAGGCCGTTCGTAGAAGATAGGATTCGAGTATAGGGCGAAAGCAAATACTCGATCCTCGCTGTTAGTAATTACTGAATTTTAGATCCCCACGAGCGTTTAGGGCGATAGCAAATTCGCGAGTGGGTAGAAAAATTACTGCGATTTAGTAAGGAATCACGTAGGCACGATATTTCATTGTCTTAAGCGATCACACCTAGCGGGATTCGAATTCCGAGCACATCTTTATCATCTGAAGCTTCATATCAGTTCTAAGCGTGTTCTTTGAATTTCTAGTTGATTTAGGAGCGATCTGTTAGGTTAAGTCGTCAAACAATTTGCGTATTTTATTTAGGTTAAATATCGAGTCGATAGGTCATTACTAGTACTTGATTTATTCCTCGTGTTCGATACTCGTTTACTCACTTTACTACACTACAAACGATACGTCCACTGCCTATCGCACATCGGTGACAGTAATTTAGTATTCATTTTAATTATTACTTGTCGCACTTTTCATTCACACACCACGTGTCGATCAAGTTTTTGGCGCCGTTGCCGGGGAATAAGTTGATATTAGGAACACCGTAGTTCGGTAATTTAGCCACTTTTATTTTGACGTTTTCTTTGTCTTTGCTATTTGCGTCATTAGTGTTAACTTCGTTATTTGTTTTCCTACGTGATTATTAGTCTTGTATTATTTTCGACGTATTTGTTCATTTCCTTGCTAATTTTTGTTTACACGTCTTGAAGGTACGATTCAATGGTGAATGACCCGAAGCCATCCATCGTGTCCCATCGTCGACGCAGATCCGGATTTTGAGCGAAAGTTGCGAAGGAAGCTTAAGTACAATATCGAAGTAGCTTCCACCAGCTCTCAGGATCATTTAGTTTGCTATTCAGAGGATAGTTCGCAGGAGTCAACCGAATACTCTCGTGTAGAGGCATCCGTAGACAGCCCAAACACGGAAGTAACCATGGCGGACCACCGAGTGCCCGTCCATCACATTCCAGAGGAGGAGCCATCACTTCAGGACCTCTTCAAGAATGCCGCGCTAGGCGGTACCGAGTCGGCGATTGTCATTCCACCGATAGAGAACAATAACTTCGAGCTGAAGCACTCTTGGCTTCAGATGATCTTTCATACGGCCCAGTTCGAGGGCAACCCAGATGACGACCCTTACTCCCATCTGAAGGCGTTTCTGACGGTGACAGACACTATCAAGATCAACGGTGTCCCAGGCGATGCAATCAAATTGATGCTGTTTCCGTTCTTGCTCAAGTTCAGAGCGAGAGACAGGTTGGATATGTTGCCGCCCAGATCGATCACTACCTGGGAGGAGATGCGAGCCGCCTACATCAACCACTACTTCCCACTCACAAAGGTGTTAAGATTGAAGACGGAGATTTCACTGTTCCACCAGAAGGATTCCGTAAACTTGTATGAGGTGTGGGAGCGTTACAAGGCGCTACTGAAGAGGTGCCCACAACACAGGATGTCGAAGGCAGCCCAGATCAACCGATTCCACGAGGGGCTCAATGATCAGACGGTCCATATGTTAGACGGAGCCGCAGGAGGAGGGCTTGTGAAGCTCAACGCCACCGACGCGTGGAATTTGATTGAGGACTACTCGAGGAATAGTTTCATGAGGGTCAATGCCCGGATGAAGACACCCGGTGTGTTCGGAGTTAGCAAGGAGACGGCCACTAATGCCAAGATCGAGGCGCTCTAGCAGCAAATCGCTTCGACGAACTCACTTTTGCAGACGGTGATTGGTGCATTACTTCCCAAGTCTGTGCAGACTCAGCCCGTGAATGCCGTGACGACCACCGCACCGACGCAGCATACGCCTTACGTGCCCATGTGCGGAATTTGCGGTGCAGCCCACGAGACCTCAGAATGCCAACTTGGACAGCCGCTGGAGCACATAGACTACATGGGCAATTACCAAGGTGGCCAGCGAAGCTTCCAGCCTCGGGCACATCCAAACCTGGCGTACGGGAATCAGAACCACCAGGGCCAAGGACCGCCTGGATTTCAGCCTAGGTCTTCCGGATTCCCGAACGGGGCGCCACGCCAATATCAGAACGCACCCGCAGGAGGATCCGATGACATGAGAGAGATGAAGGATATGATGAAGGCACTCCTCACGAATTTCAGCAGCACAACCGCAGCCCACGAAAGCCGAATGACAAAGATGGAGGAGTACATGGAGGCGAATGACATCCGTGCTCAGAATACAGACGCCTCAATCAAGAGGTTGGAGCAACAAGTGGGGCAATTAGCACAGCAAATGGCGGGGCGAAATCAAGGATCACTCCCGAGCTACACCAAGAGAAACCCCAAGGAGTATTGCAATGCGGTAATCCTGAGAAGCGGGAGAGGATTACAAGAAGCTCCTACCAAGCATAATTTAAAGGAGAAAGTCGATTTCTGGGGCCACAACGAGCCAGAAGTGGAGGAAAGTAAGGGCGACGGAGTCGAGAAGGTCAAGGATGACGAGAGAAAGATGCGACCATTAGTGAAGCCGTATCAACCAAGGATCCCATATCCAGCTCGATTGAGGGGAGCTGCACCTGAAAAAGAGAAGGTTCAACCTAAAAAGGAGGAGGCTGCACCCGAAATAGAAAAAGCGAGGGACTTCGAGCGGCCACTAGTGATGCCGTACCAGCCGAAGATTCCCTATCCCACACGGTTGAAGAAGGACAAAGAAGAAGCGATAATTGGCAGATTCATGGGTATGTGCAAAGAATTACATATTAACTTACCGTTTGTTGAAGCTATGTGGCGACCCTACTTTTCTAATTAGAATTATTGGCGGATTTCCGCAACGTAAGCCGCGGAAGGCCCGTCTAATTAAAACTTTTTCCTAAAAGATATTATAATACAACAAAATATTATTTTACATAATAGTATCTGTACAATGGGCCGAAGCCCCAAAATGTCAAAAGATCAGAAACCCTATCGCCGCTCCACAGGTCTTCATCCATGTACCGCCCCGCCCTCAAAAGTCCATGGAGCACCGCCACCAGCCGCCTCAGTCTTGACGCGTGTCAGCGTCAGACTCGGTACCTACAACACGTAAACACTGAGCGAATTGCCCAGTAGGTGAATAAAATGCAATGCAGCGTTCACTCATTCCCAATTCCCAATTCTCTCAACATGATATAATGCACGCTCGTCCTCACATTTCTATCGTCTCTCAATATCAGGGCCCTAGGCTGGACTCGGCACCTCGCGCGCAATAAAATATAAAATATATCGTCTGGTCGCTAACGACAGACTAGCGGTGCCCACGCCGATAGTGCGCTGATCGATCACGTCAACGTCCTCCTATCAGGTCGCCCCTTCCGCTACACAACTCGTCTGACGGTTTGCACCTCGGGTCGCTCACGCCCGAGTAGACAGATCGCTCACGTCTGTCTCCCGTCAGGTGCCCAGCGAGTCCAACCTCAACTCCGCTACGAGTCTGACTGCCAAGATCGGCACACACTACCCCGCTAAATCGACACCTTAAATCTTAAGGTGTCACCACTAATGTGGTTATTATCCCTCACCATGTCGTGCGATGTCATGCATATACGTGAAACACATGAAACGTGATGTCACATAAAACATACGTAAAACACGTAAATCACATAAGTCACTTAAATCACAGAGTCTCATGGAAACACATAAATTCACATTTGTGTTTACGTATCGTAGATGGATAATCCACCTACCTGTCCTCCTGCTACAGTCAAATAGAAGGTCTGGCGTAGTCTCTATATTTCGATCCTCTGAATATAATAAATATTACCGTATTAGTATATTTACTAAACTGTGTAAGTTTTTAAGTTCCCACACTCTAATTATAGACAACCCTAAAATTTATGAAAACTTAAAAATAATGATATTCCTAAAAATAAATAAACCCTAAAATATTGAAAACCCTAGAATATAACAAATCCTAAAATACCGAAAATTTATTAACTAAACCAAAATGTCGAAATCATCTAATAAAATGTCGAGATTAATTTCTACAAAACGTCGAAGCTTTATAACTTCGAATTCTTACTAATACAAATGTCGAGTTCCTTAAACAATATCGAGACCTATTAATGATGTCGAGACCTTGATTAAAAATGAAATGTCGAGTTTTAGCATAATAGAAAATGTCGAGATGTGAGTGATAGGAAGATGTCGAATTGCCTAGCTGATAGAAGTCGAACCTACAAATGTCGACATTTCTTGAAAAAGTCGAAATCATTGTAATATGTCGAGATTTGATTAAATGTCGAAACAACATTGAAAATGTCGAAACGAGACCTCTGATGTCGAGACCTAGTTAAATGTAAATGTCGAGATTAATAACATGTCGAGCTACTAAGTGAGAAAAGAATAAATGTCGAGACTGCTTAGAATAAAATGTCGAGATCTTCTCTACATTAAAAAAATAAACTTCGAGACCATATATTGAAACTTTACAAAATGTCGAGACCACTATGCTATCGATATCTTCTTGTCGAAATATTAATACAAATATCGAGGTTTCTACCAACATAAATATCGAGACCATTGTCGAGACTTTATTAAATGTCGAGGTAACAAATGTCGATATATTACAAGCTTGCCGAGATCTAAGTCGAAACCTTATAAAATGTCGGGACCTTACATATCGATATCTTCTTATTACATATATATATGTCTCGACTTCTACCTGCTTAAACAAATGTCGAGACCTTACACATATCGACATCTTCATACCACTAACATGTATCGATATTTATCTACTTCTCGATATATTCAAAATATTTGAAGACACACGCACTGTTGTCGAGATTGTTCTAAAAATCGAGATCCTCCCTCAAAAACCCTAAAATATATATCCATCAGTATCGTTTCCAAAAATTGTAAAATGACTTCTTTCGAACTCGGATGACCCCTTTCATCCAAATTCTAATTTTTTTGAGAAACGTAATACGCTTTAAAAAGGGTTTGTAGGGGTTAAAAACCACCTACCTCACGTCCTTAGCAGTATTAGATAAATTCCTAGGTTGAATCTGCCCGAACTCTTCTTCTCCCTCGTTCCTTCTTACTTCGGCTTAATGGAAATTCATCAAACCATATAACATGTTAAATAGATAAACTAGTAGGAGGCTTATACGTTAGAATACGATCCTTACCTCCTTAGTTCAGTTTGGGAAATCCCTAAGTTGAGAATTTGATCAGACTTGCCAAATCCTTCTCGGCTTTCTCACGTCTTTCTCACCTCTCTTTTGTATTATGTTATTTCGTTGCAATTACAAGTGAGGGTTTTATCACTTAACAAGTGACTAGTTGATGATACCTTGTCACGCAACCTTCCCTTGCCACTAAGAATTATCCTTGCTCAATCATGATTGGTTGCCTAAGGTGGTGGAGTCCTTATCTCAAAGCAATCGCATGGTAGTTTTCCTTATCATTAAGAAATCTTTGTTCTTATCTTAACTATTTGGGCCATTCCACTTTCGGTCATCTAACATAATTGGGCCTTTTTTATTCTTTTGTGCTTACTAAACCATTTTCGGCCCATAATATTTTTACCTAAGTCTCGAGCCTAATTATTATTTTCGGGCTTAATTCTGAATAATCCGTTTTGTCCGAAAATTAACTCCACTAATTTCGAACATTTACAAAATTAGTTAGCGTTAGTCCCGTGTTAATTTTACGGGTATTACAAGCTATTGCGCAGATGCCCAGTTTCGTTAAGTTCCTGAAGGACTTGCTGACGAATCGACGGAAGCTCGAACACGTCTCCACGGTATACCTACGAGGAGAGTGCTCGGCGATACTCCAGAGCAAGATACCGAAAAACTCAAGGACCCAGTGAGTTTTACTATTCCTTGTCTGATAGGTGATTTAGTTGTTGAGCATGCTTTAGCTGATCTAGGCGCTAGTATAAGTTTAATTCCGTACTCCATTTTTAAGCGCTTAGGATTAGGTGAACCACGACCCACTAGAATGAATATTCAACTGGCCGATAGATCATTAAAATACCCTCTAGGTGTTATCGAGGATGTTCTAGTTAAGGTCGATAAGTTCGTTATCCCTGCTGATTTTGTGATCTTAGACATGGACGAGGATGAAAATGTTCCATTAATTCTAGGTAGACCATTCTTAGCTACAGGTGAGACCATGATAGATGTTAGGAATGGAACATTAACCGTGACAGTAGACGATGAAAAAGTTACGTTAAGTATGAGTGACTCGATGAAAAAGAGCAACGAGCAAGATGATAAATGCTATTTCTTAGATGTCTTTGAGCACGATTTTCTCTTTTCCGTGCAAGGTCTATCACAGGTCAGCGAGCATGATAGGCACACGATTATGGCATTCGATAAGTGTGGGGAGGAGATCGACGAACCCATCATAGCCATCGACGAGAGCATCGAAGAAGTTAAGGACAAGAGCCCAGTCGAGGAGCGACCGCCACTAGAGTTGAAACAGCTGCCCGGCGAAAGGCGACACCTCCAAGGTATGGATGCAGGCGAGGGAAACTTAAGCAAAAAAGAGATGCTGTACCTCGACTTCCAACCACCCTAAGCGAACGAAAGCACGTCCGGCTAAAGACGGTAAAGGAAGCGCTTCTTGGGAGGCAACCCAGGTTTTATCTATCTAGTATTTTTTTATTATGTCTATCATTATTATCATTCATGTTTTTTTTCTGTTACGTTTAGTTTTCCTTTTAGTCATGTCAGGCATCACGAGTCACGATACGACAACCATCACGCGTTTAGTCACGACCACGTCAACATTTTTTGTCAGGGAAGTTTCGTTCTCTTACACATACTTTTCCCTTTCGTTTATTCAAATTTTACGTTGAGGACAACGTACGGCTTAAGTGTGGGGAGGGGAATTTAGGTTGAAAACTTACGTGAAAATTTTAATTTTTTATGACGTGTCTGTGAGCTATAAATTTCGTTGAAAGGCATGGATTATTGAATTCAGGCACGATTTTTGCGCATTATCTCGAGTTAGTCTGCGTTATTATGAATTCTTATGAGCAATTAGGATATGCATGACTGATCGAATCATGTCTGCCTGAATAGATATATCACCGTTTAAAGAGATTCGTACACATAACCCTATTTCGTTGTGAGAGTTTGAGCCTGCCGAGCTTATGCTCATTTTTCTTGATTGTGTGACGTGCCTAGTCTATATCTCTCTAGAACTTGCATGTCTGATGCGTGTTCAAACTGCTTTGGTGTGTTAGTGTGAAAATGATGAGGGCATTAGGAATTAAGTCCAGGGCCAGATTTTCCCACCATGACTAACCATTAGCTAGCCACTTTGAGCCTGAGCATATTCGTTTGTTTACCTCATGAATCATATATGCCATTGACCCGAATAAGCCTCCAGAGATTGTCTGAACCTGAGCTGATTAGAATATAGCAGAAGTCGAACTTAAGAGTTACCGTTTCAGTGTATGATTTGATGTTCTTCTCTGCTATTCATGATATGACTCGTGCCTTACTTGACCGTTTTCTGAAATGACCCGATCCCTTGCATAAGCCTGCCCGTAACCCTTTGGCAAGATATAGGTTTCGGTAATAAGTATCCTTAGGTACACGGCAGTCGCTGTGACGATGTATTCTATGCGAGAAAAGCCGAACCTTGATGTTTTTAGGGAATAAGGGTAGTGCACAAAGGTAGAGCGTAACTAAGGTGAAAGGGTAGAAAATGAAAGGGAACTGAGTCGAGAGGGTCTGGCAGAAAAGTTTGGGATTTCAGAGCGAGAACGTTGAGTCTTATGTTGGGACGTGTGATTGCCTGTTTGATCATGTTGTGTTCTTTGATAATTTTTGCTTAAGTGTCCTAGCTCTAAGATTAAGTGTTCATTATATATGCTTATCGCTTCATGATTATTCGACCCGTTTCCCCGAAAAGACCCTCAGATTTATACTTGCCACTTTGAATAGTCGAGATGCGATTAACTTGCAAGTTTATGGTAGGGGTTGGACTAGTGCACGAATTGAGCGACTCATCATATGCTAGCCTATACACTTGAGTGAATTGAGTGAATCCTTGCGAGGTATGAGTCTCGATTAGCAGTGAAGGAAGTTTAGGTCAACAAGTACAAGTCATTAGTGTAATGTCCGTGATTGTTTGCTTGATTTCATTTGTGCTTTCTAACTTTGATGATAAATTGCGAACAATCGTGCCGTTATCCTAATTTGATGCCTTATCTGATTTCCCATTTACTTGGGGACAAGCAAATACTTAAGTATGGGGAGGTTTGATAAACGCATTTCAATGCGTTTATCGTAGTATTCAATTGGGATATAATAAGAGCTTAGCAATCAATTTATGTGTTTATTCGTTACATCTACACTCATTTTGTTATTGAAGGAGCTTTGGACGAGTTTCGGGCGAAACGGAGCGAAAACGAGGCAAAACGGAGCAAAATCGATGGAAACAGGCAGGCCGTGACACATAATGCACTAGGCCGTGACGTTGAGCAGAGAGTTGGAATGAAGATGGTCACGGCCGTGACACTTATTGCACCAGGCCGTGACCCATAGGAGCAGCAAAATTAGAAAATTCATATCTCTCAATCCAGATCTCGGATTGAGAATTCCTTTGGTCAGAATCAGGATTAGCGAGTCTTCTATCTATGGTTAAAATTTCAGGTCAATCGGACATCGTTTACCCCTCCATCCGAGAGAAATACCGAACAGCCGCAAAGCTGTTGAGTGGGTCACGGCCGTGACACTACTGCACCAGGCCGTGACGAGCGGCAGTGAGCTCAATTTTTGCCCCGAGAGTGTCACGGCCGTGACCTGTCTTGTCCCAGGCCGTGACAGTGTCGAATTTCACTATAAAAAGCCCAAATTCGACCCAGAAAGGAGACAACTTACCAGAGATTAACCCTAATCACTCTACAGTAGAAACTCTATAAATTAATACTCGATAATTTAGTAAACTCTTTAATATAATATTTCCGGTCGGTCCCGACTCGGGGATAACGTACTAAATTAATAATTCTCTAAAATTATAAGATAATAGACTTTTGATAATTTCTATAGGTCCCGTATAATTATAAATTAATAATTTTATATGTAAAAACATTCTCATATTACATGAACAAAGATTACTTGAAAAAATGAATCAATTGTCATTTGTGTTTTGTTGAAATAAATTTCACCTGGCATATTGTCTCTAATTGTCCTTATCATTGTAAGAATTCCTGGTTGTTTTCTTATAGGTCAACAAAAAATTTCCCCTTGTATTTGATGTTTGGGTAATTTGAAAGTTATATACACTATAAATTAATAAAATATTAATTTATCGATAAATTAATGATTATTAATTTATAGATTAATTAATTACTCTTTTAATTAATAAATTTGACTGGCCCCAACTGTATTAATTTATAGAGTTTCTACTGTAGAGACGAAAATTAGCACAAAAGAACGCAGAATCGCATCCCGGAGCGCAAGAGACGGATCATCGACGAGATCACGCCCAATTTGACAAAGAACGAAGAATCTTCAACGCTCCCATCGCAGATCATCCGTATATCAAGAACATGAATTCTTCGCCTTTATCCTTTATTTCTTTCGTTGTTTTCTCGTCTATTATGCGTTACTAAATCCCTTTTGTGTTTGGGATTAGATGAACGCTAGGATTAGTCGTACTTAAGACATGTTTATCGTGATTTGCGTATTCTGACTATTTATTGTTCTATGAAATTACTTCTTCGCTTTAATATGTCTATGTGTTAAAGTGAATGTATGGAAAATCGTTTAGGGCGACAGCTAAACAACGATTAGGCCGTTCGTAGAAGATAGGATTCGAGTATAGGGCGAAAGCAAATACTCGATCCTCGCTATTAGTAATTACTGAATTTTAGATCCCCACGAGCGTGCCACAGCAAATTCGCGAGTGGGTAGAAAAATTACTGCGATTTAGTCAGGAATCACGTAGGCACGATATTTCATTGTCTTAGGCGATCACACCTAGCGGGATTCGAATCCCGAGCACATCTTTATCATCTGAAGCTTCTTATCCGTTCTAAGCGTGTTCATTGAATTTCTAGTTGATTTAGGAGCGATCTGTTAGGTTAAGTCGTCAAACAATTTCCGTATTTTATTTAGGTTAAATATCGAGTCGATAGGGCATTACTAGTACTTGATTTATTCCTCGTGTTCGATACTCGTTTACTCACTTTACTACACTACAAACGATAGGTCCACTGCCTATCGCACGTCGGTGACAGTAATTTAGTATTCGTTTTAATTATTACTTGTCGCACTTTTCATCACACCACGCGTCGATCATGGTCAATCTGAAATTCTTCAGAAGAACTTACTATCGAGAAACTGGATATTAGAATTAATTCGCAATCTAACGTTTCTCAATCGTACACAGTGTTGGAAACGATTTTGATTGGCCGCGATAATTTACGATCGAAAAAATTTGAATTGAGGAGCAATTTTCGAATCAAAAGTTTCTCGAGCGCAAATAGTAATGGGCCTGATCCATTTAATTGCAAAACGTCCAATCGCAAACCCAAAATTGATTTACAGCGAGTTATTAAAAGTTTACTTTTTGTCAGTCGAAAAACTTTTTCTCACGCAACCCTAATCGAAAGAAATTCTCTCACGCAAAACTTTCTCAGACGATAAAAATTCTTCAAAAATCTTCTACTTTTCACTTCAAATCGTCTGATTAAGGTAGAAACTCGATTCGGTTAACGATTGCGAATCTTATAACTTGATTTGCATTTACATTTTGTAGTTTTTCGCATGTTCAGTTAAGATTTTTCGACTGTTCTTCAAAATCATTTAAACGCATACTGTTTCAATAAACTTAGGCATGCTTCTTGGATTTTCTGAGTTAAATGCCTGCTGTTTAGATAGATTCGATGTTTTTGATGAAACAGATAGCATAAGTCATTGGAAAATTTCCATATGTGATGATAAAATAAGTTTCGATGAAACTAGGTATTTTGATGTTTTGAAGCTGTCGAAGAACTTTGTCGATCGCAAATTATCTTAATTGGATTTCAATTCAATCGAGATACTATTTGTGTCGATTTAAGTTTTCGATCGCCAAATTTTGATTTAAGTCATCACGAAAAGATTTTGACTGTAAAACTTACCATCGAAAAATCCAATTACAATTTTCTGCGAGCGAAAAACTTATGCACTGAATAGATAATTTAGATGCAAATTCAAATCGAGCGTTAAACTTACCATCGCAAAATTAAAATTTCGATTTCACTTCATTTCGGTCGCAAAAATGTTAGCAGCGAGAAATTTATTTTTCAATGCTTAACTTTTTCGATCGTAAAATTCGTCCCTTAGAATAAATTGATCGAAAAATTTCTCGACGATTGACTTAGTTTCGTCGTTGACCAATTTCTCGATAAAAATATTTCGCCGCGAAAATTTTTACTTACAATCGAAAATCACATATCGCTCGACAAATTTTCAAATCGATAAATTTTATTCACTCGAAGAAAATTTCTCGACAGTAAATTTACCTGAGAAATATTTCTCGATCGTAAATTTACACGGAATTTTACTCGATCGTAAAATTGATCGACTACAGTCTCAATTTCAAACTCAACACTTAGAAATTTTTTTCCTAAGTCTTTTACACTGTAGCGAACGTAGCGAATAAAATTTTCTCGATCGAAAAATTACGCGGAAACGTTTCAATTGAAATCAGTGTATATGAAATCAAATTGCAATTCAATTTTCTCGAGCGAAAATTTTCTCGGCATGAACAGTGACTTACTGATTTAACACTTAGCGAAATTTCGAACCAATTTTCACGCGACAACTATTTCTTTCGAAATTACATTCATGCCATCACGATTTTTAAAATTGAACATACAATATGCATTTGATATGATTTCAATTCAAAATTCATCGAACATGCTATTATTTGCAATATTACTATAGTTTTATGAAATTTATTCATATTTCGACTGAAAAATAAAATTGAACTAATGAACTTTTATATATCTTGTATTTCAGATGGACCGCTACCCAAGATACAACCACATATATGATCACAATATGTACTTGAAGGTTCAGGATACGAACTTTCAGCTCGATCTGGACACATTTCGGTGCCCGGACGAGATCATCGTATCCATCCTCAGAGGTCACCCCATTTGGCAGGCGCTGACGGTCACCGCCTCAGTGCCGATGGTCTATCTCAAGCAATTCTGGGGATATATACAAGGAGTTGTAGCAAATGGAGCATTCTCCTTCACTACAAAACTCGGGACGCGGCATATTCTTATGAGCAAGAGCCAGTTCGGAATGATGCTGGACTTGCCCCACCACGACAACTACGACCCGTTCCCGACCGACGCTGAGATGATTCAGGACTTCATGCACACGTGATACCAACCGCCGCTTACAAGATTAGCTCAGGTCCAGAGCAGCGGTATCCCTTACCCCTGGAAGACACTGTTCGGCATAGTGAACAAGTGTCTGTCACCCAAACACGCTGGATTCGACAAGGGCAACGGCAACATACTGTGGATCTTTCACGGCCTCGCCTTCGCCAGAAACTACGACTTTGCACAGCTGATCTGGAACGATCTAGCTGAACAGATTCGGATGAAGGAGAACCGAAGGTCAAAGAACGTGCCCTATGCTCGCTAGTTCAACGTAATCATCAGGGAGTTCATGGAGCTACATGAAGAGAACATCCCTCAGCTACCTCCTAGTGGAAACTACCAGCCACCAAGGCTTAAGTTTTTCCACAACCCATGGCTCACGGACCTGGACCAACCATCGATGCCAATTCCACTCAGCTTACTCAGGCTCGCCGACCCCGCGGGAGCTGAGTATCAGAGGTTCTGCACACAACATAACGGAAGCAATGATTAGAGGGCCCCCGGCAGATCACCATGTGAGCCCTCCCTAACACCAACCAAGCCCTGACGACACGATGATCCATGCTATCGCTCAGGAGCTTCAACAGGAGCCTCCCTTGGTCGAAGAGCCAATGCCCGACGTAGAAGATACTTTGATAGACGTGGCTATCGAGATGGCGCTCGAGGCTCCTGCACTCGAATTACAAGTGGAAGTTCCCATACATGTTGGCGTGCTCGAAGAAACTTTTGAGGAGGTTCTTCAACAAGAAGCACAGCCCGAAACTGAAATGGGGCAAAGCTCTCTTCCACCGGTTACAGATCAGGCACTGGAGGACGTCAATCATGACCTCACTCCTCACACGGCCACCTCGTCTGACACGGAGTCTGATGAGGAAATAAGCCTGATAAGGAGGACTCCCAGAAGACTAAGCATTCAGCTGGAGTCTCTCTTCTCGGCCATCACTGCCGCACCAGATACTACGCTGCCCACATCAACAAGTGTTGCTGGCACTTCTTCGCTCAATCTTGAGCCGCAACCAACTCCCGTGGTGTCTGGTTCGCAGGTGCAACCTGAGCCTGCCTTAACACCCATAGAGGCGAATCCTCTGGATTCGACTCGAGGATTGGGTGGAAGTCTCATACAGTCACAACCTCAAGTGACTGTGAGCCAACCCACAGAGTCGGTGTCTACTCAAGGGTTGATAACAGGCGACATCAGTCGTCCTGGTCCATCCATGGAGGCGTCCACACCCTTTGTGACGAACGAGCAGTTCCAGGCCGCTCTCTCTGCCGCTGTACAGTCTATGGAAGACAAGATCACGGAGAGAGTACTTCAAGCTCTCGAGGCATCCCGAAGACATACCGGGAAAGCACCTGCTCTGAAGGCCCTTCGTCACAAACCCACCCCACACCTCCACAACCCACGCCCAACGACCCTATAGCCACTTCCTCCATCCTCATCAACCCATACACCATCCCCATCACCGAGCTCCACGACATTCTTCTCGCCCGTTTGATAGGCCTGTCCATCCGATCGCCTCAAGAAGAATCCCTCTATCGGCGATTGGTGGATCATCCTGAGCCACCGACTGACACCTGCCGAGGCCAAAGCTCTCACTCCCGGCGCAGACATGACGATCCTGACGATCAGGACCATCATGAGGGGGAGAAGAGGCCGAGGACATCTACAACCGGCCAAGGACAAGGCTCGGGCGCTACTCGGACAAGCGCTGGAGCTGGTGAAACCCAAACCACCCATACTACCCAAACCACCCAAACTCCCAAACCACGCACCGCACAGCCACTCTACCACATATCGATCCACCAACCTTTCACCTCATGACGCCTCCGCCCACACCGCCGATCTACTCAAGCCCCTTGCTTCCGAAAGAAGAAGCAAGCTCTGCAATGCTTGTAGCTCTGGCAGCTACCCAAGCTACTCTCTCCGTCGCTTCAGACCAACCGAGACCCTCTGGACATTGAGTCAATCCACACGAAGTATAGACAAGTACATTTTCGAAGGCCAGTGGATGACCCATTCCATGCCCGAGGAGCATCAGAGACAACGGCTTCAGGACGTACGCCACTTCTTACAACAAGCATCAGTGGATCTCGTGATCATTGAAGACGACGAACTTCAAGAAGGTGTAGACTATCAAAATGAAATCCCAAGCTACCGGAGTTGATCGCACAGCAAGCGGCCTCCACTACAAGACAGATGCCAGGGACCGTTCGGATCGACACGCCGTGGGAGAACATTCACATATAGATACCTTTCCTTGAAGAAGTCAGGGAAAACATTTGGAGGTCACCGGATCGAATTAAGAAGCCGGATGAGTTCGAGCTGAGGGGGATCTCTCACTGGGATCAGCAGAAGAGAATGACATATCTGTGGATGCTGACCCAACTAGGACCGGACGTGAGGCTGGGGATCCCGAAGAATCGACTGAAGAGTCACTTCAGGGAACTCTCCCCAATTTGCCAACTCCTCAGTGTCTATTGTGCTAAAGGAGGACTTCCAACACCTCACTACATCATCGAACGAGTGGACAGGACCCGAGAGCAACTGAGCAAGAGCGACCTGCCGTACCTCCGCGCCGATGAAGTCTACCGTCTTTATCAGCTATACGTGGAGAAGTACAAAGGTCCTCAGGGCTTTATCAAGAAAGAAGGCCTCGAAGGGCTCTATCGGTTCATGATGCGACAAGTCAAATACTTCTCCGCTCACGACCTTCGAATGGCGCTTGAGAGCAATATGAAGAAGGTCAACATGGCCGAACCACTCCTCAAAGGACCTGAGATCGAGAGACTTCCAAGCAATGACATACACATCAGCTCTGTCACCGGCATCACCTACAACAATCCAATTGCCAAGAAGACCAGGATGATGCTGAAGACAGAAATTCACAAGTTTTGCGACGGAACCCTCAAGATCGTCAGGCAAAATATCGAACAGAGGTTGGAAGAGATAAATAGAGACACGATGCTGAGGATCCACCGGTTTGTGAGAGAACAGCCGCTCCTGATGGAATTGTTGGATGACATCGAGGAGCGCCTGAAGCTCAGGGAGACTGTTAGGGACTACGAGCATGCGCTGAGCTTGCGCAGATCGTACTATGCCCGACAAGGACGAACAGCGCGGAGACGCAATCAAGTACAAAGGGGGAGAATGTAGAATATCATTTGTTATTGTGCTTGATTTCATTAGTTGTCCTTGTAATTAGGGACTTTACTTGTATTAGTCTTTAGATTAAGGACTAGTTCGATATTTATACCAAGATTGTTGGTATAAATACTTGTAAATGAATTGAGCTGAATAGAGGAAGTTTAGAGAATTGATCCGAAGGGCTTGCAAATCGATTTCTAGAGAGAGAAACAACAGTAACTTTCTCACTCTAATTGAATTCTCTCTCGTGTTCTTATTTTGAGTTTTTCGATCGATTCTAATTGATCATCTAAACGATCGAATTGCTATGGTTTCTAGCCTAGGATCGTAGGGTTGTTAATCTGAGGACCTAACAAGAAGAACCACGAAGTGAGCTTCTCCAACGATAGTCCGGTCGTATATCGAGACAACAAGAAGAGGAGGGCGGCCTTGGGTTCGAATTCCACAACTGCGAACTTCTTCAAATTGATAATCTCTGAAACCTCACTAGTGATTAAGAGAAAAGGAGCGCGGTATCGACCCGAGAACGAACAAGAATATCTTTGCCTTAGATAATCTCTCAGCCTCGTAGAGAAGCGGAGCTTCAGCTTGAGCAAGTGCAGACTGAGTCAAAGAAAATTCGTTAAAGGATGAGAAAGATAAACAATAAGAGAAAAACGGCAAAAAAGAGGAGAACGACAAAGAAAAGGAAGAAGATCCTTAGTCCACAATTCCAAAACTATCCTTCCCTTCTTCACAGTCTCTATGATTCCAAATTAAAACCAAATTAAAACCTTTCACAGTCTCTATGATTCCACATCGACGATCTTTTGCAAAGGTGAAATGATTAAAAACGCCTCGATCACAGGTAAATTGACATAAGATTGATTGTGTTGACTAGAGCGATATAAATATAATCATCCCAAGGTAAAAATAATCGAGTGCTAGAGTGAACCTAGTGAGAGGTGTCAAAATGGATCATTCTATGAACTTAGGACTCTTTAGTTTCACGACATGACTTGACGGTTTGTGATCTTTTCAAGTGTCTTGTGAATTTTAGGCGTGACAATGATCGTAGCAAAATAATCTGACCCCATGCTATTAATAATACATATGAAAATTATATATATAGATAGATACATGATAATTTGTTTTCTAAAAATTTACCTCACTAAAAAAAACACGCATATTGTGAAATGAAATTTTATATTTCATATGCATTGACTTGTTTAAATGCGACTATCTGTTTTTGCTCAGACCCCTGCGCGAAAATGACAAGTACATGTATCGGGGAACATGTATCTAGGCTAAATGTGTTGAATTCGCATATCTCAAATTTTGGTGCATTATTTGAAGGGGAGCATTTACAAACTTATGCCATAAAAGCTCCAGATATTTTTAATAATCTTCCTCTAACTGTTGCAGAAACAATGTGGAGGTCTATAATTCTTCAAGACTTGTAGTATTCGGCATAAAACTTGTTGGTTGGTTAAAATTTTTTATCGCTAACGTCTTTCTATGGTTTTGAATTTAACCAATTTTTTTCTTATTAAGGGGGAGCCTCATTAAAACAAGTATTGCTTCCATAATTAACTCTAATCATTCTTGAACATTTTGCTCTATAGTTTTGCATTCGCGAAATCTGATTTTGGAGCCAGATGTCATCATTCGAAATTTCAGGGAGTTAATTGCACTTATTTTCATATCTAGGGGGAGCAATTATGTGGTTGAATACTTAAACTTAGGGTCTGTCTGAAATACCTTGAAAAATAATTTTGAGCAAAATTTGTAGTTTCCGATCACAAATTATCGATCGAAAATTAACTTGGGACCAAATGGCAATTTTCGCTTCAATTTCTCGAGCGAAAATCAAATTAGGTACCAAATTTCTCGATTGCAAATTTTTCGATCGCAAACAATAATGGGCCACGAATTTCAAGTGTCGAATAAACGTCTAATCAACCCATTTAACGAATTTAATTCTTGCGGTCGAAAATTCCCTAATACACGCAAAACCCTCAATCGAAAAATTTCAACAGCAAATCCTCTCGTGCAAAAATTTTTCTATCAAATGACGAACGTCGAAATCTTCAAAATCTTTCGATTTGTCATCTAATTTTCGTCTTTTGAAGGTAGATTTGACTTTCTTAGGGGTTATCGTGCATTTAAACTAGATTTGCATCTGTATTCTGTAATCTTTCGCATGATTCCGTGTTAAAAAACTCGATTGTTCAGAATGTGAAAACTCGATTGATATTTTGCAGTATTTACGAGCATTCTAGGTGTATAATCTGGGCTAAATGCAGCATTCTGGGAACATATCGTTTCTATTATTTGCGTTCTTAAAGGTTGATTTAGCGTTCGACTAAACTGGGTTTTTCAAGTGTTTAAAGGCGTCGAAGAACTTTCTCGATCGTAAACAGTGTCAATTGAATTTCAATTTGATTGATTTACTGTTTGCATTGTACAAGATTTTCGATCGCTAAATTTTTTTTGGTCGTTAACATAATAACGCTGATCGAAAAAAATAAATAATAATTACAATCGAGAAATTGATTTTTGATTTTGTGCGAGCGAAAAGATTACTGAACTGAATAGATAAAATATATGCAATCCCTGTTTAAATTTTCGAGCGCAAAACTTGCAGTCGAAAATTTCGATTTCAATTTCGTTCTCGGTCGAAAATTTTAGCGGCGAAAAATTAATTTTGACGATAAAATTTCTCGATCGTAAAAGCACGCAGCGATAATTTGATCGATCGAAAATTTTCTCGATGGATGACTTAGTCTCTCGTTGACAATTTTTCTCGATCCTAAACTTTTGCAGCGAAAAACCTTTTTTTAAAATCGAAAATCTTTCTCGCTCAATAACTTTCGGAGCGAAAAATTTTATCCACGCGCGAAAAAATTTTCGATCGTAAATTTACTTGGAAATCTAATTTCTCGATCGTGAATTTACACGAAAATTTTTCTCGATCATAAACTTTCTCGGGTACAGTACCACATTTTAAGTTCAAACACTTAAAAGTTTTCTATGTCCTTTTTTTTAACTGTAGCTATCATTAGCGAATAAAATTTTCGATCGCAAATATTCAGTTCAAAATCACATTCAGGCAGTTCAATTGAGAATTACGATTCTCGCGCGATAAAAAGCACGGAGTGAATAGTAATTGAACCTACATGCATATGTCGAAATAAAATTATTTCTTTAAAGATTCACTCTGTATGACCTATATGTGCAGTTATATTTCCACTAAAATTTTATCAAACATGTTAAAAATAGTGTTGGAACTATTTAGTTGTATTCAATTAACATAGTTGTCTTAGTGTTGCTATGCAAATTAGTAGTCTTGGGCTAAATTGTAATTAGTCATTTTGTAGGACTACTTGTGTAAATATACGACGAGGTGGTATATATAAGTGAACTCCTAAGAAAATTAGGAGTGCGCTTAATATGGTTTTAGAATCGAAATACAAGAATTGGAATTTTAGAGAGAAGATTTTAGCGCCAAACCTTGCTTGTTCTTCAATTAACTTCTCTCTCAAGCTTCAAAGGTAAATCTTATGCTTTAACTTTCGAATTGATTAGATTTACAATCCGTTCTTCGTAGATTCGATCAGAGCCAAACGTGTTAGGATTTGAATTAATTTTGCTGAATTTCGAATCTGAAATTTCTGGAATTTTTTTCGCGAGTTACTGTTCATCGCAGTTACTGTTCATCGCGAGCCAATATTCACTCGCGACTGTTCATAGCTGAAATTCGATCTGTTCTTCCATAATTCGCCTTGTTTTGCTGTTACTAAGGTTCGATTATATGTTTCTAATTGATCTGAGCATGTTTTCGTTCGATCGAACCACAAATGTTTACGAATTTTGAAGATTGGATCGAAATTGTTCTTCACGAGTTCATTCTGATTTTTCAAAAATTGGACTGATTTTGCTTTGATTAGGCTGAATTGAGTGTTTCTTCTTGGCAATTTCATGATTTCGATCGATTACCCGGACTATGGTAGACAGATTTGCTGTTCTCGTTCGGATTTGTGAAAAATTGTGTTCTTCGTGTTCTTCGTAAAATTCATAAAATTCTGGAAAAATCTGACATGTTTTGTTGTTTTCTGATTTAATTCTGTGTTAGAAACTGGTTTCGATCATTTGTGTGTGATTACCATGCTTAATCTGCATAATTAGCTTGCTTTGAGTAGAATTCTGTGTTCGTAAGTTTCAGATAGTTTTGCGATGTACTAGTGTTTGAAAAGCACATGAGCGAAATAGTACTTGATCAAAATAAATTAGCGACCGAAAACAATTAGCGATCGAAAATAAAAAGTCAAATATCACTTAGCTTTTGAAATTGAAAATTGTTCAATTCATAGAAATAGTTCTCGGTCGAGAAACTACTTTTTATCGCAAAGCATTCCGAAAGGACAGCAATAGAACAACTTTTGGTCGACAAAGTCAAGATAGAAATAGTACTATTCATAGAAACTGTCACACCCTTAGCTGCCACGTCATCAGCTCGTCATGGCCGAGCTATATAAGTTGCTATGGTGTGCGGGTCCAAGGCGCATGAGTTGGGGGGGAGAACAACACTTGGACGATTTAACCCAAGACGCATGGTCGGAGCCGGCGAGGTAACGAGGGACTCGGCCGGAGCCGGCGAGGTCAGCCACGGTGGCCGGCCAGGCAGGCAGCCTGGCCGGGCCGCGCGCCTACACTGGGCGCGGGGCCGTGCGCGCAGCGCGCGCGCACAATGGGCGCGAGGCTACGGGGGCAGCGCGCACACAGCGTGGGCACATTGGGCTGAGGGCGTGCGGGGACTTCTCGGCAGGATGTGCGAGAGTTGGCGCGCATGGGACTTAGGCAGTGTGCGAGGTTACTCGGCAGGCATGTGCGAGGGTTGGCGCGCGCGGATGTGCGGGACTTCTCGGCAGGACTTGGCGAGGTTGGCGCGCGAGGCTGGGGCAGCGCGCGCGGACAAGTGCGGCACGCAGGCACAGCACTTGGGCAGCCCTGCGCACGCGATGAGGCGGGCGCGCATGCGAGCTGGCGCGGACGCTGAGGTCCGGCGACAGCGCGGCGGCGGACGGCGGTCCGACGGTCGGCGGCGGCGTTGCACGGCGGCGGACGGTGGAGCACGGCGGTGCGCGGCGGCGCACGGCGGCGACGGCAGCGGTCGGCGGCGGCGCCGGAGTGACGACGGCTGGGCTGGGAGGCGAGGCCGGGTCTGGCCAGGCGGGCCGGACCAGGTGTGCGACGGGGCGCACGCGCGGCGCGGCGATGGGCTGGGGGTCCTAGAAGCTTCCAAAGAGTTTGAATTGGTCTCTAGATTTGGTAAAGAACTTTCCTTATCTTGGGGAAGATCTTGTTTGAATACGTATTAAATTTAGGGAAGATCTTGGAGGAAGATTTGGGAGATCTTTTAGGGATCTCTCTTACCAATTCAAAGGAGTCCAAGGCTTATAAGTAGAGCCTCATTCGCCCAGCCCAAGTCATTCAGAAATTCGAGTTTGGAGAGCCACTTTCGAATACACCAAGTCACGCAAATCGGATCTTTGGCGCAAAGGTTCGGCGGGGTCACATCGAGGCGTTCACTAGCGAGTTAGGTTAGTGATTAAGATCCCGAAGGGACACTTAGGTTAACTGTGTACTAGCTTCGTTTGGGTTAGCGAGGTGAGGCCGAGACGTGTTCGGTTCCACACGGGTTTGAGTTTACCTTTGTGTACGTTTTGTTCGTTGAGGAATAAAACGGGCTAAGTCGAGGAGCGAACCTCGGCGAGGCCCCTTAAAATTACGTTGTCTTGTTTGTCTTCCGCTTTACAAAGCAGGGCGACGCGTAGGAGAGGCTTATCGCGGCTAAGACGGAACGCGCGAGGCGAAACGACTTAGACGTGAGCCGGTTGTGAAGGTGCGATTACGTGGGCAGTTTCGAAACAAATTGTCTAAGTATCGGGTTTGCAACAGAAACAGTACTATTCATCAAAATTGTACTATTCATTGAAATAATTCTCGGTCGTGGAACTTGTACTATTCTCGATCAAATATTCAACATTTGGAAAAGTCAAGGTCGAAGTAGTACTATTCACCGAAATAGTACTACTCAATTGATCGAGAAAGTCTGATCGAAAAATCCTTCAATCATCGCAAAATTAAATGAAATCTAATAACAACAAAATAGTCCATAAAAAAAAAAACTTCTCGTTTGTTTGTCTTATCTGATCGAAAATCAATAACTCGAGGCTGCACATGATCGAAAAAAAATAATAAATAAATAAATTCTTGAGCGAGAAACTAACATTAGAAAACATTACCCAATCAAAAACAGTGCTTTAAACTTTCAATCGAAAAACTTTTACTCAAAAATAATTTCCGATCGAAAACAGTGCCTTTTGCTCGGAAAACTTCCTAATCAAAAATAGTTTCGATTTAGTCCTGAAAGTCCTGATCTAGTCCTAATTTTTCAATATAACCCCAGAACTTTCAATTTCATTGATTTCTAACTCCGTTACGTGATTTTACGTTCGCAAATTATTGCTTTTGTTTTTACAGGTCGTCGTCGCAAAAGCTTTTCTCGCCCGCAAAACCTTTTTGCGATCAAAAATTTGATTTTAAAGGTTTTGATGTTAAAGTCTCAAAACGACGACATTTTATCAAATCGCAAAACTTTTACGATCGTAAAACTACACGTAACTATTTGAAATTCAAAACTGTTTTCTAAAAACAGTATCTAGCGAAAACTCAACGATCGCAAACAGTGCCTTATATTGACATTAAAAAAATTAATAAATTTTTTTTTCGATCGAAAACATTAACCTTCAAATAGGCACATTATAGAAAAAGCTTTTGGTATTACTCTAAGAATTTTTAATCAAACCTTATTAAACCAAAAACTTTTCGAAACTTAAGTTTTAAAAGCCAAATATTTTAATCACTATAAAAATTCAAAAATCCATAAAACACGTCGACGATCAAAATATCCAACCCAAAATTAAACTTCAATGAAAACATTATGAATCCAACTATAAGAAATTACAAGACGAAGTAAAAACATTACAAGACAAAGTAACTGAGCTAAATCGTTTCGAACTCAAATCAACTCGGTGGAATGAAGTCACTGAACAATATGATATTATCCTATTATATCGCAATATTTGGTACACTAGGGTTATCTCTTTAGAGAAAATTATTGCGAAGCTAGTTGAAACTAACACATCCTCTCCAGGGGCAGTGATTCCTAACTCTAAATTGTTTAAGTTGTTAGAATCCTTACAAACTGGGTATGCTAACATGAAAAATGAGCGGACAAGTACAAAAGAGTTAGAAGAGAAATTATCTAAGTCTCAGGAACAAATAGCTAGTCTCGAATCTACTTAGGAGCTCTAGAGCGAAAATAGATGAATTAACTACGAGCTTGAATTCTAGTGAGACTAAGCATATTTTGTTAGAGAAGCATAGTTCGGTAGTGAAGGAATTTGAAGACAGGCTAGACAACAACCATAAATATGTACTTAAGAATCTAGACGAGAAAAATCTTCTTAAATGTAGACTAGAGGGTGTGAACAAAAAGGTTACTAGTCTCGAAGCTCAAATAGAAAAATCTAATTCTAGGATTAGTGAATTAAGTAAGAGTCTAGATACCTGTCAAGTCGAGAAAAGCACCGCTTTTGTTAACTATGCTACTCTAGACACCGAACGTACCAAGCTAAATTCTTAGATTAGTCAATTCGAAAATCCTTTTGCGATTTCTGAGGCCAAGGAAGCACAATCTCGTCATTCTGAAAATTCTTCTTCCGTTGACATACCTTCTATTCTTAAGAACATCGAGGATTTAAATTCTACATTAGAAACGGATGATCTCGTTCCTACCATCGAAACGGGTTTTACTAACCCTACTTCAATTTTGACCAAAGTTGAAATTCAACGTAAAAGTCCCACACTTTCTATAGGGAACAAGTCCCACGGAAATGGGAGAACGGTAAAGCTCCAAAACGGAATGATAAAGACCAAAAGCCTTCCTCTCCTGATCCCGAAAAGAAAATTTTTCACGAAAATATTTCAAGCTCTAGTGCACAAACTTCATCGTGTGCTTCAAATGATTCTACTAATTTTTCATTTAAAAAGCCTAGACTTGAAAATAATTTTCGAAATTCTTCTCATTCTAATGTGAAAAGTGTGAATTCTAACCTTAGGAAATACGACTTATGTGTGATACATGCTTATAATTCTATATGCTCATTTTCCTACATGCAATATCCGGCCAAGGTTCATTCAAAGAAACATCTTGTGCGCTTGGCCTCGGAGAAAATTTCTAAACCATCTCCAAAACACACTTTCACCCGAGCGGAAATGCCTTATCCGTGTCTAATCACTCCCACATGGGTTCCTATTTCTTCACAAAATTTAGGTTGCCCCAAACAAATTTGGGTACCGAAAGGTTCATTAATGGATGATTTAGAACAACATTTAAATTTGACACCTTTTATGCTTAAATCGTTATCTACTAATAAGGGAGGACCCACACAACAATGGGTACCAAAGTCCCGAGGGTTTTGCAGATTTTCCTCTTGTATGGAATTCGACGTAGTGGCTCCACGTACATGATAAAGGGATGAAGCGTGAGCTACTACAACTAAGCTTCAACGAGGTATATTTCAAATTTACATTTGCATATGAGTTTCATCATAAAAATATATACCTATTTTCTTTTCAAAACTTTTCAAAGGATACATTTTCGATATGCATTTCATCGCTTTAAATGGTTTTAAATTTTTCAAATGCATATTACGAACGGATACGACAAATATCATTTTTTCGATTAATACTTTCAAATGAGCTTTAATTGAGGGGGAGCTACTCCTTATTTTAATGAGGAGCAACCTTTACATTTTAAGGAAGCACTAATTCTTGAGGGGGAGAAAACTTACAATGAGCGATTTAAGGGAACGATATTGCCTCATATTATTTTTATGCTTTCACCTTGTTGTTTTCCCAAGATTGTGTAGCTACAGAGTTCAGTTTGTGAGCCCAATCTTTAATTTTTTTTCTTCTTTACAATTGTTGGTGATGATAAAAAAAAAACCACAAAAAAAAAACAAAAAGCAAACCAAAAAAAATAACAAAAAAAAAGGAAAAACAAAAAGAAATCAAATGTGTTTGATATGCTTCACGGTTTTATTCTCCCACATCCAAAGATGGACGTACCACGAAGAATCTCGAGCTTTCAAACGGACGAAATTTTCCAAAGACGACGGTGACGATCTAAGTGAAGATCAAATGCTCCATATTTTCATCGACCGGCTCCGGCTTGCTAATTCATCTAGAGCAACACTTCTCACATACCCAGAGGCACGGACTTCATGTTCCTATGGTTGAGTCTAATCCGACTTGATCCTAACCCCGGAACGCGTTCGAGCATTTGAGACGGTTCAACTTTCCACCGCTTTCTCATCATCCAAAAACACTAAGCAAGATTATTTCGATGATGCCAAGGAGTGCAAACGGGTGATCTCGTTCCTACCATCGAAACGACTTTTACTTATTCTACTTCAATTTTGACCAAAGTTGAAATTCAAAGTAAAAGTCCCACACTTTCTATAGTTAAGGAACAAGTCCCACGGAAATGGGAGAACGGTAAAGCTCGAAAACGGAATGATAAAGACCAAAAGCCTTCCTCTCCTGATCCCGAAAAGAAAATTTTTCACGAAAATATTTCAAGCTCTAGTGCACAAACTTCACTGTGTGCTTCAAATGATTCTACTAATTTTTCATTTAAGAAGCCTAGACTTGAAATAATTTTCGAAATTCTTCTCATTCTAATGTGAAATGTGTGAATTCTAACCTTAGGAAATACGACTTATGTGTGATACATGCTTATAATTCTATATGCTCATTTTCCTACATGCAATATCCGGCCAAGGTTCATTCAAAGAAACATCTTGTGCGCTTGGCCTCGGAGAAAATTTCTAAACCTTCTCCGAAACACACTTTCACCCGAGCGGAAATGCCTTATCCGTGTCAAATCACTCCCACATGGTTCCTATTTCTTCACAAAATTTAGGTAGCCCCAAACAAATTTGGGTACCGAAAGGTTCATTAATGGATGATTTAGGACGACATTTAAATTTGACACCTTTTATGCTTAAATCGTTATCTACTAATAAGGGAGGACCCACACAACAATGGGTACCAAAGTCCCGAGAGTTTTGCAGATTTCCCTCGTGTATGGAATTCGACGTAGTGGCTCTACGTACATGATGAAGGGATGAAGCGTGAGCTACTACAACTAAGCTTCAACGAGGTATATTTCAAATTTACATTTGCATATGAGTTTCATCATAAAAATATATACCTATTTTCTTTTCAAAACTTTTCAAATGATACATTTTCGATATGCATTTCATCGCTTTAAATGGTTTTAAAATTTTCAAATGCATATTACGAACGGATACGATAAATATCATTTTTTGATTAATACTTTCAAATGAGCTTTAATTGAGG
The DNA here is from genome assembly GCA_027422505.1 of Craterostigma plantagineum. Taxonomy (NCBI): domain Eukaryota; kingdom Viridiplantae; phylum Streptophyta; class Magnoliopsida; order Lamiales; family Linderniaceae; genus Craterostigma; species Craterostigma plantagineum. The sequence goes on along the minus strand of JAPQWV010000062.1, from coordinate 3,846,021 downwards.
GGGAGCTACTCGTTATTTTAATGAGGAGCAACCTTTATATTTTAAGGAATCACTAATTCTTTAGGGGGAAAAAACTTACAATGAGCGATTTAAGGGAACGAGATTCTTAATATTCATCGAGCGAACTACGCAAATTTCTAGGGGGAGAAAATTTGTTTTCAAAGCATTGTTTTGGGGAGATATAAATATAATACTACTATACTAATAATGTACATATATATATGTATGTATATATAGACATGTACATATATACAAAACAAAAAAAAAACAAAAAAAAGAAATATGAAAAAAAAGTGAGACAAAAAAAAAAGGAAATATGAAAAAAAAAAGTGAGATATATAAAAAAAAAAGTGAGATTAAAGAGAGAAAAAAAAAGGAAATATGGAAAAAAAGGGAGATAAAAAAAAAGACAAAAAAAAAGAGAGAGGAAAGTACATTATTGCCTCATATTATTTTTATGCTTTCACCTTGTTGTTTTCCCAAGATTGTGTAGCTACAGAGTTCAATTTGTGAGCCCAATCTTTAATTTTTTTCTTCTTTACAATTGTTGGTGATGATCAAAAAAAAAACAACAAAAAAAAAAACAAAAAGCAAAACAAAAAAAAAACAACAAAAAAAAGGAAAAACAAAAAGAAATCAAATGTGTTTGATATGCTTCACGGTTTTATTCTCCCACATCCAAAGATGGACGTACCACGAAGAATCTCGAGCTTTCAAACGGACGAAATTTTCCAAAGACGACGGTGACGATCTAAGTGAAGATCAAATCTCCGTATTTTCATCGACCGGCTCCGGCCTGCTAATTCATCTAGAGCAACACTTCTCACATACCCAGAGGCACGGATTTCATGTTCCTATGGTTGAGTCTAATCCGACTTGATCCTAACCCCGGAACGCGTTCGAGCATTTGAGACGGTTCAACTTTCCACCACTTTCTCATCATCCGAAAACACTAAGCAAGATTACTTCGATGATGCCAAGGAAGTCTTTGAAGACACATCACTCCTTATCTCACATAATTTTCGGACCAACCCCCATAGGTACATGTCCTAATTTTAATTAGCTCCCGGGTAGAAGTCGTCGCATTAGGACCAACGGCGCATGCACAACCGAGACTTAGCCACTCGTCTATCTCTTAAAAGATAGGTGTTTCATAAATCACGGGGAACCACATATGCTATCACCGTTTCACTCGGAAACGGGAGATATTGAACTAAGTGGTATTCCGCCCCGTACCACACTTTTATTGATCACTCGTGTCTAGTGTGTCCTCACTCCCCAAAATTTTCTACTTTTTAGGACACATACACTTTTTAATATACATCTTTGTGATTATGTTAGAACTTCCGTAGACCTATTCTTTTAAAGACATGCTTCTAGGATCGGAAGGAAGTCCGACCGTTGCAACATCAAAGCAACAACGGTTTCGGCCATCTTCTATGAGCTTTGCTCCTAGTTGATGTCAATGGGACGCCTATGTGGCCCCGGTACTCAAAGCTCCAGAAAAAATCAAAGAAAGAGACGGCCTACCTTCTTCTGGAACTAGAGACGCTTCTTCGAGACCGAACCAGACAACTTCCATTCGGAGAAGACGAATCTGGCAAAACGGAGAAGATGACTAAACCCCGAGCCCTCTCCTCAACGTTCTCAAGCCCCTTTCTTCCAGAAGAAGAAGCAAGGACCGAGGACCGAACGACACGTGACTCAAGCATCATCAAGGACTGAAGTTGCCAACCGTGTCCACCGAATCAGGGACCAAAGTTGCCGACGATGTCTACTGCATCAATGATCGAAGTTTCCAACCGTGTTCACCTCTCCAAACCTCACATCGGATTCCCCGATCTCAACACAAGGTTGACGCAAATAGGGGGAGTTGCGTGTGCTTTCAACGGGAGAAATGGAACGCGGACTTTCTAAATCCGGCAAGAATACTTCGTACATCTTATGGCATCTGGGAGAAGAACTTCAAAAGAAGATTCAAAGAAAAAGTCGATGCCTAGAAGACCAAGTGAGCTTGAAGACATTATAAAGAGGATATTTCGAAGACTCGAGGACTCTTTCCACTTGCAAGACGAAGACAACCCGTGCTATATTGGAAATTGAATACAAAGGGGGAGATTGTTTGAACTATTTAATTGTATTCAATTAATATAGTTGTCTTAGTCTTGCTGTGCAAATTAGTACTCTTGGGCTAAATTGTAATTAGTCATTTTGTAGGATTACTTATGTAAATATACCACGAGGTGGTATATATAAGTGAACTCCTAAGAAAATTAGGAGTGCGCTCAGTATTGTTTCGGATCGAAAAATTAGAATTGGAAATTTTAGAGAGAAAATTTCAAGCGTCTTTGTGTTCTTCAACGTCGTTTCTCTCTCAAACCTCAACGTTGGTAAATCTCAATCGTAAGTGTTCGAATTCTTCAGATTTACTATCCGATTCTTCGTAATTCGATCTAGGTTGGATATTAGGTATGCTAACATGAAAATGAGCAGAAAAGTACAACAGAGTTAGAAGAAAAATTATCTAAGTCTGATGAGAAAATAGCTAGTCTCGAATTAGAACTTAGAAGCTCTAAAGCGAAAATAGATGAATTAACTACGAGCTTGAATTCTAGTTATACTAAGCATATTTTTTAGAGAAGCATAGTTCGGTAGTTAAAGAACTAGAAGACAGGCTAGACAACAACCATAAATGTCTATTTAGGAATCTAAACGAGAAAAGTCGTCTTAAATGTAGACTGGAAGTTGTGAACGAAAAGGTCACTGGTCTTGAAGCTCAACTAGAAAAATCTAATTCAAGGATTAGTGAATTAAGTAAGAGTCTAGATACCTGTCAAGCCGAGAAAAGCACCGCTTTTGTTAACTATTCTACTCTAGACACCGTACGAAGCTAAATTCTAAGATTATAAATTTAGAAAATCTTCTTGCGACTTCTAAGACTAAGGAAGCACAATCTCATCATTCTGAATATCCTTCCTCCGACGATATATCTCATATTCTTAAGAAAATGGAGGATTTAAATTCTACATTAGAAACGGAACGAAAGAATTTTGAAGCAGAAAAAAATACACTTCTAACGGAGATATCTAATCTCAAAGCTTCCTCCATGTCAAAACTCGATAAAGGGACGCAAACGGGTGATCTCGTTACCATCGAAACGACTTTTACTAATTCTACTTCAATTTTGACCAAAGTTGAAATTCAAAGTAAAAGTCCCACACTTACTATAGTTAAGGAACAAGTCCCACGGAAATGGGAAAACAGTAAAGCTCCAAAACGGAATGATAAAGACCAACAGCCTTTCTCTCGTGATCCCGAAAAGAAAATTTTTCACGAAAATATTTCAAGCTCTAGTGGACAACTTCATCCTGTGCTTCAAATGATTCTACTAATTTTTCATTTAAAAAGCCTAGACTTGAAAATAATTTTCGAAATTCTTCTCATTCTAATGTGAAAGGTGTGGCTTCTAACCTTAGGAAGTACGACTTATGTGCGATAGATGCTTATAATTCTATATGCTCATTTTCCTACATGCAATATCCGGTCAAGGTTCATTCAAAGAAACATCTTGTGCGCTTGGCCTCGGAGAAAATTTTTAAACCTTCTCCGAAACACACTTTCACCCTAGCGGAAATGCCTTATCCTTGTCAAATCACACCCACATGGGTTCCTATTTCTTCACAAAAGTTACGTAGCCCCAAACAAATTTGGGTACCGAAAGGTTCATTAATGGATGATTTAGGACAACATTTAAATTTGACACCTTTTATGCTTAAATCGTTATCTACTAATAAGGGAGGACCCACCCAACAATGGGTACCAAAGTCCCGAGAGTTTTGCAGATTTTCCTCATGTATGGAATTCGACGTAGTGGCTCCACGTACATGATAAAGGGATGAGGCGTGAGCTACTACAACTAAGCTTCAATGAGGTATATTTCAAATTTACATTTGCATATGAGTTTCATAAAAAAAAAATATACCTATTTTCTTTCAAAACTTTTCAAATGATACATTTTCGATATGCATTTCATCACTTTATATGGTTTTAAAATTTTCAAGTGCATATTACGAACGGAAACGATAAATATCATTTTTCGCTTAATACTTTTAAATGAGCTTTAATTGAGGGGGAGCTACTCGTTATTTTAATGAGGAACAACCTTTATATTTTTAAGGAAGCACAAATTTTAATTCTTGAGGGGGAGAAAAGTTACAATGAGCGATTTAAGGGAACAAGATTCTTAATATTCGTCAAGCTAACTACGCAAGTTTCTAGGGGGAGAAAATTTATTTTCGAAGCATTGTTTTTGGGGAGATATAAATATAATACTACTATATTAATAATGTACATATATATATACATATACATATATCCAAAAAAAAAATATGAAAAAGAGTGAGATAAAAAAAAAGAAAAAAAGGGAAATATGAAAAATAAAAAAGAAAAATATATAAAAAAAAAGACAAAAAAGAAAAAGAGAGGGGAAAGTACATTACTGCCTCATATTATTTTTATGCTTTCACCTTGTTGTTTTCCCAAGATTGTGTAGCTACAGAGTTCAGTTTGTGAGTCCAATCTTTCATTTTTTTTTCTTCATTTCAATTGTTGGTGATGATAAAAAAAAGGAAAAACGAAAAAAAAAAGAAAATATCAAATTTGTTCGATATGCTTCCCGGATTTAATCTCCCACATCCAAAGATGGACGTACCACGAAGAATCTGGAGCTTTCAAACGGACAAAATTTTCCAAAGACGACCATGACGATCTAAGTGAAGATCAAATGCGCTGTATTTTCATCGACCGGCTCCGGCTTGCTAATTCAGCTAGAGCAACACTTCTCTCGTACCCCGGAAGCACGGATTTCATGTTCCTATGGTTCAGTCTAATCCGACTTGATCCTAACCCCGGAACGCGTTGGAGCATTTGAGACCAAGCAAGATTATTTCGTTGATGGCTAAGAAGTCTTTGAAGATACATCACTCCCTTATCTCACATAATTTTCGGACCAACCCCCATAGGTACAGGTGCTAATTTTAATTAGCTCCCAGGTTGAAGTCGTCGCATTAGGTCCAACGGCGCATGCACAACCGAGCCTTACCCACTCGTCTATCTCTCAAAAGATAGGTGTTTCATAAATCACGGGGAGCCACGTATGCTATCACCGTTTCACTCGGAAACGGGAGATATTGAACTAAGTGGTATTCCGCCCCGCACCACACTTTTATTGATCACTCGCGTCTAGTGTGTGGTCACTATCCAAAATTTTCAAATTTTAAGGACACATACACTTTTTAATACACCTAGTCTTTGTGATTATGTTAGAACTTCCGTAGACATGTTCTTTTAAAGACATGCTTCTAGGATAGGAAGGAAGTCCGGCCGTTGCAACATCAAAGCAACAACGATTTCGGCCATCTTCTACGAGCTTTGCTCCTAGTTGATGTCAACGGGACGCCTATGTGGCCCCGGTACTCATTTCGACGGATTGCCTTTGTGGCTCCGTCCGGTTATTACCCACATCGACCTTTTTGTATGTATTTTTCTACCTCCAAATTAAACATGCCGACATCGTTCACACGATTCGCCATGAGGGGGAGAAGGGGTTATGCATACACAATCGGTCGGTTCACCCACCAAATTCCGCCGCGCGTACCATTCTGAAACCGGGCTCTCTCACAACGCCACATTCAAAGGAAGCTCGGTACAACTTAAAAAAATCAAAGAAAGAGATGGCCTACCTTCTTGTGGAACTAGAGACGCTTCTTTGAGGCCGAACCAGACAACTTCCATTCGGAGAAGACGAATCTGGCGAAATGGAGAAGATGACTAAACCCCGAGCCCTCTCCTCAACCTTCTCAAGCCCCTTGCTTCCGGAAGAAGAAGCAAGGACCGAGGACCGAACGACACGTGACTCAAGCATCATCAAGGATTGAAGTTGCCAACCGTGTCCACCGAATCAGGGACCAAAGTTGCCGACGATGTCTACTGCATCAATGATCGAAGTTGCCAACCGTGTTCACCTCTCCAAACCTCACATCGGATTCCCCGATCTCAACACAAGGTTGACCCAAATAGGGGGAGTTGCGTGTGCTTTCAACGGGAGAAATGGAACGCGGACTTTCTAAATCCGGCAAGAATACTTCGTACATCTTATGGCGTCTGGGAGAAGAACTTCAAAAGAAGATTCAAAGAAAAAGTCGATGCCTAGAAGACCAAGTGAGCTTGAAGACATTATAAAGAGGATATTTCGAAGACTCGACTCTTTCCACTTGAAAGACGAAGACAACCCGCGCTATATTGGAAATTGAATACAAAGGGGGAGATTGTTTGAACTATTTAATTGTATTCAATTAATATAGTTGTCTTAGTCTTGCTATGCAAATTAGTAGTCTTGGGCTAAATTGTAATTAGTCATTTTGTAGGATTACTTATGTAAATATACCACGAGGTGGTATATATAAGTGAACTCCTAAGAAAATTAGGAGTGCGCTCAGTATTGTTTCGGATCGAAAAATTAGAATTGGAAATTTTAGAGAGAAAATTTCAAGCGCCTTTGTGTTCTTCAACGTCGTTTCTCTCTCAAACCTCAACGTTGGTAAATCTCAATCGTAAGTGTTCGAATTCTTCAGATTTACTATCCGATTCTTCGTAATTCGATCTAGGTTGGATATTAGGTATGCTAACATGAAAATGAGCAGAAAAGTACAACAGAGTTAGAAGAAAAATTATCTAAGTCTGATGAGAAAATAGCTAGTCTCGAATTAGAACTTAGAAGCTCTAAAGTGAAAATAGATGAATTAACTACGAGCTTGAATTCTAGTTATACTAAGCATATTTTTTAGAGAAGCATAGTTCGGTAGTTAAAGAACTAGAAGACGGCTAGACAACAACCATAAATGTCTATTTAGGAATCTAAACGAGAAAAGTCGTCTTAAATGTAGACTGGAAGTTGTGAACGAAAAGGTCACTGGTCTTGAAGCTCAACTAGAAAAATCTAATTCAAGGATTAGTGAATTAAGTAAGAGTCTAGATACCTGTCAAGCCGAGAAAAGCACCGCTTTTGTTAACTATTCTACTCTAGACACCGAACGTACGAAGCTAAATTCTAAGATTATAAATTTAGAAAATCTTCTTGCGATTTCTAAGACTAAGGAAGCACAATCTCATCATTCTGAATATTCTTCCTCCGACGATATATCTCATATTCTCAAGAAAATGGAGGATTTAAATTCTACATTAGAAACGGAACGAAAGAATTTTGAAGCAGAAAAAAATACACTTCTAACGGAGATATCTAATCTCAAAGCTTCCTCCATGTCAAAACTCGATAAAGGGACGCAAACGGGTGATCTCGTTCCTACCATCGAAACGACTTTTACTAATTCTACTTCAGTTTTGACCAAAGTTGAAATTCAAAGTAAAAGTCCCACACTTACTATAGTTAAGGAACAAGTCCCACGGAAATGGGAAAACGGTAAAGCTCCAAAACGGAATGATAAAGACCAACAGCCTTTCTCTCCTGATCCCGAAAAGAAAATTTTTCACGAAAATATTTCAAGCTCTAGTGCACAACTTCATCCTGTGCTTCAAATGATTCTACTAATTTTTCATTTAAAAAGCCTAGACTTGAAATAATTTTCGAAATTCTTCTCATTCTAATGTGAAAGGTGTGGATTCTAACCTTAGGAAGTACGACTTATGTGCGATAGATGCTTATAATTCTATATGCTCATTTTCCTACATGCAATATCCGGTCAAGGATCATTCAAAGAAACATCTTGTGCGCTTGGCCTCGGAGAAAATTTTTAAACCTTCTCCGAAACACACTTTCACCCGAGCGGAAATGCCTTATCCTTGTCAAATCACACCCACATGGGTTCCTATTTCTTCACAAAAGTTAGGTAGCCCCAAACAAATTTGGGTACCGAAAGGTTCATTAATGGATGATTTAGGACAACATTTAAATTTGACACCTTTTATGCTTAAATCGTTATCTACTAATAAGGGAGGACCCACCCAACAATGGGTACCAAAGTCCCGAGTTTTGCAGATTTTCCTCATGTATGGAATTCGACGTAGTGGCTCCACGTACATGATAAAGGGATGAGGCGTGAGCTACTACAACTAAGCTTCAATGAGGTATATTTCAAATTTACATTTGCATATGAGTTTCATCAAAAAAAAAATATACCTATTTTCTTTCAAAACTTTTCAAATGATACATTTTCGATATGCATTTCATCACTTTATATGGTTTTAAAATTTTCAAATGCATATTACGACCGGAAACGATAAATATCATTTTTCGATTAATACTTTTAAATGAGCTTTAATTGAGGGGGAGCTACTCGTTATTTTAATGAGGAACAACCTTTATATTTTTAGGAAGCACAAATTTTAATTCTTGAGGGGGAGAAAAGTTACAATGAGCGATTTAAGGGAACAAGATTCTTAATATTCGTCAAGCTAACTACGCAAGTTTCTAGGGGGAGAAAATTTATTTTCGAAGCATTGTTTTTGGGGAGATATAAATATAATACTACTATATTAATAATGTACATATATATATACATATACATATATCCAAAAAAAATATGAAAAAGAGTGAGATCAAAAAAAGAAAAAAAAGGGAAATATGAAAAATAAAAAAGAAAAAAATAAAAGAAAAAGACAAAAAAGAAAAAGAGAGAGGAAAGTACATTATTGCCTCATATTATTTTTATGTTTTCACCTTGTTGTTTTCCCAAGATTGTGTAGCTACAGAGTTCAGTTTGTGAGTCCAATCTTTCATTTTTTTTCTTCATTCCAATTGTTGGTGATGATCAAGGAAAAACAAAAAAAAAAGAAAATATCAATTTTGTTCGATATGCTTCCCGGATTTAATCTCCCACATCCAAAGATGGACGTACCACGAAGAATCTGGAGCTTTCAAACGGACAAAATTTTCCAAAGATGACCATGACGATCTAAGTGAAGATCAAATGCTCTGTAGTTTCATCGACCGGCTCCGGCTTGCTAATTCAGCTAGAGCAACACTTCTCTCGTACCCCGGAAGCACGGATTTCATGTTCCTATGGTTCAGTCTAATCCGACTTGATCCTAACCCCGGAACGCGTTGGAGCATTTGAGACCAAGCAAGATTATTTCGGACCAACCCCCATAGGTACAGGTGCTAATTTTAATTAGCTTTCGGGTTGAAGTCGTCGCATTAGGTCCAACGGCGCATGCACAACCGAGCCTTACCCACTCGTCTATCTCTCAAAAGATAGGTGTTCATAAATCACGGGGAGCCACGTATGCTATCACCGTTTCACTCGGAAACGAGAGATATTGAACTAAGTGGTATTCCGCCCCGCACCACACTTTTATTGATCACTCGCGTCTAGTGTGTCGTCACTATCCAAAATTTTCAAATTTTAAGGACACATACACTTTTTAATACACCTAGTCTTTGTGATTATGTTAGAACTTCCGTAGACATGTTCTTTTAAAGACATGCTTCTAGGATCGGAAGGAAGTCCGGCCGTTGCAACATCAAAGCAACAACGATTTCGGTCATCTTCTACGAGCTTTGCTCCTAGTTGATGTCAACGGGACGCCTATGTGGCCCCGGTACTCATTTCGATGGATTGCCTTTGTGGCTCCGTCCGGTTATTACCCACACCGACCTTTTTGTATGTATTTTCCTACCTCCAAATTAAACATGCCGACATCGTTCACACGATTCGCCATGAGGGGGAGAAGGGGTTATGCATACACAATCGGTCGGTTCACCCACCAAATTCCGCCGCGCGTACCACTCTGAAACCGGGCTCTCTCACAACGCCACATTCAAAGGAAGCTCGGTACAACTTAAAAAAATCAAAGAAAGAGACGGCCTACCTTCTTCTGCAACTAGAGACGCTTCTTCGAGGCCGAACCAGACAACTTCCATTCGGAGAAGACGAATCTGGCGAAACGGAGAAGATGGCTAAACCCCGAGCCCTCTCCTCAACCTTCTCAAGCCCCTTGCTTCCGAAAGAAGAAGCAAGGACCGAGGACCGAACGACACGTGACTCAAGCATCATCAAGGACTGAAGTTGCCAACCGTGTCCACCGAATCAGGGACCAAAGTTGCCGACGACATCTACTGCATCAATGATCGAAGTTGCCAACCGTGTTCACCTCTCCAAACCTCACATCGGATTCCCCGATCTCAAGACAAGGTTGACCCAAATAGGGGGAGTTGCATGTGCTTTCAACGGGAAAAATGAACGCGGACTTTCTAAATCCGGCAAGAATACTTCGTACATCTTATGGCATATGGGAGAAGAACTTCAAAAGAAGATTCAAAGAAAAAGCCGATGCCTAGAAGACCAAGTGAGCATGAAGACATTATAAAGAGGATATTTCGAAGACTCGAGGACTCTTTCCACTTGCAAGACGAAGACAACCCGCGCTATATTGTTGGAACTATTTAATTGTATTCAATTAATATAGTTGTCTTAGTCTTGCTATGCAAATAAGTAGTCTTGGGCTAAATTGTAATTAGTCATTTTGTAGGACTACTTATGTAAATATACCACGAGGTGGTATATATAAGTGAACTCCTAAGAAAATTAGGAGTGCGCTTAGTATGGTTTTAGAATCGAAATACAAGAATTGGAATTTTAGAGAGAAGATTTTAGCGCCAAACCTTGCTTGTTCTTCAATTAACTTCTCTCTCAAGCTTCAAAGGTAAATCGTATGCCTTAACTTTTGATTAGATTTACAATCCGTTCTTCGTAGATTCGATCTAGGTTGGATATTTGGGGTCCTAACAAATAGCTACATCATTATGGTTTGATAAATTCGAATTTCGACTAAATTTTAATCTAGCTAATGACTCGAATATGTATTTCAGATGGATCACTACCCTACCTACAACCACATCAAAGAGAAGGTTCTGTACCGTAATGTACACGACACGAACTTCCAACTAGATCTGACCACCTTTCGGTGTCCAGACGACATCATCGTGTCCATACTGCAAGGCCATCCACTATGGCATGATCTTACGGTGACGGTCTCAGTACCGATGGTCTACCTCCAGCAGTTTTGGGGTATGATCAAGAGCCTCATCTTGAACGGGGCGTATCACTTTACCACTGTTATAGGGACGAGACACGTCTGTATGAGCAAGAACGATCTCAGACTTCTGCTCGACCTCCCTCACAGCCAAAATTACGACCCCCTCCCATCAGAAGAAATGGTGCATGATTTCCTCCAGATGGGGTATCGTTCGCCGCTCACCAAGCTCGCTCAGATGCAAAGCAACGGGATTCCCCATCCGTGGAAGACACTTTTTGGTATAATCAGTAAGTGTTTGTCCCTGAAGCACGCAGACTTCGACACAGGCAACGGCCACATCCTCCGGATAGTTCACGGAGTAGTGTTCTCGCGAAATTACGATTTCGCTCAACTGGTCTTGAACGACCTCGCAGAACAGATCGACAGAAACAGAACAAACGGTCCTAAAATGTGCCGTATGCGAGATGGTTCTCCGTCATCATCCGACAGCATATGGAGATGTACGAGCAGAATATTCCTCGCCTGCCTCCGGGAGGAAACTATCAGCCACCTAGGCTCAAGTTCTTCCACAACCCCAAGCTCGCGGACCTAGCTCAGCCATCGATGGCCATTCCGCTCGAGCTACTACGTCTCGCAGACCCCACGGGAGATGAATATCAGAGATACTGTCGGGAGCATCATTTGACTGAGCAGATGATTCGAGGGCCCCCGACAGAGACAGAACCCTGGCGCGACTCAGACAAGTAAAGGAGTCACTGGAACCTCACAACCTACTACCCAAACAACCACCACCACGCGCAACACCACTCAAACCCAAACCTAAACCCAAACCCACAGCGACCCACCAACCTTTCAAATAAGGACGCCTCCGCCCACACCACCGACCTTCTCAAGCCCCTTGCTTCTGGAAGATGAAGCAAGTGCTGCCATGCTCGTCGTCCTAGCGCAGACTCAGGCGACTCCCTCAACTGCTCCAGACCGACAGGGACCATCAGGACATGGTGTCAACCCACACGAGGTCCTAGACAAATACATATTCGAAGGCCAGTGGATGACCCATTCCATGCCCGATGAGCATCAAAGACAACGGCTTTAGGACGCTCGACACTTCCTACAACAAGCCTCGGTAGACCTCGTGCTCATAGAAGATGAAGATCTTCAGGAAGGTGAAGACTACCGGCAAGATATCCCAAGGCTACCAGAGTTGATCGCGCAACGAGCGGTTTCCCCCACAAGACAAATGCCAGGGACCGTTCGGATCGACACGCCATGGGAGAGCATCAAAATCGAAATCCCCTTCCTTGAAGAAGTTCGTGAACACATCTGGAGGTCACCGGACAGGGTCAAGAAGCCGAACGAGTTCGAGCGAAGAGGGATCTCTCACTGGGATCAGCAGAAGAGGATGACCTACATCTGGATACTGACTCAACTTCGACCTGATGTAAGGATGAAGACTAAAGGGCAATCAAGGAATCATTATGTCAGGAACCGAAACCTCATATCATAATTTCATGCATTTACATAAATTTATGTATTCATATAAGTAATTTTAAAACAAAGTATAGAATAAGATATTTAAAGTATTATAGTTCTAGGTTCTCAAAAGAGATATAAGTGGTAAGAAACGGAATGTTACGGAAGATAGGAAAGTATGAAATTTCTAGGGTTTCGAAATTAGTTCAAAAAGAAATTCGGAATTTCTCAATCAAGGTTTCGAGACTTATTAAGGACTTTGAAATTCTTCAACTAAGAATTTCGAGATTCTTAATATAAAATTTCAAGAACTCGAATCCTGTAATCAAAGAACTCGATATTCCTTAACATAAGATTTTGAGAACTTGGATTCTCGATATATATATATATACTTGTGGAAATTTAAACAATTTCTAAAACTAAAATATCGAAAACATAGTCATTGAGAGAAATAACTTGAATGGTAAAATAACACATACTAGATAAAATAATGATTGCTAAGGTCAGGATAAGTGTCGATGTCATTTAACTACTATTACACTCAACCATTAGATAATTACAAAAGAGAATGAAGAAAATACCTCATCATATCAACAAACGGAAATTTTAACGTAGAGGGAGAAAGGAGAGAAGTCGAAGCAGTGATCAAATCTTACCCTAGAATAGGTATTAACGTTGTTATGATTTTTCTTATATATGTATTCATTACGTTTTAGGTATTAGAATCATGTGAAAGTTGAAATTGTTTATGATATACTTAAATTTAAATCTCGATAATATGAAGATGTTTGAAGTTTATAGAAGTTTTCATGTTCTTAAGGAATTATGATGTGATTGAAATTCTCCAGTTGTCGAAAGAAGCTAGGATAGATTTCAAGAGGTCTATCTCGAATTGAATATCGAAAGAAAGCTGTTTTGGAATAGCAAATGTCGATAACTTATATAGGATTTTATAAGAGAAATGAAATGTCGAGATTAAGAAATACCATTACAAAACTTGTTTCGAATTCCCTTAGGTTATAATTTAAAGATCTCGGCATATTATTATTTAGAGATCTCGACGTTAAGTTTTAAAGATCTCGACATGTATTAAGTCTTGAAAACCTTGACATGTTATATTTTGTTAGGTCCTCAGATTAACAACTCTACGATCCTAGGCTAGGATCCATAGTAATTCGATCGTTTAGATAATCAATTGAATTCGATCGAAAAACTCAAGTTAAGAACACGAGAGAGAATTCAATTAGAGTGAGAAAGTTACTGTTGTTTCTCTCTCTAGAAATCGAATTGCAAGCCCTTCGGATCAATTCTCTAAAATTTCTCTATTCAGCTCAATTCATTTACAAGTATTTATACCAAACAAGCTTGGTATAAATATCAAGCTAGTCCTTAATCTAAAGACTAATACAAATAAAGCCCCTAATTACAAGGACAACTAATGAAGTCAAGCACAATTACAAATTCTACAATCTCCACCTTTGTGCTTCATTGCGTCTCTGTGCTGTTCGTCCTTATCGGGTATAGTACGATCTGCGCAAGCCCAGCGCATGCTCGTAGTCCCTAACGGTCTCCCTGAGCTTCAGGCGCTCCTCGATGTCATCCAACAATTCCATCAGGAGCGGCTGTTCTCTCACAAACCGGTGAATCCTCAGCATCGTATCTCTATTTCTCTTGAGGGTTCCATCGCAAAACTTGTGAATTTCTGTCTTCAGCATCAACCTGTTCTTCTTGGCAATTGGGTTGTTGTAGGTGATGCCGATGACAGAGCTGATATGCACGTGATTGCTTGGAAGCCTCTCGATCTCAGGTCCTTTGAAGAGTGGTTCGTCCATGTTGACCTTCTTCATATTGCTCTCAAGCGCCATTTGAAGGTCGTGAGCGGTGAAGTAGTTGACTTGTCGCATCATGAACCGGTAGAGCCCTCCGAGGCCTTCTTTCTTGATGAAGCCCTGAGGACCTTTGCACTTCTCCACATATAACTGATAAAGATGGTACACTTCATCGGCGGGGAGGTACGGCAGGTCGCTCTCGCTCAATTCCTCTTGGGTCCTGTCCACTCGTTCGATCATGTAGTGAGGTGTTGGAAGTCCTCCTTTGGCACAATAGACACTGAGGAGTTGGCAAATTGGGGAGAGTTTCCTGAAGTGACTCTTCAGTCGATCCTTTGGGATCCCTAGCCTCACGTCCGGTCCTAGTTGGGTCAGCATCCACAGATATGTCATTCTCTGCTGCTGATCCCAGTGAAAGATCCCTCTCAGCTCGAACTCATCCGGCTTCTTAATTCGAACCGGCGACCTCCAAATGTTTTCCCTGACTTCTTCAAGGAATGTGAATGTTCTCCCACGGCGTGTCGATCCGAACGGTCCCTGGCATCTGTCTTGTAGGGGAGGCCGCTCGTTGTGCGATAAACTCCGGTAGCCTTGGGATTTCACTTTGATAGTCTATACCTTCTTGAAGTTCGTCGTCTTCTATGATCACGAGGTCCACAGATGCTTGTTGTAAGAAGTGGCACGTCTTGAAGCCGTTGTCTCTGATGCTCCTCGGGTATGGAATGGGTCATCCACTGGCCTTCGAAAATGTACTTGTCTAATACTTCGTCTGGATTGACGCCATGTCCAGAGGGTCACGGTTGGTCTGGACTGACGGAGGGAGTAGCTTGGGTAGCTGCCAGAGCTACAAGCATTGCAGCACTTGCTTCTTCTTCCGGAAGCAAGGGGCTTGACTAGATCGGCGGTGTGGGCGGAGGCGTCCTTAGGGTAAAGGTTGGTTGGTCGATATTTGGTAGAGTGGCGGTGCGGTGCATGCTGTGGGTGGTTTGTGTTTCGCTTTGTGTTTGGGTTTCACCAGCTCCAGCGCTTGTCTGCGTAGCGCCCGAGCCTTGAACTTGGCCGGATGTAGATGTCCTCGGCCTCTTCTCCCCCTCATGAGGGTCCTGATCGTTAGGATCGTCATGTCTGCGCCGTGAGTGGGAGCTTTGGCCTCGGCAGGTGTAAGTCGGTGGCTCAGGATGATCCACCAATCGCCGATAGACGGATTCCTCTTGAGGCGACCGAATGGACAGGCCGATCAAGCGGGCGAGTAATATGTCGTGGAGCTCGGTTATGGGTATGGTGTATGGGTTAATGAGGATGGAGGAAGTGGCTAAAGGGTCGGTGGGTGTGGGTTGTGGAGGTGTGGGATTGGTTTGTGACGAAGGGCCTTCAGAGACAGGTGCTTTCCCGGTATCTCTTCGGGATGTCTCGATTGCTTGAAGTACTCTCTCCGTGATTTTGTCTTCCATAGACTGTACGGCGGCAGAGAGAGCGGCCTGAAACTGCTCGTTCGTCACAAAGGGTGCGGACGCCTCCTTTGATGGACCAGGACGACTGATGTCGCCTGTTATCAACCCTTGAGTAGACACCGACTCGTCAGGTTGGCTCACAGTCACTTGAGGTTGTGACTGTATGAGACTTCCACCCAATCCTCGAGTCGAATCTAGAGGATTCGTCTCTATGGGTGTTAATGCAGGCTCTGGTTGTGCCTGCGAACTAGACACCACGTGAGTTGGTTGCGGCTCAAGATTGAGCGAAGAAGTGCCAGCAACACTTGTCGATGTAGTCAGCGTAGTATCTGGTGCGGCAGTGACGGCCGAGAAGAGGGACTCCAGCTGAATGCTTAGTCTTCTGGGAGTCCTCCTTATCAGGCTTATTTCCTCGTCAGACTCCGTGTCAGACGGGGTGGCCGTGTGAGGAGTGAGGTCACGATTGATATTCTCCAGTGCCTGATCCATCACCGGTGGAAGAGAGCTTTGCCCTTTCGGGCTGTGCTTCTTGTTGAAGAACCTCCTCAAAAGTTTCTTCGAGCACGCCAACATGTACGGGCACTTCCACTTGTAATTCATGTGCAGGAGCCTCGAGCGCCATCTCGGTAGCCACGACGTCTATCAAAGTATCTTCTACGTCGGGCATTGGCTATTCGACCAAAGGAGACTCCTGTTGAAGCTCCTGAGCGACAATTCGACCATCGTGTCATCAAGGCTTGGCTGGTGTTCCGGTTGGGGAGGGCTCACATGGTGATCTGTCGGGGGCCCTCTGATCATTTCCTCCGTTAAATTGTGTTCCAGGCAGAACCTTTGATACTCAGCTCCCGCGGGGTCGGCGAGCCTGAGTAAGCTGAGTGGAATTGACATCGACGGTTGGTCCAGGTCCGTGAGCCGTGGGTTGTGGAAAAACTTAAGCCTTGGCGGCTGGTAGTTTCCACCAGAAGGTAGCTGAGGGATGTTCTCCGCATGTAACTCCATGAACTCCCTGATGATCACGTTGAACTATCGAGCATATGGCACGTTCTTTGATCACCGGTTCTCCTTCTGTCGAATCTGGTCCGCGAGGTCGTTCCAGATCAGCTGTGCGTAGTCATAATTTCTTGAGAAGGCGATGCCGTGGAAGATCCTCAAAATATTGCTGTTGCCCCTATCGAATCCTGTGTGCTTGGGCGACAGACACTTATTCACTATTCTGAATAGTGTCTTCCACGGGTGTGGGATTCCACTGCTCTGGACCTGAGCTAATCTTGTAAGCGGCGGTTGGTATCCCATGTGCAAGAAGTCCTGAATCATCTCTGCATCCGTCGGGAGCGGGTCGTAGTTGTCGTTGTGGGGCAAGTCCAGCATCATCCCGAACTGGCTATTGCTCATAAGAATATGCCGCGTCCCGAGTTTTGTTGTGAAGGAGAATGCCCCATTTGCTACAACTCCTTATCCCCAGAATTGCTGGAGATAGACCATCGGCACTGATGCGGTGATCGTTAACGAATGCCAGATGCGGTGGCCTCTGTGGATGGATACGATGATCTCATCCGGGCACCGAAATGTGCTCAGATCGGGCTGAAAGTTCGTATCCTAAATCTTCAAGTACAGATTGTGATCATATATATGGTTGTATCTTGGGTAGCGATCCATCTGAAAAATAAGATATATAAAAGTTTATTAGAGCAATTTTATTTTCAGTCGAAATATGAATAAATTTCATCGAACTATTGTAATATTGCAAATAATAGCATGTTCGATGAATTTTGAATTGAAATCATATCAAATGCATAGTGTA
Source organism: Craterostigma plantagineum (assembly GCA_027422505.1). Classification (NCBI taxonomy): domain Eukaryota; kingdom Viridiplantae; phylum Streptophyta; class Magnoliopsida; order Lamiales; family Linderniaceae; genus Craterostigma; species Craterostigma plantagineum. Next base: position 3,828,415 of record JAPQWV010000062.1, on the reverse strand, counting down.
TGTTCAATTTCAAAAATCGTGATGGCATGAATGTAATTTCGAATGAAATATATGTCGCGTGAAAAATAGTTCGAAATTTCGCTAAGTGTTAAATCAGTAAGTCACTGTTCACGCCGACAAAATTTTCGGTCGATAAAATTGAATTGCGATTTGATTTCCTATATATTGATTTCAATTGAAAGAATTCCGTCTAATTTTGCGATCGAAGAATTTTATCCGCTATTGTTAGCTACAGTGTAAAAGACTTAGAGAAAAATTTTCTAAGTGTTGAAGTTGAAATCTAGACTGTAGTCGATCAATTTTACGATCGAGAAAAATCCCGTGTAAATTTACGATCGAGAAATTATTTCTCATGATACTGTCGAGAAATTTTCTTCGATTGAATAAAATTTTTCGATTTGAAATTTGTCGAGCGGTATGTGATTTTCGATTGTAAGTAAAATTTTCGCTACTGTACTTATTTATCGAGAAATTGGTCAACGACGAAACTAAGTCAATCGTCCAGAAATTTTTCGATCAATTTAATCTAAGTGGCGAATTTTACGATCGAAAAATTAAGCATTGAAAAATTAATTTTTCGCTGCTAAATTTTTTGCGACCGAAATACAATGAAATCGAAATTTTAATTTTGGGATGGTAAGTTTAACGCTCGATTTGAATTTGCATCTAAATTATCTTTTCAGTGCATAAGTTTTTCGCTCGCAGAAAATTGTAATTGGATTTTTCGATGGTAAGTTTAACGGTCAAAATCTTTTATCGTGATGACTAAGTCAAAATTTTGCGATCGAAAACTAAATCGACACAAATAGTATCTCGATTGAATTGAAATCCAATTAAGATAATTTGTGATCGACAAAGTTCTTCGACAGCTTCAAAACTTCAAAATACCCAGTTTCATCGAAACTCATTTTATCATCACAGATGGAAATTTTCCAACGATTTATGCTAGCTGTTTCATCAAAAACATCGATTCTATCTTAACAACAGGCATTTAACTGAGAAAATCCAAGAAGCATGCCTAAATTTAGTGAAACTGTATACGTTTAAATGGTTTTTGAAGAACAGTCGAAAAATCTTAACTAAACATGCGAAAAACTACAGAATGTAAATGCAAGTCAAGTTATAACATTCGCAATCGTTAACCGAATCGGATTTCTACCTTAATCAGACGATTTGAAGTGAGAAAATCGAAAGATTTTGAAGGTTTTTGAATCGTCTGAGAAAGTTTTGCGAGAGAGTTTTTTCTCGATTAGGTTTTGCGTGAGAAAAAATTTTTTCGACTGACAAAAGTTAAACTTTTATTAACTAGCATTAATTCATTGTTGGGCTTGGGATTTGACATTTTGCGATTTAATGGATTAGGCCCATGTCAAGACCCGTCGTCCGACCTTGTAATTCGTTCAAATTCTAGGTGCCTAATGCTTTGTTATCGTGCAAAAGCGTAAAAATGCGAATAAATTATTTTTTTTTCTTTTTAAACATGTGAGAAAATCATATATATACAAGTCAAAATAATGTCCACATGTCCTCCTACAATTCATCGTAATCGTATCTACACCGAAGACAAGTGTGCGTGTGTGTGTGCGTGTGTGTAGCAAAAGCTTCCTATGTGCCCGGCCTTCACAGGTCGTCATCCATACACACACTCCCACCTCAAAAGCAGCCGGATAGCTTCAAAAGATCAGCCTTGCATAAGAGTCGGATCACGTACCGTGATCGTCAGTACCTACAACACATAACGTAAGGATGAGCCACCGAGACTCAGTAAGCAGAAATTATGCATGTATGCACGTGTCCTAACGAACGACAATCCACGCCGTTGTTTTCTAATGATCATACTCTTTTCCTTATACTCGTACTCTTTTTCTCACACTCTTACTTCATACGGGCCCTCGGCTTTAAATCCCACTATACGCCATCTTATAGAGATCTCAAGTGTGGAGGTTCACACCCTAGGAGGCCACTCTCATCAACCTTCCCTTATTCAGTGTGAACTCCCCGCGAGCGCTTCTCACTGGTAGCCAACCCCGAGGCCACTAACCACGGAGGTCACCCGAAGGAATCTTTCCACCGGGTGGTGCTTTACACGCTAGAAGGTCACCCGAAGGAATCTTTCCTTACTCAGCGTGTGCCCCGGGCCGCATTCTCCAGGTTGCATCTCCCGCGTAAGGGGTATTTTCCCCAGCCTCTTATACAGGCCTTATCGCTTCATTCGCTTTACTGGCTGCATAGGGGAAGCCGTGACTCCTCATTCGAGTCGACACAGACGCCAATATCGGCGAGTATACATCGCACACAGGCGATCTTACGCACGCTCATACCTCGCGTCTTACACAATACATATGCGTGCAAATGTTCATGCCATGCCCATGTACGTATTCCAATCATGCCATCATGCACCAAATTTAATCGTATCATACGTACACATTTCATACAAAATTCACGAGCACGTAATTCACATAATTGGACGCAGGCAGGTTATGTGTCGTAGTTGAATTTCTATTTACCTGGCGTCCGTAGGCTAGCAGTCACCTGACCCGTAAGTGTTCCTAAGTCTCGACCTTAGGCATGAAATATTGGTATCAGCGCATTATTTTATTTAATGGCTTAAGTATGCTAATTTCTAAATTAGGAGCACTCTCACGTGTTTCGTGTGGTTCCAAAATTGCAAAGTGTTTTTCGCGAAGCCTAAGTCATTGCCCTATCTACTTCGCAAAGGTATCTTAAATCTTAGTGAAGTCTATTATTATTTATTTAAGATCCGTAAGTACATGGGTTCGCTAAGTTGCATAGGGTTTGACATTTATATAATACATAGGGATCTCGATATTCATTACATGGTTAGGTTTCGACATTTTTAGGATAACTCTCGACATTGCATCTAAGATCTCGACATGGATTGAAAGTAAATCTCGAGTTGTAGGTTAAGTTAAATCTCGGGTCTAAATAAACACAAAATCATGCCATGTACTTCGACATTTAAACAAAATGTCGACATGAATTTTAGTATGACTCTCGACATTTCTTATAGTTAAATGTCGATACAATGAATAATCTTCGAACTTCACCTCGACATTATCACAAGGATTTCGGCATATATATTGTGTGTAATGATTTCGACATTTTCCCTAGCTTCGACATTTTACCTTGCATCTCGACATTTTGAACTGAAAATGTCGACATGAACTCAATGTGAGTCTCGACATCTTACTCGACATTATATCTATTCTTTCGACATTTACCTTGATTTATCAACATTGCATCTCGACATTTTGAACTGAAAATGTCGACATGAACTCAACGTGAGTCTCGACATTTTTGTCGAGATAAATCTCGACATCTTACTCGACATCATATCTATTCTTTCGACATTTACCTTGATCTATCAACATTGCATCTCGACATTTTGAACTGAAAATGTCGACATGAACTCAACGTGAGTCTCGACATTTTTGTCGAGATAAATCTCGACATAGTTATTGAGGTAAATGTCGATATGTAAGCTCGACATTCTATCCCAACGTTTCGATATTATCTTTAACATCTCGACATTTCATAAATCTCGATATTCAATAGAGCTCGACATTTAGTAAATCTCGGCATAGGTGAAAAATCTCGATATATTACTTGACATTGTATTTCGCCGTTTGGAGCAGAAAATATCGATGTGAATTTGAACATAAATCTCGATACATATATATTAAGTCGACATCTTATCTATCACTCGACATTTACTAGGATGTCCCGACATTATACTTCGACATTTGAAATTGGAAATGTCGACATAGGGTTCAACCTAAACCTCGACATTTATCATCTATTTCGTTCCTTCACGTCCTTCATCACTCGAAGCTAGATTCTCAGCTTGTTCTTCCTAGCATTATAAGTTCTAAATCACATACTAAACTACTCGACTCCATATTTGCTCATACCGAACCCTCAATTCGAATTTAAGCTCGGCATTTTAGGGTTTTCTCCGGGTCTCCATAATCTTAGTTTGCTTTAATGAAATTAATATATCTAGAAATGTCAAATAACGAAACTAAAAAAATAATAAGGAGGATGCTTTACTTACTAGCTTCGATCTTCAATCTACTTGGGGTGTTTTGTGCTCAATCTACTCGTTTCCTTCTCTTCTTCTTTCTTTCTTTCTTGTTTCGTTGTTTTCTTGAGGGGATTCAAGTGTTTTTGAATTGTTTATTGGCTATGTATCTTAGGCATGGATAAAGGGTATTAGAGTTGGCGTGAGCTTCCCTTAATTCATGGAAATTTTGTCTCCTAGGTGGATATTTCTTGAATTGGGCCTAAGGTTAGGTGTTAGCCCAACTTTAATAATTCATAATCCCATGAATTTTCTTAGCCCATTTTGATGCTTCATGGTCTAATAAAATCCTAGTCCACATTTCTATATACCATTCTCGAGGATTTCCCCCTCGTTGGGAGTCATCGCAAATACATAATTAATGTCACATATTTAACGTAGTTATCATAAAAATTACGGGCATGAAATTCGTAAGATCCCATAACCGTATGACATATACGCCTTTCACATGAAATCATTCTAACCATAAACGAAATTTATTGGCCGACCTAGCTTGCGAGTCTCGGGTCCTACATCCTCCCCCCTTAAGGAGGATTTCGCCCCCAAAATCAGTCCGTATGAAACAACTCGGGATACCGAATTCTCATTTCGTCCTCCCGTTCCCATGTGGCTTCTTCCGTAGATTGGTTCCGCTACAGTACCTTAACTAAGGAAATAATCCTTATTCCTAAGTTTCTTAGTCTCGTACATCAATATCTCCACCGGAGTCTCCTCGTAACTCAGATCCGGTTTCAATTGTTGATGTAGGGATTCACTTCCTAGCACGTGGTTCGGGTCAGCTAAGTACTTTCGTAGGGTTGAGACGTGGAACACGTCATGCACTTGCGATAGTGATGCTGGCAGTTCTAATTGGTATGCCACCTCGCCAACCCTTCTCAGTATCCTAAATGGTCCTATGTACCTAGGGCTTAGCTTTCCTTTCTTTCCAAATCTTTTCACGCCCTTCATCGGCGATATTTTCACGAACACCATGTCGCCTTCGTCAAATTCCAGTGGTCGACGTCTTCGATCCGCGTAGCTTTTCTGTCGACTCTGCGCCGTTCGCATTCTTTCTCGTATGGTAGTAATAGCTTCTGTCATTTCTCGTACGATGTCGGGACCTAACAGTGCCCGTTCACCAACCTCGTCCCAATGTACTGGGGATCTGCACCTACGCCCGTATAGCGCTTCGTATGGCGCCATCCCAATGGTGACGTGGTAGCTATTATTATATGAGAACTCGATCAGTGGGAGGTACTTACTCCAATTTCCTTTGAAATCGAGCACGCATGCTCGCAGCATGTCCTCCAACGTTTGTATCGTCCGCTCGGATTGACCGTCCGTCTGCGGATGGTAGGCGGTACTAAAGGACAACTTCGTTCCCATTGCTTTTTACAAGCTCACCCAGAATTTCGATAGAAATCTGGAGTCGCGATCCGAGACTATCGAGGATGGAACGCCGTGCAGTCGCACTATCTCCTGGATATAAAGTTCTGCGTATCGTTCCATGGAGTACGTCGTGCTAATTGGTAGGAAATGGGCAGACTTCGTTAGTCTGTCGACGATAACCCAAATTGCGTCGTGCCCTTTCGTATTCCTTGGCAGTCCTACTACGAAGTCCATGGTAATGTTATCCCATTTCCATTTCGGAATGGGTAACGGTTGCAGGGTTCCTGCCGGCCTTTGATGCTCGGCCTTTATTTGCTGGCACGTCAGGCATTGGCTCACGAATGTTGCTATGTCCTTCTTCATGCCTGGCCACCAGTAGTTTTCCTTTAAGCCTCTATACATCTTCGTTGATCCTGGATGTACTGAGTAAGCAGTGGCATGTGCTTCCACCATTATCGTTCTTCGTAGTTTGGCATCTTCTGGCACATAAAGTCGATTCTTGAAGTACAGCCTTCCATCTTCCCGTATTATGAAATCTCCTGTTGGTTGTTCCGGTTGCGCTTCCTTGATTTTCATGTAAAGTTCGTCTGCTTCCTGCGCCGTCTTAATTTGTTCTAGCAGCGTTGGTTGCAGGGTTAAAGCTGCTAGCCGCACTTCGACTTCGCCTAGTTGTACAACTTCTACTTCTAATAATTGCAGTTCCGCGCTCACTGCTTTTCGGCTTAAGGCATCGGCTACTACGTTCGCCTTGCCTGGGTGGTAGTTGATTACACAATCGTAATCCTTAACTAACTCTAACCACCTCCTTTGCCTCATGTTTAGCTCTTTTTGAGTAAAGAAGTACTTGAGGCTCTTGTGGTCTGTGTATATCTCACACCGCTCTCCATAGAGGTAATGCCTCCAAATCTTGAGAGCAAAGACCACTGCAGCCAATTCTAGGTCGTGCGTCGGGTAATTCTTCTCGTACTCCTTCAGTTGGCGAGAAGCGTACGCTACTACATTCCCGTTGTGCATTAGTACACACCCCAACCCGTTCTTCGATGCATCACTATACACCGTGAACCCTCCAGTTCCCGAAGGTATTGTAAGGACTGGGGCCGTTGTAAGCCGTTCCTTCAGTTCTTGGAAGCTCCGTTCGCATTCCGTGGTCCACTGAAATGGCGTATTCTTCCTGGTCAGTTTCGTTAGCGTAGACGCTATTTTGGAGAATCCTTGATGAACTTCCTGTAATAACCCGCCAGACCGAGGAAACTCCGTACTTCCGTTACATTGGTCGGTCTGGGCCAGTGGCTAATGGCTTCTATCTTGTTCGGGTCTACAGAAAGCCCTTCTCCTGATACTATATGCCCCAAGAAGGCGACTTGATCGAGCCAAAATTCGCACTTCTTGAACTTGGCGTATAGTCGCTTGTCTCGTAATATGTTCAGAACTATTCTCAGGTGTTCTTCGTGCTCCTCCTTCGTCTTCGAGTAGATTAGGATGTCATCAATGAAGACGATGACGAACCTATCTAAGTATAGCTTGAACACCCGGTTCATTAAGTCCATAAAAGCTGCGGGCGCATTAGTCAATCCGAATGGCATCACCAGGAACTCATAGTGGCCATAACGGGTACTAAAGGCCGTCTTCGGAACGTCTTCCTTCCGGACCCTTAACTGATGATAGCCCGATCTTAAGTCGATCTTAGAGAAAACCGTTGCACCTTGTAGTTGATCGAACAGATCGTCTATCCTAGGGAGTGGGTACTTGTTCTTGATCGTCAACTTGTTCAACTCCCTGTAGTCTATGCATAATCGCATGGACTCGTCTTTCTTCTTCACGAATAGCACCGGCGCTCCCCAGGGAGAAAAACTCGGCTGTATGAACTCCTTCTGCATGAGATCGTCGAGTTGTTCCTTTAGCTCTTTCATTTCTGTCGGTGCTAGCCGATATGGGGTCTTAGACACTGGTGCCGCTCCAGGTACCAGATCTATAGCGAACTCTACTTCCCGTTCGGGTGGTAGTCCCGGTAGCTCATCGGGAAATACGTCGGGGAAGTCCTTAACTATCGGCACTTCCTCGAATTTCGGGGAGGCGTTCTCTTCCGACTTGATAGCGAATACAAGATAAGCTTCACACCCCGATCTGATCAGTCGTTGGGCTTTCAACGCTGATATTCTAGAGATCATAGTCCCTTTACTAGTTCCTACGAACTTGAGGGGTTCATTCCCGTCCGTATTGAGCGTGACTATCTTGCGGTGGCAGTCTATGACAGCTCCGTACTTCGATAGCCAATCCATCCCAAGGATCACCTCATAATCATTCATGGGAATTATTATGAGGTCTATGGGCAGTTCCTTATCCCCGATCACTACTGGGCAATCCCGTAAAACTTGATTAGTTTGGGTAGGATTCCCGTTCGGAACTGTTACCCTAAACTCGCACTCAGCTCGGTGAGGCGTAACTCCTACCCTTGTGACGTACTTAGTGGACGCGAACGAATGTGTCGCTCCCGAGTCGACTAGGATGCATGTGGGGGTTTCATAGACAAGGAGGGTACATGTTACCACGGCTGGGTTGTTTTCTGCTTCCTCGGAGGTTATGGTGAAAACCCTAGCCGGCACCCTTGGTGGTGCTGCCTGGTTCCCAGCTGTACTTCCGGATCCGCTCTCCGGACATGCCCTCAGATAGTGGCCCGTCTTGCCACATTTGAAGCAGACAGCATTTTGGGAGTTGCAGACTCCCGTGTGCCTCCGTGCACACTTCGGGCATACGGGTAGGTCCAACTGGGGTCTACCCTGGTTTGGGGTCAAGTGTGGGGATGGTCCCGGTCGATTCGGGAAATTAGGTTTTCCACCCTTGGCTACGAACTGCCGCTTTGGGTTGCTTCCGCTCCCTTGCGGCCCTTGTACAAACTTGCGCTTTGCTTCCTGGGCGCGAGCAATTCTAGCCTCGGCTTGCTCTGCCACAAGCGCCCTCTCAGCCACTTGTGCGTACGTGGCTCCTTGTATTCCGGCCATACTCACGTCTCTGTACAGCTCGGGTTTCAACCCTTCCATGAACCGCTCGATCTTGAGCGCGTCCGTACTAATCATATGAGCAGCGAATCTTGAAAGCTGCTCGAACTTCCTGATGTATTCCGCCACTGTCATTGCCCCTTGGCGGAGGTTGTTCGTTCATCCTCTGGGCTCTAACAGGAGCGGTGTAGTACTTCCCTCGAAAGATCTCCTTAAACCGATCCCAGCTCATCGTTAGAGGGTTTTCGATGGCTGAGACGGTATCCCACCAGTGCCCAGCGCTCCCCCTCAACAAGTAGGCAGCGCACATAACCTTCTCCGCCTCGGGTGTGCGGCTGTGCTGGAACATGTTCTCCAGCGTCCTCAGCCAATCCTCGGCGGAGGTGGGGTCTACAGCATCCTCAAACAGTGGGGGATTAAGCTTCCTGAACCTCTCCCCGATCATCTCAATTCGTTCGGGCGGGGGAGGTAGGTTGACTTATTGTCCACCAGCGTTTTGCTGTTGGATCAGCTGTTGGATCTGGGTCGATTGTTGCCGGACCAGTTCCGTTAGTTGCAGGATGGTAGCATCCCGGCTATCAGGAGGGTTATTAGTATCCCTACCCTGATCAGAATCCCTGCTCCCTTCTCCCCTAAGTCTTACCATTTTCCAAACCTATCCTGACCATTCCTAAGGCCAATAAATCAAACCATTCAAGAAATTCACATAACATGGTACTTACAATCAAGGCCGCTTCCGCGCTATTGAGTGTGTGTGTATGGACAGTCTGCAGGACCTGTGACCGAAGCTCTGATACCACTCTGTCAAGACCCGTCGTCCGACCTCGTAATTCGTTCAAATTCTAGGTACCTAATGCTTTGTTATCGTGCAAAAGCGTAAAAATGCGAATAAAATTTTTTTTTCTTTTTAAACATGTGAGAAAATCATATATATACAAGTCAAAATAATGTCCACATGTCCTCCTACAATTCATCGTAATCGTATCTACACCGAAGACAAGTGTGTGTGTGCGCGTGTGTGTAGCAAAAGCTTCCTATGTGCCCGGCCTTCACAGGTCGTCATCCATACACACACTCCCACCTCAAAAGCAGCCGGATAGCTTCAAAAGATCAGCCTCGCATAAGAGTCGGATCACGTACCGTGATCGTCAGTACCTACAACACATAACGTAAGGATGAGCCACCGAGACTCAGTAAGCAGAAATTATGCATGTATGCACGTGTCCTAACGAACGACAATCCACGCCGTTGTTTTCTAATGATCATACTCTTTTCCTTATACTCGTACTCTTTTTCTCACACTCTTACTTCATACGGGCCCTCGGCTTTAAATCCCACTATACGCCATCTTATAGAGATCTCAAGTGTGGAGGTTCACACCCTAGGAGGCCACTCTCATGAACCTTCCCTTATTCAGTGTGAACTCCCCGCGAGCGCTTCTCACTGGTAGCCAACCCCGAGGCCACTAACCCCGGAGGTCACCCGAAGGAATCTTTCCACCGGGTGGTGCTTTACACGCTAGAAGGTCACCCGAAGGAATCTTTCCTTACTCAGCGTGTGCCCTGGGCCGCATTCTCCAGGTTGCATCTCCCGCGTAAGGGGTATTTTCCCCAGCCTCTTATACAGGCCTTATCGCTTCATTCGCCTTACTGGCTGCATAGGGGAAGCCGTGACTCCTCATTCGAGTCGACACAGACGCCAATATCGGCGAGTATACATCGCACACAGGCGATCTTACGCACGCTCATACGTCGCGTCTTACAGAATACATATGCGTGCAAATGTTCATGCCATGCTCATGTACGTATTCCAATCATGCCATCATGCACCTAATTTAATCGTATCATACGTACACATTTCATACAAAATTCACGAGCACGTAATTCACATAATTGGACGCAGGCAGGTTATGTGTCGTAGTTGAATTTCTACTTACCTGGCGTCCGTAGGCTAGCAGTCACCTGACCCGTAAGTGTTCCTAAGTCTCGACCTTAGGCATGAAATATTGGTATCATCGCATTATTTTATTTAATGTCTTAAGTATGCTAATTTCTAAATTAGGAGCACTCTCACGTGTTTCGTGTGGTTCCAAAATTGCAAAGTGTTTTTCGCGAAGTCTAAGTCATTGCCCTATCTACTTCGCAAAGGTATCTTAAATCTTAGTGAAGTCTATTATTATTTATTTAAGATCCGTAAGTACATGGGTTCGCTAAGTTGCATAGGGTTTGACATTTATATAATACATAGGGATCTCGATATTCATTACATGGTTAGGTTTCGACATTTTTAGGATAACTCTCGACATTGCATCTAAGATCTCGACATGGATTGAAAGTAAATCTCGAGTTGTAGGTTAAGTTAAATCTCTGGTCTAAATAAACACAAAATCATGCCATGTACTTCGACATTTAAACAAAATGTCGACATGAATTTTAGTATGACTCTCGACATTTCTTATAGTTAAATGTCGATACAGTGAATAATCTTCGAACTTCACCTCGAGATTATCACAAGGATTTCGGCATATATACTGTGTGTAATGATTTCGACATTTTCCCTAGCTTCGACATTTTACCTTGCATCTCGACATTTTGAACTGAAAATGTCGACATGAACTCAATGTGAGTCTCGACATTTTTGTCGAGATAAATCTCGACATCTTACTCGACATTATATCTATTCTTTCGACATTTACCTTGATCTATCACATTGCATCTCGACATTTTGAACTGAAAATGTCGACATGAACTCAACGTGAGTCTCGACATTTTTGTCGAGATAAATCTCGACATCTTACTCGACATCATATCTATTCTTTCGACATTTACCTTGATCTATCAACATTGCATCTCGATTGAACTGAAAATGTCGACATGAACTCAACGTGAGTCTCGACATTTTTGTCGAGATAAATCTCGACATAGTTATTGAGGTAAATGTCGATATGTAAGCTCGACATTCTATCCCAACGTTTCGATATTATCTTTAACATCTCGACATTTCATAAATCTCGATATTCAATAGAGCTCGACATTTAGTAAATCTCGGTATAGGTGAAAAATCTCGATATATTACTCGACATTGTATTTCGCCATTTGGAGCAGAAAATGTCGATGTGAATTTGAACATAAATCTCGATACATATATATTAAGTCGACATCTTTATCTATCACTCGACATTTACTTGGATGTCCCGACATTGTACTTCGACATTTGAAATTGGAAATGTCGACATAGGGTTCAACCTAAACCTCGACATTTATCATCTATTTCGTTCCTTCACGTCCTTCATCACTCGAAGCTAGATTCTCAGCTTGTTCTTCCTAGCATTATAAGTTCTAAATCACATACTAAACTACTCGACTCCATATTTGCTCATACCGAACCCTCAATTCGAATTTAAGCTCGGCATTTTAGGGTTTTCTCCGGGTCTCCATAATCTTAGTTTGCTTTAATGAAATTAATATATCTAGAAATGTCAAATAACAAAAAAAATAATAAGGAGGATGCTTTACTTACTAGCTTCGATCTTCAATCTACTTGGGGTGTTTTGTGCTCAATCTTCTCGTTTCCTTCTCTTCTTCTTTCTTTCTTGTTTCGTTGTTTTCTTGAGGGGATTCAAGTGTTTTTGAATTGTTTATTGGCTATGTATCTTAGGCATGGATAAAGGGTATTAGAGTTGGCGTGAGCTTCCCTTAATTCATGGAAATTTTGTCTCCTAGGTGGATATTTCTTGAATTGGGCCTAAGTAGGTGTTAGCCCAACTTTAATAATTCATAATCCCATGAATTTTCTTAGCCCATTTTGATGCTTCATGGTCTAATAAAATCCTAGTCCACATTTCTATATACCATTCTCGAGGATTTCCCCCTCGTTGGGAGTAATCGCAAATACATAATTAATGTCACATATTTTCACGTAGTTATCATAAAAATTACGGGCATGAAATTCGTAAGATCCCATAACCGTATGACATATACGCCTTTCGCATGAAATCATTCTAACCATAAACGAAATTTATTGGCCGACCTAGCTTGCGAGTCTCGGGTCCTACATCCCATTACTATTTGCACACGAAAAATTCAATTTTTTTCGATCGCAAATTATCGCGGTTAATCAAAATCGATCCCGACACTGTTTACGATCGAGAAACTTTAGATTGCGAATTAATTCTAATATCCAGTTTCTCGATAGTAAGTTCTTCTAAAGAATTTCAGATTGACCCCTATTTCAAAATAAAAACCCATTGTAAGGCTCCCCCTTAGTAATTAAAACAAATACAATTAACTCTCTGTATTTTCTGTGTAGTAACGTCTAGCTCCCCTGGCAGAAATTTAAGAAATCTGTACCACTTAGAGATAAACTTTAGTAATAATGGAGTTAATCAACAATTATTTTTGGCAATTTATCTTTGAAATATTTGGTCTTGTGTCTAGCTCCTCTCTTTGTAGTGTCGACGTCTCACTCCTTAATTTTGAAAGATCTGAAATACTTAGAGAAAAACGTCAAAAATATTTGGAGCTAATGCACGATTTTTATATGTGCTCCCCCTCAAATAATGCGCAAATATTGACTAAATATGCAGGCATATGAGGTCAATTCAAGTCACGAGCATATAACACAAAATTTACTAAGTAAGTACGTATATATGGTCCCCGAAAACATGTACTTTTAAAAAAATTGTGTGAGGGTAAGAGCATAGAAAAATTTATCGCATTTAAACAATTCAGTACCAATGCAAAAATTGCATTTAGAATGTGCGATTTTTTTAAAAAATATTTGCATTTATTCAATTCAACGGACATAACATTTCATGTCAAAATCTGCGAAATTTTATGAGTTTAAAATTTTTATTTTCATTATTATTTTTTTTATTATTTACCTATATATATTATATATATTTTTTATTATTATTTTTTTCTCGTATTTTACTACTATTATAGTATGGGGTCAGATTATTTTGCTTCGATCAATCGCCACGCCTAAAATTTTACGAGACATTTGAAAGAGAAAAATGCAGTCAAGTCTTGTCGTCAAACTAAAGTCCTACGTTCATAGACTGCTCCATTTCGACAACTCTCACTAGTTTCGCTCTTGCTCTCAATAATTTCTATCTTGGGATTTTTATATTTTTATCACTCAAGTCAACACAAGCAGTTTCAAGTCAATTTACCTGTGATCGAGGCGTGTTTAATCATTTCACCCAAGCGAGAGACCGTCGATTGGAATCAAAGTGGTGTAAAGGTTTTCGTTTGGCTAGGACTTAGAAGGGAAGGAATTTAGAGGAAAGTGAGCTTATCTCTTCGTCATCTTCAATTTCTACGTCCGTCTCCTTTTTTTCGGCGTCTTTCTTCTTTTCAATCTTTTCTCCCTCTTTTTCTTTTAAGAACTATCCCTTATGAAGCTATGCTCAAGCTGAAGATCCACTTCTCCATGAGGCTATAGGAGATTATCGTAGGCGAAGTTCTTCTCGTTGGTTCTCAGGCCGATACCGTGCTCCTCTTCTCTTAATCCCTAGAGAGGTTTCAGAGATTATCTTTTTGAAAAAGTTCACGGTTATGGAATTCGTACCCGAGGCTGCGCTCCTCTTCTCGTTTCCCGATATAAGACCGGATTATCGTTGGAGAAGTTCACTTCGTGGTGCTCCTCTTCCAGCCGTTCTGACGAGCGTACGAGATTATCGTTTGAGAAGTTCGCAGCAGGAACCATGCCACTTTCTTCAAAGTAGTCGGAAGGCCGGTTCCTTTGGTCTTTGCGCGTTGAGCAATGCCTTCTTTTGTCTTCATCCTACTTTCTTTTGTTATCTCCCCCTCCTTTTCTCGTTTGAACAACCATTCGAAGAGCATAGAATTCAGTTGAAGGCTGGGAATGGGTTTCAAATGAAGAAAAGGACGTCGGAGAAGGCTCAAGTGGATGACTAAGGGCAAACGTGGGGGAATTTATATAAGGCAGAATTAGGAATATCATCTTATCATTTTCCTATCGATCTAACGCAAGATGAGTATGACACCAAGAATCACTAGGTAAGATAAGTAATTGATGTGTGACTCACTCGAGAAGTAGATCCAAAGAAAGGAAAAAGGAACAAGGCTTGAATCCTCATGCATGTAGAGTGACTTTGTGTCTAGTGGAACAATCAAATGACCTTTTAGACACAAGAATGCGACTTAGACTGACAAAATTTAAGCATTTAAATCGATCGCATGTCGGGGTAAAATTCTTGGTGACTTTAGATCAATGCATCCTAAAGGATTTCGTCATACCCCATCATATTATATATATCTATATATATTTATTATTATTATTATTATTATTTTTATCACGCAAGATAAGGACAAATAAGCATAGAAAACACATAGAATAGAGCATGTGATAGCACAGAAGATCAGGTAATGCACATATTACGGAAGATTCAGCATGCCTATTTTTCCGACAAGGAATTGGAATCGTTTCTCATCCAAGGCCTTTGTGAAAATGTCGGCTAGTTGAAACTCCGTGTTCACAAAGTACATCTCTATCGTGCCTTTTTCTACGTGATCTTTGATAAAATGATATCTAATGTCTATGTGTTTTGTGCGTGAATGATGAACAGGACTGCAAGTAATGGCGATTGCACTTTGACTATCACTATATATGGGTATATTATTTAGATTGTACCCATAGTCGCGAAGCTGTGTCCGCATCCACAGCATCTGTGAGCCACAACTGGCGGCAGCTATGTATTCTGCTTCGGCCGTCGAAGTGGACACGCAGTTCTGCTTTTTGGATGACCAGCAGACCAGCTTTTCTCCTAGAAATTGAGAGCGCGCCGGACGTGCTTTTCCTGTCCATTCGGCAACCTGCATAGTCAGCGTCAGTGTAGCCGATAAGTTTGAAATTCGTACCCTTTGGATACCATAGGCCAAGGGTAGAGGTGCCCTTAAGTTAGCGTAGAATTCTTTTGACCGCGAGCATATGCGATTCTTTGGGATCGGCTTGAAAACGGGCACACAAGCAGGTGGCAAACATGATATCCGGTCGGCTCGAAGTGAGGTAGAGAAGAGATCCAATAATACTGCGATACAGTGTGATGTCGACCGATTTACCAGGGGGATCGGCATCCAACTTGCAGCTTGGTAACATAGGAGTGCTGAGAGGCTTGCTCTGGTTTTGATGAAACTTCTTCAGAATATCCTTGATGTATTTTGTCTGACTGATGAAAATTCCATCATTGAGCTTGCCCATGTGACTCATCTCGAATTTGCTCTTCATGAGATCTCCAAACTTCTTGCAGAGCCGAGGATTTGTTGATCCGAAGATGATGTTGTCGACGTATACTTGGACGACCATCAGATCTTTTTCATGCCATTTAATGAAGAGGGTTGTGTCTATCGTACCTCGTATGAATCCAGACCTCACGAGGAAATCACTCAGGATATCGTACCAAGCACGTGGGGCTTGTTTTAGTCCATAGAGAGCTTTGTCCAAGCGATAGACGTGATCGGGATATTCTTGATCAACGAAACCTTCCGGCTGAGCGACGTAGACTTCTTCTTTTAACACGCCGTTGAGAAAGGCGATTTTAACATCCATCTGAAAGACTTTGAAGTCTTTGTGAGTCGCATAAGCCAGCAGGAGGCGGATAGCTTCGATACGGGCAACAGGTGCATAAGTCTCGTCGTAGTCGTCGCCTTCCTGTTGAATGTATCCCTTAGCAACTAGCCTTGCTTTGTTCCGGATCACTTCACCATCTTCATTTTTCTTATTCTTGAAAACCCATTTAGTTCCGACCACTGTTTTCCCATGTGGACGGGGTACCAAGGTCCACACTTGAAGACGTTCGAATTGATTGATTTCCTCTTGCATTGCAATTGTCCAATCCGGGTCTCGAAGTGCATCTGCTACTTTGGTAGGCTCGTTTTGGCTCAGGAAGCAACTGAAAAGACTGTGTTGACGATGTGTCTGTTAGGGAGTGTGCCCTCGGAATGCCATACGAGGACTAGGAATAGTATAGGGCGCACAATGATGTATGGGTCAATAGACAGTTTCATTGTATATACTGTTAAAATAAAGTAGTGAATATTATTTTCATTATAATAAAGGCATTATTATTTATTTATCGAATTTAAAGTCTGCTTGGCATCTGGCGGTGCGATAAATAAATAACACCCAAATGTTTGAGTTGGACGTCTGATTCTCGTGGGGACGAGGGAGGAGACACCGGACGGTCCTTATCTCAGCATTAAATAAAAAGTCCGTAAGTCTAAGGATTCTAGGTGGGTGACTAGATATCCGAATATGACTTATTCATTGACGACCACATAGTGTCGGTAGTGTCACCGATTACCTGAGAGGTTGTGGGTCGTGATGGAGATATCGGTGAGCGGAGAGATCGCGTATTCGGACATTCGGCTCGTATTCGTCTTGATCACATGACTAGGATGTTGTCAATGATTGAACGAATGACTATAGCAGCCTCAGACCGATAGGGTCACTGACGGATTTGCTTTCGCGATTTCGGTTTGTCGCTAGTTGGCTAGGTCCGCAAGTGTTCGGAAATGGGACACGGGCCAGCGACGAAACGCAACTGACTTTACGGAGGTGATTGCCGGGCTTTGACTGCTATTGGGATTCACTGCCTATATTCGTATAGGTTAACGTCCTATGAGGTAATTGGAGAACGACGATTGTAAAGCCTTCGGCCGAAGCTTGGAAAGCTCGTCGTATTAGATACGGAGCGGAGTTTAAATTATCGGTTGGGTCTCGATTATAACATAGTGTTAGGTTAGTGAGTTTGACATTTACATGGCTCTCACCTAACCGGGACGCAAGTGAAAGGCGTAAGAGTTATTTAAATGTATACAATATAGTCGGTTCGCCCGAATTTCGCTTAGATCAAAATTCGTTCTCAACTGGGATCTGTCCGGTACCACGGGATTGGCTAGGCGAATACCGAGACTCGCGGATTCCTCCCGTACCAGTTGAGACGGACCTAGAGAGTCGCGCTTAAAAATGGTAATGAACTTGAACGAAAACGGCGGGCTTTTCTCTGGAACCTAACGAATGGGATTCGTTGAGGTAGTGGCATAGTTGACACGAGGTGTCGATAATTTAGATAAATTCCGGTGACGGTCACGGGAATAATTAGGACTTGAGATTGTCTTAAGTGCTTAATTAATTAACTAAATGAGGCTCAATTGTAAATAAAATAACTAGATTGGATTTAATTATTTTATTACTCAAAAATTGAGGGACTAAATTGAGAATTTAAAAACCTAAAGGGCCTACATGGAATTACTTGAAATTTTGCATGGTCTTGGACATGTGGAGAATTCCATGGCATGCCACATAAGTTGAGGTGGCATATGACTCATTCTTTGAGTCAAGACAAGTGTCTCACTTAAATATATAATAAACTAACCTTAGTGGATTTATACTACAAGGAAAACAAGACACCTCATGAGCTTAGGTGTAAACAAATAAAAATACATGCATAAATGAGAACAAGGTAAGGTGAGATGCTAAGGTTCTAAGCAATTGTACTTGGTACTTTGCTTTCAACTTGCCACAACTCTTAATAATAAAAGGCTAGAGAATAAGAAAAGAGTGTACTTGGTACAATTTAAGTCACATCATTAAAGCCACGGGATCGTTCGACGAAGCCCGACGCCCGAACCGAACTGCGTCTAGCCATCGGGAGCAGGCTCGGAGGTTTGATCAAGGTCATACCGGCGTGACAATCTAGCCCGGAAGCCCCGGGAGCCAGACGAAGTGTTGCGACGTCCATCCGAGGTGCATTCACGTATGCCGAAGGTATATTTCGAACCCTACAGATTTGATTTTACGAAAAATACCAAACGAAATCGGAAAGATTCGAAAGACCCCTCGTTGCGATCATCGGGAAGTGTAAAATCAATCTGGAAAATTTGGTATTGATTGGAAATCATTTCGGTTGTCAAACTTTCAAAAGACGGCAGACTGCCGCTTTAGTCGAATTGACAATTTCGAACCACTGATTTGATTTTGTGAAAAATACCAAACGACATCGGAATGATTCGAAATACCCCCCGTTACGATCGCTGGGAAGTGTAGAATCAATCTGGAAAATTTAATATCGATCGGAAATCGTTTCGGTCACCAAATAGTCAAAATACTGTCGGCTGCCGCTTTGTTCGAACAAGTTTGGAACGAAATTATTAATTAGACTAAATTTGTAATAAATTCGAATTTAGGAAATTCGAATTAGACGTGGTCTCCTGAGGCTCAGGGCAGTATCTTGAGCCCTCGGGAGAAGCCGAAGGGCGCTAGGTCGAATTTAGATGTTGAAAATCGAAATTCGGCACCCTACGCCGCTCGGTTCAAAACGCGCTTCCGCTATCGCCACGTTGAGCTGTTCGGAGGCCGGCGTTGATTAATCGGGCCTACCCCAACAGTGGTATCAGAGCTACGGCTCATGCATGGTTCGACCGAAGGCCTCGAAAGCCAATGTGGCGAACGAACGGTCGACGTAGTTTGGAGACTATCGTCGCTCGTGACGTCGGTCGGGCACCCGGCGTCAAAATTCTGTGTTGCATGTTTATGTGGGACATTTACACGGGCTTTGGTTCTAACCGGGTTATTTGTTTAAGGGCCGTTTGCTGCCCCCGGTATGTACATGGATTACGGGTTGTTCGTCCCCCCGTGTTGTATTTTATCGCTTTATTATATAAGTTAGATAAAATGGCGGCCGTTCGATGCAAGGCCAGATTGGAGGGTTCGACGACCCGCATGACGACGAGTCGACGTTTGGAGATTAAAGACCCGGTCGTTTTACGACCCATGTAATAGGACCAGTTTAGAAATAGCCCGCGCATTTGTCCATTTAAATTGCTTTCCTAGGGTTAGGAATTTAATTAACGCATCTATGTGCTCGTGCTTAATTTTTATTTGCTATGAGAATACAAACTCCCGAAAAATACTAAGTGAGTAAAGGGATTGGATGCCCTGTCTTCTATCAAGCTCGGGTTAAGTTGTTACGAAACATAAATGCAAGGTTTGGTTCCGGGTATGCCGGCGCCTTGCATTTGTTTTCGTTTCGGTTTGCTCGTGTGCGTTAGGAACAAATAAATAATGGGACGAACGAAGTGAAGAAGGAATTTCAAGTAGCTTAACAGTTCGAATTTCAAAAGGAGGAAGGTAAAAACTAACGTTAATTTTCTTATGTTCGGTAGAGATATATGTTTCAAGTGCTTTATATGACTGTGAATTAGGTGAGACGTTTAAGCATATTAAATACAATTAGGACGGTAGATTCTTGAAGTTTCAAAGTTAAGACTATAGGTTCTTGAAGTTTCAACTGTATATTTGATTGTGAGCGTAAGTTAAGACATAAGTTTTGGTGATTTTCGAAAATAGTATGATGTTTGTGAGGGTTTTGGGGTGTAAGGGTTTAGAATCATTTTTGGAAGAAATCATAATGATATATGAATTTAATAATTACTGATTGGACTTTGAGTTATTTTCGTAACATATAGTTTTCTTGAGGGTTCGATGTTTTTATAGAATATAAATTTCTGGATTTGGGATGAACTTGAATTAGGATCACGAATTTTAAAATTTTGCGTTGAGTGAGTAAAAAAAGATTTGCGAGTTGAGCTTCGCGAATCATGAGCCTGTGAAGTCTTTACGGGCCGAAAACTATTTCGCACGGGCTTAGGATTTGCGCGGGCCGACTTTGTGAGAGAAAAGACGGGCTTCTCGCGGGCCGATTTCATTTTCGCGGGCTAATGCCGGTGACTTGAAGTCAGGCCTCTCGCGGACTCAAATTGATTTCGCGGACCAATCTGAAATTTGTGAATCTTAATGTAGAGAAAGGGGTTTCGCGGGCCATATCGCGGGTCTAAGGGCTCGCAAAACATAAACTCTTTCTGGACTGAACAGATGTCGCGAACTCTAAAGTTTTCGCGAGTCGTGAACCTTTCGCGCATCAAACGAGTTTAGCGAGTTGACCGTTGACTTCGAATTTAATTTCGGAACTTAATTATTTTAAATCAGTATAGCTCTAGAATTAGTACATATACTAATAATATTTATTTATTTAGAGGTTCGACATTTACGGATTCCACCAGATTCCTTGACCAACGATATCAGGAGGACAGGTAGGTGGATCCATCTACAACACGTAAACTATTTGTGTTTATTTCAAATATATGTGTTATGTGAGTAATGTGGATATGATGCACTAAATGATTTACATGATATATGTGCTCTTATGTGCTACCGTGTGATTATGTGATTTACGTCGTACGTTCCGTCTGGCATCATGCTATTATATATTATCATGTTAAGTACCTGCATATGCATTACACGTCATTTCACGGAGTGTACCGTGGTGGAACGGTGGTACTGTATTGTACCTAGTGAGTGAGTAGCCGATATTGGCTGTCGACCCGTAGAGGAGTCACGTGAGTGTGGGCATCTTCTGTGCGCCA